>OY751448.1:9616152-10285085 GCA_963565745.1 Phengaris arion | reverse complement strand
CACTGCGCACGTGGACCGACACGCCTGTTCATCTGCTCGGGCGGACAGTGGTACCTGTTCGATACATGGACGCCGACCACAAGCTCCCATTGCTAGTGGCCAAGGGTACCGGACCCAACCTACTAGGGAGAGACTGGCTCGGTCATCTTGGCATAAGTATGAACATAAATTTTCTTTCTAATGGAGATTCTACTGCACTGGAAAGTATTATCACTAAACATAGTGAAGTGTTCAAGGACGGTCTCGGTATCTACCGTGGGGACCCTGTCACTATACATTTAAAACCAGGTGCTGTACCAAAATTTTTGAAAGCTCGCCCGGTTCCATACGCTATTAAGGAACGAGTAGAGAATGAAATTGACCGGCTGGTATCTGAAGGCGTCCTACGACCAGTGGCATACTCGGAGTGGGCAACACCGATCGTACCAGGTATTAAAAAATCTGGTGAAGTCAGACTCTGCGGAGACTACCGTAGTACCGTCAATGAAGCCACTGAATCAGATACCTATCCTATGCCTACAGCGAATGAGGCGTTCGCTGAGATAGGTGGCGGGAAATTCTATACAACACTTGATCTAGATCGGGCATACACTCAAGTTACTGTCACCGACGAGACATCAAAACTTTTGACTTTGAATACTTGCAAAGGACTGTATTCCGTACACAGGCTAGCATTTGGCGTAAAGGCCTGCCCGGGCATTTTCCAAAGAATGATGACAGCTCTACTGGCAGGCATCAAAGGAGGAGAAGTTTTGATAGACGACATTATTGTCTCTGGTAGCACCATACAAGAAATGCTGAAACGCCTGGACAAGGTACTAGTACGCATCGAAACAGCGGGACTACGTCTTAATAAAAAGAAATGTAAGTTTGCAAAAGAAAAAGTTGAATTCTCGGGGTTTGTCATTGATAGTGACGGCATCCACCCGTCACCGAGCAAGGTTCAATCCATACAGAACACCCCAGAGCCCAAGAATGTTCAGGAAATACAAGCATTTCTCGGCCTGTATAATTTTTACGAGAGGTTTATCACTCACGAAGATACAATTCTTGAGCCCTTACATCGGCTTTTGGATAAATCACAGTTATGGCAGTGGACGGAACGGGAATAAATTGCGTTTGACACACATAAACAAGCTCTTACATTTGACATGACACTCGTGCACTATGATTTAAACAAACCTCTCTTATTGACATGTGACAGCTCGGAGTATGGTGTTGGAGCGGTTCTCCCTCATATTATTGATGGTGGAAAAGAAAGCCCTGTTGCTATGAGCTCACGGACATTAAGCTCAACAGAGAGACGATATTCACAACTTGACAAAGAAGCAACAGCTATTTTATTTGGCATACAAAAATTTCACAACTATTTGGCTGGCAAGTCATTCACTGTAGTCACTGATCATAAACCCCTTCTTGGTATATTTCACCCCAAAAAACCGATGCCGACTATATTATCACCTCGTTTGACCAGAATAGCAATCGCTTTAACTGCACACAACTATAATATAGTATACAAGCCTGGAGCACAGTTAGGTAGCGCTGACAGTTTGAGTAGGTGGCCACAGCCTGTGCCAGAAAAGCCTGAAGAGGAAATGAGCGAAATATTATTAATGGCTGAAAAACCAGAAGACTTCCCGTTTGACGCTCAGCATACTGCGACAGAGACACAATAAGATAAAATATTGTCTCAAATAATTCATTATGTCCTACGAGGGTGGCCTTCAAAAGTAAGGGAGCCAGAGCTACATAGCTACTGGCTACATCGCTCTGAATTATCATTACAAGATGGCTGTCTTTTGCTAGGTAATCGCGTAGTGGTACCGCCACTTTTGCGTGAAGCTACGTTACGAGCATTGCATAAGATGCATAGTGGAATTGTGCAGACCAAAGCGCTAGCAAGAAGTTACGTTTGGTGGCCATATTTAAATGAAAATATAGAAGCACTAGTGAGTCAATGCAACAAATGTCTTGAACATCGGCATATGCCACCTAGAACACAGCACGAATGGATAACACCCACTAGACCTTGGTCCAGGATTCACATAGACTTCGCTGGCCCTTTTCAAAACAAAAATTTTTTGATCATCGTGGACGTGTACTCAAGATGGCCTGAAGTATTTATCGTTAACAATATGACCTCGGCGACGGTGATCCGACACCTACGAACAGTCTTCGCGACACATGGTCTATGTGAGATATTGGTGTCTGACAATGGTACAGCTTTTGTGTCTAAAGAAATGAGGCAGTTTTTAGACTCCAACAAAATAAGACACATTACCACAGCACCATATCACACTGCTACCAACGGATTTGCTGAAAGGATGGTCCAGACTGTAAAAGATAAAATACGTAAAATGGATTACCTAACATGGAATGTGAAGATACCCAGTGTGCTACTAGGTCTCCGAGCAACACCTTGTGCTGGAACACAAGTGTCCTGCAGAGCTCTTGATGAATCGGAGGATACGTACCTTACTGGATACCCTACATCCAGACCATATACAATGAAGAAGAACCGATAAACAAATACATGACAATTGTCAGAGACGGAACAGAGAGACGAATGTTGGTTGTAAAATAAGATACCGAAACTATGCCTCTGGTCCAAACTGGTTACCTGGAGTTATAGTGGAGAAAACGGGTCCATCCAGTTATAAAGTGCAGACATAAAGTAAAGGTAATCGACAGGCATATTGATCAAATTATAAAAATCACATCACATGATAAGGACTCATCTCATGATACGGATGGAGGGAGAGATTCTAATATCTCAAGAAACGATGAGTCGCAAGATATTATAGAAATTCCTAGTAAAAAATCTTGGGCTGAGATGTTAGGAATACCAAAAAATTAAATTATTTTGATTTAAATTTATTGACTGCTGCTTACATTGTATTGTTTAGAAAATAACTTTTTTGGTTCAATATTATTGATGATGTGAAATGTTAAATTATTATTATTAGTTTGTTTTTTTATGCTATACTTATGTACATACTTAAGGGGAAGGTATGTAGAATACACATCTAATATTTTGTATGAACTTTGTAGGTTGGTTGATGTGGGTACATTCTTGTTTTTCTTATTGACTTAATAAGATGAACTAAGTGGGTAACATAAATATTTTCAGTGTATTTTTGCTACCTAGCTCATAAAAGCTGTTCGTTCGTAATTTAATGTTTTAATACTTATTCTGGACATAATAAATACTTACTCAGTTTCTGTAAACTCCAAGCTCAGGACGTTCAAAACCTTCTCGTCTCTATGTTCTGGTGGTGTTTCAAAATATTCTATAAAGTCCCCGAGGGGCATTCTTAGTGTGTTTTGTTTTCGCACATCTATAACTTCTACCTGAAAAAAACATTTAAAAACTATCAGCAAACTCTTATCATATATTAAGTACTGCCAAACTTTCTTTTTTTTAAGAAACACATGTTTCCATTGTATACATATTATAAAACTTACTTCCATAGACGCTCCACAATATCTTAGAACAGATCTAGCATTAAAAGTTGCTGAATTTGGTATTTTCATGTCTAAGCCTTCTATAGTGCTAAATGTCAATGGCCGAGTAAAACCTGTAAAATGAATAAAAATAATACTTAATATTAAAACAGTATGGTGATATTAAAATTGGGTGAAAATCCAAAGATTTTATTTAAAAAAGACTGAAAAAGATAAAGAATTTACTTATTACATATAAAATAATTATGATTTTATAAAGCTGTATTTTTGGAAAAACAAATTATTGTAAAACTTTTACCATTATCTCTAACAAATTCCTCTGTAAATAGCTCAGGTCTCATCCTCTGTAATGCTGCAGTGGTTGGTCGTAACGGTCTGGCTGCGAGTGCTCTCACCCATGCAGGTGTTCCAGCCTGTGAGGGTCGGGTCTCTGCCCCAAGCTCGTATCTGTCCGCTCGGTGATTGTTTGTTGGGATTTTCACTACAAATTTTAATATTATTAAATAACTAATTTATATTACACAAGCAAAAATTAACTGAGTAATAATTATTTATTATTAACTGGTATTTTTAATTAATTTTCTGGTAAAGTTGTTTCTTTTTGATAAAATAAATTTTAGTTAGTTCTAAACAATAGGCTAGGTGTCATTTTTTTTACATTGCATAAATGAATAGTACTCTTAATTATGAGTAACTTCTCAGAAGAAACAGTATATCAAAAGTCAATATTTTCTAAGGTACAGTGTTTTGTATACAAAGTCTCGTTAAGACGCTCCATACTAAAGTCGTACCTAGCTGTGACGTCACGCCTAGGTTAATGTGTATGAAGTGTCAGGCCGCAGGAACATATTTGTAAATATCTCCGATATTTGTGCATTTAAGTTCATACTTACCATAATGAATGTTTTTGTATATGATATAAGTAAACTAATGATGCAGGTTTTGTTTATTAATTTAGCAAAACATATTTTAACTTTTTTTACTTTTTAGATGTTTTATCTATCTAATTACTAAACTACACATAAAATATTATATTTTTTACATTTACCAAGTAGTAATGCCTCAATATTTCTGAGTATATTAATGAAACTAAATATTTTAGATGTAGTTATCATCCTTAATGTAGTTTTAGTTATTTAGTAAACAGACTCAGTACCTCAAATGAAAACAAATAATACTTACAAACAGAAGGACCATAAGTTTGCGCACATTTTGGACAATGGTATTTGTCTATATCGTCCGAATGATACACCTTCACATCAACACAGCTGGAATTACATTAAAATTGTTTTAATAAAATGTATTTTCAATTCAGACAAAGCAAAATACGAGCATAATGTTCCATTGAGACGAAAAACGTAAACAAACTAATGTTACATCTTTATTTAGCTCTTACATAGAATTAACTCAAAAACTACAATATGAAATACAAATAGTACACTAGAATTTTCAATAATTACGAATATTAAATGAATTAAATTCATCCAAAATACTTCAGAACATGATGGCCGAACAGCCGAGTATGACAAATTGATTTATTATTTTCTCACTGATATCAACAACTCCCGAATGAAATTTTATTATTTTTCACATTACCTTCCATGAAACCACTCACGACAACAGTCACATTCTATCATAAATTGTCCAATATTATAAGGTTGACCACACAAACAATAAGTCTCCTTCGATGACGCCATTTTGATGGCGATTAATAAACAATAAACAATTGTCTTTTTTCTTTTTTTCCACGTCGGCTGGGGTGACCAGGTGCAAAATATATTGTCTTTGGTACTTAAGATAATCAATTAATACAAAATTATTTATGATTTTTTTAAATTAATGATAAAATACCAGTTAATAATAATTATTACTCAGTTAATTTTTGCTTGTGTAATATAAATTAGTTTGGAAATAGGTCCCAACCTACACTTGTAACACAATGTTTTAGCGTTGCTATTTTGATTATTCAGACATTATTTAATTAATAGCTATAAATATAGTTTAAAGTTTAGATAGAGTTCGCAGATCAGATTTCTCTTCGGCCTCGAATCAAAATGGCTTTGACTTTGCTATCGTCTTAACTTGATTAATGAAGTAGTAGTGCGGACAGAGGCAAACTTTTGCTGCTTTTCAGCCGATTTTAAGATATTATCTTTCTATTTGAATATGAAATCTAATCTAATCTAATCTAAAAGCTTGTAAAGGCTTATAAGGGTACTTACTTTGATACCGGCTACCTCATGAACTGACTTACGATCAATTAAATGGATTAGATTCAAAGGTCCAAGGCCTAAGTATTAATCAGTAAGATATTGATAATTATTATTAATAATAAACTTACCAACATATGTACATAAGTACCTATTCAATGAACATTTATTTATTACCTACTTATTATGAAAATAAATAAATACGGTAGGCTCGAAGGTAGAATGTATTAATAGTTATACCTACCTAGATAGTTACTAGTTACAGTGTAAGTACTAACTAAGTAAGTATTCTTAGTAGTTAGGTTACGATACAGCCTTTGCACTTTATAATTATTGCAAACAGTACATTTTCTATACTAATATTAAAAATAGAATAGATTTTTTTTTTCATTAAATAGGCTTTGAAACTACTCGAGAGGTTTTAGGGAGTAAACCCCGGTGCACCTCCATTCGCGCCGGGTACTCTCACATAACCCCGTGCCCCCACAGGGGCTGCGGGGTATACGAAAAGTATTTTCTCATATTGTGCTAGGTACTTTTTATCGCATCAAAACGTAGGGTTTCCCGTGGAGTCGCGGACAACATCTAGTTGTTTCATATTTTTATCTAAAATTAAATAATAGAAACATTAACTCAGTACCTACCTAAGGGTCAGTTTACACCGCGACGATTCGCGCCCGATGCTACGACGTGGCTGCATTTTTAAGAGATAGCTATTCGAAATTAAGCTTTATTCACTACAATTTAGTTTTCAATCTTTTTAGATACACGTTTCATGTAACATCAGTCATACACTGCACATGCGCTGTGCATCGCGGTGCAACCTGACATTCGAACTCTTACAATGTGACGTGTAACTTCCTGCGTAATGAACATAGTTCAATTTTGAATAGCTACCTTTTAAATGCAGCGCCATGTCGCGTATCCTTTGTGTGAATTGACCCCACGATTGACCCTAATACCTATAGTTTATAGAGTCGCAATAATGATCGGTACGATACAGGTAGACTCGCACTAGGTAGAGAGTACCTACTTGACACTAGACAGTCATATATTATTTAGTTGAAGGTCGCAATATAAAGGCATTAACAATATTGAAGATAGACATCTCACAGTGACCATTACCACACATGTTATGTCATCCGATGTCGGTTGCATAAAAATATGACGAACTGCCTTACTCAACGGCAACGTGGTAGGAATAAAATTGCAAAATTGCAACAACTCGCTTGTAAAATTGCACAGATAGAACAATGAAAACCGGGCCATCATAATCATCATAAATGCACAATAACCTCACCAAGAGTATGTCAATAGGCTAGACGACAATTTTTTTTTATTGCATGAATTAATAGTACTCTTAAATATTAGTAACTTCTCAGAAGAAACAGTATATCAAAAGTCAATATTTTCAAAGGTACAGCGATTTGTATACAAAATTTCGCAAGTCTCGTGAAAACGCTCCATACTAAAGTCGTACCTAGCTATGACGTCACGCCTAGGTTAAAGTGTATGAAGTATACGGTCGCAGGAACATATTTGTAAATATCTCCGATATTTGTGCGTTTAAGTTCATACTTACCATAATAAATGTTTCTGTATATGATGTGAGTAAACTAATGATATAAGTTTTGTTTACTAATTTAGCAAAAAAGAATTTAAACTTTTTTGTACTTTTTAGATGTATCTAATTAATAAACTACACATAAAATATTATATTTTTTTACATTTACCAAGTAGTAATGCCTCATTATTTCTAAGTATATTAATGAAACTAAATATTTTAGATGTAATCGTCATCCCTATTGTCAGGACATGTCTAAGGAGGGTTCCGTAGCTATCGACGCACAATAGGTTTTCTTTAAATTTCTTTAAAACTTAGTGTCCGATTTCGCTCAAAATAATTTTCCTTAAGAGTTTTACCTATCAGCATGAAAACTCACAAGTCTCTATTCCTTGTAGTCTGGAATGCCAGTGGGGGCCAACTTATTAACCAAATAACCACTTTGGTAGCCGATTACTCGAAAATGGTTGACTTTATAAAAAATTCTTGTATCAATCCTCAACTTTATTTTAAAATACCTATTCGACGATCTCCCACATGATGCCGAGGAACGAAAAAATATTTTTCATCCACACTTCACATGTATAGGGAGACACACCCATAAAATATATAAATATGATTACTATTTTATGCTGTGAAACCGAAATTTATACATGATTTATAACTATACCAAATTTCATCTATTTATATATCCAGAAACTAGAAGGGTGGACAGACAGACCGACGGACAGACAGATTATACCGACAGACAGAGAGACAGACAGAGAGACGGACGGACAGAGCGAAACTATAAGGGTTGAGTACTACGGAACCCTAAAAATAAATGACTAAGTTGAGAGTTTTCGGAATGCCGGAGACAGTATGTCATGTCCAAAGTCCATTTTTGAAAATTCCTTACTTTAGACCTTAGGGAACTATAATTATAACCACCTAAAGCCCAACTTAAACACAGATGTGCGCAAGCGGACCTTTAGTTTGTCTAATGCTCCTTAATGACCGAGTGAGCTCCAGAAATTTCTATGTTATCTCCACATAACCTTTATTCAGAAAATACAAGGAAGTAAGTTGAGTACACACCTACCTATTTTGTGTAGCCAAGTCACCTTTCAAGGATACAATTTATAAAATTGAACGTGAGATTCTCAGTGAGATGCCTCGGAAATTTAAAAACAATTATAACATTCATAAGGTTATTATTAATCCGCAAGTGGATATATTAAAAGATAAACAATAATAAATTACTGCATAGTGTTGTAAGTTGTAACTGGTGATCACGTACGTCGTAGGTACCGCAAGTGGACAGTCAATTTACAGCCGACAGAGAAATCGACCGTCGACACTTTCTCTTTGTTTCCATAAAAATATGAAATAAAAAAGATTTGTGTGTTCCAAAAATTAAAAATACCGGGAAAAAGATTGTGCGAAGTGTTTGTGCGGAGCTGCGGACTGATTAAATATTAAAAAGTGGTTAAAAATAAAACTACAATATTTATTGTTTTATGGAAATGTGAAATAATTTTGGAACCCCAATGTGAAATCCAGAATTATTGTCGAAATCGTCTATTCCCGTCCCAAATACAGCAAGAATGGCTTTGGTATGAATGTAACTAAAATAAACACAGAGAAGGTAAGTGCTGGGAGGTAGGCTTTATGACAGTTATAAATTGGAACCGAGTAGGAAATATACCTAATAATTACGATATTATGACTTAATTTCCACTTTTAAAAAGTATTTTTACCCCACTAGGGCAAAGCTAAATGGAAGGGTATTTTGTAAAGGGGATTTTTAGCTGTCTATGCATGTATCTTTGTACTAACTAATAATGTATGTTGTATTTTAATTAATAATGGTGTCAATGGATTCGTATTAGCCTGGATAATAGTGGCTAAATAATTTACGTAGTCGGTTATACATTTTTTTATAAATAAATATTAGGTATAGTCTTTTTACTCTGGTACTGTTGTGAGCTCGCCGCCTTGGTTCTTGCATGCCCTTCTAATGTTAGAGTGGTAATACCAATGATACAGCAACAATTATATTGAATGTTCTTTATTTACGTGTTATAATATACATAATATAAGAGAGATGCATATCACAGATACGTCTACACTATATAATTATATATAATTATATAGCCTTTTGGCTATAGTCGAATAACGATTTTTCATGCAAAAGATCTGCTTCGAGATTTTGAAGTCTAAGCTCTACATTAAGATTTTGATTAGTTCATTGAAAAACTCAGTAAAATTATAGTATAATATAGTATAATATAAATAATTAAATCGATTCGTTAATATTAAGGTTAAAATCGCGCCATCTAGGTCTAGATTGACAAAATTATTAGTGTGTATACTAGGTAGGTAGGTAGTGCCGGCGTTTAGAACCATGACCCATTATTTAGGGGGTAGGGGTTGTGAGAGAGGAGGGGGCGAACCCCTCCGTACCTATCCTCCTTTTTTTGGTTTAGAAGTTATTAATGGTTAAAGTTTTGAGGTTATGTATGTATTTAAGGCGTGTTTACGAGATGATGTCAGGTTTTTCCGACCCCCTTTACCACTCCCCCTCCTCAGGGGACTCTCGGCTTAGAAGATATTTATGGTTTGGGATGGTTTTTGGGACAATTTCAGGCTGTTACGTCTCCGGCGCTGCGGGAAACGCAGCCCTCCGCGCCTGCGGTCTTAAATACACTCTAGGAGTTGCTTTAGAACAGATGTATACTAAATAGGAGTAGGGGAAGAGAGGGGGAAGGGTCACCTAACCTTCCTCCACCAATCCCAGGTTGAGGAGATGTATAGATTTTGAGAAAAGTGCATTTGAAGATTTACAAACTTTTACCTCAAATTTGTACCTTTACAGACAATTTTCCAGCAATTCTTTAGTATTTAGTCAAAATATTTAATCAATAGTGTGGGAGTATTTTTGATGTTAGTTAAATAATATCGTAGGTATGTTTCACAACATTAGTCACAAAGTTCAGCTGTCAGCCTGTCACGTCTGCCTGTCCTGTCCTGTCAGCCATGTTAAAAATAAATGTTAAAATTAAATTTTGTCTTGATAATAATACAGAGGTAGTTAGGTATAATTTATAAACAATAAAAACAATAATATGAACGTATTGAATGCGATAAAAAGTTCTAACCTAACCTAGCCTGAAACTACACAAACATTACTTTACGCCGGGTCATTGTGAGGTCGTGTTACCACTCCGAAGACGTTTTGAACGTGATAAAAAAAAGTTCTAACTCAACCTAACCCAAAACTACATAAACGTTATTTCACTCCGGGTTTTTGTGAGGCCGTGTTACCACTCCGAAGACGTTTTGAACGTGATGAAATGTTCTAACCTAACCTAACCCAAAACTACACAAATGGAAAACGGAACGTCATAGAAACTTCAACATGGTCGAATTTCTATAGAATTTTATATACTTTGTTTGTTTGTTGCGGAATTAATTCGTAATTAGAAGACCTTTCAGTCGTAAAATTACCATAAACCTACTAATAGGATAAATGTGGGGCATAATTCTAAATTTTAGCCACGGTTTCTCAAAGACGGCTGCAAGTATTACCATGAAATTTAGTATGCAGGGAGTTTTGGTGGCAAAAAATCGATCTATCTAAGTCTTATCCCTGGGAAACTGCTAATTTTTAAGCAATATATGTTTTCAAGTTCGAGTCGATCTTTGTAATTTCTTTTTATTTACTAGAGCTCGAGCAAAGCTTGGTTACCAGGGACTAATTAATAAGGGACTAATAATTAATATATATATATATATATATATATATATATATATATATATATATATATATATATATATATATATATATAATGTGAAAGCGTGGATGTTTGTTACTCTTTCACGCAAAAACTACTGAACGGATTTCGATGAAATTTGGTATGGTAGTAGTTAAGACTCTGTATTAAAACGTTTCTTTTTATCCCGAAAAAGTAGTGTTCCCGAGGGATACTATACTTACGCGGGCGGAGCCGCCAGCAACAGCTAGTATTAATATAATAGCAGAAAATGAAATAGATTTTACGAATAATATTATACTTTTCCTGAGTACTTGCTTCCATGGAAACTGGGTTCGCGGTACCATACCTTAATCCTTAGTTTTCACAAAGCTAGGTATTAAGTTTGAGTTGGAACTGCGAAAGGATTTTTGGAATTGTATAATAGTGACTAGCGACAAGAGTCTTTCTATAGAGCTTCGCGTCTCATAGAGACAGGTTATACCTACTGGGAAAAACTATAGTTATGATTCCTGTGAGCGTGGAAGAGAATATTGGTACCAGCTGGCAGCTAGTAGGTACTATATAAGTACGTAGGTACCTTTGATTTACGCTCCCTTTCATAGCGGCTGATGGCAATCCGTAGGTATGGTTTTAGTGGGCAAACCGGCTACATATCCCCGGGACACCTATCCCGGGGAAGGCGTGGATGACCTTTCCCCTGCGAGAACAAAAAAAAGGTACTTAGGTACCCAGTAATTATTCCTTGTGATCAGTGACTGATGGAGCATCTATATAGTTCTTTTTTTTATTAACAAACTAGCAAACTATTAAAGTACAGTATCCCACGTGAACACTGTACTTTTTCTGGGTAAAATGTAGCCTATGTGTTATTCGAGAGTTTTAGCTACTACCATAACATGTTTCATCACAATCTGTTCAGTAGTTTTTTTTGTGAAAGAGTAACAAACATCCATCCATCCTCACAAACTTTCATATTTATAATAGTAAGTAGGGTCTATTAACCAGAACTCCTAAAGTTCTTCTAGGCTATAGAGGTAGATAGTAATTGTAATCATTGTAATACGCACATATTACAATTACAAGTATCTAGTTAGTATCTACCTCAAGGATTCTCTACCTAATAAGTCCTAGTAGTTACTACTTTTATAAATGTAAAAGTTTGTGAGGATGGATGGATGTTTGTTACTCTTTCACGCAAAAACTACTGAACGGATTTAAATAAAATTTGGTATGGTAGTAGCTTAGTCTCTGGATTAATACATGGGCAACTTTTTATGCCGAAAAAGTATACTGTTCCCCTGGGGTGTTCTCTATTTACGCGGGAGGAGACGCCAGCAAAAGCTAGTATTTCATGAATTTTCCTGTATCTCAAAAATCCTTTGCTTCCTTATGAATCAATTAATATTGTGCTATTTATTGACACGCGTGTACAATCACCAATAAATCACTTCCTGATTATTTTCTATTGTAAACGCTACGTGTAATTTTGATAGTAATCACGGTACGGTTTGAATAAATAGTAACTTAACAGCACTTACAGTCCAGTCGCTTGCTCTCCTGTCCTAGCGGTGTTAGTGTGAAAATTTTAGGTAGTACCATAGTGTTACCTACATAGTGTTTGTAGTGCAAAAATATTTAAGTTTAAATATCCTTAATATTTTAATTATTATTATGTGAGTATTTTATTATAATTTTTTTTTATAATAAACGTTTGTGCAAAAATAATACATAAATACTAATATTATAAATGTGAAAGGGTGTTTTTTGGTTTGGTTGTTTCACTTTCACGTAAATATTACTTCTGCTATCATCATGAAATTTGGCACAGATTTAAAGTAGACCACGGAGAAGGACACAGGCTACTTCATCGCGACAAAATGGACGGTTACCGCGAGATCTCCTTTTGCGAGCACGACGTCGCGGGGAACATCTAGTTGAAAAATATATCAATTAGTTTTTAAAAAAAGGCGGCCCAAAGGTGATTGGGGATTTTGAGGACTGGGATTCAGGAATGCAACACTTGAGTAGTTAAAGTGTAAAAAGTGTTGCGTGTCCATGAGCTACGGAAAGAGCTTACCGTGGGTCAATCCGTCTGCTTGTTTTCTGGTCCATTTTATTTTAAAAAATATCGCTAAGGCCTATCATAAAAAAAATCTTTTAAAGCCTACTTTATCAACTATAAATTATTATTATGAATGTGTGTTTAGCTCAAGATATTATTGAATCTATTATCCCACTACTATGTATTATAAATGTGGAAGTTTGTGAGGATGGATGGATGGATGTTTGTTATGCTTTCACGCAAAAACTACTGAACAGATTTTGATGAAATTTGGTAGTAGTTTATACTCGTAGTCCTAACTAGAGTCTGGATTGACAAATATATACTACTTTTTATCCCGAAAAAGTGCAATGTTCTCCCGGGATACTGTAATTTCGCAGGCGGAGCCGCGGGCAAAAGCTAATTATATATATGATTTAAATTTTATATTGTTATTGTTGTTAAATAATACCTATTAAAAAGGTACCTAGTATTGAAGTTATGGAAGTTGTTAAAGTTAAGTTGATAAGATGGAAGTTGTTGTTAGTATCGAAGTTATGGAAGTTATTAACGTTAAGTTGATAAGATGGAAATTGTTGTTAGTATCGAAGTTGTTAAATAATACCTATTAAAAAGACCTAGTATCGAAGTTGTTAAAGTTAAGTTGATAAGTTATGGAAGTTGTTGTTAGTATCGAAGTTGTCAAATAATACCTAGTAAAAAAAGGTACCTAGTATCGAAGTTATCGAAGTTGTGCACGCAGAACATACCATTTCAAATACTTCGCTGTTTGTATAAAAGCAAAATGATAATTTTGTTTAACATTGTGATATGTGCATTTGTGTAGTGTCCGTTTCTATGAAAAATTAGCTCATAGGTACGCATTACGAGCATTTTTTTGCTCGTAATGCGTTACATTTTCGTAATATGCAAGTTAATATTATACAATAAAAGAGGTGGCAAGTATTTACATGAAATTTAGTATGCAGGGAGTTTGGGGGGAGAAAAATCGGTCTAGCTAGAAACTGCGCATTTTTATGTAAAATATTATATTTTTTTCTTTCGTAGTGCAACAATATATCAATAATTTCAACTCTATAATGTCAGTCCGATTGGCAGTTAGGTTATTTTATACAATGTTCGGAAATTCGGAATGTGGTGGATTCGAACCCCGGTTAAAATATTTTTGTGATTCTTTGTATTTTTTAAATCTACTAGGACATCGAACAAAGCTCGGTTACCCAGGTACTATTTATTGTCATTGCTGTTGGAAACCTTTCCCATCAAGCCTACAAATAATATGAATTGGTTTGATAAACCAATTCATATTATTTGTAGGCTGCAAGTCTCAATTATTGTTACAATGTAGCCACTACACCTATACACAACCAGCCACTCGCCCCGGTAACTAAATAATAGGGTTATATGTAAATATTACCCTATTATTTAGTTACCCTGGGGCTTATGCTTAAAACCTTCATCTTGAATCACTCTTATCTATCTTATCTATTGCTGAAAACTGCATTAAAAGATCTAAGTGAACATACAGCGGAAGCAACTTCATTTTTATACTATATAAAGAAAAATGAGTTAATTAGCTATATTATTATGTAAATAAAGACCGTTTACTACAAGAATTATATTACAACAGAAAAAAAAATACCTTACGCCTGTGGCGCCACAATCCTGAATCGCGCTATCGAAGTTTTCTAAGATCGGCACTATATATTATATTCGACATCTGAAATGCAAACATGTGGGCTTCGGTCTGACCGAGCATACCACCTCGCTTAGTCGGAGATCTCCCTTTGGCGCTTCCACTATTCCCACACGCCCATTACCCACCTGAATTGAGAGAAATGGCCAAGCCACATATTCTGACTGAATGTGTAGAGTTTGTGAAGTGGGTAGAGTCAGAAGCTTAGATCTACATAATATTGTGATCTGATAACTTTTTGACAGTGCGAGTCATAATGGCATAATTTTCCATGACAATGTTTTGGTGGAATACATATTCTTATTTCTTTTAGAATAAAAATGGATTGCAATTCCAATGTCTCGCTAAAACTCGAGAACGGCTAAACCGATTTGGCTGATTTTCATCTTGAAATAATTGAAGCTCAGGAAAGGATATGGGGAATATACTAAAAATTTGAATTTTTCCCTACTAATAACTATTAAATATACGAGTACTTTTCACTGAGTTCAATTTGTCACTTAATTGTCAAATATTTATAGGTGCGTTCAGTTTACCTGTTTGGTTTATTTCACGTACACGGTTGTAGTAATTGTAGGTGTAGGATGTAGTTGCAGGTGTAGGTTGTAGTGTAGGTGTATGTTGTAGGTGTAGGTTGTAGGTGTATGTTGTATGTTAAGGTTGTAGGATGTAGGTGTAGGTTGTGTGAATAGATTGTACTCGTAGGTGTAGGTTGTAGGTGTATGTTGTATGTTTAGGTTGTAGGATGTAAGTGTAGGTTATAGGTTGTGGGAATAGATTGTAGGTGTATGTTGTACGTGTAGGTTGTAGGTGTAGGTTGTCCATATTTATTTAATCCAGTTTATAATTATAACAGAACAACGTGTGTCGAGACAGCTAGTATTAGATACATAATCACTTGTTTAGCCAGTAATAGCTTTTAATTTCCCTTATAACAGTATAGCAAAAACTGCAAAACTATAAAGTCAACTTGAAAATAAAACATTTTGAATACACAATAACACCATTATTTTATATTATATTTTAAACTAATAAATCTTGTATATTATAATAGGTCTTTACCTATGAAATTGCCGTTCTGCAGTACCGGCCATTTCAAATCAAAATAATTTTTGTTTGGCTAAGAATTATAATTTCAAATTAATTTTATTTTAAAAACATGGAATTCTTTTTCCAAAAGTTGTCATTTGTTTATTGATTAGTGTTACATTTTCATCGCATTTCAATCTTTTTCGTCATCATGGATACGTTAAAAATTCGAATAATTATGGAATATGAGTACCAGTACCGTCGTTGCAGCAACGCGAAACAAGCGGTACGCAACATAAACGACGTTTACGGAGCTAACACTACAAACCAACGCACCACCTGTTATTGGTTTGCTCGCTTCCGTTCTGGAAATTTCGACCTGAAAAATGAACCTCGCGGTCATCCGAAGACTTTGGTCGACAATGACGAATTAAAGGCGATTGTGGAAGCTGATGATACACAATCTACGGCTGAATTATCAGCTTTCGACGTTAGCGTCAAAACAATATTGGTCTATTTGCGGCAAATTGGCAAGGTAAAAAAGCTTGACAAATTGGTGCCCCACGAACTCAATGATCGCCAGCGCGAAGTACGCGTCGAGACGTGCCTTGCACTGCTCAACAGACACACAAATGAAGGAATTTTGAACCGCATTGTTACCTGCGATGAAAAATGGATTCTGTTTGATAACTGCAAGCGCTCAGCAAGTTGGTCGGGTCCTGGTTCAGCACCTAAATAATACCCTAAACGAAAACTTACAGCTGATTTCTTTAAGAAGGGCATCAATAAACTGCCACTGCGTTGACAAAGATGCATTGATTGCATGGGTGATTACTTCGATGAATACAAATAAAAAATACATGAAAAAAATTCGTTTAAATTTTTTCATACAAAACGGCAATTTCATAGGTACCTAATACGAGGGCTGATTGATAAGTTTCCGAAACTACAAAGAAAAACTTCAAAAATCTATTTAAAATAAATTTATTTCTCAACGTAGTTTCCTTCTACCTCGATGCATTTAGTCCCGCGCTTCTCCAATGCCTTTACACCAGTTTGATAAAATGTTTTCTCCAACCCCTCAAAATACTCGTCCACGGCAACAATGACTTCTTCATTTGATGAAAATCTCTGGCCACCTAACCATTTCTTCAAGTTTGGGAATAAGTGGAAGTCGCACGGGGCCAGATCCGGGGTATAGGGTGGATGCGGTAGCAATTCGAACCGCAATTCATGGAGTTTGGCGACTGCAACCATTGACGTGTGTGCAGGTGCGTTGTCATGGTGGAACAAAATATTTTCTTGGCCAAATGTGGTCGTTTCTTCTGGATTTCTTCACTTAATTTTTGCAGCAAACTTGCGTAGTACTCTCCATTTATTGTTTTTCCTTTTTGCAGATAATCCACTAAAATAATCCCTCGAGCATCCCAAAAAACAGTCGCCATCACTTTGCCGGCCGACAAAACCGTTTTTGCTTTCTTCCGCACAGGTTTTCCGCTCTCAGTCCACTGCTTAGATTGTTCTTTTGTCTCGGGAGTATAATGATGTATCCAGGTTTCATCGACTGTTACATAACGCCGCAAAAACTCATTAGGATCTCGGTTAAACAGCGCCAAACACTCCGATGAATCGTCCACTCGACGTTGCTTTTGGTCTACAGTGAGCAAACGCGGCGCACATCGCGCGCAAAGCTTTTTCATTCCCAAATGTTGGTGCAAAATATTAAAAACGTGTTCAGATGAAATGCTAACCATCTCTGCTATCTCTCGCAACTTTAAGCGCCGATCATTCATTACAATTTTGTGATTTTTTTTGATCATGTCCGGATTCGTGACTTCATTTGGACGGCCAGACCTGTGGGCGTCTTCGCAGCTCTGTCTTCCACGTTTAAAATTAGTTACCCAGGTGTGAATTGTACTCAATGCAGGAGCAGAATTACCTAAAACACTGTCTAGCTTGGTTTTAATCTAGTTTGCTATTTTCTCTTTTCAAACGTAAAACTTTATCACCGCACGAATTTCGTTTCTTTCCATTGTTAAGAAAATTTACGACAGAGAAAGTTCTACGTCCTCTCAAACAAATTCCATCAGTTCGATTAAATTCAAATTTGACGTTCTATTTTCAAAAAGATGCCAGAATATAATGTAATATTCCTTTTTTGTGTATCATTTTTTTAAGTTCGTCTTTTCGGCCAGTTATCAATCAGCCCAGGTATATAATCAATTCTCGAAAACGTCTACAAGTATTACCATGAAATTTTGTATGCAGGAAGTTTTTGGGGAGAAAAATCGATCTAGCTTGGTCTTTTCCCTGAGAAACTGCGCATTTTTAAGCTATATACGTTTTTTCTTTCGTCGTGCAACAATATATTATCAATAATTTTGACTCTTTTATGTCAGTTTGGTATGCATTACAGTTTGGTATGCATATTATTATGTATAATTTTTGCTTTTTTCGAAAATTCGGAATGTGGTGAGTTCGAATCCCGGTCAGATTATTCTTTTTTTTTATTCATCAGAGCTCCGAGCAAAGCTCGGTTACCCTGGTAATTTTAATGAAACGGACAGTAAAACAGTAATCAAGTACTTAAGAACAGACTAATAAAATTGCAAATTTTGTACCTCAATCTGATTACCAACACGCCAAGTCCAATGTGAATCGATTGATTTTTTGTCAACAGCATTATTACCATTATTATTAATTATAGCAAGGTCGCAACTCGCAATCATTAAGCAAATTAATATATTTTATGTCATAAAAACCCTTCATGAGTAACTCGTTTGACCTTCGCATTACAATAGATCTGATAAAATGACTAAGTTGTGACCCTATGTGACTTAATTACTAGGGTTCCTAGACCAAAGGTACTTAGTAATTAACAAAAGAACTAACCAAAGTATGAATTGAGAACTTATTTGTATGTGAAACTAAGGAAATCGATTATTAATAATCGCTCCCCACTCCGATTTCGATGACGGTGGCCGGTTTGTTTAAACCGGGCCAGCTACGCAGGAGTTGTTTTATAGTGCCCAGGTGCGTGCGCAGTACACAAGAGCACTCTCTCTTCCTTTACTCTCGAAGCCCAGTGGGACGGACGGACCGACACGACTGGCGAGAGATCAGGTGCAGGACCGACTTGTGTTCTTGTCAGGTTATCAGCCGGCATTGTCCTAACCAAACTGAAAACAACATTTTTTGTTGTTCCAATGCGGGAATCGAACCCACGACCTCCAAGCCAAACTCTAAACCACTGGACCACGAGGGCTTGTCAGTTATACCTCCTGGACAAAAAACAGGGGCTGTATATTTACTAAATATTTAGTTTATTCGTCGGTGATAGTCGATTCGTAGATGTCCTAAGCTTCTAAATTGAAAATATTGATTACTTAACTATGATTATCTTATGTAATTCTCTAATTACAGGGTTGCCCTTTTGGTGACATCATATATGATTTAATTGGCAAACATTTCATGGCTGTCGACTCTCGGTTTTTTAGTATGGATTTTGGAGATTGTCCTTTACACAACATATTTAGTGCTGGGAAACTAAGCAGAAGTTTCTTCCCTTCCTTTGCTAATCTTGATCTTTGACCACAATTTTAGGATTTATTTCTCAAAAATAATTACATGACAGGAGTTTTGCCGGGGAATTCAATGGGTGATGTTGTGGATTTTGCATTTCTTACATAAACTTGTGTTATTTCGGTTGTTAATGTGTAATATTGGTAGAATATTAACCATTAAATATTCGTTAACGTGTACAAGTGTGGGCAAGTGGTACAACTTCTAAAAACGTGCTATTTTGAGTTTCGCTCCAAAACTCCCTTCGAACTTTCAGTAAAGCTTCTACCACTTTACTGAATCGACTGACATGACTCATGTACTGCACTGACTATTTATTTGGACTTTGACTAGACTATAGACTTGACGATTTAGGAATACCTACGGTGTTGAAAGTTGAAACGAAAGTTCTATTTCCAGCCTTTTTAATTTGACACTGACAAATGGTTATCAGCTGCCGATGTTTTTTTAATTTATATGGCATCGGCTTATAACCGTTATAAGCCGATGCCATATAAATTAAAAAAACATCTTGTCTGTAAAGTCGGTTTACTGACGATAGTTGAACGTGACAACGTCAACAACAACAACAACAACAACACCACCAACAACAACAACAATAATAATAATAATAATAAGGTCCGGTACCTTGCGATACCCAATGCGAGGTAACGCTGGTACTTGGTAACGATAACGGGTAACAGGTAACGCATGAGTCATGTTTTTCGTTCGTGCAGCCGGCTCCATCGATTTATAAGACGTTATCACGTCAAAAAAAATGACGTGACAGACAGACACCGACTGATATAAGTAGTTTACTGCAATATCTTCTATGACACGTTAAAATTAATGACGTGTTAACTGTTAAGCAACACGTCAGAAACTGCAATTCGTTGAAGGTGAAAACAATGAGGCGTCACTCGTCAGCGTCATAACGCCTGGTTGATGTCATAACTCGTAACATCATAAACTGTAGTTTTCTTTTCTCTGTTTTCGTCGCGTCGATGTGGCGTGGTTGTGGTCTGTAGTACGTGTGGTATGGCAAGACCCTTAGTCAAGATACTGGCGCCCTCCTGCTTTACGTTTCCTAACGACCTTCACTCATTATTCCAGTTTGCAGAAGTCCGGAGAGAGATGTAGTAAAAGTGTGTAGTTAGCTTTAAAAATTAAATCTTTATCTATACCAATATTATAAAGATTTGATTGTTTTTGTCTGTTTGTTTGCTTTGATTGACTAGAAACTACCGACTCCGAACTACTACTAACCCGATTTCGATGAAGTTTAGCGCAGATGTAGAGTCGACCGTGGGGAAGAACAGGCTGTATTTTATCGCGCAAAATGTTCAATTTCCTTTTGCTGGCCCGAAGTCACGGGCAATATTTTGTCGGCATAAAGTAATTAATTATCATTATTATTAGCGAAGGAACTACAGAACCCTATACAGGTATTCACTATTTAGAATGTATGGTATAGGTATCTATTAAAGACGTGAATAACGCGGCCTAGCGTGTGTTTTAATTGTTATTTATCGTTATACGCAATTATAAATACATTACTAAGTACCCAAGTACAATGCAATGACGTCGTCTTAGTTATAAATACATCTAAAATCTAAATGGTCCCTTTGTAAGAGAACCAGTCTAGCTTTTCCACTTTAAACGCATATTCTGTTTCGCAAAGAATAATTACATATAATGGAGACTTGGCTCATCTTTGCTAGAGTGACCACCGTTTCCAAATATAGCTGCTTAAGTCGACTTTTACAAGAAATGAATAACTTAACTATCCGTAGTATTGGTTCGGCCAATATGTACTTTTAGTATTTACTAGATGTATCCTTTACTATCCTACTTTGTACATGCCTATGTATTCCATTGTCTAAACTACTATCGCATTCAATTTCACCGTCATCCGTTCAGTACGAGTTACTGCGTAAAAGAGTAACAAACATCCGTACTTAGAAACTTTCGCGATTATTATATTAGTAAGAATTGCCTTGAAATGATGACAACACATTTTTAATTTTTTCTAATTAATGTTTTGCAATATAATTAGCAAACCCAGAAATGTAAGCAATTTGTATCATAAGGAAACTTCATGGTCTAACTGACCAAACATTTTTGCTTACCTAATACATAATATCATCCATATGAACCTGCAGTTAATTTCCAAACAAAAGCGGTTAATATCAAGCAATTTACACTTAGAAATGGAATGCCTACTTTTATCGTAATATAACAGTAGAATCACGTATATGGTGACTTGATACATAATCATGAATACCGCATTTTTACCCGACTACGGCAAAGCCAAAATGAAGGGTGAATTGATACAATATAATCATGAATATCGCATTTTTACCCTACTACGGCAAAGCCAAAATGAAGGGTGAATTGATACATAATCATGAATACCGCATTTTTACCCTACTACGGCAAAGCCAAAATGAAGGGTGAATTGATACATAATCATGAATACCGCATTTTTACCCGACTACGGCAAAGCCAAAATGAAGGGTGAATTGATACAATATAATCATGAATACCGCATTTTTACCCGACTACGGCAAAGCCAAAAGGAAGGGTGATTTGATACATAATCATGAATACCGCATTTTTACCCGACTACGGCAAATCCAAAAGGAAGGGTAACGATTTTGGCGGTCTATGTGTGTCTGTATGTGCGTTTCACCTTAGCGCCTTAGCTACTGGTCAGATTTTAATAAATTAGGTGTCAATATATAATCGTATAGGCTATGTAATTTACCTACGTAGTCGGGTTATAGTTTTTTTATAATGTACAGTAATAACAATAATTGTTACAGTCCTACCAAATGCATAAACACGTTCACCGTAGTAACCAAGTAGGTAGCCATAGCGATGAGCGACCTTGCTCCATTTCAGCAGGCTACTTATGTTTGTAATTTTTTCGAACATATTTGGTTCGTATTTCGTACTCAAATCCTCGACTGACATTTCAGGAGAGAATAGATTGCAACTTGTTGAATGAAGTGTAATAAGAAACAAAGAATTTTTTTTCGGTTAATCCTACTACTATTATAAATGTGAAAGTTAGTGAGGATAGATGGATGTTTGTTACTATTTCACGCAAAAACTACTGAACGGATTTCGATGAAATTTGGTATTGTAGTAGTAAACTACTGCTACAATACCCAATTTGTAAGTAGCCTACTTACAAGTAGTAGTAAGTACAGTATTCCCGTGATATTTTCATCCCCACTTCATATATATGGAGAGCCACCCCTAATAATTATAAATAGGTATATTATTATTTTATGATATGAACCGAAATCTATACATAATCTATAACTATAACGAATTTCATCCATTTAGGTACAGAAGCTAGAAGGGCGGACAGACTGTCTGTCTGTCCGGACGGACAGAACGATATTAGGTATAGTATACACTACGGAAAAAAATAGAAATGTAAAACTGTCACGACGACATCAGCCAACTTGCCAATTGCTAACTTGTACAAAAAATACGATTAGGTTTTCCTTAGCCAGATAATACAATGGTCTTGTCTGCACACTGATGCAATTGCAGGTCACGCATTTTGTGTATTTTTGTAAGAAATTGTGTACTTATTTTACAAAATCTATACTCCTACCACAGAGTAGAAATTATATATTATACTTACGTAGGACAGCTTTCATAATTAATAGAACGGCCAAATCTATCCAAATTTGAAAATATTGACGTCCCCTTCAATGGCCCACAATTTTTCCACACAATCGTGGACACACCGTATGCTTGTGGTAGTGTAATCAAATCGAAAACCAACTAAGTAGCTTTTTATCAGTTCCTCTTTCTTTAGTCTGTGTTCCTCGCCCCTTGCTAATAAAAATATTTACATAACGGATAACTTATACTACTTTGCTGTCTTTGTCTGTCAAGTGACTTTTCTAATGTATCTTTCTGCACACTTTCCTCCACTTAATATAAACTGGAACTGTGTCAAATTTCATACTCCACTGTTCGCACATTCTCCTAAAACTGTACCCTAAGTTTTTGGATTCACATAAATAGCAAATATGATTTCACACTTTATACCGTTTTTGAGAATATTAGTTATGTACTGTATTTACTTTGAAAGTCGATTTTCATTTTTTTTTTAATTATATATTAAAATTATATTTTTTCATTTTTAGTTAAATAACATTATATTTTCTATTATTATGTACATGTTGAATTAGTATTGTAAAATTTTCATCTATTATCAACTTAAAATTTATTATATTTTTCAGATCACCTCTCATGAGCGCCTATGATGAAAACATTTATTAAGCAGGTAATAAAATGTATGTTTTACCTATATATAAAATATTACTGTTAAAAAAACCATGATAATTCTTTAAAAAATTTAGCACTAAATGGATTGCAGGCTAGATGAATATTTTGAAATCAGATACGTGAAAAAAATAGTAACTTAATACTTATGTAGCAGAATATATAGAAGAATATATAATTCAACAGTTGAGCAAAACGAAAAATATTCGGTCATTACATATGAAATAGGCATTTGTAAAGGAGGAACATAATTTATGTGATTTTCTTTAAAAATAATATATTTATTTAATCAAAGTATTTATACCATTGCTATCTATGCACTTTTGCCATCTCATAGGTAGTTCATTGATTCCTTTACTAAAAAACCATTCGGAACAGGAATCAATAAAATATTTGAAGGCGCTTTGGACTGCCTCATCGTAGTTGAATTTTTTTTTTCGAAAAAAAATGGTAATCTGTGGGAGCAAGGTCCGGGGAGTTTTAGTCAATTTTCGCTTGGGCCAGGCTTTGGCTGGTTCGCCAGGGTTCAGCCATTGCGATAAGCGTTTTTGATTATCGTACAGGATCCACTTTTCATCACAGGTAATGATCGATTTAAAATCCCTTAATTATTGTACCGGTTGAGTAATGTAATGCAGCAGTCGACTCGCGTTTGTCGGTTTGCTGCACTCAATTCATGAAGTACCCACCTTTCATGCTTTTTCACCTTCCCAATTTGCTTTAAGTGGATTAAAACAGTTTTATCACTAACACCGCAGCCTGCAGCTAACTCGGACGTGGTTTGCGTTGGATCCGCTTCCATAGTCCATGGGGCTTGTTCTGCAAGTCGAAATTTCCAGAACGAAAACGTTGGAACCAAAAACGCACTGTGTTTTCGTTTGCGACGCCGCCGCCATACACGTCATTAATCCTTCGAGCCGTTTCTGCAGCACTGGTGCCACGGTGAAACTCGTACTCGAAAATAATACTATATTTCAAGTTTTCCATTTTGTAAACACAATGACGCAAAGAAAAAACCAAAAGAGGAAAAAACAAATGAATTACGGTTTTCGTAACACAAATGCATGAGTATATAGCGGTATAAATTTGAAATTGAAATTCCTAACCAAAGAAGATATATTTGAGATTAAAGTGGTCAGTACGACAAAACGCCAATTTCATATGTAAGGACCTAATGTAAGTATAACTACCTACTTGCTAATATGTAATTCCTCTGTTGATTCCAGGCCTTCGTAGTATCAGGAGCGGCTCTAAACATCGCGGGACATGGGTGTGCGCACGGCTACCCGGCAGTGCTGTTCGCTCAGTTGAAGACCGATGGCGGACCTGTCACGCTGACAGACCATGATACGTCATGGATTGGTAAGTTCGTTCTGTATAATATAGGCTTTTGTCTATTTTACCTACCAGGGGTTACACCTTAGTCACCTTACGCACTAAAAAAAGTTTAAATTTAGTTAGGAACCAGACAAGTTCAAGGAATATATCTTATCAGAGGAATATTGCACTTAATGCACACTTGTTTCTGGCATAAGACGACTTAATTGCTCTATCGAGCAAGTAGCTGTCTTATCGATACCAAATATAAAATCTCTCTAGCTAGCCTAGCTCTATCAGAAAGAAATACAGCGCTAACAATGACAACCTTGACTAGGTATAAATGATAATAAAAATAATGATATTTCAATTTAACATTTTTCAATGTTTTCATCCGTATTTTTACAGCGTCAGCTGTCGGCGCTATGGGAATCGTCGGCAACTTCATCTCTCCTATCCTGATGACGCGCTTCGGCAGACAGAAAGCACATTTGCTTTGCACAATACCAGCACTGCTAGGTTGGATAGTTTTCGTCCTCGGCAACTCAGTACCTGCATTCCTGTTTGCCAGAGTTCTTCATGGTCTAGCATTAGGCTTAAGGACACCTTTAGCTGCTATTTTAGTAGCAGAATATACGGAGCCAAAGTACAGAGGAGCTTTCTTAGGCACCTTCGCGGTATCTCTAGGATTAGGCATTATGTTATCACATGTCTGGGGGGCACATTTAACATGGAAAATGACAGCCGTTGTTTGTTCAGCATTTCCATTAGTAGCAATGGCTATTATAAGTTTATCTCCTGAATCGCCTAGTTGGCTAATATCAAAGGGCCGACCGGATGAAGCCAGAAAAGCATTCCGATGGCTTCGAGGAAAAGGTGAAACACAAAATGAAGAATTAGAATCTATGATAAGAAACAATCAAAGAGACAGGGAAAATAATACCAAAGGAAGTGAGCGACGAATTAGATTTAGATGGTATGATTTCTTCAATTCACTTGCCAAGACTTTAAAAGCCGTGTTGAAAATATTCAAGAAGAGAGAATTTTTCAAGCCGATGATAGTAGCAATTTGTATGTTGCTTGTATTCGAATTCGGTGGTGCCCATATGATTCCAGCATATGGAAATTTGATTCTACAATCAGTTTTGAATAAAACGGATTCAAACGATGTTGCTTGGCAATTTACAGTGATAGATATATTAAGAACTATTTGTGCTCTAGTTGCGATATTTTTGTTAAAAAGTTGTAAGAGACGTACAATTTTGTTTACAAGTGGAATTACGACTGTTTTATCACTAACACTCATATCTATTTTTGTATATTTAAGAAAAGCTGAAATCGTTACAAGTTCATTATTATTAAATTCAGTTCCAATGTTTTTGATGGTGTTGTATACTGTGTCTTTCTGTTTAGGATTAGTTCCTTTGAACTGGGTTATTTGCGGAGAAGTATTTCCTTTAGCTTATAGAAGTCTTGGATCAACTATATCTACTTCCTTCTTAACTCCGGCTTTTGTTTTATCGATGAAAACAGCACCACATTTATACTCATCTGTAGGAGTCGAAGGTGCTTTTTTAGTGTACTCGGGTACACTCACAGTCTGTTTACTAATAATGTACAGTTTACTGCCAGAAACTAAAGATAAAACCTTACAAGAAATAGAAGATAGTTTTAAGAACAAGAGAGAGGATTCAGATACACAGTTAAGTCTTATCAAAACGAATATGGATGCAAATTAAGCAAAGAATGTAATATTATATATTATTAACACATAAGTGAAAATATTTATACCTATAAGTATTAAGAATATTGAGATATTGTTACTATTATAAGTGAAGGCTTAAAATGATGTTTAATCTTTGGAAGAGGCAAAATGTGTAAAAATTCATATGAATAGAAATTTGATATTACTTGAAAACAAATGTTATATAAACTGTATACAATAAGTACTGTGTATACAGTACATATTTTTTTTAATTAGGAAAAAACCTGCGACTGTTTTTTAATAAGTTCAGAGTTTCCCCTAGTTTTGCCTCCCGGAGTCAAGTGCGAGGATATTTTGAAATAAAGTCCCCTCAGAGTTATTTTATCCCGGAGTTTCTACGACTTACGAGATTGGTCCTTATGTTCCCGGCATAAAGGTCCTGTCAGAGGTAAAATAACTCTGGACGGTCTGTACCTGATGAAGAACTCTTGACCTGTTTATGTGACAAAAGTTGTGATTTTAATATTACGGATAATGTATAAGTAAAAATAAATTGTAACGAATTATTGATATATAGTATTTTATTGTTTCCTGATCCTTTTGTTTGTCATAATTAACGACTCGTGTATTCCGTATAAAAGTGTCCTTATCACGTTCCCTATTGAAAATTGTACTGCATTGTTTTATAAACACTAGTAGACCGGAATAGCGAACAGCACACAAACACAACTGCTGTGAGCTCTACATATGGAGCTCTACATACAAGAGCTTAGGTTAGCTTAGATACGTATCATTTGCCCTCAAAAACAGTTAGTAAATGTAAGGAAATTTGATAAACATACTGGAAATTACTGGTAACAGTAAACTTAAAGGTACTTCTTATTAGAAATAATGACATAAAGATAAGGCTTGCATAGACTATGTTTTTTGTGAGCAATCAGTCTGTATTTTTCTTTCATACTGCGATTATGGAATCTAGAACCTCTCAGTCAAAGAGGACCTTTATCACTAGACCTATAGTGGAACTTCAGAATAAATGCATATTATTTTTGGATGCTGATATTTGGAGTAGGGGCCAACGAGCGAACGGAAAGCCTGATGATGAGCGAATAACATCGTCCATGAATATTGGATACCAGCAATACCAGTGAAGTTCAAATGCAGTATTGGCCCTTAATGATGATGATAAAGTGATGTTTGTATCCAAGATCGGTAGCGCGGGCGTGGAGCTTTCTATTTCTGGTATCGGGTGGATGACATTTGGAGGATTACGACAGCGCTTGTTAAGCACGCTCTCTACAATTACAAGAATTGTAGAAATGTATGGAGTGGTTAAGTTTTTATTTAATTCTAAATACATGAGAAAAAAACCTTTTTAAATCATTATGCACTAAAGGTTTTTTCTTTATTAAATGTGCAAAGTTTTCCAAGTGCATGTGGTAGGAAAAAAATTTTAGGAGTCTAGAGGAGCCTGATTTTGATCAAAGATATTAGGAATCATTTTTATTTTTTAAAATTCGATCGCGACTTCCAAAAAATTAAACCGACTTCCAAAGGAAAAATGCGCAAAAAAGTATGAAATAAAACTCATTTTCTAAATAACTCCCCTTTTAAATTCGGCTAAAATTTTAAGTATGTATTTCTCTACTCAATCTTCATAATTTTGAAGTCGGTACCAGCAATGTTGAACGTAAGTTCTATAAAATATTGTTTTATCAGGATGTTGTTCACCCTGGTACCGATTTCAAAATTAGGAAGATTGAGTTAAAAAATAGTTAACATTTTAGTCGAATTTAAAAAGGGAATTATTTAGAAAATGGGGTTTTATTTCATACTTTTTTGTGCATTTTTACTTTGGAGGTCGGTTTAATTTTTGCTTTACTTAAACTTATAACTTCAATAAAGTACAAATTACAATAACTATCTAGCAAAAAGTTGACTCACTTTCAAAGTTGCAACTTTGTCATGGAGCCCGAAAGATTAGACAAAACTGAGGATGGACTATGACGTACATTTGACAGAAAAAAACGTTACGCCTTCATGATTTCAGACAATTTTGTCAATTAATGTAGATTGCGGACCGATTATATTGCATAAAGCGAATGTCAAAATGTCAAACCTTGAATGCCCCAAACAACCCCAAACTTCTTTGACACTTCTTGCCTCGATATAACTCGTCTATAATAGGTATATAGGTTGTAATAAAATTAAGCTAGTGACGCTAATAACACTTATTTCATCTGCAGCTTTATTTTGTAACAGCTCAATATAATATTACCATTAAATTATTCAATACGTGCTCAAGGGGCGGTAAGCCGAGGGTAAAGGCAATAATGTGCTTCTCCTGGACTACGGTATCGGCCCACTCGACTATTGAGGAAAACCGCTAAAACCCGTTCCCCGTCTCCTCTCAAATCCACACAAATCATACATTAGTATTTGGTAATGTGAGACCCATTTGGCGGGCTGCCATGCCTCTTTTGTGAAGCTGGAGTGTGCTTAGGGATCGTAAAAAAATTATTCGCATGTGACTTACTTCTTTCTAAAGAACACAATCATCAAATATTTACTACTTGCCCTGAGATCACCTATTGCTAAAAGTTCATCAGGCTCTTAAATATGTCATTTCTCTAATCTTAGGTATACTTTAAACGAGACAATCTTGTATATATTAGGTATTACATATGAAATTGGCGTTTTGTAAAGGAGTAACATAAAGTCGATTTTGGAACGAAGTTCCTTATGGCTCGTTGCCAATTGTATTGGGGCTGGACGGATTAATTATAGGAACGACACTTTTTGCCACTCCAAATCACAATGTAATAACGACTATTAAGAATGATACAAAACACGACCTTATCACCTTGACAATAATGTAGAATTTTGCAATTACACATTGTGACTGTTATGACTGTTACATATTGTGACTAACTAGCCGGGCCTTAGGTAGGCGAGCGGTGGGACGGAAGAGTGCTTGATGTTATTACTCAGTACGGAGCCGGACTTCGCGGCGGCAACACTGCGAGCAGCAAGCTACCCGCCCCCTCACCCCTGTCCCTACCTAAGGTGCGGCCAACTAGTTCCGCGCGCTCTTTATTATATACTTAGTTCAACTATTTGTTTTGTATAATATAATATATTATATCTATACAGATAAACAAAATTGAAGTGGCTGTTTGTAATTTCAAATTAACAGCTTTTATTTTCACTTAATACATTTAAAAGTATGATCGGTACTTACAATAAAATATAAATTGTTCTGTCCGTCTGTCAGTCTGTGTGTTTGTTCCGGCTAATTTCTGTATATATATATATTATATTATAATATATATAATATAACTTCGTTCCATCCGGGTGTCCCTTGACACCTCTCAAGTTTTTTTGTTTTAAACATAATATATTTATTTCATCAAAGTATATACCATTGCTATCTATGAACTTTTGCCATTTCATAGGTACTTCATTGATTCCTTTACTAAAAAAATCATTCGAACAGGAATCTATAAAACCTTTGAAGACGCTTTGAACTGCCCCAATCGAATCGAAGCTCCTCTAATTTGGTAGCCGTCTGTTGTGCAGTGTGTGGTCTATCGTTGTCCTGAAGCAGCAGTGGCCTAGAGCGAATGACCGATTTCAGTTGTTTAGCAGCTAGCTTTTACATCATGATTTGCAGTTGCTGGCAATAGACATCTGCTGTAATCGTCAGGCCAAATTTAAGAAAGCTGTAGTGAAAGACATCGGCACTAGTCCAACAAACGCTCACAAGTCACAAGTAACTTTTGAAGTTGAGTCAATTTTCGCTTGGGGCAGGCTTTGGTTGGTTCGTCAGGGTTCAGCCATTGCAATGAGCGTTTCCGATTATCGTACAGGATCCACTTTTTATCAGAGGTAATGATTTGATTTAAAATCCCTTCATTACTGTGCCGGTTGAGTTTTGTAACGCAGCAGTCGACGCGTGTTTGTCGGTTTGCTGCACTCAATGCATGAGGTATCCACATTTCAAGCTTTTTTCACTATACCAATTTGCTTCAAGTGGATTAAAACAGTTTTATCACTAACACCGCAGCCTGCAGCTAGCTCGGACGTGGTTTGCGTTGGATCCGCTTCCATAGTCCATGGGGCTTGTTCTGCAAGTCGAAATTTCCAGAACGAAAACGTTGGAACCAAAAACGCACTGTGTTTTCGTTTGCGACGCCGCCGCCATACACGTCATTAATCCTTCGAGCCGTTTCTGCAGCACTGGTGCCACGGTGAAACTCGTACTCGAAAATAATACTATATTTCAAGTTTTCCATTTTGTAAACACAATGACGCAAAGAAAAAACCAAAAGAGGAAAAAACAAATGAATTACGGTTTTCGAAACACAAATGCATGAGTAAATAGCGATATTAATTTGAAATGGGAATTCCTAACCAAAGAAGATATATTTGAGATCAAAGTGGCCAGTACGACAAAACCCCAATTTCATATGTAAGGACCTAGTATTATATAATCGTAATCTCGGCAACGGCTGCAAGTATTTAGTATGCAGGGAGTTTTGGGGGAGAAAAATCGGTCTAGCTAGGTTTTATCCCTGGGAAACTGTTTTTACTTTTTTCTTTCGTCATGCAACAATATATCAATAATTTCGCCTCTATAATGTCAGTCCGATAGATAGTTTGGCTAGAGCTCTGATCAAAGCTCTGTTACTCAGGTACTAAGAAACCTTAGTAAAAAATTAGAGATACGTTTTTGGTATAACTCTCCTGCTTTTTTTGGGTTCCGTACGCGAAGGGTAAAAGGGTCTGTCCGTCCGACTGTATCTTTTTAACTGTGATAGCTCGACAGTTTAAATTTTCACAGGTGATGTTTTTCTGTTGCCGCTGTAAGAACAAATTTTAAAAAATGGAAAGCCGCCTTAATTATACAACAAACGTGATTTTTTTTGCTGTTTTGTACGGAACCCTTCGTGCGCGAGTTCATCTCGCACTCGGCCGGTGTTTTCATTTTAGGTCTAAATGCAGAAAATCTATGTGCAAAAGTATTCTGGTAAAAGTTTTTATCTAAAATTTCCTTTTGTCCGACTCGGACTCTATTTAGGGCGCATTTTACGCGATAAATATGATTTTAAAACTAGAAAACCTTTCAATAATTTTACTTTCATAATCCAGAACTACCTTTTCAGACATTCACCACAATAAACAAGAGGATTATCTTGGCGCATGCGCAAAAAATGAAAACTTCAATTTTTCATAAGCTTATCATTGTTTCGCGCGCTTTCGAAGACAACTGGCAAAAGTTGTTTTTTCTGACAAAAATGATCGATCACTTATAATACATATTCAATAGACTATTATAATCAATTGTTGTGTGATGTTATAAATATGTGAATAAATTTTATTATACAATGATAGCCGTGAAGTTGCTCTGGATTTTCATGATTTTAATACGACTGTGGTTCGGTGCTGGAGACTTATGTTATGCTCAGTAAGTATTGCCTATTTGTTATTATTTATGTATTAAAAAACAACGCATCCACAATATAGATTCCGTCTGATAATGATATGTACGCATTTACCTAGATACCTACTTACTTTAATTTTTATCTCGAAATGATTCTGACAAGAAGCTTTGAAACCCGAAATAATTTGAAAAGCACCTAGAACCTTTGTTTCATAAAAAACAACATAGAAATTTGGGCATAATTATGGCAACATAAATGTAGTGTAGAGCGAAATGGGGATGTCATCGAACATTGTACACGATAATTCCAGATATCATTAAATATGCACGGAGCATTTCATATTCTACTCATTATCAAAATTGTCGTGGATTTTAAAAACACGTTCGGGTTTTGCACCCGAAATCACCATTTCGAGAGCATATAATAGACACTGACATATTATGTATAATTTGGTACTTAATGCAAAGTTATTAATTATTATTTTCTCTTTTAAGCCTTACAGTAGGTACGTATTTTCCAATAAAACAACTCTAAGTTTTTTTAAATTTATTTATTTAATTATAATTAATATAAATAAACTTTCACAAACAGTTAACAGCTTCCCACAAAAGTAGCGTATCAGTTTGGAATTAGAATTGCATCTGAGCTTATGAAAGCTAGTTAGTAGTTAGTATCTTACTTAGTTATAAACTAGCGTTCAGAAGTCCATCATATCAAATCACAAATTCATTAAGCAACTTTCCTTTAACCTGGTCTATGTAGTCACTCAAACATGGAATAAAATATTTAAATCGTGTCAACAGAGCTTGACCCACAACTTAAGAGATTTCTGTGGCGTACAAAAATATAAGCTTATTACGATGAATACTAATTAAAATATAAATTATATAACCTGGCTTGACCTTTGCAGACTTCTTAATGTAGGCACAAATTAAAATGCTTTTATGAGCAAGAAAGGGGAGTATTTTTACCAGGTCTTGAAATTCATAATTTTATTAGATATAGCAAGATACAACAGTATTTTGTCACAATTAAAATAAAACTATCGATTGAATCGATATCGAAAAAAATGATAATTAAAAGTTAAAAATAGTCTAATCCTATTTTCTTTCGGATGAAACAAACGCCATTCAAAATTTGACGTCCACTTCACCTAGCATTTAAGCACTTCAATTGAACCCCATAAAAGAAATTACTATTTAATAATTCTAAACAAAACCTAATGCTAGACTACTTAGATCCGCTTAACTAATCAAGCTGTCTAGTGCTTCGTTATGAAATTACAAAGGAAACTGTGATAAAAGCCTTGTTTACCGACACAAGTGGTTTGAGTGGCTGCAGGTAGAATACACCTCCACTATAAACATAGGATGAAAAACTCGCATAGACACAGGAAAGCTGTAAGACGATAGACCGTAGACGTGAAAGAAGGATGATTAATACATATTATTTTTAAACAAAAAATTTGAAATCTGCTTCCAAATTAAAAATGCACAAAAAAGTATGAAATGATTCTTATTTTCTAAATATTTCCCCTTTTAAATACGGCAAAACTTTTAACTATTTCTCTACTCAATCTTCATAATTTTCTCTCAGCAAAACAAACTCAAGCATTATCCTCGATCGGTAATCCTTATTTGGGGAAATACCACGGCCTAAACGTGGTATTTCCCCAAATAAGGATTACCGATCTGTGGACCTAATAAAAATCACCGGTGATGATAATGATTAGACACTATATTATTAATTAATTATTATTATCTATAAGAGCTCCGTGGCCTAGTGGGTAGACTGTTTGATTCGCACTCGAGAGTGCAGGTTCGATTCCCAGGTTGTGGCGTGTACCAATGAGACTTTTTCAGATCTCAAGTACATAATACTAACGCTCTAGCGATGAAGGAAAACATCGTGAGGAAATCCGCACATGGTTGGCCCCAGACGTATCGACCAGTCATTCCGTATGTGCTTGGGCGACCATACGACATTTAAAAACCAACTGTCCCAGGCACTAGAGTATTTCACGAGTGGTTACTTCGCTCGGAGAATAATGTGTAAATCATCCAGTAACGGATGAAAAGGCCTAAGTTTTATTATTATATTTCTATTGTAGTAGTCGGCGAAAAAAAATGTAACAGTAAGCATTAAATATAATATTATAGTGATGATGATGATCATGAATATAAATTTGGTAATAGCAAAATTTCAAAGACATTGATATCAACGTCGTTGAACAAAACTATGAGGAGTACCTATGTCACCATAATAATATGTTGGTGTATAGTGAGAAGATGGCGGTGATGACGATGATGATTACTGTAAGTGGTATAATGGCATTTGATTGCAGTTCTTTAAACAATGCCGAAATTTCTAAACATGTATCTTTAAAGACTGAGGAGATCTGTTCAGTTTTCGTCTATTTTGGATCAACTTATCAGTCATTTTGGATCTAGGGGTATACCTTGGCATAACATTTAACTTTTTAGTAACTAGCATAATATGCTTGTCGATCGAGTTACTTCAATCAAAAGTCGAAATCACTATAAATCTTCTTATAAATGTGGGACTAAAAACATATAGATAAATATGAGCTCAGGCGCCCTAAAACTAATCAAAAATGCAAAATCTCGCTCGATCCTCAGAAAAATATATAAAATTTGTCAGTAATTAATTAATTTTGTTCTTTTTTTGGTCCCGGGTAAAAAACTGAAATACCGTATATTTTGGCTTATGTAAGCATTTGTCCCTTATAGGCTGAAAAAAAATCTGGCAACCCTATCGGTCAGGCCGAAGCCTACTTATATGCATTTCAGATATTGCCAATTTGTCCGCCACATCACTCCCCCCAAAGACCGGAGGTTGAATCTTGAGTCCTCTGCTTGAGTCGCCAGTGCCAGAGAGACCCAGTGAGTCGCAACTGTGCTGCTCCTGCGTGGGCTCCAGTGAGTCGGAGTGCTACCGTGCGGGGCTGATGCTACGTGCTGACCAGGAGAGATGTGCTCTACTTGCTGACCGGTCTTTGTAGTGAGAGAGTGCCCGATGCCTCAGATCCATAATCTGAGGGATTAACCAACATGCCATCGAATTTGAAAATTATATGAGATTGACATTCGCTATGTGACATAGCGTGCGATGCCTCAATACCACGCATTTTTTATTTCTAACTTCGTCATCGTAATTAGCGGTGGCATCTTGGCCTATGGTCTAATACAATCGGGAGCGTCATGCCGTAAGACGTTAAAGAACCTTATTGCAACTTTTTGTAGATCTACCCTCGTAGCGTTCCAAGATCTACTGCCGGAGGACCCGCGCCTCTACGACAAGATGCGGCCGCCCAAGAAAGACGACCAGCCTACTATAGTCAACTTCCACGTCACTGTTATGGGCCTGGACTCCATCGACGAGAACTCCATGGTCAGTATTCGAGTAAAAATAAAATTAGTAATAGTAGAAATAATAGGGGAGCCTGTTGTACCTAATTCTTCTGATTAATTTATCTTTGCGGGTCCCAAGTGAAATTTAGGATGTCACATTTGAGATCATATCAAAGGGCTTTTGTGGTTGGTCGCCACTGTCGATCCTGTCTCACAGGAGTTGCAGTGGTGGGAATGTGTGGTGGGCTAATTGCCCATTGAAAAAATCCAGTAACTTATTTTTAAAGGACAAAATATGGCGCTTGGGTTGTGGAAAGTTAGGTAGACGTAAATAATGTAATATGAGGCCGATGGCAGCGTAGGTAATACAAGTCTTATTGTACAGTGACTGCAAACGTTCTGATAATCTCTTCTGTCTCTTTGGTTGATACAAGAACAATTTGCCCGCCAAGACGTTAAGATAAATAATAATCAAAGTATTCTGAATGGAGATTTACGATTTAAACAAGCTAATACAATAAAAAATTTGTTAAAACTACTTCTGTGCCGGTAATTTTGACGACTTCTGTAGCCCAGTGGTCAGCGCCGGAGGTCGCGGATTCGAATCCCGCCGAAGGAACAAAAAAGTTTTCTATATTCCTGAGTCAGGACTGTGTATTAAATAAATGTGTGGTTTTTATAATAAAAATCTTAAATACATGTATAGTATAAAAGTATTAAATATAGGCACTTCCCACGGTTGTCTGGTTCCCGTAACGCAAGAGTAGCACGAGGCCAGATTGAAGTGGTGTGAAGCGTCCATATATATTATTATAACTTATAAAGAACCTTAAAATAGTATTATATTATGAGGTATCATATTATGACCACTCAGTATAAAAAATTCAGCCTTGCAACTAATTGTAGAGTTCTTCTCAACTTTCATATCTGTATGAGTGTTATAAAATTTACATGTTGTTGTTGAACCTCCAACCGCTTGATCCTATGTTAATTTCTTGTGTTCCTTTCATGTGTGCCTAATTCATTTAAGATGATTTTTTTGCGCCACCTTTTTTTCCACAGACATACGCTGCTGACATTTTCTTCGCACAAACTTGGAAAGATTTCCGGCTTCGGCTACCTGAAAATATGACGACAGAATACAGGTAATTGAAAAATACTTACTTTTTCACAATGAAACTTTTCCTTCTAGCTGTTTGAATGTGTACAGAGCTTTTCAAGCGAATTTGCAGAAAAACGTTTAAAATATCGATATAATGGTAGTCCGCCTCAGACCTGGCCGGTTCTCAAGGGCGTGCCCGGGATTTCAGCTGGGGGGGGGGGGGCAGCTCATACCTGTTTTTTTTTAAACAAAATTGAAAAATTTAAGCAACTCCCGAATTGCCAAGCAGTGAGCGAGCTGATAATGATGAATTATATCTAAGAACAATCTCGATCATGCCAGCTTTCAAACAAAAAAATCGTTTCATCTATTTGGGAGCTACGATGAAACTGACAGACACACAGACAGACACGTCAAACTTTTAACACCCCTCTGTTTTCGTTGGGGGTTAAAACCTTTTTTAACACCAGGGCCTTCAGTCACGATGCATTCGATAATTTAGACATCTTAGGATGACGACGACGACGACATTATCCAATGCCTTATTATTATTAGGCATCGTAAGCGACATGTCACTTAGCGATGACTTATGTCGAATCCCAATTCCCATACATTTTTGATTTCGAACTACGCCGTCGCAATTATCGAGTGCATCTTGACTAAAGGCCCAGGCTGTTTCCAGACTACTTGAAGTCGACTGGCTAAAACAGATGTGGCGACCAGACTCGTTCTTCAAGAACGCGAAGTCCGTGACCTTCCAGACCATGACCATACCCAACCACTACGTGTGGCTGTACAAAGACAAGACGATACTGTATATGGTGAAGCTGACCCTCAAGCTGTCGTGTGCCATGAACTTCCTAATCTACCCGCACGACACACAGGAGTGTAAGCTGCAAATGGAGAGCTGTGAGTATTTTTTTGGTATTTTTTTATTTAATCTAGAGTTCTAAGCGTAATTTTAGTAAGAAAACTGTGTCAGGTTTTTTTATTAGGGGATGAAATTTGGGGATTGAAATGAGAGTTGTAAGCGATACTTAATTTACAAAACTGTGTCAGGTATTTTTACGTAGGGGACGAAACTTGGGGGTTGTTTGGCAACCCGGATTACCGCCACCAACACACACCCTTTAAACACACACACACACAGATTAAAAATATATACTTACCCTTACCATCCTAGGTATTAGTAATAAAGTGCCCCATTAAAGTCGCCGAACCTATGACGTCACGAGTTCCTAAAGTTGTATGAAACATATAGGCCGCAGGAACATATTCCTTAACATCTCCCAAATTTATGGGTTTAAGTTCAAACTTACTATAATGAATGTTTTGTATTTGATCACAGATTACTAAATAGTTACTTACTACGTAAGTTTTACACCAATAATGTAAAATAAATCCCAACTTTTTGTATCTTTGAAACGCACTAAATTACAAAACGAAATACATAGGTTTATATTTTTTGACGTGACAACGTCTTATGATTTGATGGAGCCGGCTGCACGCACGAAAAAACATGACTCATTCGGCGTTACCTCGCTCTGAGGCGTTCCATTTAAGGCTTGAAGTGCAAGCGAAAGCGCGGAACGAGCGACAAAGAGGCACAATCGGCCTCCGCGTTCGGCAGCGTTCGACATCTGTCTCTCTCCTACTTGAGTGAGCGATCCATCAGTATTTTCTTATGACGTTGTCACGTTCAACTATCGTCAGTAAACCGACTTTACAGACAACCGATTTTTTTAATTTATCAAGTAATAATACCTGAATATTTCCGAAGAAATAAATTAAACTAAATACTCGTAATTGTACACACATTCAATGCCATACCCTTCCTTACATTGTTTTTGTACCATCCATGTACCTACTTAGTAAAGAAGTTTCCTTATGAAACTGGATATGACAATCTGAGTTCACTTCAGTTTTTTCCACATTTTAATTACGGCAGAAACTGTCGTTTATTCCAATAAATGGACGCTGAAGTATAAGAGGCTTATGATCGCTTTTATTCTCGACCTTGTTATACGAGGGCTTTATCGTGAACGCTGGAATATGCTTACAAAGTGAAATGAATACCTAATAATAGATAGACCACAGTCAGCTAGTAGCTACTATGGTCGGAAGGTATTTTCGCCTCTTTCTCTCGATCCTTTTGACAATGTAATGGATTATAATATTCACCATCCAGGAGGTAGGAATACCTACGCATAACGCATGACAAAGCTTACATATTGGTGACTGAATAAAAAAGATAATTGTAGGTTAGAAAATACAGAATAATAAAAATTTTAATCACTCACTTCATTATTTTTAGTCCCGAAAATAGAAAACTTGGTGCCAGCTGCCTGTTATAGAAATTAATAGTGGCATAATGCTCTTCGTCGTAGAATCACAGGATTAAATATAATAAGAATCATTATTAAGTATTAAATATAATAGACCTTAAGTATAATCTGCTCGAGACTAAAAGGCGGCAATGAAAATTCATGCAGGTAGTCACTATCAAGTTGTGACCTTAATTTTAGCACAAACTAATAAAAGTTCGTTATTTTTAATGATGTTAAAATACACCGATAGAAGTTTTAATTTCAATGGTTCAATTAAAGAGTGTTTTATAAAATATAGGTAAGATATAATTGCGAAGGCAACAGTGCACTTACAACGTTTCACTACTTCAAATTAATGATGTCACATTGAAAGAATTCAAAAATACACCAGATTTTCTCTTAATTTTACATTCAGAATCATTTTTCCGTGAATAAAGAGGTAAGGAAAAATCAGCGCTTAGAGTTTTTAAATAGCAACCGCGTTACTGTGTCATTGCATGCGTTTTAATTGCGAGCTCCGGGTTTAAGTTGGCTTAAAAATTTCCACGTAAGCGGCTTTCATAAAGCTGTGAAGCTCGACTTATATCAAAGGCACACATAAATTATTAAACTATTATTGTTGGTGGCGTATAATAAATACGGGCTGGGAACACTTCGGTGGCATCTCTGGCAGAGGCTGCAAATGCGGCCTCATGACTCATGAGTCTTGACCTGACGACCGCCGATTACCCGAAGCCCGCCCACGATGGAGTAGACGGCCTTTTCGCTTGTAGCTGTGGATTATCGTCTACCATCGCCTGTCATCGCCAGCAATCTGTGAGTTGATGGTTTTTGGGCAAGCATCAAGGGATTCGCGGTTTAAAGCGTGGCTGCGCAGATTTAGTGTACAGTTGCATGATACTCGTGGCCGCGTTGGCGATGGTCAAGAGGGGCCATAAGTCACAACGGACACGTCCAATGCGAGGGGCATTAAATGTTTCACATCAAACAACTCCAAAATACAAACCGAAAACGAGGTCCAGCGATCTAGAACAAATGTGTCAACATTCAAGTATTTCTGTCAATAATCATCTGAATTTAAAAATACAGACGTAGACATTGGTGTCGTGGAGTGCTCCGCTATCGCCGCCATTGCATTTGCGAGTGGCCCTCGAGTTGTGCGGCATCGACACAGCCACTCGACGTCTCATTATAGCCGCTTTGATCAACTTATTGGGATGATTAAAAGAATTCTCAGGATCTGCTGGTTCGAATATCGGAATGAACAGTTTTCAGTTTTTGTCTGTTGCTAGGGAAATCCTACTGAGTTGTATGACTTCAACGAATAAATTCAACAGTTATGCTTAGTTTCCACTTAATTTATTTTAGGTAGATAGTCTGAATTTCATATGACTGTTTGGTTAAAGTTCTTGGTTCTTCCTAATAAATGACTATATTGTCTGCTTTAGTGCAGATGAAAGAGGTGTATAAGCATTTCTTTAACGATAAGACATGTATATATATATATAATGAGAAACACACAAGTTTCATATAACATATGACGTGAAGAAAAATCTTTGAAGTACAGTTTTACGAGAATTGTGCGAACGGAGGAGGATGAAATTTCACTCAGTTAAAGTTTATGTGGAGGAAGGTGTGGAGAAAGCTATTTTTTTAAGCAATAAATAAAAATAAAGTTACACACACTACCGCACTCACACTACCACGCATTTATTTAATAGCAGTAGACGCTATTGTCATCATTGGTTCTGAGAGTAGATCCATCTTCCGTGGAGTAGACCATCATTAGACAGTAGGTGTTTGTTTGACACAATTGTCAACCTTCTTTCACACTCCATAGACAAAATTTACAGAATATTTTTTATTGCACCGTATCTTAAAAAAAAAATCGAGGCAAAAGAACAGCCAAAAAAGTTGAAACTTGAAAATTCAAATATGAATTATGCCCGAATTTCGACCACATGATGACCTCTAGTATGAATCATAAGACATGCGTCCACGGACAACAAATGTTGCCAGAGGCGTTATGCTCTAATGTTTTTGTAGTGTTTTGCATAGGACAAGGGAAGTGCAAGGATCGGTTCATGGCTCTTGACTCTTGTCCTGGCACCGTGCGCCGGTCAGCTGCGAGCTACGAGATCGTACTAGGTGCCTAGTAGTTAGTAGGTACACAAGGATACCAAGGCCTTTATTGTTATATACGCTTGACGTATCTTCACTTTCAACTCTGTGATACAAACGGGGCAAAAGTATATCCTTATATCGGTTTTCCATAACATACAAGTTACAAACTATACGACATTCATAAAGCACGCAGCAATTCCAGATCTTTAAATAGTTACCCCGACGCGATGCAACAAAATATTCTAAAAAAATATGTCAAAAAGTCCAACAATAGGGCGTTACATCGACAAACATTCAAAAGCACTCCGTAGGTAAAATTTGTTGGGGCGATACAGTAAATTGATGGCTGGAGGGCCCTGTAAAATGTAGGCCAAGAGCCCTCCACGAGGCCTGTGATGTCAGCTCGTTTTTATCTTCAACATCTGGAGGAGCAGATTGAACTTGGGCCGATCCATAAATAGTTGCACTTATTTTCGTCTAATTAATATTCGGATTAGGATTAATTTTTAGAAGTGTCGATATTTTTATTATCGCGCAGGGATGAAAAATTATAATTTATCACAACGAAATTTTCGAGCAAAGATAACACAAATCCCTGACCTTAAACTTTAAAGAGATTAAGATAGTCGGCAGTCGCAAATACTGCTACGTTTTGGTAGCGGAGGTAGAGGCCGTTCTAGGACTACTTACTTCAAGTTGTTTAAGCCCTACTGACATTATATTATGTATTTTATACCCTTTTCTCTACTAACTACATTAGAGCCTGGTTTTTCACTGAGGATCATTGACAAATTATAAATGGGGCCCTCTAGATTAGATATACACAATATGTATTTATTTCGTTTTTCACTTTTGTTTCTTTCTCTCATTGGTCGTCTGCCTGTTTCAGTATCCCACACCACGGACGACCTGATCTTCCAGTGGGACCCCGAGGTGCCTCTGGTGGTGGACGAGAACATCGAGCTGCCCCAGCTGGAGCTGGTGCAGAACAGAACTGCGGATTGTACGCAAGTGTATTCCACAGGTAAATATAACTTCCAGTAGATGATATTTCTATGATTTCTAGTCTCAAACCAGCAGTACTTACTTATGTCTAGTATTTAAGTATGTGGCGGACCAAATAGCGGTACAATCCTGAATCACGATATCACAGTTGATAATATATGATAAGATTTCACAGTTCGGCGCTATATATTATACAACATCTGAAATGCTTACAAGGGGACTTCGGCCAACGCTCTAAGCAGTCATAAATATTCATTTGTTTTCTAGCTGCAGTCTGGCTGTCTCTTGCGCGCCTTAAACTTAGAACGTACAAGTCTTGCAGAACAAATTAAGTACCTACATTCCTAGCGCGCACACCCTGGCTGCAGTTGCCTGGCAGCGCGGCGGGTAGCAGCTGAGTGCTAATGTGGTCGACAGAATACCGCAACCTGGCTGCCTGGTGCACGTATAAATTATAATGAGCCAAAATTATACTTAGCAAGAAAACTTTAACAGCTGTAAAAATATTATTTTCTAACTAATCTTTATCAGATTATCATTAACCTTGAAAATAAATGTACTCTCGATTTGCAACTATGAAAAGGAAGTATATAATTACATGGTCTTCGTGAGTAATCTTCTGTCCACCTGAAAGCGTGTGGTTTATAAATATTGACATCTCTAACCACACATTAAAGACACGGTCATTGCGTAGTCATAGTCTTGAAATGAATGAAATGAAATGAAAATATACTTTATTGTGCACAATCAGTGGTTACACATACACACAGATATAGAAAATACTAAAAACACTACGACAGTACACAAAGGCGGCCTAATTACTAAATAGCAATTTCTTCCAGACAACCTTTGAAAGAATGGATCAAATTGAGGTATTGCGCTAAAAGTATTTATCTTGATACTATAAACATAAAATAAAATAAATAAATACATACATACATAATAATACATATACAATAACTTAAATAATAATATGAGTAATAAAAACAATTTACATTATAATAATAATATATATACCTAACACTACATGCATATCGTTACATCTGACATAGACTTAGGTAGTAACTCTCTTAGGGAGGATTTAAAAGTACCTATACAATGTTTTGGCTTGTGTTATTAGGGTATAGGGTAAGGAGAGGGTTCCAGAGTAGGACGGATGGTACGAGGTATGAGGAGTGGGAATACTTAGTGTGGTGGATGGGGATATCAAGAAGGAGATTTGTAGAGGATCGCAGCTCTTGCCTGTCGGAGCAACGAAAGCTGTAGGTTTCCTTTAGTCTTCCGATTTATACTTGGGCTCGTAGATTTCTTTAAACACGGCTAAACTCTGAAACTACTGATACGGTGCTTTTGAAAATATTTTGTAGGTATGACTTATAAATACAAAGAACTAAAAAGGAATTAAAAAGCCAAAATCAACTTTTCCTTCTGTAAAATTTGTTTTCACGTTGATTTATGATGACCACAATTTACCAGACATTATTGAATATTTTTTTCCTATTTCGTTTGTAACTTTATTATTATCTCTTGAACAAGAAAATAAGACAATATACTCACTATTTAATACTATCATAATACTCCATGCAAACAAAAAAGACTAATTATCCTAATCTAAAATTATGAACACATAATCCTACCATCGTCTGAACGCAAATTTGTTCGACGATCATCTTTAGTAGGTCAATCCTCTGTTGTTTGCCTGCTTTATGCCGAACATGTGATAGAATTAGAATATGTTTTTTGTTTTTCAATTTACTAATTAATGTGTAGGTTTTCGAGGATGAATGGATAGATGGATGTTTGTGACTTATTGACGCAAAAACGACTGAATGGATTTTGATTTATATTGCTCCCTTTTATCCCGATAAAGTAAAGTGTTCCCACTTCCCGACGGATACTGTATTTACGCGGAGCCGCGGGCTATCACTAGCTTACTAGCTACTAAGCACTACTAAGCACTAGCTACTAAGCTTATACATCAGAATAATAAATAGGATAAAAATATTTTTGCAACGAGCACAAAGTGGGTATTCCACGCGGGCGGAGCCGCGGTCTTAAGCTTGTCTTCCAATCAGTACTGGATTAGCATTATAGGCGGGGGTAGCAAGAGCTACGCGCTCCAACGTCTGTCCGGCCACACCGACCGCGGGAGCGTAAAAAAATATTTTCATTCATAGTAAAACAGCGCTGAAAATATATCTCTGCGCCAATACTATAATGCTGAAAGTCGAACACACAACAGCAATAAAAAAACTCGCTAATGAGTTCGATTTTCAGCTCTATTGTACCTTACCCAATAGAGCTGAAAATAGTTCTGAATACAGAAAAGTGCTAACTAGCTTTTTAACGTTCTTTTTTAAAAATTAAAACTTTTCATAATCCTGTGTACATATAAGGTTTCAATAAAGTAAAATCAATTACGGATTTTTTATATTTTGGTCATAATATGATCTACTGCTTATGTAAAGACATTTAGGCGGAAAAATAATTTAAAAATTCCAAAAAAAAAAGAAAGTAACATTTACATTTTTTTTAATTACGTTTACAACGGCGTTGTTAAAACCAGTAAAATATGAAAAAAATATCTGTACATAATCAACATATTACTTTATTTTTTACTGACGTTCTGTTTTAGGCTATTGTATTTTTCTGAAGTTCACAGTCTTTCAAATTGCAAATATTTTAATCTGGAAGTAAAAAAAACAATTTACTCACTCGCTCCGCTCCCTCGCGTTTTACATAAAGAACATAATATTATAATATTTTGTACCGTTGTTCCGTTTTAATCTGTTGATTTTATTGTATTTTTCCGAACTTAATAGGCAGGAAAAAAAATTTGTTTGCTCGCTCCGCTTGCTCGCATTTAATATACAGAACATATTATATTATTCAGTACCGATTTAGGCTATTGATTTATTAAGTAGTAAAATAGAAAAAAAATTTTGCTCGCTCGCTATACTCGCTCGCATATCATACGAAAAGCATAATATTATGCTCGCTCTCTCTGCTTGCTCGCTTTTCGCTTAAGGGCTCCGTGGCAGAATTTGCTACCGGCCTCGCGCTGGCTTAATCCGGCACTGTTTCCAAGAAGACTTCTATCAAGCATTTTCAGTAATGATTCTTATTATTATTATCTAATTATTTAATTATTTACAGCCTCCGTGGTCTAGTGGTTAGAGCTTGGCTCTCGACTCGGAGGTCGTGGGTTCGATTCCCGCATTGGAACAAAAAAAATGTTGTTTCCAAGTTTGGTTAGGACAATTCAGGCTGATCACCTGATTGTCTGACAAGAAAGATGATCCATGCGTCGGATGGGCATGTAAAAAGTCGGACCTGCGCCTAATCTCTCGCCAGTCGTGTCGGTTATCCGTCCCACTGGGTTACGAGAGTAAAAGGAGGAGAGAGTGCTCTTGTGTACTGCGCACACACTTGGGCACTATAACATAACTCCTGCGTAGCTGGCCTGGTTTCAATGAAACAGGCCACCGTCACCGAAATCGGTGTGGGAGCTATTATTATTACTATCTAATTATTATTATTATTATCTTATTATCTTAATTTTCAGGTATGTACAATATACTTATGTAATGATAGAACATCAAATATATTTTTCATTAGCGTTTGCCCGCAGCTCCCACGCGAACACTGTACTTTTTCGGGATAAAATTAGCCTATGTTTTAATCCAGAGCCTAAACAACTACTACTACTATCATACCAGATTTCATTAAAATCTTTACTCTTTTTTGCGTGAAAGAGTAACAAACATCCATCCATCTATCCATCCATCCTCACAAACTTTCACATTTATAATAGTAGTACAATTTTCTAAAACTGGGGACACTGCGGTCTGCCGTTTGTGCATACACAAAACAAAACTGGGTCTTGTTTTTTTTTTCTATTCTATCTTGTATTCTAACTGGGTACATAGCAATTGTTTATTTTTATGAATCTGGAGAGACTGCATCCAACCAGACCTAGATCAATATTTTAACGAGAATCCGACGAGGACTTGACATATTTTTGTGTTATTTTACCAGGTAACTTCACGTGTTTAGAGGTGATCTTCAAACTAAAACGTCGCCTGGGCTACCACTTGTTCAACACATACATACCGACCTGTCTCATCGTCATTATGTCGGTAAGTTTAGCATACGATTTTTTTTAAAATTAAAATTCCTGCTCATGCTGCAGAGAATATCTGAAGACTTTCGTAGTCTATTGAAATATGCGTTTTTTTTTTTAATTTTAAATATGGCAAATAAAAACCTACATCTATCGCCTCACCTTTATATATTTATAGTTGTTTTAAGCACTAATCGTTTTAATACGCGACTTTCTTAGTATAGAAGACAAAAGTTTCAAGTTTTACAATTTTTTTGTTGTTTGTGTTTAGTACACTACTAGCTTAGATACCAAATTTCGGTTTTCTAGGACATTCGGATGTACCTCATAAGTCATAGGTTTTGATGATCATCAGTGAGTCAGTGCTAAATCAGGGATTTTTGGTTTTTAGATATCAATAAAATCTAAGGTATAAGAGCTATGCAATCGAAACATTTTGTGTTTCATAAGTCCGCTACTGGGAACATATTATTTAAAAAAGATTCATTTAACTGGAATAATTCAAACACATGTTATGTATGATAGTTCAAAAAATCGACGAAGAGCTTCGAGAATGTGAGAGAATGTGCCTTGGCGCTACGCTTGGCTCGTCTTGGCAGTTGGCGGATGCCGCGCTCCCAGATATTTGGCTAGGATAATACAAGCAGCTTATGAGTTGTGTCTGTCTCGACGATCGAATCGTAGATATTATTATTTTAGTGTTGAATAGTAATTTGTTCTAAAATGTTATATATTTTTTGACAGTGGGTCTCATTTTGGATTAAGCCTGATGCTGCCCCAGCTCGGGTGACCCTCGGAGTGACTTCTCTCCTCACCCTGTCGACCCAGCACGCCAAGTCGCAGGCACAATTACCACCAGTGTCGTATTTGAAAGCTGTAGACGCCTTCATGTCTGTGTGTACAGTGTAAGTTCTACACTTAATTTTTCAGAAAAATCTACTTCTTTTTTAATGTTAAACATTGTTGTTATAATATATTGGCTAGTTCTATTGTCAAGTTAAAAAAAGTTAAGGCCTATGTTATTTGTACGAGTTATTACTATAGCAGTGTTACCTACTCATAATATAGGATGACCTATCGAGTAATTCTGGGCAGGCAGACGCCTCCGTGGTCCAGTGGTTAAGAGCTTGGCACTAAACTCCGGAGATCGTGAGTTCGACTCCCGCGTAGGAAGTAGGAACAACATAAATAAATATTATATCTAGCAATATACCGCGAAAAAATACCCACAACCTGCAAGCAAATGTGTGAGTGCACGTATAAGCATTTGTATATCTAGTATAGTATTAATTATATTAATTTCCCCAAAGTACCTAACGCCTGATTCTATTAACTAACAAAAATAATTTCAAATCTGGTTAAGGCTGTGCTGGCTCACCTGATTGTCTGACAAGAAAGATCCATGTGTCGGATGGGCATGTACCAAGTCAGTTATCCGTCCCACTGGGTTACGAGATTAAAGGAAGAAGGAGTGCTCTTGAGTACTGCGCACACACCTGGGCACTATAAAATAACGTCTCCTGCGTATTCGGAGACAACCAGCCACCGCAATTTTTTTAATTCTGGCCGAATTGAATGCCAAACTTCTTCATAAACTTTGAATTTAGAGACAGGCTTTAAAATTATTATCATGTTTCTTATTCTTGAATCTTCAGATTCGTGTTTATGGCGTTGATGGAGTACTGCCTCATTAACATCATAGTGGACGATAGAGCTGCCAAGCCTAAGGTAGAATAAAATGTTCCATTTTATTATCTTGCCCATTATTTGATAATCATTTCATAATTACATCGTTGAGAGAATTTTCTAGTTTACCATTATATTATTATCAAATTATGTGAAACATGTTCACCACTTTTGGACTCTATTGCTACAGAAAAAAGATCTAAATGTGATACACTGGATCTTACAGTGACCGTACACGTCCATAATGTACCGTATCTATATTGCATTTGCGACGAGTTAAATTATTATTGGCGAGTGACTATTGCGCTTGCGACGAGTAAAATTATTTGCCATGGCCATGCTTGTTTTTTTTTTTACAGTCCCCAGAAGAGATGGCGAGAGCTAAGGCGCGCGCGGTCAGCATCGATCGCTTCTCGCGCGTGTTCTTCCCGCTGCTGTTCGCTATCCTCAACGCCACCTACTGGATCCAGTTCGCGCAGTATATCTGACTCAACTAAACAACCTCCTACGCTATTATATAGAACAGAGTAGATAGCTCATACGGCACAAGCGCTTATTGAATCAGGCAAAGTATTGTAAGTACACTCAAACTGTTAGCAACACTCTAACGGCCTGTCCACATCGACACCAGCCATTTATACTACGCTAACTCAAATTTTCGGTAAATCCGTTTTTTATGCCAAGTTGCTTAAAATATGGTATTTTATGTGTAGTAAAAATCGTGAAGAAATATAAAAGACGTGTGGCACTCGGGGACTGCCGCGGTAAAGCTATTGCATAGCATTATCGCATACACACAACGCCGTGTCGAACTGAAACGACGTTAGACGATGCACGGCCTTCAAGCCACACCTCCGTGCCCGTCAAAGTGGGGAGCGAGAGGTTTTTTCGTTACGGAATTTCTGGATTCGGTCCCCGCGCTCAAGGCCCGCGATAGAAGCTATGCAATAGCTTAATAAAATAACAAACTTACTAATTTTAGACTACGCCAAACACTTTTTTAAATCACTCGATTTATATTACCACAGAGATAATAATATACTACGTAGAAATATTACGCTAAATATTATTAGCGGAGTTTGCGCGGGGAGGGGACGCGCCGCTTGTTTGTTTTACATTAATCTAACGACTCTAAGTATGTATATAATATTATGATAATATTATGATTAGTACTGTCGAGAGAGGTAAGTTTACTTGTTACTAAATATTATTATGTAAGTCAAACAAATAAATATGGTTCTTTACGCTACGTTTAAAAAAAACCAGCCACTTAGTCCGAAAGTCCGTGTAACACTACGCTAACACTTAGACGCATGTAGGATGTAGAATCTAATTGACAAATTACGAATATATAGGCTAACTTGCTCGAATAAAAAATATATAAATAATTAAGGAAAATTAAATATGGTACATTACAATGAATAAATTTACTATTATGGGTATCAAATAAGTATCTCCTGTAAAGTTCACTTTTATGAGTTAGCTTAGCATAAATTGCTGGTGTCGACATGTCCACGTCATTACGTCATCACGTGGAACGGCGCTATCACAGCACGGTTTGTTGACATAACGTGCAAATTCAAACCAACGTAAAAATGCCCGTCACGATGTCGCGCCGGAGTGTTACTACTCGTCGTCGTGCCTTGTATAATTCCGGTACATTCTTCATCGAAACAGAAAATTAGGCTGGTACTATATGATCTGGAATCCGGTAGGCCGGGGCTTTGATTTTCAACTCTATTGTATTAGCGCAGAGTTCTATTTTCAATGCTCTGAATTATCCCGGGACCGCGCGATTCCGTAATATATAGCTCAGCCTAAATAGCAGTCACGATCTGAATATGGACCGCACAAGACGTATAATATATTCTGCTGCTGCTATTATTCAAAAGACGGCGGACGTAACCGACCACACCGTCTCAGCTTGGATGACAAGGACTGCATGCGACTTAAGAGCCACTTAATTTAAGCGTTTTAGTATTCAGTCGATACCCTCAAACTCATGCGAACATCATGCATAATTTGACTGCTCTACGCTCAGCTCTACAATTAAGGCTTGGAGCAGTTCAGTCACAAGCGTCTGCGGCTGGTTGCTCTCGCTAAACGTTGTCATACATTTTGAATTGCCGCGGCCGACGACACATATGCGGCGAGTCTATAAAATGCATGTCAACAAGCCGTCGCGTCGCAGTCGTTTGTGGGCCAATCGTTATTGGTTATCGAATGTGAAAATCCCCATCAAATTCTTTAATTAAAAAACAGGGTATTGTAACTAAAAGAAGGATCTTTTAGTTACAATACATCGTGTACAAAATCTACAAAAGACGTCAATTAGATATTATTAACGAATACCTTATACTTATTTACTCCTAACAGTTTGTTTACTCCTAACTAAATACTCGGAACAAAGTAAATCTTGCCTCAGTTTTCGTTTATTAATAAGAAAATTTTAACTGATATTATTACGAAATTTTATGCCTTATACTTCGGTCTCGATTCTCAACCATTTAGCCAATGCTGCCATTCTAACAGATTATCATACTTAATATAATAATAAAATGTAGATATTTACTCATAAAAATAATGCAATACGCGCAACTGTGTCGTGTGATCTCAAGGTAGTAGTAAGTAGCTAGATAGATATTATTTAGGTAAAGATAACGGGTCTTTGTTGTAATTTTCAATAAATAAATTTAATAAGTGTAATGAATAGGATTATTATCACTCCTAATGCCTTTACCTAAATCTTATCCTTCAATCAGTCAGTCTTTTTTTTTTCTTTCAGTTAGGCTTTGTATAGTATTATATAATGATTTATGGTTTTTAACTTCTTGGCTATAATTTAAAGTGAAAACATTTTATTTAAAAAACAGTGGCGTAACTAGGACTATCATTTAAAAAATATAAGAGTCGATCAATTGATTATGATAAGACTTTTACATAATAGTACAGGGTGCATACTCTGGAAAATGGAAAAACCACACCAGCAGCACAATTCGCTTTGACAACCGCAAGAGAGTAAAGTCTCGACTCTAGTGACTCTTGAGTCTAGAAGGTGTAGTTATCGCGACAAATTGTGTTGAGGTAACAGATTTTGTCAACACGCAAGGGCTACCTTAGCGCCTAGTTACGCCACTGCACTGATAAATGATAATAATCGATCGTGATGCATATAATTAATTGCAATAGAATACTTGAAGCGTTTAGGGGGATTTTAGTTATTTTCCATAAGTTGCTAATTTTATATTACTTTATAAATTAATGTTAAGTCGGCTCTACACACAGCATATTTATTATTGCCACGAGCTCATGGGTCCCGCGTTAGTGTCGGTGATGATGAAATTCAGTAAATAATAGAAAATACTCACGTATTTCTTTTTATTTATTTTTAAGATTTGTCTTATTTTTTAAAGCGTGCAGTACAATCATATTTTGTATTGAAAATAACAAAGATATGAATGCTTAAAGTAATCAATTAAACAGAGAGATCCGATGTGTAACGTGGCGTCACATTACAGGAATTGCACAGAAAGTTTATAATACTAAATTTCGTTTTGCTAAAGAGAGATAATAATATTATATAAAAAGAATTGACCGCTCTTATTGTTTATTTTTCAACAGACATTGGCGATTTCTTTGCTGTTTCTTTTATTTTGCAGTCTAGTACCTAGCATACGATTTTTTGTGAGTAAATTTTCTGTTCAGTGCACATTGCCTATTATATACTGAATTCACTAGGTAAGTCATAGCTAAATAATACAAATCACAATCTAGTCACTATGTATGTTATTGTATTATATCATAATATGTTGCCCGCTACATTCGCGCTCGCAATAGGGAATCCCGCGGGAATCGTACATTTTGCCGCCATAAGAAGTAGCCTCTATCCTACCGTGGTCTACTCTATATCAGTGCCAATTTTCATCAAAATCGGTCCAGCTAGCTTTGGAGCCTATTCAATGCAAACGAACATACAAACATCAAACAAATCTATCCTCTTTATAATAATAGTAGGTATAGAAGTATACCTAAATAATACCTACGAAGTACGTACATTCGACTGGATAATATTTTTTTTCACAGGGACTTTGATTGCAAGAACATTATTAATGCCTTATAGTGGCAATTTCACCAACGCCCGTATAGTGTTATTCGTTTGTCTGAATAACATGCCTTCTCTTTCATTCATACGTCGTAGAACGAGACGCATAAAACTTTTGAGATATAAGACGATGTTTAATCCATGATGAACGTTAACAGATGATGGTGAAATTGGCACTTTACCAAACATAGTTAAAGTCATGATTAAGTATTAAAAATGTTGGACTTTTTTTAATGAAATGGACCAGGAAAGGAGCAGAAGGACCGCCTGATGGTAAGCGATTACCGCCGCCAATGGACACTCACAACACCAGAGGAGTTACACTTGTAACTCCTCTTGTGTTGCGCATTTGCGTTCCTGGTCCTTGATTTTCAAGGACCAGGAACGTAAATCCCCAACCCCCTTGGGCCTCGGGAAACCTCACTCATTCGGCGAAACACATCCCAAGCATTACTTCACGCCTGTTTTCTGTGAAGGTATTATTTAAATCCGGTCGAGCCAGTCCATTTCGTGCCGAAGCATGGCTCTCCCACGTTTATAGTTGCTGTTGGTAAACCTTAATGCTCAGTCTGTGAACGACATTAGGTAAAAGAAGAACGATTATTATCAAATAATATCCTTATGCCCAAAATATCCGTAATTGATTTTACCAAACCTTATAATATACGTATTCTGATTATATATATTGTTAATATTGTTGTCGGATTTCTAGTTTCGGAGTTTTAGTTTAGAAACTGTACCAAAGTACTTCATTCTTTTTCTACGGTGCCGCGTTAGATCAGTGTCGTTGGAATAAGGGTCAGGGGGCAGGAACATTTGACAGCGGCGTAAACGTGACGTTATCGAATGAAATTTTTATGGGCGCTGTCATGATTTTGACAGATTTTCATACAATTCTCATTCGTTAATGTTACGTTTCAAATGTTCCTGTTAGGCCCCCTGTTCACACCGAAACAAAACGAGACGATACGCGACACGGTGCAGCGTTTTTTTTAAAGAGCTATTCAAAATTGAACTTTATTCACTAATAACTACACAGAAAGATACAAGTTTCATATGACATTACTGCACATGCGCTGTGCAGCGCGGTGCAACTTGACATTCGAACTCTTACAGCGAAACGTGCATCTTGTGTAACAAATAATGTTCAATTTTGAATAGCTACCTTAAAAATGCAGCACCGCGTCGCGTATCGTTTCGTTTCGGTGTGAATTGACTCTAATGTTATATAAACCAAATGATGTAAGTTTTAATTATTATAGATTAAGGGTTCCACATGCATAAATTCGTTGTAAGTATTGCAAAATACAATGTCGTCGATTTACGAAGCTGTTTACAGCCAAAGTGTAAAACCGACAGATATTCTATAATTCTATTAGGCTCCCATGATTTTCGCAGCTGAGAATGTCAACTATTATAGGAAGCATAAATATTATAATTCTGTAAGTAAGTAAGTAGTCATAAGTAAGATACTAATATTACAATCGATTAATTGTGAACTATTTAGTAATATGTATGATAGAATTAAGTAACTATTGATTCTCATTCGGACAAAAGTAAAACAGCAACCTGTTTAATTTTTCAACCCCAAAATTATGAGATTTTAAGTGTAATATTATGTCAGCAGAATCATATTTTCGTTTAATCGCAGCGAATTGTGTTAGTTCAGAAGCTACAAATAGGTGTCATAATATTCAGTCGAAAATATATAAATATTCAGTTGAATAAAACACACCTACACCTGCTAGGAAATACGACGGTTATGTTTTGAATAAAATAATTTATTCGTTTCACTGTTGTTTTATTCTAAATTCTTATAATATAATGTTACTTGTTGTATACTAGTCATTGTGATCCAGGCTTGATCCAGGCATTAGGCTGAGACCTTAATTATGCTATAGGTAGTATGTAACATTGTATTTTTAATTATTTTATGTATTTCTAAGCATTGTTTTAAATAATATTTAATAGTTAATATAATCAGGCGTTACTTTGCGGAAATCCATAGCACATCATTTAATTTTTATTATATCTTGCAATATCCCGCGAAAAAATACCCACAACCTGCAAGCATGCGTGCTTATGCGTGTTGCAACTTGAACTAAGCTTTACACCCTGAAAGACTGTGTATTTTAGAAAATACTATCAAATACATAGCCTACAACCAACCCACGGTACTAAGTAACATAATATGTGTTTTTGGATATTAAACGCGAGCAAGCGTAGCGGGCGAGAATTTTTTTTTCCTAATTTCTAGATTTAAATCTGTACATCTTTAAAGACTATTCTTTGAAATGAGAAACTGTTAAGTTTTTTTCATAACAATGGAGGAGATGAAGGAGGAATAAAGGAAGTTTTTGGAAAATAAGTTAATAAATAAAATAAAAAATCCACAATGTAGGTATCAAACGATTCAGAATAATTTCATGAATCGGATAACTACACTGTCGTGTGGAGAACAATTTAAAAAAATTTTTTCAATGCTTATATACAACAAACAATAAGTTTATCCTGCTGTTCGTGCAGCTCGTCTCACTCCGCGCTACATATTAATATATGCTCCGCGCTCTGGCCGCGTGCCGCGCCCGGTCACGTGGTTCGTGGGTTGTACCTCTGGGTATCGGTCGAGTTGATATGGTCACAATAAAACAAGATTGAAATTTCTGAACTTGTACTATTATATTTTATTCTGTGGTCAAAGTTAAGTAAATGATGAGTTGTCCTTTACTAAACTTGTAACTGTCTTTTAGCCTTGACGTGTGAACGTTTCAAATGGTTTGCATTGAGAGTTGCAGCTCAATTTTGTTTTTATTGTCTTTTTAATTTTTGCGGTAGGTAGGGAAAAGTAGGACACTTGATCCCCCCTTTGGTTTTTAACCCTCATTACCCAACTGCGCCAGAAGGAGGGTTATGTTTTTCAAGAGTAGGTATCATGTATGGTATGTACCTATGGATAATTGTTTGGCACGCTCTGCGGCCTGAACGGCTCGGTGGATTTTAGCTTGATGGGTGGGTACATAAAAAATTTTTGACACAGTCGGTTTTTTGTTTTTTTTTTTAATTACCGGTAAGTATAATTATTTCCTACATAGTACATATAGGTACTAACTACTATTAGAAAAAAAATTACACTGGAATACGTGGAATTTATCTGTCTACAAGAATCTGTGACAACATACAGAAAATCAGTGAAGAACATACTGATTTACTTACTAAAACCAAAGACAGGGAATTGTTTCAAGTGTCATCATATTATAGAGGCCCCCACAGACGAGAGGCCGAACAAAACATAAAATGCAGTGGTTTTTTGGGGGCTTTAGGATTCCTAAGTTGAGTAGCTTTTTGATAGTTTTCAGTATTCTTTTAGTAGTTTTTTGTAGAAATCGATGCGAGTTTAGTAGTTTCGCAAAAACAGAGCTGGCAACACTGGAACGAATCACTTCAGTCCATCCGGCCGACTGATCCGATCTAGAAATTGCACATAGATGATACGATTTTGCATCTGTGAGAAGACCACATACACTTTGAGGGTTGAGCGTCTGCGCCACAAGGTAAACTTCGGTTCCTTTGTGGTGAGAGTGCCGACACCACCACCTCGAGGTGGAGGCGTTCTGGCCGTCGGGTTCCGGGAGAGACTCCCCAGCGAAGCGCGCGTCACATCGCCGAAAAATGACAATACATGATAAACTATTTTTAGTGTGTTTGTATAGTGTGAGAGTGTTTGTAATAATATATTAAAGTATACAATTTTTAAATGTGTATCCGTTGTCTGTCATAACACAAGTCTTAACTTAGCATGGGTTTAGATTGACGTGATGTACATTACATCTTTATCCTATTGTATATTATTATGTGTATAAAGAATTTAATTGATTTCTTATGTTTACGCGAATATTGTTCATTATTTTAAACACTTACGGATTGTGTCGCGGTACACTTTTTTCCGACGTTTCGGCTACTTTCCAGCGGCCTTGGTCGCGGGAGGACTGAGGTGTCAATTGTCCTATTTGTTGAAGTTGTTCAAACTACCCGAAGATTTGTTGATTTGTGTTCCGATCCACGCAAAACATATTAAGAGTATATTTAAGCCGCGGTGTTTTTAAATAAAATTTTATTTTGTTAATTATTGGATCCCAACTAGATGGCAGCACCCAGCCATCTTCTCGGTTAAAATTAGGGTACTTTTTAATTTCTATAGCATCGCGTATCATACTTGGGCGATAACGGTGCTCCTTTTCCAGTACTTGTGGCTAATCAAATCTTATTTAATGGCGAACAGCTCCGACCAGGTGAGTAGTTACTAGTTGTTAACATAAAACCGACCAAGTGCGAGTCGGACTCACCCACGAAGGGCTCCGTACCATTATACTATTATACTAGCTTTTGCTCGCGGCTCCGCTCTCGCAAATAAAGTATCCCACGGGAACACTGTAGGTACTTTTTCTGGATAAAAAGTACCCTATGTTTTATGTTGTTACTCTTTCACTATGGATGTTTGTTACTCTTTCACGCAATAACTACTGTACGGATTTCGGTGACATTTGGTATGGTAGTAGTTTAGGCTCTGGATTAAAACATAGGTTACTTTTTATCCCGAAAAAGTACAGTGTTCCCGAGGGATACTGTATTTACGCGGGCGGAGCCGCTAGCTGCTACAACAGCTAGTAATATTATAATGCTTAATATACGTCTACGTCTCTACGTCGAAAAAGGAGGTCATCGCGAACAAGCATTCGACAACTGCAGATCGCTAGGGGCCCAAAAGTTTGATATAAAACCGCCGCTCTGGTGGTTCTAAGCCTGGTAGATTATTTTTTACTGACCAAAATGTTTCAAGATTTTTTGAGTAAAAAACGGTCATAAGGAACAAGAAAACCGTTTTGATACACGGCTGCGCGTCAACTAGAAACCGATAAAAGCGCAAGTCTGGCAGTCCTACTCTTGACCAGTTTCCAGCTAGACCGCCCCGAACGTCTAAGCCCCGATTTCACCAAACTTCTGAAAACGAGCTTAATGCTAAACCCGGAATCTTTCTCCCTCTCTCATTCAATGTTAGAACGGGATATATAGATCTTAAACCGTAGCGCAGCCATGATAAACGTAAAAAATATAATATTTTATGTATAACTAGTATAGTTTAGTAATTAGATACATAAAAAATACAATAAAGTTTCAAAATGTTTGCTTATTTAGTAAAATAAACCTACATCATTAGTTTACTTACATCATACATAGGCTGCACTAAAAGTATCGGGAATGGAATATTTCCACTGTTCCTGTCATATTAAAATCTTTTTAATTTAAAACTCCTTGGTTTTAAAAATCGAATACCGTTTATTTATTTAAAAAAAGATTCTCGGTCTTGTCACAAGGCCTTGTCAAACTTGTTTAGTCGTTGAGGAAATGGAATTGACTCGAGAAAATTCTAGAGCGATGATTTATTATGACTTTCGAAGTGGTTTAACACAAAAACAGTGTGTTGACCGGATGATTTCTGCATTTGGTGATGAAGCCCGATCCAAAACCACAATTTATCGCTGGTTTGCTGAATTTCAACGTGGACGTGTCAAGCTCAGTGATGATCCCCGTCAAGGTCGTCCAAAAACTGCAGTCACCCAAGAAAACGTTGATGCTGTGCGTAAACTGATTGAGGAAGATTGACATGTGACATACCGCGAAATTCAGGCAACTTTAGACATTGGCATGAGTCAAATACAAATAATCTTGCATGAACAATTAGGTGTAAAAAAGTTGTTTTCCCGATGGATACCGCATTTGCTCTGTGAAGAGCAAAAAGCGGCTCGCGTTACTTGGTGCGTCAGAACTCTCGAAAGATTCCACGTAGGATCCTCAAATGCTGTATTCAACATCGTATCAAGTGACGAATCCTGGATATAGGCGTACGAACCCGAAACAAAAAACCAGTCACGAGTTTAGGTGTTCGAAAATGAGTTAAAGCCAACGAAAATTGTTCGTTCACAGAGTGTTGCAAAAAAAATGGTGGCCACGTTTGTCTCCAAAACCGGCTATGTTGCGACTATTCCTCTTGAGGGACAAAGAACGGTTAATGCAGAATGGTATGCTAACATATGTTTGCCACAGGTCGTTTCTGAACTCCATAAAGAGAACTGCAACCGCCGCATCATCCTCCATCACGACAATGCGAGTTCTCACACCGCGCACAGAACAAAAGAGTTTTTAGAACAAGAATTCATAGAATTATTAGACCATCCGCCGTACAGCCCCGACCTAAGCCCTAATGATTTCTATACTTTCCCTAAAATAAAGAATAAATTGCGTGGTCAGAGATTTTCAGCACCTGAAGAAGCTGCGGACGCCTACAAAACGGCCATTTTGGAGACCCCAACTTCCGAATGGAATGGTTGCTTCATTGATTGGTTCCATCGTATAGAAAAATTCAAATTTCGCGGAGAATACTTCGAAAAGCAATAAATACATTTTTAAATAGTAATGTTGTGTCACTTCCTTGATTCCCGAAATTTTCAGTGCCGCCCTCGTATTATTATTCATCATCATATTACAAAATCATTCAATGTGTATAAATAGTAATTAAGCATGAACTTAATCGCACAGATTTCGGAGATATTTACAAAATATATGTTCCTGCGGCCTTACAAAATTTCATACACTTTATACACATATTAGTGATTACTGACTAGTGACGTCACGGTTAGGTACGCATTACGAACCGTTCGAGTTACAACGTTTGTATGGAGCGTTTTCACGAGACTTGCGAAATTTTGTAAACAAATCGCTGTATTTTTGAAAATATTAATTTTATAAACTATTTCCTCTGAGAACTTACTCATATTTAAGAGTAAGTACTATTCATTTAAGCAATAAAAAAAATTCATTCGTCTAGCCTACTGATTATGTAGATATATTCAAGGTAGGTACAAGTTGAAGAACAGAAAGAAAATGAAATAAATAAAAATCGGTTGTCTGTAAAGTCGGTTTACTGACGATAGTTGAACGTGACAACGTCATAAAAAAATACTAATGGATCGCTCACTCAAGTAGGAGGGAGACAGATTCCGCGCTCTCGCTTGCACTTCAAGGCTTATATGGAACGCCTCAGAGCAAGGTAACGCCGCATGAGTCATGTTTTTTCGTGCGTGCAGCCGGCTCCATCGAATTATAAGACGTTGTCACGTCAAAAATATTAGTGTTTGAAATCGGCAAACGAACAAATTGATCGCCTCTCGCTATTCAGCGCTAATGGAGACCCGCAACACCAGATGAATTACAAGTGCATTTCTGAAATTAAAACCCCGGCTCACTAACTTGGGTATCCGGCACAAATGACACATGCATTAATTCATCCCGGTTTTCTGTGAGACCGATGTATCTCTCCGGTCAAGTCAAGCCGGCTCATTCGTACCTACTGATGTACTGACGCGAGACGTAAACTACGGAACCTTAAAAAATTACAGGAACAAGAATATATTAAGTTTAGATTGGATTAGATTTATGTAATAACATTAGGGGAGATGGGGCAGTTTAGAACAGAGGCATTTGGCTTGGGTATCGGCTTTTTTATATATATATTTTTTTTAATATTTGCCAGTGTCAAGTAAAAAAGGCGGGAAATAGAACTTTCGTTTCAATTTTCAACACTGTATTCCTTTAACGTCAAGTCTAAATAAATAGTCAGTATATCAATGAGTCATGTCAGTCGATTCAGTAAAGTGGTAGACGCTTTACTGAAAGTTCCTAGGGAGTTTTGGCGGGAAACACAAAATAGCACGTTTTTAGATGTTGTTGCCCACACTTGTGCACATTAACGAATAGGTATTTAATAGTTCATATTCTACCAATATTACACATTAAAAACCGAAACAACACACATTTATGAAAAAAATGCAAAATCCAAACGCCACCCATTGAATTCCCCGGCAAAACTCCCAGTGTAATTTTAAAAATCATTCGTTGGTTTATTTACGAAGACGATAGTATATTTTTTTTTTATTTGTAAGTATATTACTGACAAGGTAAGTATTATTTTCAAGTTGTTATTATTTTATTGCGTTGTATATATTATATCCCGAGTATTACAAATTAAAAATAATTTGAACTCGTAAGTTTTTCGACCAAAGATGTTTATTTATGCAAGACGGTGTCGGAGTAGATTTGAAAAAATTTGTTAAGGCACTATTGAATAAAATGTTTAAAAGTGCCCTTATACCTAACCAAGTAAATAGCATCCATCATTAGTTTTTTTTTAATTTTTAATTGGTTTCTTGTTTCATCATCAGTCATCATGGTAAAAAATTACAAAAAGAAAATGTGAATGAAGACGATGCCAAAAGAGCTGTATTGTGTGTTGTCAACAACGGCATGAAGCTGAGAACTGCTGCTGCTATATATAACATAAAACCAACTACTTTATACTACAGAGATCAAAATTTTAAAGAGAATACTACTTCAAAAAATAAATAATATAGTAACAAACACACAGTTAGTCAAGTTTTTAATTGCCACAGACTGTTAAGAGTTTCATACTATACATCAATTTATATAAGTATTATCTAGTGTACCTAGGTATAAATGGCTATATTCAATGATAGTATAAGATGTAAATAACTTAAATATTATTAGTATAATATTAGTAATAATAGTGTTGATTAATTACGTAGTTTTTATTTTATCCTGGTTTTTCAATACAGCCCAGGGTTTCAAATGTCTCCCGTGAATGGGGTAGATTTGAACAAAATATGTTTAAAAAAAATTTAAATTGCGTTAATTTGATCAGTCACAATAAAGAAATATCACTTTTATTATTTAGTATAAACCCCATATCTATTTATAAAATATAATACATCTTGATTTATAACACCAAATGAGACCTACTCTTCAGATTATTTCATAATTAAATTTATTACAATAACCATAGATGTATATAATATTATAGACGAGGCACGTTGAGTAAAAAAAGTGTCTTCAATTAAATGGCCCCATTTGAAATTTTTGGGGCCATTTTGACATTTAAAGTATGGTGAAAACAAGATGGCTGACATTTGAAATAGGGTGAAAACCAAGATGGCGTAACTTATTAAATGAAGATTTGTTCAGTCAAATGTGCGTCATAGCCTATCTTGAGTTTTTAAATCTTTGACAATAATAATTATAATGTTCAAATTATGAATTGAAGTCAAACAAATTAATCGAATTATCATCCGAATAGACGACAAATCTTAAAATCGTCGCTTGTCATTCGCAATCGTAATTTCGTGATAGTTGATCCGATTTGCCATACGTCACGTCAGATGTCAGTTGGTAGGTGGTTGGCGTTTTATTTGAACGTGTGTTTAATAGTTTTTTTAAAACAAGAAAGTTATTATTCTTATTCGTGTTTTATTAGTATTTATTAGTTCCTTAATGTTAACAAGTTTTAAGTGAGATTATTGAAAAGGACAAAAATATTTATTTACATTGTGAAAAAGTGCAATTGGAAAACAGGTTACCGTTGTGAGTGCTGCGATTTTGTACTTGTTTTCGCAATAATAAACTTTTAAAATGAAAGAAATTCACAAGAAAGATGAAACATCAGACGATGAAGCCGGATTGGGATACCAGAATACATTGGTAAGTTGATTTTGCATTTTCTAACGTTTATTAATTACAAACGTTAGAAAAACTTTATTTGTAACTTTTTCGTCTTTATATTAATTACTTCGTCGTCTTCGAGAACTTTTACTTTGGTACATATAAGAAGTGGAATAAATTCCTAACTGTAATTAACATACTAAAAAATATTCAGTTTAAACTTATCTACTAAAACAATTACACTACAAAACTTGTACTGCTAGCTTGCACGGCATAAAAGGAAACTATTTTAAGTCAGTCGGTATGCAATTTCACCTATTGTTTCATCAATTTAATTATTTTTGCCTCCTTTTTAAAAGCAAGATACAAATTGAAAAGTAAGTTATTTCATTCTCAAAATAATTTCTAAAGTATAAACTCTAGAAATTAAACAATTAAAGTAGCTCAATTGCAGCACTAAAATACCTACCTATTTTTAACAATAATTGTTATTTATAAATATAGCGTCAACAGTATTAGCTATTTAGATATATAATGTCAAATTGAGAAAGTAATAAGGATACCTAATTAATACTAAGTCTTACTAGAATTACTTTATATTATGTACTATATATAATAAATACGACTTACTATTGAGTATACTTTATTCATATTACATAATATATTAGTAGCACGTAACAAATTGATAATATCCAATGACCTTTATACCAACGTATATTAAACTAGGTTCTGCTGTGTCTGCCGATAGGTACAATGTTGACTTTCTTTATTTAGAAGCAAGGAATGTCTTTAAGGTTGCCCAATATTTGGAGCAATACATACAATCCTCCGACCAAAAGCTAACCTGCAGTAGACTACCATGGACATAATCCTGCTCTCGTTGAGAGATGACGGTGATCTACCTACAATACATCACAACATTTTAGGATTAAAATTTACTAGATGTTGCCTGCGACTTTGTGTTTTGAATTTGTGTGTTGAATTTCATCAAAATTGGTTCGGTAATTTCGGAGCCTAATTCAATGCAAACAAACAAACAAATATTTCTTCTTTATAATATTAGTATTAGATATTATAAAGACCAAATACTCAGACGCTTCTTAAATTAAGAGGCTCTCAGTACACAATAATATGCTGTCTCTCTCATTCTGCTAGACATAGACATAAGTCAGAAACAACCTGTGATTTAGGGGGGAACTATAAGGACACATGTTACAGACAGAGAAGTATGAAATTTGGCATAGAAGTAATCTGTGCAGAAAACTTTTTATAATAATGCTTAAAAATACATAAGATTAATAAAAATAGTTTTAAAAACACTACCTCAGATTAATAATAACTTACACCACCATGTGTTTGAATTTTGATACAATTTTGTCACATGTTGACATTTGTCTACATTCAATAGACAACATTAAAAAATATATTTTGTATCTAAGAGACAAAAAACCCTTATAAAGTTCAAACTTAAAAATTTCAAAACAGATTTCGACCACTAGTAGACCACTAGTATTATTAAATATTCTACAGTCTCCTTTTGTCCAGAAAAATAAATTAATAACATCCACTACTCTGGCATTGATTCACTAATATAAAATTTGTATTAAAATTAGTCTAGTAATTTTAAATAATTAACATGAAGTGTCTGTTAATATTTACATCATTGTTTTATCTTATCAGTGAGTATTATTATCAGAGAACAAGTAGTCTCAACTCAATTTGAGATGCTTCCAATAAAGGAAGCATTTCATTTTAAATCATAATAATAATAGTATTCATATTGTTTAAAATAAAATATTTCAATTCACACCTTTTGGTTGCATATACTATGAGTCCATGTTAACATGCTGTATGTTGTTCCTAAACACTAGTAGGTAGGTACTAGGCATATAAGTCCAGCAGAATGCATAGGTCATATCGATCATGTATTAAATTGGATGGTAAGTAACCAAATACCTACTCTTTTGTTTTTGCAAAAGTTTTTGTCATGGTTTTATTGTAAGGTTAGCTACTAGTAAATATTGCAATTTCGATGATAATTTGTTAAACTTAGTAACAAAATCGATTCATTAACTAATGTGCGCATATTTTTGACGTTTCACGCCAGGAGTCCCGCAACGGCGAATTGGTATTATTTTATTTTTTGTTTAATCTATAGGTTGGTAATAAACTCGGTGCTCTAAAAACCTACAATAATTATTAATATCAATAAAATCATAGGCCAGACCTTTGATCGACAAATACTCGTATATATAATCATTATGCGCATATTGTAAGTTTTATTAGATAATAATTCATACATTATGTAACTAGTCTAACAGCATCTCAGCTGGGCAACTTAAGGGTCCGTTACACTCTGCGCATTCTTATAAAAATGAGATCGCGTGTAAAATTATAAGCCTACAAGTAGATACTATCATGTAATCTAATTCATAAGTAGAGTGTTCTCATCATTTATTTGTATTATACATGCAGTCAATGATATGTGAGTTTGATAGCATAATATTAATTATAACAATCAACACGAACGAATTATGACGACACTCAACTGCTTATGAATTAGATTTCCTGATAGTACATGCCCAATATATATTACTTCCATACTGTCGTCCCTTGACTCGTTGCCTAATTTAAAAAGAACCATATAAGTATTGTAAACTAAACCACGAGCAGTCACAACACTGTTCCATTCAATTGTTAATGTATCATCATTCACGCTTTTCTATTGTGCAGTAATAGCCAATAGGTACAAACAATAAAATATACTGGTAAGTTTTGCTGCCCTTGCAGCGCATTTGCGACTCCTCTTGTGTTTCGGGATCATTGGTCATACCAATTATACTACGAGTAAACCTGCGAGTCCGATGCCCGGCTTCTTTTTTGTCGTTAGTTTATTCATTCAATAGCGCTTTAGATTGATTAACGCGTTTGCGTCATACAATCAAAAGCGCTAATAGATAAACCCACAAAACCGCAGAAACCGGGTATGAGAAGACTTAAGACTTAACGTAACTTCAAAGGCATGTGAAATTAGCCAACCTGCAGTAAGCTAGCGTGGTTGGCAGCCTTATCTTCCTTCCGTTGAGAAGAGACCCGAGCTTCGATGGTAAAGACGTTAGTGGTTGATGCCATAGAAACAAATAACTTTTCGCTGTTTATTTTTATTGTACACGTAGGTATTAAACCTTTACGATAACCGTAAACTTGTCGCTTCTTATCACCGATGGAAAAATTTCGCTCGACTTGGCTCGACGCTACGCTAATCCGATTTTAATCCACTCATCGTACTGGTTATAAATATTAATGACGATAAATTACTATCTTTATCCAACTTTAGAGGCCAAGAAGTTTAAGGCCAAACATAACTTTTTCCTTTAGAGACTACATTAGCTCCTATTAAATGTACAAGATGCTAGACGGTCGAGTCTAGGACCTAGGGTCTAACTCATAGACCGTCTTCTACATTTTTTAGAACGTACCGAAAATTCTGTCACTGTCCTCTACTTATACCCAAAGGATATTTTTTTAAGGATTTTAGCTACAGCAAGATAAATAATTAATTTACGGATACCACCAACAACCAAAATTATATTACATCTCAGATGACGAGTTATAAGATTTTTCTTTTAATGAAGCCTTGGGATAATTTACGTAAATTGTATTCATCAAAATTCAGTTTCGTAATAACCGCGTACCACTTTATACGTTTGAAGATGGGTTGTTAGTTTCTTGGTGATGTTAGTAAATTTTTTTGTTGACCTGTTCGACGGACAGTATGCGTTTCAACCGGTGAGTGAAGTATTTAAACCGACTTCCAAAAAAGGAGGCGGTATACGTTCTGATGTATATTATATTTTTTGTATGTTCAACGATTACTCCGCCGTCTGTGAACCGATTTAAAAAAAATATTTTTTTGCTGTATAGGGTATAATCCCAATTTGGTCCTTTTGATACCAAGGTGACCTGATTATGGGATCCATGAGGAATCGACTTTTTCTGAATCCCACATTATTAACCGAGCATATGCTACCAAAAAGTAAGATTTTACACCAAGGCATACCCTGGATCAAAGAGTACTGAACAAACTCAAACTCGATGTTTTTATTTCATGTAGGGTTACCAAGTAACTGTTATAGAATTGTCCGACATGATGCCTACCACCGGTTCGGAAACTAGCCCGGCGGGAAGAACCTGCATAAGAAACTTGCACTGGGCCATCTTTTAGCAAAAAGATGGGAAAATTGTTCATTTCAAATAAAAAAAACCTCTCGAGTCCTTATAGCTACATTTTAGGGGATTTCGGCGTTGTTGTTTAAAGAACTGCAAGCATATGCCAGTATGTCAATTACAGTAATCATCATCATCACCATCATCACACCATACATCATGACATTATGATGATAATAGGTACTTTTCATTGTCTTTTACAACGATACATATCCTTAAATATTACTCTGCCGTTTGTGTACCCATTTGGTAAATTCTGTTGTTGTTGTAAAGGGTTATAATTCGAAATTGATCCTTTAGTCACCAAAGTGGAGACCTGATATTCATGAGGAATCGAGGAAACTCAAAATTTATAAAGACATCTATAGGGATTTAACTTTTGTGAAGTAAAATTTTGTGCCAAGGGTGTACAAAATTTTAGAACAGAAATCGTCAGTCTTCAAAATATATGCGTTTCGAAATATGTTTAAGAACTGCGTTGTTTTAAGAACTGCAAGCACATGCCATTATTTAACTTACAATAATCATCATCATTATCTATATATATAAATAATAGACAAATCTGATTGAGTGATGTATCAAAGCACAGGCCAAACCCATAAGGCTAGAAATTTGAAATTTTGCACACGTATTTCTCATATGATGTAGGCATACACTAAGGAAGAATTTTTCAAAATGCAACCCCCAAGGGGGTAAAATAGGAGATTTATGTTTACATGAAACTTTTTATTCCTTGGACATATTTGCATGAAATTTCGTATGAATTGAGTACGGAAAAAATAATATTTAGTAATATTTATAAAAAATAGTATTTCAGCGTTTTCTAAATTTCAGCCCCTAGGTGGGTAAAATAGGATTGAAAGTTTTTCACGTGGGAGAAGCCGGGGGAAAATAATGCTAGTTTTATAATATATATACAATACCTACCTAATGGAAGATTGGAGTGTATTCAATTATACATTCGAACGCTTCTTTTGAACTTTCTTAAAATGTGTTATTAAAAATATAATAAATATGACTAAAAAGGGAAAAATTATTATTATTTTTAAGAAAAAATTCAACCGACTTCTAAAGTAAAAATGCACAAAAAAGTATGAAATAAATCTTATTTTCTAAATAATTCCCCTTTTAAATTCGGATAGAATTTTAACTAATTCTCTACTCAATTTTCATAATTTTGAAGTCGGTACCTTCTAATGCTAATGGAGGAGTATGAAATTTGGCACAGTTAAAGTTTGTGTGGAGGATATGTTTTAAATAATGCTTAGAAATACATGAAATTAATAAAAATTAAGTTACACTACCACACTACCATGCATTTGTATAATAAGTAGGTAACTAATAACAGTAGGTTTGACACAATTATTGTCAATATTTCTTTCACATTCCATAGACAACATTGTACCATAGTGTTGTTTTTATTGTGTATCTAAGAGGCCAACAGAAACCTAAAAAAGTGAAAAATTAAAATAATAATATGAATAATGTTCGAATTTTGACCACGGGCGACCTGTAGTCATACTTATGCATATTTATGGAAGTAATAAAGTACAATATTTTATTTTTATAAGAAACAATGGAGGAGACGTCGCGTCGTTAAAGTCTTAAATGATAATATAAATATATTATTATAAATATATATAAACAATAAACTTTGGAGAAAACAAAGTTTAGTCTTGTATAATAAATATAATTGGTATCTCGACAACGGGGAGAACAATCGATCTAGCACTTGTAAGCAATATATTATATTGTTTTATTATTTTGACGTGCAACAATATATTAATAATTTCAACTTTCTTACGTTTGTCTGATCGGCAGCTTGGTAGGCGTGCCTACGTATAGTTTTTGCATTGTTTGGAAATTCGGAATATGGTGGGTTCGAATCTCGGTAAGATTAATATTTTTGTGATTCTTATTATTTCTTTTTCTTTCATATATATTTTTGTATTATTTTATAGTTCTAATAAAATCTCCCAGGTACATTTTAATTTATGAGAAATGACACGTGACAACTGGCAGCGATGAGGCAATTTGATGACGATGTGATTAGAAACATAAATATTATGTTATTGTTTATTTTACTTACAGTAAAGAAATCACGTAGGTAATTAATTAGGTCGTTGGTGAGTGGGGACTTTTCAATCGCAATCATTATGAAGGCTGTTCTTATATAAATAATAAAGATATTTGCTTCGGCGTTAGTTTTAACTACACATTCACACAATACAGGGCAAGCGAGGCCAAGAGGACGAATGTTGAGTGTAGGTAAATGTACCTAGTCGATACTGTAGTGCCTAGTACAGTTAAACCACGTTGGTGACCCAACCCCGGGTACCCCATTGGATTCCACCGTGGACAGTAATACAGCTGATATACAGCGCTTTTGTGCTACTTGGGAATGTCTTTTGGGAATCGTAGTTTTTCATACATTGTCTGTATGTCTGTGTGAAACCATGTTGCTAACGGCCCTCGGCAGTCTTCGTTTTTCTATGGAAATGACAGACGACGCATGAGAAACTACGTTTGCCGAAAGATTTTGAGATCGTGGTCGTATTGTTCAGTACCTACCTAACTATCAATCAGTGCTAAGTAGGTAATTGTGAAAGTTAGCATTTAGCAAACACTGTCATGTTTGTTTGGTTTAAATACGCTTTCACATGTTGAATGGATACTTAAACAATCACCATCAGATATTTTACTTTAAACGAGACAATCTTGTATAATATATATATATATATATATATATATATATATATATATATATATATATATATATATATATATATATATATATATATATATATATATATATATATATATAATATAATCGGTTTCTCGAAAACGGCAGCAAGTATAAACATGGAATTTAGTATGCAGAGAGTTTTGAGGACGAAAACTCTGCGTTTGCGGTTAGCGGGCGAAATTCTTATGTTTAGATTTGCAGTCGCCCGTCTTGCGATTTTCGCCCGCAACCGCGGCGCGCGGCGACTTGTAATCGCGCAATTAACCGGTCTCGTGAGTTTTGAAATAATATCGCAGTTCCACGATCGCGGCGGACGCGATTGAAAATAGCTCCGTGAGTTCTTAGCCTAAACCTGCTTATGAATTAGATCCCCTGTCGTATAGTCTATGTACTATTATACATAGACTTTCAATTTCTATACTTATGATCTTTAATCATTAAAATAAAAAATCATACTAAAATTTGTACATTTATAATCTGTATGTTATTAGATATTAAAATAGGTGTTATACTAAGTTTGACGTGTCTGACTGAATGTAAGTCTGTCTGACTGTGTGCCTGTTCGTGGCATCGTAGCCCCCAAACGGATGAACCGAGTTCGATTTAGTTTGTTTTTGTTCGAAAGCTGACATGATCGAGAGTGTTCTTAGCTATATATAAAGGTAAGACCGCACTAGGCGGCAGCGGAGCGACGCGACGCGACGCGTCCCTGCTAGTAATACCGTAATGCAGTGACGCTGCCGCTTAGTGCGTTGTATCTAAAACAATTTCATCCAAAGAATATTTAGCTACGCAGGAGTTATTTTAAGTGCCCAAGTGCTCATGTGCGCAATGCACAAGATCACTGTTTGTTCCTTTATCCTCGTAATCCAGTGGGCTCTGGGACGGGATGACCGACACGACTCGTAAGAGATGAGGCGCAGAATTTACATGCCATCCGAAGCATGGATCCTTTTTGTTGTTCCAACGTGATATACCTACGACTTCCGGAGTCGAGACTCGAGAGTCAAGCTCTAAACCACTGGACCTTGGAGGCGACTAATTATATGTTTGCGTTATTTTAATTCTTGATGGATGGATGAAAATTCATTAAATTCTTTCAAACAAAAATTATTTTTATGTGCTAAATAAGAGAGAAGCGCGTGCAAAATTATTTAGGGGAAAGTGGGGTACAATCGGGACGCTAAGGGAAAAGATCAATAAAAAGTACATTTTAATTATTACAAAACAGATTTATTAAAATTTGTTTAGTAAGACTAATCCTCTTTTAAGTTTAACAATGAGATCACTTGTTTCACAAATATGAATATTAAAAAAATATATACTTTCAAACCCTTCCATTTTACGCTTTTGCCCCATGCCTGTTCCAAAACCGGGTACCCTCTTATTTATACCCGACTTTGCCCCTAACATCTGAAGCACTTGAATTTGTCCAGCTCTTCGGGTTCCCAGCCTGTACAGCCTTCATGAGCCCATTTTTTGCATGTCAGGCATTGCACCCAATCGTCACTGGATCTGGTGTTGCCATATATTTCTGTGCAATAAATGCAAATATCATCTGAAATCTTCTCTTTTTTTGACATTTTGGGATTCGCTAAGTCATTTCTAAGTTTAGGAAAAATTTTCTTATTTATTTTTTTGGCATTTTCTTCGAGTTCTAATTTATACGGCGACGAAGTAATAATAGCAGTTTTACCTCGACGAGCATTTGTAGCTTTTGTAGATATTTTTCTTGCGACATGAGGAATAGGTAAAATATCAGCTGGCGAAAAAGCTAAAGACTGCGATTCCTGGGATGTGCTTGGTTGTGGGCTACGTGGTGGCTGCCGCGATGGCATTGACTGTGGATTTAATACTAAAGCTTCTGAAACCTGATGCTGGTGTTCTTGCACAGTGTTAGATTTAGCTAAGTTGGTGTTAACAATAGTGTTTTCAATTGGAGTGTCAACTATAACTGGTTCAGAAGAGTTCATAGCAGGGTCAGTACATGTGACATCAATATCTGTTGTAGCAGCAGAAATAAAATCATGATCAGAGAAGATATTCGGAGTCAGTGGATAAATACCTGTTTTAGAAAAACCACTCATTGCATTTTGAAGAGTCGCCGCTTTCGCATATGAAATCCCAAAAAGCTGTGCAATTTGAAATTGAGTTACAACACGACCTGGATGATTACGCAGCCATGTCATCACTTCTTGGCTGTAATAGGTACTGAGTGGGCCCATGAAGCTAACGTCGAGGGGTTGTAGACGATGAGTGCAGTGTGGTGGAAAGCTAACTATGATGACTCCGTTTGCTCGTGCTTTTTCTATCAATGCAAGATTTTTGGTATGCGTGGCATGTCCATCAAGCAAAAGCAATACAGGATTATTCTTAGTGGGTTTGACGCTTTCAATGAAGTGGCCAAGCCATCCACTAGGATGACATATAGCAATAGTTCCAGGCGGTGCACCATCTAACAATTCAGCCTTCATACGGACTCTCGGAAAAATTAATAGCGGTGGAACGTAGACACCAGCAGCAGACATGCATAAAACTGCGGTCATCAATTGGCCTCTTTCAGCTGAAGAGATAAGACCTACTTGCTTTTTACCTTTTACAGCAATTACTTTTGACCTTTTTTTAGGGACGGTCGTGATGCCTGTCTCATCGACATTATAGATATTGGTTGGTCTAAAATTGTATTTCTCTTGCAATTCTGTTAGTAGGGAGAAAAACTTAGAGACATTTACCCTGTTGAATCCCATCGCACGCGCAACTGATGTAGGCTCAGGAAGGCGTAACGACAAATCAGGATGACGTCGTAGAAATCCGTAAAGCCAATCCATTCCAGCTAATCCAGTATCTTTGTTAAAATTATGATTTAAGCTATTTTTTTCAGCCATTTCAAATGCTAGTTGACGAACATCTCTATAGCTAAGTCCAAACAACTGAGCTTCAAGGTCTTTTATGTGCTGATAAATTAAATTTTCTTGGTCAACTGTAAAAATTGTTTTAAAGCGTCCTAGGCCTTTTTGAGCAGCATTTTCCATATCGTTATTTTTTCTATATTTTCTTACTCTGTCTTCAAGTGTTGATTGTGGTACAGAATGATTTCGAGAAGCGATGCGATAACCACATTTTCCCTCTATTACCTCTAAAATAACTTTTTTCATACCCTCTTCACTCCAAGATTGTCGATTAGTCGTCCTTTTATAATTTCGTGGCATTTTGTTTAATAACTGTAACAATAAAATAAACAAAATAACATTTAATAAAATACCTAATAATGGTACAAAACCGGGTACCACCCGGTATTACCCCGTACGATTTTACCCCGAGCGCACCATAGACAAAGAAAGTATTATAATAACCTAAAATCATGCCGCAACAAGTATTTAATCAATGTTCGTTTTACCTCAATATATACTTAATCTTTGCTACAAAAACAAAATTCACTTACCTGAACGCACTATAAACGAATACTGCTTTGAAATTCATCCAAAATTAGATCAAACTATCTCAAAAACTTTTTTCTTTAATATTTACTACATGCACGCGCGCAGGTCAACAAACTTCTGTTGACAAACTATTCAAGTTGGCTAACTGCACGGCACAAAGCGCGCCAAAATTTCAAATTAATTTAAGAGTGTTAGGGCCATGTCCCGGTTTTACCCCCATACCCGGTTTTGTACTAATCTCCCCTAATTGTTTATTTTATGTGTTTGTAAAATAAATAAATGATATATAATGATTGAATGTAGCAGTAAAATAGCTGTTGTTGTCTGTAAAGTCGGTTTACTGACGATAGTTGAACGTTAACAACAACAACAACAACAACAACAAAAACAACAACAACAATAATAATAATAATAATAATAAAATAATAATGAGGTGCCGGCAATGCGTAGTAACGCTGGTACTTGGTAACAGTAACAGGTAACGGTACTTGGTAACAGTACTTGGTAACGCATGAGTCATGTTTTTTCGTGCGTGCAGCCGGCTCCATCGAATTATAAGACGTTATCACGTCAAAAGACTATAAATTAAAAGTTATTTTATGCAAATTGCAATGCAAAATATGTGTTATGTACCTACCTACAATATACAGTACCTAATACACCTACAGTACACAAAATATCTAGATTCTAGTGTATCGCACAGTGTCATCATGTTAAAACGACACACACTTTTTTTTATTACTAATAAGAAGGTGTTCGTTGCACAAAGTCATAAGTTGATTAAACTTTTTAATGCCGAGGTAAAGATAATAATAAGTGATAAGGGCACCATGTGACGCTTTGTATTTTGACGATATGTATTATTATCTTATCATTTATCAGTTAGATATTTGTTATAACATTGTATGTTAAAATAAGGAAGAGGAGATTCTTGTATGTATTGATTTGATAGATCGCAGCAAGAATATATTTAAATACTCAACCCCCTTACTAGTAAAACTATTTACACAACTTAAACAATGTTGCTGTCTTGTCTGATGCGTTGGCAATTTCACATGATAGAAAAAGATAGCAACGTTGTTTTAGTTATCCGTTATGTAAATATTTTTATATATTTACATAACTCTGCCATGGGGACCGATTTGCATAATTCTGTTATTTTTGTAAAGGGTATAAATTCGAAATTGGTATTTTAGTCATCAAAGTGGAGACCTGATTGCTATCATCCATGAGGAATCGAGGGAACTCCTCAAAATGTATGGGGACATCTATAGGGATTTGACTTTTGTGAAGTAAATCAAGCATATTATATGCTACCAAAAAATTTAATTTTGTGCCAAGGGTAAAAATAACCTGGATCCAAAATCACTGAACAGATCTCCACAGTCTTTAAAACTACACGTTTGGAAATTTCAGCGTTGTTTAAAAAACTGCAAGCATATGCCATTCTGTAACTTACAGTAACCATCATCATTATCTTATACAATACCTAACGGAAGCTTGGCGCGTAATCAATTATAGAATCGAACGCTTATTTTAAACTTTCTTAAAATGTGTTAATAAAATTATAATAAATGTGACTAAAAAGGGAAAAATTAAAATTATTCCTCTTTTAAATTCGGCTAAACTTTTAACTATTTTTCTACTCAATCTACATTGTTTTAAAGTCGGTACCAGTCAACTTAAATGTAAGTTCTATAAAATATTGTTTTATCAGGATATTGTTTGGGCTGGTACCGACTTCAAAATAACGAAGATTGAGTGGAGAATTAGTTACAATTTTAGCCGAATTTAAATGGGAAATTATTTAGAAAATAAGATTTATTTCATACTTTTTGCGCATTTTTTCTCCGAAAGTCGGTTTAATTTGTTATCCAAGTCTATGACATAGTGACGAAGCTGTTTTCCAAAGGTTGCAAACCCCTATAATGTTTGTTTACTTTTTTTATTTTGTCACCAGTGCTAAGTGGGAGTTTTTCTTTTCGCATTCGATCGTGAGCGCGTTTGGCGTTTACTAGGAATTTGTATGTGATTTGTACAGCGCCATCTAGTTGTAAACGTGACAACTAGGTCAAATCTCTGAACTCGACTTTACTTAAATGTAGAAGTAAAGTACGGTCGGTTCGGTCTACAATTACTATAGTTTGTGTTGACTTTAGATTACAGACCTTCTATCGGTTCTGATATATACCTACAAAATAGTAAAATATGTAAGTAGTAAACACTCGTACTTATAGTAGGAGACAGCCCCGGGTCTTTAATTTTTTTAGGCGGGCCAAAATCTTAAAAATGCCGCCCCCGCCCACTTAATTTTTTTTACCTTTACCATCTTTATAATTTCAGCTATCAAATGTTTACTAATTGATTGACATTTGGATTTTGGCTTTCCGGAAATAATGCATCCAGTGGATTGAGCCAGCGTGGGGCCCCCGGGCGAAAAGCGGGCGAGCGGAGAGAGCGAGCAATAATATGCTCATTATATAAAACGCGAGCGAGTGTAGCGAACGAGCTAATTTTTATTCTATTTTACTAGGTACTTGAATTAATTTTTACACCCTGAAAGAAACTTTAGAAAATACAATTAAATCAATATCTTAAAACCGACCGACGCGACTAAGTAACATAATATATGTTCTGTATCTTAAACGCAAGCGAGCGAGCAAAAATTTTTTGGCTTAAAATCTGTTCATCTTTAAACCTGAAAGACTATTCTCATGCACATGAAATGAGAAACTTTTACGTTTTGACGTGATAACGTCTTATAAATCGATGGAGCCGGCTGCACGCACGAAAAAACATGACTCATGCGTTACCTGTTACCCGTTATCGTTACCAAGTTTCTCGCATTGCCTTTACCTCATTATTATTATTATTGTTGTTGTTGTTGTTGTTGTTGACGTTGTCACGTTCAACTATCGTCAGTAAACCGACTTTACAGACAACCAGGAATTTTTCATAAAAAAAGAACTGTTAAGTTTTTGTAAAATAAGTTAACAAATGAAAAAACAATTCTTCCACTATGTAGGTATCAAACGATTTAGAATAATTTCAAGAATCGGATAACTATACTGTTGTGTGGAGAAAAATTTGTAAAAAGATTATTTTAATTTTCATATAGGTACAATAAACAATAAGTTTATCCTGCGGGCGTGCGGGCGCGTATTTTGAACTATGCCTACGCGCTTGGCGAATAATGTTCGTGTAGCGCAGCTCACTCCGCGTTCTCACCGCGCGCCGCGCCCGGTCTCGTGGTCCGTGTTCTGTAACTCTGGGTATCGGTTGAGCTGATATTATGGTCACAGTAAAACGAGTGAAATTTCTGTACCTGCTTGTACTATTATTTTTTCTGTGGTCAACCTTAAGTAAATGATGAGTTGTTCATTCGTCTGTAAAGTGTCAATTAGCCCCCCTCTGAGCTTGCCGCCCGGGGCATGGGCCCCAGCTAGCTTCCCCCTAGATCCGGGGCTGGTAGGAGACAGGAGTCTCGTTTCTCATACAGCACCGACAATTAGTTTCCAGGACATAGGTCTCTCGCATAGTTTTTAACTTTAAAATGCGACCGGTCGCTCATAGTAGGTAATACATGACACTACAACAGGATCTGAATAGTGCATCCACCGAAATAACGACTTGTGACAAATTAACACTGGATCGATTTTAAACGGACTTTCATTAGATAGCTGAAGGAGTAACTAACAGTGGCGAAGGGTGGTTTTACTTCAGAGGGAAACCCTAGTCGCTAGATGTGAGTTGTGCAAGTTTTTTTTAAAGGAAATTTAGCACCATATTATGTATGATGGTCAAGGTCGTTACAAGCGTGTACGGACGCGCGTAACTATTCTTATAGTTATACCTACGGTTCCTATTTCTATAGTTATATATTAGGTCCTTGCATATGAAATTGGCGTTTTGTCGTACTGGCCACTTTGATCTCAAATATATCTTCTTTGGTTAGGAATTCCAATTTCAAATTGTGTTTCGTACTTACCGCACCGTACTTACTTTTCGTTCGTACCGTAATTCATTTGTTTTTTCCTCTTTTGGTTTTTTCTTTGCGTCACTCTGTTTACAAAATGGAAAACTTGAAATATCGTATTATTTTCGAGTACCTACGAGTTCCACCGTGGCACCAGTGCTGCAGAAACGGCTCGAAGGATTAATGATGTGTATGGCAGCGGTGTCGCAAAAGAAAACACAGTGCTTTTTTGGTTCCAACGTTTTCGTTCTGGAAATTTCGACCTGCAGAACAAGCCCCGTGGACGGCCGGAGACCAAAGTTGATAATGAAGAATTCAAGGCTATTGTGGAAGCGGATCCATCGCAAACCACGTCCGAGTTAGCTGCAGGCTGCGGTGTTAGTGATAAAACTGTTTTAATCAACTTGAAGCAAATTGAGAAGGTACAAAAGCTTGAGAGGTGGGTACCTCATGAATTGAGTGCAGTAAACCGAAAAACGCGCGTCGACTGCTGCGTTACATTACTCAACGGGCACAACAATGAAGGGATTTTAAATCGAATCATTACCTGTGATGAAAAGTGGATCCTGTACGATAATCGGAAATGCTCATCGCAATGGCTGAACCTTGGCGCACCACCCAAAAGCTGCCCCAAGCGAAAATTGACTCAAAAAAAGTTACTTGTGAGCGTTTGGTGGACTAGTGACGGTGTCGTTCACTACAGCTTTCTTAAATCTCGCCAGACGATTACGGCAGATGTCTATTTGCCTGATTGCCAGCAACTGCAAATCATGATGGAAAAGCTAGCTGCTAAACAACCGAGGTTGGTCATTCGCTCTAGGCCACTGCTGCTTCAGGACAACTCTAGCCCACACACTGCACAACAGACGGCTACCAAATTAGAGGAGCTTCAATTGGAATGTCTAAGACATCCACCGTACTCCCCGGACCTTGCTCCAACAGAGTACCATTTTTTTTCGAAATTTGGATAACTTCTTGCAAGGGAAAAAATTCAACTCCGGTGGGGCCGTCCAAAGCGCCTTCAAAGATTTTATTGATGCCTGTCCGAATGAAAAAACAAAAACCTATGAGATGGCAAAAGTGCATGGATAGCAAAAGTATATACTTTGATTAAATAAATATATTATGTTAAAAAAAATCGACTTTATGTTCCTCCTTTACAAAACGCCAATTTAATATGTAAGGGCCTAATATACGGTATTCTTATACGTACAATTAGGTATATTTCAAAATACAAAATAGGTATCTACTTAATAATAAAAAAAAAATTCTTTAACTAACTTTTGTAAGATAATCATTATACTAAAATACTCCCACAGTACTATCGCCTATTAAATAATTATATATAATATTATGATCGTCTATTATTATGATAACTACAAATTACAATTGTAATAATAGTAGGTACGTATCCAACTTTCTGCTTACCGTAAAAGTAAATTTAGTCAAACGATTTATCACCAATAATAAACACAATACAAGTACTAAGTAGTCTCACATTCAATATTCACATATAAGTACATAAACACGTATTAGTTTAAACTTTAAGATAAATTATATTTATCACTTCTCACTGCTCAATATAATTTCAAAAATAACAACTAAGCCTTCTTTTATCTTAGGGTTCCCTTTAAAAAATATGTTTCTATTTCCATTAGTACCACGCAAACGAAGCTGCGGGTACCAGATAGTACTTTAATAAATTATAATTCAATTTTAATAGGTGTGCCGAAATAAATTTTGGCAACTTAACAACGACACTTGAGCTCAACATTTTTTATTCAAAGTTGGTATTATTATACACTTTCTGAACGTTGGACGAACATGATGCCTACCACCGGTTCGGGAACTAGCCCGGCGAGAAGAACCGGCGTAAGAAACTCGCGCGGGGCCATCTTTTACCAAAAAGATGGAAAATTGTTCTTTTAGAATAAAAAAGGTATATTTAACAATGTTATGACTAAAACTACATAACAAGAGTACAATAGTACATAGAAGTAGTCTTGCAGCTGGCCATCCTATTCCCATGGTGTGCGATTGTAAATAAAATTATTGACCCTTTAGCAAACGTTCTTTAACTACTTTTTAAAATTTATTAATAGACAGATTTTGTTCGTTTTCTGGAATTCTATTGTATACGCGTATACATTGACCTTTAAAAGATTTACTATCTTTACTTAGTCTGATCACCGGTATATATCTAGTTATATAGTATATCTATTTGCCAATAGGACACACCATCTAATCTGATACATTTATATAACCGTTGCAAAGATAATCCAAAAGCACATGACCGTGTTATCGGGCATGATAGCGTTTAGGATAGATAGTGTGTGTGGAAGTCAATGTCGACCGCCTTGACATTACTTCCTATCATGCCGTCGAAGGCGTGTGGAATCAACTGAAGTCTACCCACAATTTACTCGAAATTCTAGTGGTTTGGACAATTCACAGATGATAGAGAAGTGAAACTAGTAATCGCATATGATGCTAGAAAGTGAGAAATGATTATTCATTATGCCTAAAAAGGTTTGCATTTCTCCTTCGAACAAACGAAGTGGTAGCTCTCTGGGATTAGTTATATTACCTTGCCATTAAAATACGTTTGCTGATTCCCTATGTTCGGCGAGATAAATAACATAAACAAACAAAATTATTTATACAATGACAAAGAAGTTGTTAGAATATAATAACTTCCTGGACAGGCATTTCAATCATCATTATGTGCATTATGTTAACGCTGTGGTGCTTTCGTATGTTAGACAAAGATTAATAAAACCGGCCATGTGCGAGTCGGACTCGCGCACGAAAGGTTCCACTACAATACGGCGAAAAATCACGTTTGTTGATAGTCCAGTAAAAACAGAATAGAATAAATGTTTAAGGGGGGCACATTTATTCTATTCTGTTTTTACTGATCTACGGTGAAACCAAAAGGAAGGGACAAAAAAAAAACGAAAAAAAAACACCAAACCAAACCAAAACCAATAAAATGTTTTGTCAGTATTTGTACCTATGATCTTACCTGTCTGAACTACTGGTCTGATTTTACTAAATGAACTGTCAATAGATCCGTAATAATAGCCCGGGTTACATAGGCTATATAATTTACGTAGTCGTGTTAGTTTTTTATGAAAAATGTATTTATTAGTATTTCTTGTTATAGTGACAACGTAATACAACAATATCATCTGTGAAATTTTTCTAGCTACCACAGTTAAGGAGATACAGCCTGGTGACAGATAGACAGACAACGAAGTCTCAGTATTAGGGTCCCGTTTTTACCCTTTGAGTACGGAACCGTAACAAAGGTGTCGCAACTAAGGTCGCGTACGAACGATGTAGAGTAATTATATTTTTTTAAACAAAACAGTCTTGAGCTACTTTACGAGGTAAATAGATAACATTTGAATTGAAATATGCTGAAGAATAAAAAAAGTAGGTAATTAGTAAATAAATGTAATACTATTATGGTATGTTGCATTGGTGACTAGCCAGTAGGTACAGAATTTTAACCAGCTATGAATTTGTGTTAAATACACATTTAAACCAACGTACGAGGGCGGGTCAATAAGTCCGTGACTTTTGGAATAAAACACAGATTTTTTGATAAATAAATCATTTTATTTTTCAACGTAGTCCCCCTTGAGCTCTATACACTTTTACAACGCTTCTCCAATTTTTTTATCCCTTCCAAAAAATATGATTTGTCGAGGTCCTCAAAATAGGCCTTTGTTTGCGAGATGACTTCATCATTGGAGTCAAATCTTTTTCCACCGAGCCATTTTTTCAGGTTTGGGAACAAGAAGTAGTCACTCGGAGCCAAATCTTGAGAATAGGGTGGATGTGGGAGCAATTCATAGCCCAATTCATGGATTTTTGCCATGGCAACTGCACATGTGTGCACCCTTGCATTGTCTTAGTGAAAAAGAACTTTTTTCTTGGCCAAATGAGGTCGGTTTTTTTTTCAAATCCTCATTGAAGCGGTCCAATAAGTTGGCATAATATTCCCCATTAATTGTTCTTCCCTTTTGAAGATAGTCAATGTGGATTACCCCACGTGCATCCCAAAAAACAGTCGCCATAACTTTATTGGCTGACAAACCCACCTTGGCCTTCTTTGGCGCCGATTCACCCTTAGAAACACACTGTTTTGACTGTTGTTTGGTCTCTGGTGTATTGTGATGGATCCATGTTTCGTGCACGGTTAAAAAACTCCTCCATATTGTGATTAAACAACGCCAAACCTTCCTGTGAAGTTGTTACACGATTGCGTTTGTGGTCGACTGTGAGCAAACGCGGCACCCATCTTCCGGAAAGCTTTCTCATGCCCAAGTGATCATTCAAAATTGAAACCACTGAGCCATGCGAGATGCCTATGGCTTCCACAATCTCTTGCACTTTCAATCTTCGGTCGGCCAACACCATATCGTGAATTTTTTCGATTGTTTCGGGTGTAGAGACCTCAACTGGGCGTCCAGGACGTTCGGCATCTTCAGTGCTTGTACGGCCACAACGAAATTCAGTAAAGCACTTTTTTACCATTGAAATCGATGGTGCAGAGTCCCCATAGTATTTATCAAGCTTAGCCTTGGTCACGGTAATTTTTTTTCGCAAAAAATAATGCTTAATAAGCACACGAAATTCACTTTTTTCCATTGTTTCCTTAAGTTACTGGATAGTCTGATAAAGATAGCTGTAAAACACAAACTAACTGACGCAGCAAGTTCAAATTTTGATAGGAGTCAACTGACAGATGCCTGTTGACAGGAGTAGTGTTGCTTTTTCAGTAAGGAGGTTAGAAATTCAAAAAGTCACGGACTTATTGACCCGCCTTAGTATCAAACGCCCATTACGACTTGACCGTTATAGCTAGACGGACAAAATTTTCACAGATGATACAGGTATTTCTGTTGCTTATAACAAAAAATACTAAGAACACAATAAAATATATATTTCCGTTTTTAATGGAACCCTTCGTGCGCGAGTCTGACTCGTACTTGGACGGGACGGTTTTTATGTATGTAATGCGCGTGTAGCTACGCACATACATAAAAAACCCACCCATAGCGACAGCTCGCCTTACAAGGTATGGAGTAGTTTCGTTAAATGTGTGTGCGTTGTAATTACACGGCGAGGGGTAGTTTAGACCGGCCTCACTGTGTGGTTCGCAGAACTCTGTTTTTACTTTTTTTTGGTCTGAGTGTGCAATAAGGTTCAAAATTGCACAATCAAATAACGTGTGAACGGATTTCAATTTTAACAGCAATTTTCAGGGCTAAGCTATATTGTTAGGCTGGGACTGTATGATCCGGAATCCGGTGAGCCCGGGTAAATTCAGAGCACCGAGTTACTATTGAACTCGACTTTGAAGTCGAATGTTAGATAACATTTATTAGTTTGTATCTGTATCGACGATAAGGCGCATGCTGTTGATTATTTATTACTTATTACACTTTTCCTTTTATGTTTTGTTCAGTTGAAGATATTAAACACCTACCCGATGATCGAATTTTTTTCGTACATAAAATATGAAATCTTTCCCCCTAAACATACATCCAGGCTACAATGTATATGTTTGTCACATTCCACTCCGAGGTATTTGAGTGAAAGACTCACAACACGAAACATCCCCATTTAAAAATGTTACTTACATCTATAATACTGTAGATAACACTAATAATGATAATACTATTATAAATATTATAAAGAGCAAAGATTTCTTCGTTTGTTTTGTTTGCATTGAACTTATTCAATGCAAACAAAACAAACGAAAATATTTTCATTTCATCAAAATCGGTCTAGTAGTTTTGGGAGTAGGCTCCGAAACTATTGGAGCGATTTTGCACGTGTTTCGTTTCGCTATGCCCTAAGTCGGTTGGGAAGAAAAAGAATATGATGACCAACGTCGCAAGTGGCGTAAGTGAGAATTTCCTCTTTAGCGGATAATATGAGGGGGCACCTCACGAGCCGTACCTTGCGAGAACTTTAAATTTAAAGGCATTATATTTAAATGTAAACTTTAAAAGAGATGATTTTAATAAAAAAACCATGGATATTGATTTAGCATTTTAAGAGCGAGCCCCGTTCAATTTTTGGTCTATAAAATACTGTAATACATAATATGCATATTGCATATATACATATTTTCATTCTACTGTAGGGTTAAGACATAACGGGTTTAATCTTGTTGTTAGATTGACGTCTGTTCAGTAAGAATAATAAAATAATAATAATATCTATGGACGCTTCCACACCACGTCAATCTGGTCCTGTACTAAGTATCCGAAGAACTTGTATCACAGGTACCAGACAACGGAAATATATTTAATACTTATATACGATACACATATTTAAGATTTTCATTATACTATACTTATATTTAACACACATCCTCCTGGCATACAGAAAAACTTTTTGTCCCGTCGGCGGGATTCGAACCCGCGACCTCCGGCTTAAGCGCCGACTCGCTAGCCACTGAGCCACAGAGGTCGTCAACTCTATTATATTATCTATTAAGTATTTACTATTCACGAACTGTACTACATTTTATAGTGATTCATACTCATATTCCCGATATAATAAACCGGCTTTGATAGCGGTGAGGCTTCACATCGCGAATGTTGCTATCATAAATAATTTGGACCGTGATACATTTCATCAGTAATAATTAATAAATAAGAATATAAGGGTAGACTGGCGAGCCTGAGTCCAATTAAATAAATAGATACTAAATTAATGAAAAAAAGGATCAAACAAATAAAAATATCAAAATAAAAATTATAGAAACCTCCTAACTATTTTACCCTGTGCCTGTACACGCGCGATATTTCGACCAAGTTTTTTGTTACCTAATGTTCGAGCGGCGCGCGCGCACTCACCGGGCCGTGCGCCCGCGCCGCTCGCGCACTAGACGCCTCATGCCTACCATGAGTGCGACTGACACTGTGAACAGCATTTGTTGTATGTATTTACATTTTACTTTGCTATTAAACTAACATTTTGTACATAGTTAATTAGTAAAGTTATAATATCTAAATTGAGCATTTGATGATAGATGCACCGGTGTACGGACAAACCTTCTAGGTTTTTGTGACACCGAGTTTGTATTGTACCTTGCTTTTAAAATTTGTTAAAATAAAAAAAAAATAAAAAAAAAAAAAAAATTAATCCATTCCCGTTCAATGTTTGTAAATGAACATCTACAATCTCAACAGGGCGAATATAAATTCCTACTACAAAGCCAAAACCCACTTGTTAGGCGACCCGGCAACAAAAGACTATCTCTAGTCTCTACTGAGGAGAAGTATACTATAGCGAGATCATCTATATTCTATGCCCTATAGGCTGTTTCGCTGTTAGTAGTAGAGTTATAGGTTTGATATGAAGTTATTACACTTGCGCAGATCTGGGTTAAAATTAACCCTGAGTTAATATATTATGGCTTCTCTTTCATAAATACAAAAGAGAAAAAACGAGAGAGAAAACACGATCTGCGCAAGTTGGGCCTTAGAGTGCTTAAGACGAATGAGCTTAAATTAAAAGACTTCATATACGACTTCAATAAGTTTATTAACAGCAAAACATGTCTAACACTAAAGCATTTTTAATTTTGTAGAATACGTCCTAGAACTCGATACGATAGTCGAGAATCTGGAAGTTAATGTGTATGCAATCTCTAGCCAAGATGTGTACGGGCGAAAGAGCTCATACAATGGCCAATTGTCTCGGACCTGGGGATAAATTACATGTGTCCATTGTTGGCCGGCACGGCAAAAATGAACCGTCCTAACGTAGTTGTCGTTAGATGTTAAAACCGCTCGTATCTTATTCTTTAATAAATTCAGGTATCCTACATATTTTTAAACAATACTTATTTAATTAACTTCAATAATAGTCAAATAATTGACTTTTTCGTGGTGCCTCTATGAATATTATATTCTGTTGTGACATAAAATATATGTACGCCTTGTATACTTTCATACCTAATTGGTCATATTTTTGTTATTAGATATTTGTTATGAGCTATCTCAGCACGACATCTTTGCTTTTTAGCATGAAAGTAGTTACTGCTAATTATGCTGTTCCTAAGAAACTCAAATTATTTTTTACCCTAAAGCTAAAAGAAAATTTTGACAGTCTATGTATGTATGTTTATTCCATCGTTCATATTCCATGTTGGCTTATAGATTTATATAAAATATATATTTTAGATGTAAATTAATAATAAACATATAACTTATGAACATATAACAATTTTAGTCTGTAAATAGCTCTCTGCTTTTAGAAGCAGTAAGTTAGCTAAGATAACTAAAATCTATTTTATTTAAAAATTTCTGAGTCCTTATTAAGTATTATGTAATAAAGTTCTTGAAAGCCTCAAATAGGAGAAAATTAGATTTGTCGGCGTTAAAAAAAAAACTATTATTTTTTGACTTAAATGTTTTAATAATGATGAGGCTTGTTGTACTTTGTCAATTAGAAGGTATTTTTTTTAAGTATTTTGCATCTTACACACCTGTTTTACCTTTAATACATCCAATTTTTTATTCGTCTTTTTTTCGTGGCATAGGTAATTTAAAATAATCTAGTCATCTGAAAATGTGAACATATTTCGAACCTATCTTTAAATACGCTTATTTTAATAAATTAATTTAAAAGTTAAATAAACAGTTATAGGTACCTACATTAAAATAATTTCAAAAGGTATACGTAACTCATTTGCCGTTCCGTTGTGTACAATGGAAACGCTGCAAGTATGCACGACGTCACTTTAACTTCCGCACGGCCGGCGCGGCGTGAGGATCAGACGTTGGTACACAGGCTTCTGTGTTTGTTGTTGTAATTTGACTAGACGCTGGCCTGGCTGGACATCGTAATACTGTCTAGGTCATAGTTGGTTGTGATTGGAACATATTATCTTGAATAGGTTTAGGTTTAAATATTTTATTCTTATAAGGACATAGGTACAATGTCACTTACACGAGAAAAAGAAAATTACAAAAGAAACAAAAAATCCTACCAACATATTCAATCGGATAAAATAAGCAAGATCCAGTGGAGAAAATAATTTTGGTTTTAACACAAAGCGGGTAAAATGTGTAGATCGATAATTAGGCTTAAGCAGTGATTTACTAGATCCTATTACCTACTTAAATATTGTGATACTAGATTTTGTCCGCGGCTGCGCCCGCGTAAATACAGTAGGTCCCATGGGAACACTGTACTTTTTCGGGATAAAAAGTGGCTCATATGCCACTTTAATCCTCAGCTTAAACTACTAACACGCTAAATTTCATCGAAATCCGTTTTGTAGTTTTTGCGTGAAAGATTAACAAACATCCATCCGTCCAACCAACCTCACAAGTTTTCACATTTATAATAGTAGTAGGATTTGAGATTATCCTAAATATGTATCGTCAGATTGCGGAAGACGGTCATGGTTTAAGATGATCATCTTAACTTAAGATGACGAGAAATAAAGATTGCCTTTCGCTAGTCGCTCCCCATCTAACATTGATTATTATCCTGTATCTATCCTACTACTATTATAAATGTAAAAGTTTGTGAGGATGGATGGATGGATGGATGTTTGTTACTCTTTTACGCAAAAAGTACTGAACGGATTTTGATGACATTTGGTATGGTAGGGAGTAGTTCAAGCTCTTGATTAACACATAGACTACTTTTATCCCGAAAAAGTACAATGTTCCTGTGGGATAATGTATTTACGCAGGCGAATCCCCGCGCAGAAGCTAGTAGAAATAAACGAATGTAATTCTTGCTTTATTATAACAAGTTGATTAAAACTGATAATTCACTTTCAGTAGCCACTTGAGAAAGTTAAGAGCCGTCATTGAGAAAATGTATGTCAAGATTAACATGAAGTTGTTAAATATAATATAATAATGATAACATTTCGGTGGCGCTTTTTGCTGACGGAAATGTCGGTTTTCCTCTTTGACATACAAGATGGATCAATTAAATCGTTTGATTTCTGGTAGGTCAACAATCCACGCACGCGTAGCATGGCCAGTGAAGAAATGGGTCCTACGGTATAATAGACAAAATGACAGATTGATAAAGGAAATCTGTTATGTCCATACAATCTGGCGGTATAACTATTCTTGTCTAATGTAATAGCTTTTCTTATATAATATTCTTCCATGTGCAGGCAGCGACCAGTTACGATTTTATTATAATAGGTACCTACTAGCTTTTTATAATTTTATATACATAATATAAACATACGTATTGATTAAAAATAATTAAACTAATTTTCCAGTTTTAAATAGGTATCACGATTTCTACAAGGAAAAAAAAAACGAAATAACACGTTAATTTATTTATAATCTGTATGATTTTTCATACATTTTCCTTCGAGTTTAATAATAGGAAAAATCTGTTTAGAGCGAAGATTTCTACCTTAGATAACACATCACGTTGTCGAATATATTATTATAACTAGCTGTCCCGACACACGTTGTTCGGTCTTAACTATGAGGTGGAATAACCTACAACCTACACCGACTCCTACTCCTATGAGACCGAATGATTTTTTTGAAATAAACCAAACAGATGTAACTGAAAGCACCAACATTTGACAGTCAAATGACAAATTGAACACAGTGAACAGATAATATGGAAAAATTCAATGGTCATTTTTAGTATTTTCCCCGCAAATTTTCTAATATTGCTCACCGTTTAAACCTTCCCTGAACCCATCTTCCCTGAACATACCACGTTTTATCGTTGTATAAGACAACGGGATAAAAAGATAACAGAACGGGTTTGAAAATATCCTATGTCCGTCTCTTGGTTCTAAGCTACCTCCCCACCAATTTTCAGCCAGATCGGTTCAGCCGTTCTTGAGTTATAAATAATGTAACTAACACGACTTTCTTTTATATATTAGGAAGATATTATTCACAGCACATGTGTGTGTGCAAGTACAAATGTACATAAACAATGATATCTATATAGGACTTAGACAAGTTGGTGTCTTGTATTTTTACCTAAACATTTCACCACGCCTCCATTTTAATAAGTAGAGTTTGCATATTTTAAATCTTTGACGTGTGGCTTAAATAGGGCTCGAGCTTAAAAAGTCTTACGGCCGAACACTGAAACGATAGATAAATTAAGTGACACTCAAGTCACATGCTGTCCTTGTCATTTAGGCTAGCAGAGGCGACAGCCTATGAGTGTGAGGGCTCATAATTTTGATTATCATTACAGTATTCGGCCGTTACTCAACTAGATATATTATAATATAAATAATCTACTTACTTAGATACAGGTAAACAATAAACAACGATTGCTACTAGGTATTGGCACAGTCTTCTGCCCCGATTTCGATGAAAATGTAGATTCATGCTCTTAAATACATTAACTACGTGTTTCAGGGATTTTATTGGACCTCTAGGGTTGTAAAATACGGGTTGAAAGTTTGTATGAAAAGTATTTAAAACCTGTTTCGTTTTCCAAGAAATTTAATATCCGAGGTAATATTTACAAATTATTGAGTAGGTTCGTATTTTAAAGTTTTTTGAAATTCGTCCCCTAAAGGGATGAAAGGGGCCTCTAAAGTGGTATAGTAAAAAATTAACAACTGAACAGATGCCGTTGCATTATGGCACGCAGATAGTTATTATGACGTAGAAATCCGTTAAAAAAGGATTTTACGAAACATATATCCCGCGGGAGTGTAATGGGGATCCATGCAGCGAAAGACGCGCGTAAAACCTAGTGGTACATTATATTATAGAGATTTTGTAGCTCCTGGAAAATTCATTATGTGGTACCATTTCTGGTGCGGCTAATTTTATTTATTAAATCATGTTTTTTAAGTCGGCATTTCGATTAATTAGTAAAGGAATTGTAATAAAATTTTATTTTTTTAAAGTTTTAATAATATTTTTTTATTATTAACAAATATAATCTAATATAAACTTAATCAGTAGTCTCAATTTTAGTAATAATTGAAAGAGAGAGAGAAGGAGAGACAGAGAAACACGCGCACGCCGCACGGCTTACAACTATAGGAAAAAGTGTCGTTACAGTCTTAATTTTTTCCGTCTAGCCCCCTTTCGCAACGCGCGATAAGGAACTTCGTTCCAAAATGACGTGAAAAATTTTTCGCTGTGTTATATTAACTAGCAGGTAATAATCACACGATTAGAGTGAGAATTTCGTTAAACGGCGCGGAGGACGCTCTAATCGCTAACACAAACTAATGCTGTGAGCCAATGCTAAAGGTGTGAGCACAAGGACTAATTAATTATCTTGTGTATCAAGTACAAATTACTATTGACTATCGATTATATTTTTCTCTTTTTTATTTGGCTCCGCCCGCGTAAAAAAATCCCAAAGAAAATTCGATGAAATTTGATATGGTAGTAGGTGTAGGTTCTGGCTACTTTTTATCCCGAAAAAGTACAGTGCCACCGTGGGATATGTTCCTACTATATTTACGCGGGTGGAGACGGGGGCTAAAAAGCTAGTATTGTATAAAGATTTGATAATATTCAATGTACGTAACTTGTATATACATTCGAGATAATATACTCTTGTGGGTAGTTTAAAAGTCGAACAAGGTGAAAAGCATAGAAATATTATAATTTGTAAATAATTTATACTGCAATTGTGTATCTAAAACTCACTGATGACTATTGCGTAAATACCGATAGATAGGTATGCGTATGGCATCTCGCACCCCGTTGGGATCCCCGTATGTATTACCACGAGGGAAAACCCAAACGGGAAAACTTGAAAAAAAAGTAACTTCAGTTTAGCATCTAAACTCTAAAGCCTGAGTACACAATTTATTATTAAGAAGCTATTGTGTTGGTATTAAGTGATGTAGGTACCTATAATATAAATGTAGATTGAAGTGAAAAAAGTAATCGTTTGTCTTAATGTAAATGAATAAATTCTGTGGTCTCTACACTTACCTACCCTCAAAGAAATCCGATGTAAAGCTATTATGATGTAAGTATGTATATGTGTATTATATTTATGTATAATGTCCTTTTTGACCCTCGCTCTCCCCCCTATCTGAAGGAGTGTTTTCACTATCGGAGCGCTAACCAAAGCCGTGAACCACGCTCTGAATAGGAAACGTCATGTGCCAGTTACCAAGTCGCTCGCTAAATAACCTCTAAGTTTAAGTACCTATATTTATATATTATTTATTATAATTATTGTCTTATATGTTATTTGTGTAGCATATACATTATATTTATAATGTAAGTATTGCTTGACTTTACGTATTACTCTGCTTATATAGTTATTTTACCTCTCCTGTGCTGTAGGGTTGCCTGGAAGAGATCGCTTATAGCGATAAGGCCGCCCTTAGATTTAGATTTTGAGTTTAGTTTTAGTCTACTGATTGTATTCTTTTAATGTGAGCAATAAACAGTTTACCTATCTATCTATATATGTGTGTGTTAGAATATAATATTTATAAAAACACTTACGTTACGTAGTAGGTACGTGCTCGAGTTAATACCTACTTAAATATGTATTCGAGCCCTAATCATCTACTTGAGTGGCATTAGTGGCAATAAACCTCAAAGTACAGTATATCGCGCTAATGGCGACATCCTCCCGTGTGCACGCGTCTTAAGTTTCAGCTTTTCAGAGCAAACGCTCACGTCAAGTCGCTACCTACAGTCTACACCTGTATTCGGTCTGACATCTACAGCCTTATAGGTTCCGCTCCAAAATGTAACATTTTAATAATTTCGCGCTCATTTTCGAGTAGAATATATATTTTTAATTATATTTAAAAAAGTTTATCACGAGGTGTGCAAAAAGTTTTTACGTGTCGCGCGAAATTGCCTGTGAAAATGAAGTTCAAAAGGCAGACTATAGTGTCTGGAGACACCTCCGAAGAGGAGATAGGGCATAACTATTTGAGCACATTGGTAAGTTTAAAGAGTTATTATAAAATTTTTGTACTTTCAAATATCATAATATATGTGCATAGTCAGTAGATGGTTATTTAACGCCCAGAGCTGCGTGGCCTAGTGGGTAGACCGTTTGATTCGCACTCGAGAGAGTGCAGGTTCGATTCTCAGGTTGTGGCGTGTACCAATGAGACTTTTCAGATCTCAAGTACTTTATACGGACGCTCTTACGGTGAAGGAAAATGTGAGGAAACCCGCACATGGTTGGCCCCAGACGTATTGACCAGTCATTCCTCTGGACTAGGCTGACTTGTGACTTGTGACTGACTATGTGCTTGGGCAACCATGCGACATTTAAAAAACCAACTGTCCCAGGGTCTACAGTATTTCAAGTGATTACTTCGCTCGGAGAATACTGTATAAATCATCTATGTATATAACGGATGAAAATGCCTAGGTTTGTTTTAGTTTTTTTTTATTTAACGGCCGAATACTGGAGCGATAGTTAAATGATTTGATGCTCAAGTCACATGCTGTCCCTGTCATTTCGGTTAGGAGAGCCAGCTCTGCTCAGCAGCGGAGGAGGGCTCTAAATTTTGATAATCGTTTCAGTAATCGACCGTATGTGACAATACAAAGCCTAGGTAGAAAATATTTTTTATTCAAAAAACCGACTAATATTTTTAGAGCTTCCATTGAAAGCATTGTAATAGGAATGATGACTACATCTAAAATATTTAGTTTCATTAATATACTCAGAAATAATGAGGCGTTACTTACTTGGTGAATGTAAAAAAATATAATATTTTATGTGTAGTTGAGTAATTAGATACATCTAAAAAGTACAAAAAAGTTTTTTTTTAATTTTTAGATGTATTTAAATTAAGTTAATTTTAATTTAATTTTTTTGTTAATTTTTTTTGCTAATTTAGTATACAAAACCTACATCATTAGTTTACTTACATCATAAAATACAAAAACATTCATTATGTTCATCACAAATATCGCAGATATTTACAAATATGTACCTGCGGCCGTATACTTCATACACTTTAACCTAGGCGTGACGTCACAGCTAGGTACGGCTTTAGTATGGAGCGTTTTCACGAGACTTGCGAAATTTTGTATACAAATCGTTGTACCTTTGAAAATATTGACTTTTGATGTACTGTTTCTTCTGAGAAGTTATTTAAGAGTTTAAGAGCGAGCCTTATACTAATCGCATTACGCATACGATGTGTAAAATTTTGTGAAAATATTTCAAAAAACCTAACCAAGAGCATGTCAGGATATGTCTAAGGAGGGTTCCGTAACTATCAACGCGCAATAGGTTTTCTTTGAATTACTTTACAAGTTATTGTGCGATTTCGCTATAAATAATTTTCCCAAAGAGTTTTTAGCATGATCTATCAGCATGGAAACTTACAACTTTCTATCTCCTGTTTAAAATGGCCAAGGGGCCAACTCATAAACCATTTTGGAGGCCGATTCCTCGAAAATGGTCGACTTTGTAAAAAATACATGTATGAAACCTTGCTTTTTTTTAAAAGACCTATTCAAGAATACCGCACACGATACATGTGAAGTGGGGATGAAAAATGTTTTTCATCTCCACTTCACATGTATGGAGAGCCACCCCTATAATATAAAATTATTATTAATTTATGATCCTAAAACCGAGATCCACACACAGTCTATAACTATACCAAATTTCATCCATTTATATTCATAATTACAGAAGCTAGAAGGGCGGACAGACAGACAGACAGACAGACAGACGGACGGACGGACAGAGCGAAACTATAAGGGTTCCTTATGTATTACTGAACCCTAAAAAATACAATGCTTAGTACGTTTTTGTAATATGATAAAAAATACGGAAACTTTTCCATTAAGCAGTGACAGAAATCAACGTCAAAATTTAAAAAGCTAAATACTGATGGCCAACTCTACCACCGCGCGCTCATTAGTCAATTCAAATAGCGCGTGCTTCCGCGACTTCCTGTTACACACTTTCGTCCCATTTCACGAAATCACTCCCCACAAATTGCAGAAAAGCGAGAGGAAAGATATTATACCTACATAAAAATACGTGCAAGAATCCTGATCATTAATCAAGTTGTTTTTTTTTCTCTTGCATTTCATTCCTCGCAATTTCGAGGTTTATTGACTCACTAAAATATGCGATGTTATTAACACGTGCCATAATATTTGTAAGTTATGATTATTAAAAATAATAAACTTTTGGGCAACCCGTTAAACCAGTTTTCGATATTAAGCACATTTTAGGTAATTCCTTTGCTTTGTAATACAACATGGACACATATGGTGATTTCAACTTTTTCTGAAGTAGTCCAAGCATATGCTACTTCAGAAAATGTTGAAAAAAAAGTTAGATTTTCCACCAAGGTATACCTACCCTGGATCCAAAAGTACTGAACAGAACTCCTGACTCTTTATATATACATGTTTGGGGATTCCGGCGTTGTTTAAAGAACTGAGAGCACCTTCATAACAGCGAGAACACGTTCGCGTTCAGCGAGAACATCATACCACTTACAGTAATCAGCATCATCATTACCACCATCTTCACACAAAACCCCAACATGATATTATGATGACATAGGAACTCACTACTCATAAAAGTTTTGTGCACCGATATCAAAGTCTTTGAAATTTTGCTATTGCCAAAATTATATTCATGATCATCAACATCATACATATATAATGGGTACATTATACAAGATCGTCTCGTTTAAAGTATAAGATTAATAATTATTTTATAATAAAGTATCTAATCATTATCATCACTGGTGATTGTTTATTAGCTATAGATCGGTAATGCTTATTTGGGGAAATACCACTGCCTCTTCTATGTTTTAATTATAATATTTCGGAGAGATATATATATATATATATATATATATATATATATATATATATATATATATATATATATATATATATATATATATATAATATAAGGCAAAGCTGATTGACTGTATGTATCAACGCACTGGCTAAACCCTTAAGGCTAGAAATTTGAAATTTTGCACACGTATTTCTCATATAAATTTCTCATATCACTAAGGAAGGATTTTTCAAAATGCAACCCCCAAGGGGGTAAAATAGGAGATTTATGTTTGTATGAAACTTTTTATTCCTTGGACATGTTTGCATGGAATTTCGTATGAATTGAGTAACTACAAAAATATAATGTGTTACGTATTTCATCGTTTTCTAAAATTCATCCCCTAGGTGGGTGAAATAGGGAACAAATGTTCAAAAGCCGCGGGCAAACAATGAAAGTAATAAATATAACTAAAAAGAGAGAAAAAGTATATATTTTTAAACAAAAAATTAAACCGACTTCTAAAGTAAAAATGCACAAAAAAGTGGAAAGTAAAACTTTTTTTTAAATAATTCCCATATTTTAACTATTTCTCAACTCCTCATAATTTTGAAGTAGATAGGTACAAGCCCAAACAATAAACCCTAATAAAAAACAATATTTTATAGTTCAAGTTGGCTGGCACCGACTTCAAAATTATTAAGATTGAGTAGAGAAATAGTTAAAATTTTAGTCGAATTTAAAAGAGGAAATATTTTTACTATGAAAGTCGGTATAATTTTTTGTTCAAAAATAATTGTGCCATAAATGACACATGTGCTCAAACATTTGTAAATTGTAAACGTGAATAAATTTCTAAATTATAAGGAAATTATTTAACCATTTTTTTTTTAAAGTAACACCCGAATTGTCAAGCAGTGAGCGAGCTGATAATTATGAATTATAGCTGAGAACACTCTCGATCTTGTCAACTTTCAAACAAAAATAATAGATCAGATGGGAGTTACAATGCCACGGAGAGACACACAGGCAGATATGTCAAACACATAACACCTCCCGTGTTTTCGTCAGAGGTTAAAAAACATAAGCTTATCTAAATTTTGTTACGGGCAGGCGTCTAAAAACAACTAATGAGAGTTTTGAAATTCGTGACATCTGACAGCTTTCTGACACGACAAGGACCGTCGGGCTACCAAGCGTCGTCTGGTGACAGAAAATTAATCGAAAATTCTTATTGACCGTTTTTGATACCACTTGCGCCACCACATTACGCTTTGTGTGAGTTGGGTCTACCTCCTAACAGCAGAAAAAATATCAAAAACCCTCATTAAATGCGAATATACTTGCAGACCGATATGCGAATATACCAAAAGATAGTAATAAATAAAAATGAAATGAAACTCATAAGGAAAAACGTTTTCAAATTAAACTTTTTTTGGTAATTATAAAAATTATAGCATGAAGACTGATTATATTTTGCACTGTTTCCTTTACGAAACAAAGCTTCACACAGCGTTGACGCATTTAATTAAGACGCATTTATGCATTTAAATGTAAATACATACCTACTTGTTTTAACAATAAAACAACGTTTATAACTTAACGTAAATAACGTTTAAAAACCGGACAGTTGCGATTCGGACTCGCCCGGTGAGGGTTCCGTACAAACAAATGTTTTTAACATAATAAATAGTTCAGGAATCGAGTCTCGCGCAGATAGAAGTTTGTATGAAAAAGCTATTCCTTGTCATTTTTCATTATAAATGAGAAATTATATGCCTCGTAAAAAATAAATAAAATGTGTTTTTGGAATGCGCACACCAAGCCCTTCCATAATAATATTATGATACCGCATTTGAACTAGTAGCTTCAATTTGCGACCCCATTTTAGATTTCAGACTTTTTTATGATTTAATTACAAAATTACAAATGTACAGTATACAGATTCTTTTTTTACCTAGTAACTTGGAGTATATATTGCGTCTATGTAACTTGTCAAACATAGTTCTAGCTCAACGGGAAGTATTTACCTTATGAATTTTGATACCCTGTGCGAGTGTCGGGTAAGGTATGCGTTTTTTGCGGCATAAACGGTTTTTTTTTTATGTTAACTTAAAAGTTTGATTTTTTCTTCAGCTTCAAGGGACTGGGTACCCCTGAGTTTTCATTTAATTTCTCCTCGATAAGAACCTAATCTCCACGTGTTCCCGAAATCCGTCTAAATAGCTTCTGAAAGGGCCTTGACAGACAGACAGACAGATAGACAGCGAGACGGCCGAACAGACAACAACCCTTAAATGGTAATTTTGTTGAAATCATTGGTTTATCCTGAAGTGGAGCAAAACGTAAGTCAAACTATATCTATATTCTTTATTCGATACATACATACATACATACAAATAATTAAAATTGAAGTGTCTGTTTGTAATTTTAAATTAAGTAACAGCGTATACGATAGTGAAAGTATATACGATACTTACAATATGACGGGACAAGAGCGAGACTTTTTGTGCAGGCTGGTACTATATGGTCCGGAATCCGGACGGCCGAAGACAATTCAGAGCATTAAAAATAGAACTCTGCGCTAATACAATAGAGCTGAAAATCTAACACACATGTGTCGAGCCAAATCTCATTGTCATATATGACAGTTCGACACCCGACTTTCAACTTTTTCAACTCTATTGAATACAATAGGCCAGAGTTCTATTTTCAGTGCTCTGAATTTTCTCGGCCTAAAATGGGCACATTAAGTGAATACTGAATCGTAATATGAAACAACAACTATTGAATTTCAATATAATAATATGATTCACTTCCATTTTAGACCTGCTGAATTTCATTAAAAATAAACCAATGAGCATCATAAAATATTGTTAACATAACACGATCAATAATAGTATAATTAATCAGTCATTCATTCACTAATGAATGACTGATTAATTATTAGCGGTCTTGAACGCCGAATTCACTAACTGGTTACACAAACAATCACGTGCGGGATAACCGTGAACTTCTATTAGCAACTCTATTAGCTTCTTATTAGATTTGCAGATACAATTTTGTTGCTAAAATCTACCTTGTTCGTATCACACATATCTGTTAGCTGTCACATAATCGGTTCGTTTACACCAAAACTTACTGCTGCAAAGAATACGTAGGTACCGCTTGAATATGTGAAGAATTGAAGTTACCATTCTGCATTTGCAAGTCTAAGATTACCATATTAAGGCCCACTTGCGCAGATCTGGGTTAAAGTTAACCCTGGGTTCGCCGAAGTAAATCGTAAGTGACTTACGATTTACTTCGGCGAAGAAGTCGCTCTTAAAGTTTTACTTTAACAGTTTTCAATAGAAACGCTTAAAATGGTACACATAATAAGTATTGCCTGATTGTCAATTTAGGTAATAGGGATGTTGCGTAGTGTGGAATATCACATTATTATAAATTAAATTTTAAAATTATTGACTAAAGATACATAAATCTAAATTAATAGGTATTTAGATTGACGCGATTAAAAATTAATAATAATCAAATAAAAAATAATACCCGTCTCTTTCTCGCAAAACGATTTGTTACGTCACAAGTTGCTATCGCCATACGTGACGTCAGAGGCCGATATATCGCTCTCCTTCACATTGTAAATTTAAATTGTATCTTCGTTATTTTGTAAGATATACGAAAATGGGTTCTAGATTGTTTATTAACATGTTGTCTAACATCGAATAGACGAAAAAAAAAACATTTAGGCTACATGCATATTATTAGAAGTTACTATAAGAGCAACTCCTTCAGAAGTTGATGTTGCATAGTAAGATTCACTTATAGTGGTCATTTTAGACCTGGTGGTCGGTGAGCTGGACAAAAATATAGACTTTATTCTCGGACTAAACTATCTGGCAATTGTGCCTATACCGTATATGTACCTATTGAGGTACTTATTATATAAGTCCAATTTTTTCAATTCGTCTACTTAAGACAAGGGTGGACCATGAAGGAATTCATCTCAATGACTCAAAGGTGTTGTTCCAAAATTGAGCCAGAGTCGACAGCATCGAAATGGTTGCCAATGTGTTCACATTATATTCGACTAGCTTTTGCCCGCGACTTCGCCCGCCTGGAAAAGTGTTCTTGGAGAAAAATCTTCTTCAGCAAATAACTCTACTCACTTCAATATACTTCTGTATACAATATTGAAAATGTTTTTAGTATTTTGTACCCAATGGGTAAAAACGGGACCCGCACGTCGTTTCGTTTCATTTCGTACCCAAGGGGTAAAAACGGGTCTCGACGTCGCGCTTGAATATAAATTTTACAATATCTTCTAAATATAAGATATTTATTTAAACTGTATGGTTTAAAGGGTATAGATGTGTGTAAAATGCTTAAAGTGAGTAACGTATTTAATTTGATAAGGGTTATACTGTATCGGTATAAATAGCTTCTGAAAGTACCATGCTTGTTTTATTAAGTAAACCGCTATGTCCCTGCATATTAAATCTGTAATATCTTCCAAAATATTAATTTGAATTACATGCTGTAAAGGACCATATTGATATATAATATTAATAGCACAAAGGTATTTAATGTACTTAATTGGATAAGGATTAATGCTCTATTGCTTTAAATCGCTTCGTAAATAAGCCATTATTTCTCGTAAAAAGTAAAGGATAAAAAAATGGTTATTGTGGGTTATCCCAAGAGATAGACATATACCATCGCGGACTTTTTTGTAGAACTTTTTAAGGTGTACAATACTGTAATACATTATTTTGATCGATCTCTTTGGGTTCAGCCAGCGTTTGCAATGTAAGCGCAAAAAATGTGTTTATTTACGACATTAGAAACCTCTGAAATTATGAGTGTTTCTCTACTATATTATTCATGTTATATACATATAAACCTTCATCTTGAATCGCTCCGTTGTGTAGTTTTAAAGATCCAAGCATACACAGGGACATACAAAAAGCAACTTTGTTTTATACTATGTACCAGTGCCGAAGGGTGATTTTACTTCAGAGGGAAGCCCTAGTCGCTAGGCGTGAGTTGTGCAAGTTTTTTTTAAAGGAAATTTAGCACCAAATTATGTGTGATGGTCTAGGCTATTACAGGCGTGTAGAGTTGTGTCGTGTCCGAGAGAAATTGTAAATACTTAGGTCACTATTCTTGTAGTTATACCTACGGTTCCCATTCCTACTGTTATATATACGGTATTCTTATACCTACAATTAGGTATATTTCAAAATACAAAATAGGTGCTTAATAATAAAACGTTTTTCTGTGTATTAACTATTGTAAGATAATCATAATATTAAAATACTTCCACGGTACTACCGCCTTTCAAAAAATAATATATAATATTATGATCGTCTATTATTATGATAACTACAAATTACAATTGATAGTAGGTACGTATCCAACTTTCCGCTTACCGTAAAAGTCAATAATTTAAACGATTTATCACCAACAATAAACACAACACAAGTACTAAGTAGTCTCACATTCAATATTTACATATAAGTACATGAACACGTATTCGTTTAAACTTTAAGACGAATTATATTTATCACTTCTCACTGCTCAATATAATTTCAAATATAATAAATAGTTGAACAATAATTATTATTAACGTAATGTAATAACACGATTTTACATTCAAGGACGCACGCACCGGCTGAGGTACAGCCGAGCTACTTTTAACAATTCATTCGTCTCATGATGCACGTGATATTATCTAATAACGGGTCCTCTTTGGTGAAATCTACAAAATAGCGGGTTAATGTCACAGAAAAATAGCCCTTAATTACTTCGAACTGTCATCGGACCAATCATATTAATAATATTGTTCTTTAGTTGGGCAGCCGGCTATTAAAACAAGTTTGAATTTCAACTTTATTTCTAACGAGATAAGTTTCCTATGATCTCCCACCATAACTCTGAATATATCGGGTTTTAAAGAGATCTGTGATTCCAATATTCGTGTCAAAGTTGCAACGTGCAGCGCATAGATGTCGCTTGAGTCGATCTACATCGCGCTATCGCTTGTCCGCCCTGACTTACATAAGATTTATTGTTTTCCATACAATAGTTTTAGCTGGAGTCTTCATGAGGTAATCTGCAAGGGAAGCCGATAAGAATGGAGTTCTTTAGACCCTTCGCCACTGCTATGTAGTGTTGTCACCAAAATGGCAATCCTGGAAACCAGCGGGTATAGAAGTTATGAGCAAATATAAAATCAGTTTTTGTTTGGAAATGACAGCTACACCAAATATGATTTAAAGTGAACCCATTGGCAAACATTTAATTGCTGTCGACTCTGGGTTTTATTTTGTACATGTATTTGGCCCATGTCTTTTTAACCTTTAGGTAAATTTAAAATAATTAAGGTCCAGCTTAATTAAGCTGAATTTTTATTATTATTACCAGTGAAATTACACTGGTAAACACTGTTTTTGTCACACGAACTTTGTGATGATTTTTGTTCATGTTGGTGTAACCTCATTAATAATATAAAATCATTTTGTTTCAATCACATCTTGTTTTTTTGTGACAGCTACTACATATACATTTCTGACCATGAATACGTGTCTTTTTTTGAATAACTTCATTTAGACGACTGTATAACTATTGCATTCAACTAACTTCCAATCTTATATACGTTTGGATATGGACTATTTCTTCTTAAATTTTTTAAACTACAAAAAGTGAGTTGTGAGATGTTAAATAACTTAGAACGAACTGAGGGCCTACCAGTAACAGTACAGTAACTGCTACTTTTATTTTTAATATAAATTTATCAATCTTAATTTTTTTTTTAATTTTTCCAAAAACAACACACACAAACTTGCGCCTTTATAATATTACTAAAAGTAATACTAAAAACTAATTTTAATATTTATTCTTACAGTTTTACCGTTTATTTAATATTTCTTTGTTTTTTTTATATTTTGATTTGATTTGAAAATTCCTACGCACCTAGAATTTGAAGCCTGTTATTAAGAATTTGATGATTTTCGTGTAAATCGCCAATGTCTTTTCACAATATTTTGTTATATATTTAAAGTTCTGAAAAAAACAGTGATTATAAATAAAAACATAGTTTTTTTCTATTTTTCGAATAGTTCCCATAAAAAAAAACGAATATTCAAATATCAAAATTTTCGAATATTTGCAAGCCCTACTTCTTACCTTTACATAAAGAGAGAGGTTGATAGTAAGTTTCAAGTCTTCATGTGTGCCATCCTTTATTACTTTGCGGAATTTGTACCACAACATCAATACTATCAAAAAGCGCAATAATACAAATGTGTTTTTAAATACCAGGTTTCGATTCCTTCTTTGTTTTTAATTAATATCCCAAACATTAATTAAAAAATAAACTAAATATGCAGTTTTATCTAAATAATAGTAGGCATTCACGCCATTATTGTCTAGATTAATCTTACTTATAATGGTTGTCAAATTACCGATTACTCAAAAAAAATTAAATTCACAGCATGTCGTCAAAGGTAAATAACTATGAACGAATCGAATTTATACGCATTTTGTGCCTTCTGTGTCGTCAAATGTTCTATGCCAGAGATTCCAAACTTGAATATACGCGGTTATTTAATATTACGCTTAATTGATAGTGACAAACACTAGTCATCTTTGTTTTGCTATTGAATTAAGCATTCCATCCCTTTCACGAATTTGAAAAAAAATGCCAATGTGTGTCACGGCACAGAAATTTTGTCTGTTTTGTAAGGATACAACGTATCTCTAATAGTTATCAATGCTTTGATGTCACAAGGAAACCTGGCGTGTTTTTTTTTTTTTTATTCACATATTATTGTTTGGTGGCCCTAGTACATTGAAAATTTTATAAAAGTTTTCATGTCACAAAAAAGTTAAGATTTTGTTAACCAGTGCAGTGTACCTACAAACCAATTATATTACTATGACCTATATATAATAGGTCTAACGTCTAAAGTCATAATGATTTAGTTCGCCTCGTTAATTCATATCTCATATTAGTCATATTCTTATCAAATGTTGCTTTTGGTTCTATCAATGCACGCGTCGATTTTCCTTATCTAATGTAACCACCAATATTATTGTTTCATTTGTAAGCAATTATGTAAAGTATAACCATTAATTATAGTTTAACCAATTTGATAGTATGTTAGTGATTGTACTGTAGAGTCTACGTTTATGGTGGAAATTCATTTTTCGCAGTAATAATACACAAAAATTCTTGCACTGTTTTCACTTTAATAAGCACCTATTTTAGATTAATTTTAATATATTTCACGAACGCTGACCGGTTTCGGCAAAGTCATCATCAGGTGATGATAATGATGATGACTTTGTCGATACCGGTCGAGTCGTGTAATATATTAAAATTAATATAAAATGCTTATTAAAGTGGAAACAGTGCAAGAAGTTCTGTGTATTATTAATTGTATAATGCACTTAATTCGCCAAGACTAATCACGGAATCCGCAACAAAAACTTTCGTAGGTATATGAAAACTATAATACCTACCTATTGCTGATTGCATGCTTATTGTCTTGAATCTGGCAAACTTATGTAACTTTGAACTTATTTATTATTAAAATCTATTTATTTTATCAGTCATACCTAATTTAGAAAAATAAAATATAATTTATGAACTAAATGTGCTTTATCCTGATCCAATTTTATAAATACCGCCCTTGTCAAATTAAAAACTACTTTAAAACTATTAGGAAATTACTTGCACTATTATGTACGTAACTTGAAAAAAAACACTTAATGTGGCCTCTTTAGACCTGCAGGATGTTGCTATAATATTTTTATACATATAAACCAGCAGTAGCTGCGGCAGGTCTAAAATCGCCACATCAAATGAATGGTATTATGAAACATCATCTACTGATATTGAATAGATGATGTTTCATAATACGATTCACTTAATGTGGCCATTTCAGACCTGCCGCAGCTGCTGCTGGTTAGATTGTTTTTGCGATTTTTCACAATTGAATTTTATATAAGTATCTCTGCGCTATTGTTTTTGCGATTTTTCACAATTGAATTTTATATAAGTATCTCTGCGCTAAATTATGGGTAAACCTTTTAATTTGTTCTCAAGTAGACCCAGGACTGAGTTACAACTTACAGGAAGTGTCCAAGACCGACAGTAGTCACTAATCTTACCCGCGCGAGCGGTGCTCGTGATACAATGGTGATAAGTGGTAACAGCTGTCGACACTGTATACACAGACGATTACAGACTGATTACACAGTCATAGAATTTTGTGACCCCTCCCACTATTAGTAATCTGTGTCCATATACCCTTATTGAAAAGATAGGAGAATCGATTAGGAAAATGAGTTTAGCAACAAGTCACAGTATATTAATTTAATTACTAGATGTTGCCTGCGACTTCGTGCCTGCATAAGTAAATTTCGACGGATCCGTACATTTTGCCGCAATACAAAGTACCACGGGGAGGAACGTTGCCGAAGGAATTTCAAAATCGGTCTATTAGTTTCGGAGCCTATTCAATGCAAACGAAAAACCTTTCCTCTTTATTATATTAGTAAGATAACTATACAAACACTTACATAATTGTAGCACGCAGAGGTCGCGTGCACTGCAGACGCATCCGGCGCAGGATGGAGATACCATCGCTGGAGTCTGTTGAGCTCGTGAGCCGTGACATTAAGGAACTAGTCATATGATAGAAAACCGTCCAGTTTCAATATTGCATATATTTTTTTATAAAGCATCGTCAGTTTTTAAATGGAAAGCGATTACACTACACATGCCCACGCTCATGGACACTCCAAACCATACACCATACCTACTGCTAATCGTCTAATCGGCATGACGCTGCAGGCATGATCTTATCTGTAGTTCGTCCATATTGACGTAAACTCTCTCTTATTGAACCCTCAAAACAAATCTAGATGCCTTAACTTATTATTATTAGCGTAACAATCGTAATCTTTCACTTTTAAAAATATGAATGAGGAAGAAATTCGTAATCATCTCTTAAATATTTCTTCAAAGGCGTTTGGGTGTGACGGGCTCAGTAGTATATGCTTGTTCCAGTAGCTGACTTACTCACTCCTATCATCACACACATATTTAACTTCTCTCTCAGTACTAACACTTTTCTCTCTTCCTGGAAGAAAGACCATGTTATACCCTTGCCCAAGGTTCCCAATCGTAACTCTCCTTCACACTATCGCCCTATTTAAATTTTGCCTATCCTGTTCAATATTCTCGAGCAGGCATTAAACAAGCAACTAACTAGTCGAGAATCAGTTTTTAAATCCTTCCCAATCCGGTTATCGCGCAGAGCATAGCACTACTACTGCACTACTGAAGGTGTCTGAAGATGTTCGTCCACGGACAACAGACAACTGACAATCATTGTCTTCTCGATTTCAGCTTTTATTTAATTCCGTGCATCATGACGTCTTGTTTGCAATATTTGGCTCGGTTGGTGTATCGGCTTCGGCTCTAGAGTGGTTTGACTCCTGCCTGAGAAATCAGCGAATCTTTACACCGGAGTTCATCTCGGATTGGTAAAATCTCGTCGCTGGTGTTCCTCAGGAGGAGTCTTATGACCCTTACTTTTTTCAATATTTATCAATGAAATATCTTTAGCCATAACTTCATTATTCCATCATTATGCAGACGATTTGCAAATATATTAACGATGCAGTGCATAATATTTCATATAGTGGCAATCTAATAAAGATATCCGATGAGGCGAAAAACTTGGGTCTAATTTTTGACTCGAACCTATCGTGGTCGGCACATGTCAATAATGTCAGCAGCCGCGTGAATGGTGCTATGCATGAACTCGACTACAGAATTTCCTCCCCATCCCAACTAAGTTGCTACTGGTGCAGTCTCTCATTCTTCCATTTCTTGACTATGCTGATGTTTTTTAACTATTTCGGAAATAACTTTTGTCGTATTTTACTTTCTCGAATAATTATTTTTGCATCTTACAACTCTCGTGAATACGCGTCTTTTGAGCCTTTTTTGTATATCATATCTTCACAACTCTCCGAGATATGAGGGGATCGCACTTTTTCGTGAAATCGGAGACACTGGAGCGAACGAAAAGACATTTTTACAAAACCTACATCATTAGTTTACTTACATCATATACAAAAACATTCATTATGGTAATTATGAACTTAAACGCACAAATTTGGGAGATATTTAAAAATATGTTCCTGCGGCTTTATATCTCATACACTTTTACCTAACGTTAGTTAGGTACGAGTTACGACTTTTTTATGGAGCATTTTCACGAGACTTACGAAATTTTGTAACAAATCGGTTTTCTCTGAAAAGCTCCTCATGTAGTCTATTCTAAGCAAGGGAAGGCCATAATAATTTTGAAAATAAAAATATTATTTCTCTGTAAAAGTTTTTCCTCAAATGTCAAGTGTATCGAGGGCAAGGCTAGCATCGGTTATCCTGTGTTTAGGATGTCATTACCTCTAACTTGTACTTCCCCAGTGAATCACGAGAGGAACAGACCTTGACCTGACGGCCGACCAGACCCTGGAAATAATAGCGCCAGGTACGGTCACTGCATCTTACAACTACAAGGATTCCTGCCAAATTTTGCTATGGCTGATGGCGGCAATATTTTTGCTTAAGGATGCTGCAGGCCTAAGATGAAAACCGCCGAAAAAAAACTTTGCACGAAGTACTGACTCACTTTTTTTGTGTTTGAATATTATTAGTCCTAGTCCAAACGAAAATGTTTAGAAGCTGGTCGAGCGGGAACTTTGTCGATATTATCGGTACTATAAAATATAATTATCTATATATACAGGGTCTGTCGTAAATAATGGATAACCCGTAAACTGGAGTTGGTCCGGATGTGAAACTGTAAGAAAATCGTATTTTCTTGCCAGGGTTTCTAACCATATGAAAATGACGTAGCATTTTATACTTTTTTATAAATTTCGCTACTTTTTCGTTCATTCCGTTGCCATTTCTGTGTGATTTTTTAGTATTATACTCCTGAAGACGTGTATTATTTAATTTGAATACAATTTTAGGTGTTTTTAACGTAATTAATTTTCAAAATCATCTTTTTATGCTTTTTTTTAAACTATTTTTTTCTTAATGTCAACTTTGATCATTTACTGTGAAAAAAAAAAGTATGGCGCTATAGCTGCCCATTATCTTAATAAATTGTCTAGTATGTGTAGTTTCTAAAAAGGTATTATAATGTGTACTTTACTAGCAATATTAAGTTACAGGAACGAGACCAATATCAAGGTCAGAATTCAAAATTTTTAAGTATTCTTATAAAAGGTTATAAAACTTCGTCATAATGATCTTATTCTACCAAAATCCTTTACACAAACGTTATTGGGCCACTAATAAGGATTTTCAGAAGAACAACAACAGGTTGACATGTTCAAATTTAAAATTGTTGTGCTCTAAATGTTTCGTGCGATAAACAAGTTTATTCGAAAAAAGGATCATCAGGTAAAAAACTAACAAAGACAGCAATACAATGGGCCTCTATGCGTGAAAAGGACGATTGATGGTTATTGTTACTAGGCAGATGCACACTGTCCCTTTCAAACTCACGGTGTGTGAAAAGGTTAGCATGTTTTTGCCTTTAGGGCGCGCTTCTGATTGTAGAGTGTACACATCTCAGTGTGATTTTGAATATCGCATGTGCTCTTGTTTTCGTTTTTTTTCATTTTCATATTTTCATATCATATATCATATATCATTTTCATATTCATTCATGGTTAGAAACCCTGGCAAGAAAATAAGATTTTCTTACAGTTTCACATCCGGACCAACTCCAGTTTACGGGTTATCCATTATTTACGACAGACCCTGTATATATATATTGCTTCTCTTTGATATACTTTTTAGACTTGACAATGAATGTCAACTGTCAAGGGAATGTGACTTATATTTAATTTGTGAAATATTAGCATTTTGCACACGTATTTCTCATATGACGTAGGCATCCCCGAAGGAAGGATCTTTCAAAATTCAACCCCCAAGGGGGTAAAATAGGGGATAAAAGTATGTATGAAACTTTTTAATCCTTGGACATACTTTTAAGATATTTCGTATGAATTGAGTAAGAAAATAATAATGAGTATTTCAGCATTTTCTTAAATTCAGCCCTTCAGCCCAAAACAGGGGATGAAAGTTTAAAACCTAATTTCACGCGGGCGAAGCCGCGGGCAATCAATGCAAGATTACAATAAAGTAATTATTAATAAATTCTTAAAAGTAATTATTTTAAATTGTGTTTTGTTGAATTATTATGAACCTAATGCATGATATTAATCTGCACAATGGTATGCATTTTTTATTTTACCAAAATTGTATACTATAAATGCCCGTAGAGGCGGCATCTAAAATATTATACTGTCTTGTAAGTTGTATTATGTATATACGAGGGCGGCACTGAAAATTTCGGGAATCAAGGAAGTGACACAACATTACTATTTAAAAATGTATTTATTGCTTTTCGAAGTATTCTCCGCGAAATTTGACACATTTTTCCATACGATGGAACCAATCATTGAAGCAACCATTCCATTCGGAAGTTGGGATCTCCAAAATGGCCGTTTTGTAGGCGTCCACAGCTTCTTCAGGTGATGAAAATCTCTGACCACGCAATTTATTCTTTATTTTAGGGAAAGTATAGAAATCATTAGTGCTTAGGTCGGGGATGTACGGCGGATGGTCTAATAATTCTATGATTTCTTGCTCTAAAAACTCTTTTGTTCTATGCGCGGTGTGAGAACTCGCATTGTCGTGATGGAGGATGATGCGGCGGTTTCAGTTCTCTTTACGGAGTTCAGAAACGACCTGTGGCAAACAAATGTTAGCATACCATTCTGCATTAACCGTTCTTTGTCCCTCAAGAGGAATAGTCGCAACATGGCCGGTTTTGGAGACAAACGTGGCCACCATTTTTTTTGCAACACTCCGTGAACGAACAATTTTTGTTGGCTTTAACTCATTTTCGAACACCCAAACTCGTGACTGGTTTTTGTTTCGGGTTCGTACGCGTATATCCAGGATTCGTCACCTGATACGATATTGTATACAGCATTTGAGGATCCTGCGTGGAATCTTTCGAGAGTTCTGACGCACCAAGTAACTCGAGCCGCTTTTTGCTCTTCACAGAGCAAATGCGGAATCCATCGGGAAAACAACTTATTTACACCTAATTGTTCATGCAAGATTATTTGTATTTGACTCATGCCAATGTCTAAAGTTGCCTGAATTTCGCGGTATGTCACATGTCGATCTTCCTCAATCAGCTTACGCACAGCATCAACGTTTTCTTGGGTGACTGCAGTTTTTGGACGACCCTGACGGGGATCATTACTGAGCTTGACACGTCCACGTTGAAATTCAGCAAACCAGCGATAAATTGTGGTTTTGGATGGGGCTTCATCACCAAATGCAGAAATCATCCGGTCAACACACTGTTTTTGTGTTAAACCACTTCGAAAGTCATAATAAATCATCGCTCTAGAATTTTCTCGAGTCAATTCCATTTTCTCAACGACTAAACAAGTTTGACAAGACCGAGAATCTTTTTTTAAATAAATAAACGGTATTCTATTTTAAAAACCAAGGAGTTTAAATTAAAAAGATTTTAATATGACAGGAAGAGTGGAAATATTCCATTCCCGATACTTTTAGTGCAGCCCTCGTATGGATAGTTATGCCAAATTTACAATTTAGAAAATATTTCAAATTTATCAAAGTCTAAAACGGTACCTATCTCATACAATATACAACATACAATACAAGCTCCTCTTGCAGAATTTTTGACTTTCTTAAAATTAGGCTCTTACTTTTTTACATTTGACAAAATCCTACTCTCATCAAAATAGCACGTTAATGTCTATCATTATTTATTTATGTTATTCTTAAACGTTTATCAAATAGATACGTCCTCAATTAACTTCCTCATTTCTATATGAACCTTGTTATGGACACTCATTATATACCATCTTAGTGTCACATTAGCGGCAATTGTAGAATTTACCTCGCAGACCTGTATATCCTTTCCTCCCACTAAACTCCTTCAAATTATACAGTTTACTGGAATCGTATATATAAACTGAGCCTATAATGTTACATCATAAGTAAGCAATTTTCCGTATTGCGGAAAATCATCCTGTGTTTAGGAAATTCATTCAGTCTTGATTTTAATGCGGGGTTTGTTCTATAGTAGAAAGTTAAATAATTCTGTTTTTAGAAAACTATTTATAAATATCTTGAGGAGGCGTAATAAACGAACGTTTATTACATTAGCACCCGCTTTCTGAAAGGCTAATCAAATAGATGATGAACTAACACGTTGTTGAGTTAACAGGCTTGTTAAATCAATTTTCGTTTCTGAAACGCTGATTAGTGAAAAATTTACTAATCATTGATCAAATTGACATGACACATACAAGCAGATACAAGCCTTAAATAGCTTTTCTGAAACCGAAAATAGCCCTTGACATGTTGTTTGACCAGTCGTTTGACATTAGTTTTGGTAACTAACACGTTGATGAAATCAAACGACTGATCAAGCTTTTTGCAACTCAATTTTCACTTGACAAGAGATTTGACCGCTAATTAGTTGATTTTGACGTTTATTAGCTTTTCAGAAACCGGGGGTAAGTGCCAATTTCACCAACGACTATTCAAGTTAATCGTTGATTATATATCATGTTACCACTCTCTTAGCTTTATTTTGATGTGACAAGCCTATACCTACCTCATGAACCGTGATAGCTAGACAGTAGACAGTTGACATTTTTTTACAGATGATGTATTTCGGTTGCCGCTATAACAACAAATACTTAAAATATAATAGAATAAATATTTAAGTGGGGCCCCCCCATACAACAAACGTGAGTCCGACTCGCACTTGGCCGGTTTCTTTTAAATTTTTGCAAAAATTGCTATAAAACCTTGCTACAACATTGCTATTTTTAAGATAACCACAAAACAGTATTTGCAAGCATGTAAAGTCAGCTAACCAGCGCTAGGTAAGTGTGTAGTGGTTTAGTAGTCAAATCCTCATATTGAGCACTCGTCAGTGATTGATAATGATGATGATGATAAAAAAATACTACTCCATAAACAGTCAAAATAAATAAATTGCCTCATTCTGTAAAACATTACAGTCTATCTTAATTATTTTTGTTCGTTCTGTAATGAACTGTAGAGATTTGAATTGTTACTAGTCTGATCGAGTTGATGCCGTATCATAAGCCTTTGTTTATACGAGACCAACAATAACAAACGATATAAAATCTTCTTTTGGTAATTTGAATTACACAGTAGTAAATGTACTTTTGTGTGCCTTTACGAGCTAAAAATGCTAGCCCGCATTTTTCCGAGGCTCCGCCGGAGTAAATATATGGGAATACTGCACCTTTTCGGGATAAAAAGTAGCCTATGTTTTAATCCTGATTCCAGAGCCTAAACTACTGCCATGCCAAATTTCTTCGAAATCCGTTCAGTAGTTTTTGCATGGAAGAGTAACAAACATCCATCCATCCGTACATCCATCCATCCTCACAAACTTTCACATTTATAATGTAATTAGGATAGTAGAATTACGTATTTATAAACGTAACCTGCACCCTATAGCTTTGATCCCTGATCCAATCGGGAGACAATAGAAATACCATTTCATTCGGTACACAATTATTTTTAACCGACTTCCAAAAAAAGGAGGCGGTTATACGTTCGGTAGTATATATATTTTGTATGTTCAACGATAACTCCGCCGTCTGTTGACCGATTTTCAAAATTCTTTTTTTGATGTAAAGGGTATAATATAATTCAAAATTGGTCGCTTAGTCACTAAAGTGGAAACCTGATGATGGGATCCATGAGGAATCGAGGGAACTCCTCGAAATTTATATAGACACATATAGTGATTTTAACTTTTTCTAAAATAACATAGGCATATGCTACCAAAAAATAAGATTGTCACCAAGGTATAACCCTGGATCCAAAAGCACATAACTCACACAGAACAGTCTTTAAAGATACGCTTTTGGAAATTTCGGCATTGTTTAAGGAACTGCAAGCATATACCACTATGTGACTTAGCCAAATTTAAAAGGGGAATATTATAATAATAAATTTTATTTCATACTTTTTTTGCTTTTTTACTTTGGAAGTCGGTTTAATTTTTTCTTAAATTGACCTAAGATTACTCGTTATACTCGTGAGAAAATCCACTTGTCTAAGATAAGGCAATCTTCGATCACTACCATCAGCTGGCTATCGTAGGGGACTATAGGATTAGGGACCACTGAGAGGAAGCACTTGCCCTGATCTTTGGATGTTGATGGTCAAAATCAAGAAAAACCGGTCTTTAAAAGCTTATCTCCAGGACATGGTGATTGCTTCATAGAATGCACGATTACAATGTAAAGTGGACCTTAGCAATTGTGTAACAAAATCTATGGATTCATACAGAAACCAAACATACATAACCTACATTATTTGCCTCCACTGAAATCGTGATGCTACCTTCTATTATGTATTTCACATGGTAATTACTTGGAAACACATCATTGTGTTGATTGGACGTAAACGTTTATGTAAATAGGTTGTTTAATTCTTAAGCGATGGTTTTGATTTTCACATAAATTCTACATTATCCCGCCATCCGCCCTACTCACCAGACCTTGCGCCTACAGACTACTACTTTTTCCAGAATTTGGATAACTTCTTGGCGGAAAAAAAATTCAATACCCGAGAGGCAGTACAAAATGCCTTTGAAGAATTTGTTGCCTCCCGTCCAGCTGATTTCTTTAAGAAGGGCATCAATAAACTGCCACTGCGTTAGCAAAGATGCATTCATTGCATGGGTGATTACTTCGATTAATACAAATAAAAAATACATAAAAAAAATTGTTTAAATTTTTTCATACAAAACGGCAAAGCGTTTCATACAAAGCGTAAAGACCTAATATTTATGTATGTAAGTATATTTTTATTTTATTAATTTATAATCTTAGTTGATGTTAATTTTTTAAAGGTATATTGAAAGCTTACATTTTTTACACGTTTATGTAAATAGGTTGTTTAATTCTTCAGCGATGGTTTTGATTTTCACATAAATTCTACATTATATGTAGCATGTACATGGGGAGAGAAGGTACTAGAGATGTGTCATATCTTCTTATATACAAAATTCTCGTGTCACAGTGTTTGTACTTTGTAACAAAACTTCTACGAAACGGCTTGAGAAATTTTTATGCAATTTTGCAGGTACATTTACTTAATAGGTTTTAGTGTAGGTTGTAAACTATTTTTATACCCCTACGTGATAAGGGTGACCAACCCTAAAATATTTTTGAGGTGAAAACTGCTTTAGCCGCGTACTACCACTACTATTATAAATGTGAAAGTTTGTGAGGATGGATGCTTCTTACTCTTTCACGCAAAAACTACTGAACGAATTTTGATGAAATTTGGTATGGTAGTAGTTTATGCTCTGAATTAAAACATAGGCTACTTGTTATCCCAATAGGTACACAGTATCCCCGTGGGATATTATATTTACGCGGGCGGAGCCGCGTGTAAAAGTTAGTTGAAATAAAAACAACAAATTGCGTCATTGATAGGCAAACAAATAACAAAAATATATATTTATTAGTGTCCGTAGATCGTGGCTGTACCAATAAATGAAACAAAAATCTTATAACGTAAAATAAATGAGAAAGCCATTCTTTCTCCAGTTAAGCCATTCCTTGGACAGTTGCCACGGCACACCAGAAAAGCAGCGCGCTGGTGTTCTAGTGTCCCATGAATATATCTCTAGTGAAATATTGCGCTTGCGTTGCGTTACACTAAGTAAGAGCCCAAAGGGGGTTTGATGGTTAAAGGCTTTCAAACGCTCATTTGCCGATTCTAATCCATAAAAAATATTGGCAGTTATAGGGACTGCCGATAGAAGTGAAAACTTAGAACTTTTAGTAGGAAAATTTAAAATTACATAATGTTTAAATTAAAATCATCAACATCAATCTGGTACAGATATACTGCTATAAGCATGTCGGTGACGTGAACGCACAAGATTTTGCCCATCCAAAAAGCGTCTAACGCGTACAGCACACGGATCTTCGCGTGTAGCGTCTGAGCATGTCGGTTACGCGAACCCATAAGATTTTCCAATGCCAAAAAGTGTCCAAAGTAAAAAAGTACGTGGCTAAAGCAGTTTTTACCTCAAAAAAGATGGTTAGTTGGATCAAGAGAATATTTCGTTCCGGATCAAGACCGTCTTGCCGCGACTAAAAAAGCTTTTACATTTTAAAACACTTTACACAAAAAGTTATTACTAACCAAGGTCTTTGAACGCATAAGATTCTTAATTAAGAGTATTGTACAAAGAACAAAGCAAACTAAAGTATATTTACAATACGTAATGAGTAAATGTTACGATTACTTTTAACTGTCTTTAAACTACTTAACCTAAGATGTCACCGCTTTTGTTGTAGTTTAACTACCCCATATAAACCAAATGACTAATTAAACTGATGATTACTATTAGCACAAAATAACTGATAATATTGTCAGCACGGTATTATTAACACGCGTAACAAAAATACACTCAAATAGTTCTCAGTTCTTGAAAATGGATTGAAATTTTATGTAGGTTTTTGACACCTTCATACCTACTCGTTGCTGCGAACCGTGTGAGCCGCATGCTGTCCATACACGCAACAGTCCAACGGAGAGGCCTACCGGTGCAGGTAGACCGCAACGTGTGTGGGAATAGTAGTGCGGTTTTCCGAATCTGCGCAGGCGAATGGCGTAAAATCGAAAATAAATTATTTCAAGTGACACCGTACAATGTACCTGTGCATGTGGGCCTGTACTCCGAACGCCTGCATAGGTTGCGTCGGTTATTGGCCTAAAAAGGCCTTAGAAATGCCATCGCGTCATCGTGTTCAATCGATGCCATCGCAAAAATAACTGAATATCGCACCGGTACACCGGAACGTCCCCAAACACGCTACCGACGTTCGTCTGACATGCACCGGCAAATCGGTACAGGTAAGCTGTCCGGTAGACCGCAGACCGCAGCGTGTTTGGCTTACTTCTTACGCATTGACGCCATAATCGGATAGGCTGACATATTGTGTCAGCTGACGTTGGATTCATTTTATTGCTTTATTGTTGTGTAATTACGTCATGAACTTTACTCATCATCATCGGTACCTACTTATACACTTATAACTTGTAATATCTAACATCTATCTCTAAAGACCTACCTTAATTTCTCCAATCTAGTTTAGTAGACTGTTCTAGATCAGAAACGAAAACCTTCATTAGGAATTCTCTGACCTTCACTAGTCTAATTTCTGGGTATATACGGCACAGTCACAGTGCCTCGCCAAAAGGATTCAAGCAAAATGCAAAATCACTAGGTATTACCTGCATCATGGTCTCGTCTTGGCAATATTTTACATGAAATTTTTTTTGGTGGGTTTGATATTATCCGATTATACGGTCAGAGTGTTTGACTTGACTTATTGGCCTACCCTACCTAAACCTACGCGCGTAGAGCTTCTTATCTTATCAAAACAAAGTGTCTGGCGGTCTAGCTGTGATGCCAACTTGGGACTTTTTCCCTAAATTTAGGGAGAAAAAGTATCTGAAGGTGTTTTTATGGGTTTTTTATGCTATGAAATTAATCTGCTTGTCGACAAGTAATAATTATTAGAAAAGTGAGAACCTGAAGAAAATTAAGTGTTTCAAGTAAATAGATAATACAGAACAGTAATTTTTATTATTTACCTACCTATTATTACTAAATGACAGCTGACGTTCTTAGCCATTAAATTACCTATAACTCATTGGTATAAAAAATAGTGTATATATTTATTGTATATTATTATACAACCAAATATTCTTATTTAAATCTTCTACCTGTTGCCATTAATGATATCACGCAAAAAACGGCAATAAATTCAAGTTTGTTGTATGGGTTAAATAAAGGGTACTTCGTCAGTTTGTCCCACAAGTTTCGTCCTATTATGAAGGAAAAGGCGATTTAAATTTTTTATTACTTTTTGCATTCGTCAATTTGTCCAATGTAAATCATTTTTATGACTTTTAAATTTTAGTTATTACGGTTTACAAATTACTGGCAGTTTTCAAAATAAAAGAAAATTTGTAGTTTTGTATGATAATATTATTAACATAAAAAGAGCCATGATGCAATTCGTATGTTTAGCGTTTGAGTAGGTCTATAATATTACATTATTTTTATTCAACCGATAGGAATCTGCTTTTGATGTTATATAATATATATTTTGTGTATGATTTTTGTACTATTTATGTATGTAAGTATATTTTTATTTTATTAATTTATAATCTTAGTTGATGTTAATTTTTCAAAGGTATATTGAAAGCTTACATTTTTTACACAGCATAAAATAATTTTTTAATTGCTAAAGAAGCGAAAAACTTTAAATTAATCTATAAATATAAAGGAAAGTCGTGTTAGTTATATTATTTATAACTCAAGAGCTGCTGAACCGATTTGGCTGAAAATTGGTGGGGAGGTAGCATAGAACTAGGAGATAGACATAGAGTACTTCTTATCCCGTCCCCGTGGGACGTGTCACGTTACATAAAACGTGGTGTAACAAAACGCAACTGACAGCTAAACGTTATGTTGTCTATGGATAAGTATGGTTGAAAATTTGACAATTAGATATTTTGAAGTTGCCGGTCAACTGACACACTGACACTTGATAACACATCAACCGGTCAACTTCAAAATATCTAATTGTCAAATTGTTTCGAGTTTCTATTAACGACCAAGACGATCGAATAAACAGACAGACATACGGACAGACGGACGGACAGACACGTTATAATATATACCCATAACATAATCTATAATGGTTCCTTAAGTATTACGGATCCCTAAAAATGGATTGCAATTCCAATGTCTCGCTACAGCTCGAGAACGGCTGGTGGGGGACCGGTTTGGCTAATTTTGGTCTTGAAATAGTTGTGGAAGTTCAGGGAAGGTTTAAACGGTGAGAAATGTTGGAAAAATTACGAGAAAATACTGTTGATGTTGGTGTACATATAGGTGTAGGTTGTAGGTGTTGATGTTGGAAGTAGGTAATAATAATATCTATGGACGCTTCACACCACGTCAATCTGGCCCCGTGCTAAGTATCCGAAGAACTTGTGTTACAGGTACCAGACAACGGGAAGTATATTTAATACTTTTATACTATACATATATTTAAGATTTTATTATATTATACACATATTTAATATACATCCATGACCCAGGAACACAGAACAACTTTTTGTTCCTTTGGCGGGATTCGAACCCGCGACCCCCGACTTGAGCACCAACGCGTTGAACCACTGAGCCACAGTATCGTCGTATAGGTATATATGTATTGTTATTTATTTATTCCAGTTCATAGTTGAGACAGAACAACGTTTGTCGGGACATCTAATTAAAATTATAAACGAAATAATATAATTAGTTTTTTTTTTTATTCTAATTAATATGTTATGAAGGAAATAATAAAATCAAAATTTTCGGGCCACATTCTCGTTTGAGAGCTGGATCCGCGCCCGAATCCACCAAAGCGGTTCAATATGGCAATCTAGTACGATACGCGCGTTAGTAAAAAATACGCTCGTAGCTTCTGGACGCAATGTATGGGCAGTGGGGCTCAGATTAATAAATGGTTACTACGTATATAGATGGTATGAGGCCTAGTTCCTCGACTGGCGAGTCGGCCTCACGTGCGTAATATGATTACGCAGTAAATACGCGCTTTCTGGACATAGTCTTATCGTGTTTAGTAACTTAATCCGTACCTAATACGTGATAACGAACCACGCATTGAGGTTTTAAGTAAAGTAAACAATATTTCTACGCCAAGGTGAAAAGGAAAATGCTTTAAATATCATGATTTATGATTTGATATAATTGATGACTAGCTGTTGTTAGAAGGAAAAGAAAACTAACGAAGAAGTGATACAGATGATAGGAGAAAAGAGAAACATATTAAAAACTCTTCTAGAAAATAGAAGAGGAAAGATGATTGGGCATCTTATAAGACATGACACATTCATCATTCACGAGGACAATATTAGATGGAAAGATAGAAGGAAAGAGGGGTAGGGGAAGGTCAAGGCAATACTATATTAGTCAACTTGTAGAGAATGTAAATGTTATGTCCTATAGAGAGCTGAAGGTACTAATGGAAGATAGAGAAAAGAGGCGGAGGCTCCACCGACAAGGGTCATGTCCTGAAATTAAAGTAGAAAAACAGAAAAAAGATTTGCTAAAGAAATGAGAAACTAACATTATCAGCATCCTTAAGATTTCAGAGCCCATCCTGTATATATACGATATGTTTTTGTATATTCTCTGCCAAAAAACCTCGCGCAAAGCGGGTACAACCAGTTTAAACTATATATTCAAATGGCATATTTATATTAGCTATGGAATCGTTCTTTCAAATGGCATAATTAATATTATTGCCCATCAATTATTTTATAACCATCACCATTAATTATATTCAAACGTAATCCGAACCGTCGTCGCAAAATCGGGAGAGATCCGGTGCAAAAGTAGCGCACGGCTCCTCCGTTTACATTTTAATTAATACAAGGGACTGTGGTCATTAGCTATCAAGTAAAATGGACGTTAATTGCCTGCGTTTATTTATAAATTGGAATCCCAGTTCATGTAAAAGACATCGCTAAAAATAGAACTACCCACGTGTCTAGGTCCTGCAATTGTCTTCTTAATTACTCTATCTACTACTCTGTCTTTATTGCGATGAATTTTGATATCTGCCAAAGATATACGAGGGCGGGTCAATAAGTCCGTGACTTTTGGAATAAAACACAGATTTTTTGATAAATAAATCATTTTATTTTTCAACGTAGCCTTGAGCTCTATACACTTTGTCCAACGCTTCTCCAATTTTTTTATCCCTTCCAAAAAATATGATTTGTCGAGGTCCTCAAAATAGGCCTTTGTTTGCGAGATGACTTCATCATTGGAGTCAAATCTTTTTCCACCGAGCCATTTTTTCAGGTTTGGGAACAAGAAGTAGTCACTCGGAGCCAAATCTTGAGAATAGGGTGGATGTGGGAGCAATTCATAGCCCAATTCATGGATTTTTACCATGGCAACTGCACATGTGTGCACCCTTGCATTGTCTTGGTGAAAAAGAACTTTTTTTCTTGGCCAAATGAGGTCGGTTTTGTTTTCAAATCCTCATTGAAGTGGTCCAATAAGTTGGCATAATATTCCCCATTAATTGTTCTTCCCTTTTGAAGATAGTCAATGTGGATTATCCCACGTGCATCCCAAAAAACAGTCGCCATAACTTTATTGGCTGACAAACCCACCTTGACCTTCTTTGGCGCCGATTCACCCTGAGAAACACACTGTTTTGACTGTTGTTTGGTCTCTGGTGTGTTGTGATGGATCCATGTTTCGTCCACGGTTAAAAAACTCCTTCATATTGTGATTAAACAACGCCAAACCTTCCTGTGAAGTTGTTACACGATTGCGTTTGTGGTCGACTGTGAGCAAACGCGGCACCCATCTTGCGGAAAGCTTTCTCATGCCCAAGTGATCATTCAAAATTGAAACCACTGAGCCATGCGAGATGCCTATGGCTTCCACAATCTCTTTCACTTTTAATCTTCGGTCGGCCAACACCATATCGTGAATTTTTTCGATTGTTTCGGGTGTAGAGACCTCAACTGGGCGTCCAGGACGTTCGGCATCTTCAGTGCTTGTACGGCCACAACGAAATTCAGTAACCACTTTTTTACCATTGAAATCGATGGTGCAGAGTCCCCATAGTATTTATCAAGCTTAGCCTTGGTCTCGGTAATGGTTTTTTTTCGCAAAAAATAATGCTTAATAAGCACACGAAATTCACATTTTTCCATTGTTTCCTTAAGTTAATATAGATAGTCTGATAAAGATAACTGTAAAACACAAACTAACTGACGCAGCAAGTTCAAATTTTGATAGGAGTCAACTGACAGATGCCTGTTGACAGGAGTAGTGTTGCTTTTTCAGTAAGGTAGGTTAGAAATTCAAAAAGTCACGGACTTATTGACCCGCCTTAGTACTTACTACGTAAACAAGCCTTGGAACTGAAAATTATTAATTTATGTTTCTTATGTATGCAATAACATCATACGATTTTCACTTCACACTAATAATTTTAATCATGAAAGTCTCAAATGCTGGTATAGACAATACTAAGAAAAGCATAGGCAATGTTTGATGTAGGTTGCTTACCACCCGCTGAATACTTGTACTTTCCATCGGTATTATTGTGCCAAACGGAGGAGAAAAGAGCACTAATAAATATAAAATCTATGGACGCTTTCACGCCGCGTCAATCTCGTCCCGTGGTAAGTTTTCGAAGAACTCGTGTTACGTGTACCAGACAACACAAATATATTTAATACTTTTATACAATACATAATTTATGTATTTGAGATTTTTATTATATAATAAACATGTTCGAATTCCTGCTTGAGTGTCGGCGCGCTAACCACTGAGCCACTGACGCCAACATAATATAACAGTTTATAGTAAAAAGTAGCATAATTTCTTAGTTTAAGAGTATTTTCATCTCAACTTGTTGTGATTGTCGTTGTTGTCCATATCCTATTACATTAGCAATTCTTGTAAATACGTAGGTATGTTGCGTAATTTGTTTCTCAGAAATAGCTCAATCGATTGGAATAGATATTTATGTTTTTAGATATATGACTATTGTTTGAATAGTTTCCTTTAATGTGTAGACGAAGAAAGGTTTTATGTACTTTTGCATTTCAAGTTTAACTTTTTATGTGTACAGTGAGAAGAGGAAGAAGAGTACAAGAAAAACTGGGGAAAATTATACGCTGTCTCATATTTGTTTGCGTGAATATCAAAAATTGACATGTAACAGAGTATTTTTCTCCTTATGAAAACATTAAAACTATTTTATATTAGCATACACATGTTAATTGAGCAAAAACAATGTTTTAACACATCCATACTGATACAAACATGACAGGATCAATCCAGTAGCAGAATTGTCAGCTCGCTGCACGGGTGACTTCATCTGGAGTCTGTAGCATAAATATTGGTGTGTGCTAACCAATGCTCGAGATATCAAAAAAATTAAAACGAAAAATAGAAGCGTGAATCTTAGTGAAAATGGTAAAGAGACTTTGTGGTCAATGGAAAAACTGTTATTTCAAGTCATTTTGGACTTTTGAGTGGAAAAAATAAACTATGTATAACTAGTGCTACGAAAAATTGTGTTGTGTTGTTTTCTAAGAATTAAAATAAAAAAATGTGGACGTATTAAAAGATTTTGGAAGAATCAATGTATATATTCTTTATTTCTATTTTTGTGATAGTAAAAGAAAAGCGTAAAAGAGACTAAGTATGACATATAAAATACCTAATGTGATCTTTAAGGTGATAATTTTTTGAGTAAATATTTTTTGTGTAGGTATTTAAAGTGTATTTGACATGGATGTTGAAGATATTAGTTATGCTCGCGTTGAGACAAATGTTTGGATGAATTCCGAGGTAGAGATTTTTACGATTTTAGAGATTTTTTTAGAGATTTTTTTTTATTTTTTTTATATTTTTTTGTTTTTTTTTGTTTTTTTTTTTAGATTTTGTTGAAGGAGTGTTATGTTTTTCGAGTGCATATTGTATATTATATTATGTATGTATGCATATTTCTATGGATATCAAAATTATTTGACGCAAGTCGGTTTTTTTTTTTAAATAATTATGGTTAACTAGAGCTGTTGCCCGCGGCTCCGCCCGCGTAAATACAGTATCCCTCGGGAACACTGTACTTTTTCGGGATAAAAAGTAGCCTATGTTTTAATCCAGAGCCTAAACTATCAGCATACCAAATTCCATCGAAATCCGTTCAGTAGTTTTTACGAGAAAGAGTAACAAACATCCATCCATTCTCACAAACTTTCACATTTATAATATTAGTAGGATGTAAGTAGGTATATAATACATAGGTTGGAGTTATTGAAAAAGTTGAAATGGTTGTGTAATTGCGCCTCGATAGAGCACGGCTGCGGGCTGGGTGTCGCCGATGCCGAAGGACCTCCAAATTAATTAGAGTTATGCAAAGAGTTATGCGATTATAACAGCAAAATATGTGTAACATAAAATATGTTTCCTCAAAAACCTTCATAATTTCAGTTTTAATGGTTTACATTTATATAAAACCTCACCTATATTTAAAGAGATCTATTCAACGATGGGGTAGAACGAAAAAAAATCACACTTCACATGTTATGAGGAGCCGCACAGATAATAATAAATGTCTATATAATAATATATAACATAAAAACAAGTTTTTTTATACCAAAAGTATAATCTAAACGCAATCTATATAACAGATTACTAAATTTTGTCTATTTATCATAATAACCGAAGCCGAATTGAAGAGGGAGAACAAACGAACGGACGGACAGAGCGAAACTATGGGTTCCTTGTAGTTAAAACGCATTACGGATCCCAAAAAAACAATAACGAAGCAATTTTTTTTCTAAAGAGCTTACTCTTAAAGGGCTTACTTACTATCAATGCCATAGGCAAATTATCTTCAATACCAATTACAAAATTATTATTAGTATGTTTGACTTTTTTTTTATAAAGGTTTGTAGTCTTTGTATTATTGAATTTAAGAAGATTTTTTAAAATACTTTAGCTGCAAAGTTTTACGAGTAGAATCACAGTCCAGAAATTAATTAGCTTATTATTGAAGCAACAAGCTAAATACGAAAATTTAATGTTTTGCAACTAACTACATACAAGGTACCAAATGAACCCAGTTCAGATAGTCACGCGAGCCACGGTTCGGTGAAAAGTATAAATACTTGCATAGGCGTTTTCCAAATGATTTATCTTTGTCAAACAAGATTATCCACTGATATCTACGGCAAACAGAGCCTGGATTCGAGGCTAGTTATAATCTACCGTATTAATTATGTGCTACTGGATGTTACGAGTAGTTTTTTTTTTTGGGGTCCTCCCGTAATTTTTTTCACTGAGAAGGATTTCAAAAGGACTACGATTAAGTCGTAGAACGGAGGGAGGACGAACGTTCGTGGTGGAGTGAAATCTAGTTAGTGATTTCGTTTACCTAGTTTGGTGGGTTGAAATGAGTGCGTCAGATGTAGACCGAGAGGAAATGGTAGAGAGAGCCAAGAGATCACTGGTATGTTCTCCTTGTATTCATGTAGTGTGTTATGATTGGTAAAAAGTTTGTGAAAAATATAAAAAGAAAATGAAGCAACAGTTTGACTATCGGCTACCCTGACAAAAGGCTTGGGCCGGTTGATATTCACCCACGTTGAGGGTGAATATCAACACGTAATAGGTTTTTTCAAATTACTTCAAAGTTACATAAATAATTTTCCTAAAAAGTATTTTATTTACTATTGAGCATTATCAATAAGCTTGGAAAATTGAAAGTTTCTAAGTCTCATAGCTTAGAAATGCCAGGGGTGGGGGGCAACTTGTAAACCACTTTGGAGGTCGATTACTCGAAAACGGTTTACATTATAAAAAAGTCATGTATGAAGTTGCCTGTATTTAAAAATACCTATTCGACGATACCCCACATGATGGGATGGAATTAAAAAAAAATCATCCCTACTTCACTTATTGTATGCGGAGCTGCCCCTAAAATATTAAATTATGATTAGTATAATTATGATGCCAAAAATAATGTCTATATTCAATCAATAACTATACATAACTACCGAAGTTATCAGGGAGGACAGACGGACGTACGGACGGACAGACCGAAACTAAGGGTTCCTTGTAGTTACTACGGAACCCTAAAAAGTACCTAGATAGTATGATGTGACAGGCATGAGGCCCCAAAATTCCATATGTGCGAGATAGAATATTAAATGACTTCGTCGGCTTCGCTTACGGTGACCAAGGGTACAATGCCCAAGCCTGAAGCCTCAGATGTATTAAGCCACAGAATTTAAATTTTACATGTTGAATATTTATCTAACAGATGTATGGTCGCTACCAACGCGACCTCAGCGAAGCGGCCAGAGAGGAAGCACGAAGATTGAGAAGACTAAGGAAAAGACGGCGGAAGGATGACAAGCTGCGGCAGAAGGAACTGGAGGCCACCGGCAAGCACAGGCCCAGGGGGAAGTTTTTTAAAGTTTTAGGTAAGCTAGGCTTAGGCTAGGCTAGGCTTTGAGTAGACTTTTCTATTCTAAAACATCTAACATAGAAACATAAAAATCAGTTTATCTTCTCAGTCTGTATTTCTCAGTTTCAATGTACCTGTGTATTTCAGCGATGAGATCCAAATTTTTACCAATGCGAGTGAGAGAGTCTTACCACTGTGAAATATAAACTATAATAATATTATCATTTATCATTATTTAAAACTTTTTTCTCGTTGTAAAATTCAAAAAGCAAGACAACGCACATACATTTTTACTTTTGCAGTATTCATAAAAACATCTAGAGCTTAAAAGATCTTACCTTACAGAATATGGATGCATTTTCTCTAGTAGAAAAGATACTCCCTTTTATACTTCCAATGAACATTAACCGATTTCCAAAAGGGAGGAGGATATACGTACTTAAGCGGCGTAGGTTTTATAGAACTCCAACCTACCTACTGTCCAACCCTATCGGCTACCTTTCAGGTAGCCGATAGGGTTGGACCGATCATAAGTGATGACCCATATGAAGTGATTAGGCTACCTGTGGCGGCACACGTTCGCGCGGCTGGGCGAGGATTGGGTGTTCCTGGCGCTGCTCGGCGTCATCATGGCGGTGCTCAACTTCGCCATGGACAAGGGCATCGCGGTTTGTAATAACGGTCAGTAGAACAGTAAAATCTCTTTTGCCGCATTTGGAAAAAGGTAAGAATTTAAACTTGCGACAAAACAATCGAATTTTTGGTATGAAAAAACCTAATATGGAATACTAAATTACCAAGTTGGCGAACGAATATAAGGAATAAAAAATTCCAAATCTGGCGATTAATTAATACCAGTTTTGTTTTCTGAATATTCCAAACTGGCAGACAGTGATTATTTTAGCGAACAAATAACCATCTTGGGGACAATTTAAGAGTACACCTTTACTTTAAGAATAGGCAAATATCTTTTGTCTGATGTAGGTAATTAAAAAAATAAAATAAGCAGCAAAACGAGCGCACATAGAAAAACAAAAAAAAGCGTACAAAATTCCTATATTTAATTTTTCTCGGTTTCGGGGGTGCAGATTACAACAAATCATTCATTTTGAAATTTCAAAATTAGGTATTTATTTTTCGTAAAATTGATATGGGTGTCCTTTATCAGGGGGGTGGGGGGTCATTTTTGGGGGTGCTAGATACGAAAATGACATTCATTTTGAAATTCCAAGATGGCGGACATATTTCATTTTATAAAAATTAATATGGGTTTCCTTTTAAAGGTTTCTGGGTTTGCTGATTACAAAAATTCATTCATTTTGAAATTTCAAAATGGTGTATATTTAATGTTTCTGTAAAATGATATCCATTTTGAATTTCAAAGATAGGGGACATTTATTTTTTATAAAATGAATCTAGATGTCCTTTTCTAGGTTTAAGAGGATGTTAATTACAAAAAAATAATTTATTTGTAATAACAAAATTTTAATTTCTGTAAAATTCTTCTATCTCGGAAACGGTGCGTCCTACTGAAAAAAATCATGAAAATTTGCTCCTCTTTATTATCTATGCAAACACATGTTTGTTCATGATGGTAGAAAAAGAAATTTAAAAATAAAAAAAGATGGAAGCGATTTTATAAAAACATTTTTTTATAAAATAGCTTCCATCTTGGAAACGGTGCATCCTACTGAACAATAATGAAAATTTCACACCCTTAGTAACTCCGCAACCACATATTATTTTCTTCATGATGGGAGAAAAATAAATTTGAAAATCCTGTTTTCCAACATTTCTATAGCTTTATACATCGCTCGTGTTTCAAAGTAGAGCATTGCCATATTTTTTTTATAATCGCTTCTATCTCACAAACGGTGTATCTAACTGAAGAAAAAAAAAATTATCCTCCCCTTTAGTATCCCCGCAACCATATATTTTCTTCGTGATGGGAGAAAAAGAAACGTGTAAATCCTGAATTTTCAACATATATATAGCTTTATAGCTCGCTCGTGTTTCAAAGTAGAGCATTGCCATATATTTTTTTCTATAATCGCTTCTATCTCGGAAACGGTACATCTTACTGAAAAAAAAGAATGAAAATAACCCTATAACCACGTATTTTTTTATGATAAGAGATTTATTTGAAAATGAATGAATGTCCAATAATTTCTATTGCTCGAACTACATAACATGCTGTGATAATAATCATCAATCCTAATAAGTATCCCCAAGAACTTTTAAATTAGTACTCATGTCATTATTACGAAGAATGAAAATGGTGGTTATAATAATAATACAGCAACAATTGTGATATTCTTCTTTATTGGCACATATGAGAGAGATGCTTAACACAGATACGTATTACATATGAGAGATGCTTAACACAGATACGTCTACACTATAAACTTTTGGCTATCTAAAATAATGTAACTAGATAGGCTGTGTTTGTGACATATGTCAATAAGACATTGACATTTCTACTTTTTATTACTACTATACTATGCAACAGAAATTAAAGACAATTTTGTAATCAGCACCCTCAGAAACCTGGAAAAGGACACCTACATTAATTTAAATAAAAAAAATGTACGCCATTTTGGAATTTCAAAAAGGATTTTGTCATATTATACAGCACCCCCCAAAACCTTGAAAACGACCCATACCAAAGGAAAACACACTCTAACAATATCCAAAAATGCTATTTTCCGTAGCCTGTGAATTGAATTTTTAGCAGCAATTAATTTATCAACCCAATCTGGTTTTATAGCTGCTTACATCGTATAATTCGAGAAAGTTATTAGTTAAACCAAATAGATTTTTGAATTGCCGTCAAATAACGAATTGTCAAAACTATATCGATTTATGGTCGATTAATTATTGACAATCCCTATGAGTTTTGGCGTTCGGTTCCATTGTGAAAAACATCAGTGAAATAACTATTATTTTTCATAATTTTAATGGAACTGGATTGATATTCCTTTAATTATTATATCTCTAAACATCTAAACTTGCTTTTAGCTTGCTAAAAATGCTTGCAAAAAATCTAAACTTCTTTTGCCCGCAACTTCGTACGCGTAGCACAAAGCTAAATTTTTTCGCCTGATTTAAATAAAATACATAAATACACAATAAAATTTGATATCATTCTACTAGCCTTCCACATGAAACTTCGGTTATCTAACACCAAAAAAAAACCATTTCCAATACCTATTTTTAGTTTCTGATATCGGTGGGTTAATCCGAATAGTCTCTTCGGGTACATCATATTTATTGTGAATGTCGTATTATTTAATAAAAATAAATCAATTAATACAACGCGTGATTCCTAATACTGTTAATGGTGAAGGACTTATTTACTTCGATTAGAATTGATTATAATAAGTCATATAATTAAATACACTTTACAAACAAACAAAATAATATTTATATATCATTTTATTCATTCTGTTGTCAATCTTATTGATATCTTATGTTTTTGACTTCCGTCGTGCAGCAATATATTAATAATTTCTACTTTCTTACATCAGTCTGATTAGCAGGTTGGTACGTTTGATTTTTGCATTATTTGGAAATACGGAATGTGGTGGGTTCGAATCCCGGTAAGATAAATATTTTCGTGATTCTTATTATTTCTTTTTCTTTTATATATTTTTTTAGTTTATTTATCATTATTTGTACTAAAACTCCGAGCAAAGTTCGGTCTTCCAAGTACTTATAATAAAAAGAGGGTTTTTATACTTTCATCGAATACAATCAATTCATTTTTTTTTCTTTACCTTTTTTTATAATGTACACTAATATTTACAACAATTTAGAGAAACTAATAATAAAATTAATAATTACGTAAGTATATCAGGGTACTCCGATTTTAACAATATACTATACTATACCTAAGAGAACAAGCATTGCTCGGAGTTAGTGCGAAAAAATATAAAAGAAAAAGAAAGGAATAAAAAAAATCGTCTGACCGGGATTCGAACCCGATACCAATTGGTCAACAACGCAAAAAGCCAATGGCCTACGTAGCTGCGCTAGGTATCTAACATACGATGGCAAAATTACTCATACCTTATTAGTATTACACGACGAAAGAAAAAACATGACAAACTAAGATCCTTAAGTCGTCGGCATTAAGGTCAAGTCCGAGGTAAAATAACTTTGATCGGACTTTCAACAATAAATTCGAATTATTTTTGAGCAGAAAAAACCGGATAAAATGACGTAGGTATGTCTCCATAACAAGAGGCCTAAGGTCGCCATTTCGTGATGTTTTATTCGACTCGTCCAAATTATTTATCATTGAAATAAATTAATCCTAACAAATATCTTATTTCAATCGAAAAATAAAAACGACAATTCCTTTCCTTTTATTATGTATAACGAAACTATTGTTAATTTTCTCATTTTTTATTAACAACTCCAAGAATATCCATTTTAATGGTTATTTTATTATTTCTTTTGTCGAAAAAATATATGAAAACGTGTTTTGAAAACGAAGGTCAAATATGATCAAGATTAACATATTTTTTTTTGTTGCACTAAAATGTATCCATTCGTCTCAAATTTTTTTTTAAAGAAGCCAATATTTTACGATTCAAATAGCTATTTGGTACAAATTTAAATCAGGACAATTGTAAAAAAACTACAATTGTACTCTTGATTAGTATAAGAAGAGTAATTTTGAGTAGGAAGTTTGGGGGTGAGGGGCAAAAATTAAGCAGCATATGGGCGGCAAATGTAATATGAATTATGGTAGAATTTCTACCGCAGGGCGATCTCTAGTTTTAGTAATTGAGGGTATTTATTATATTTTTAATTTATAAGGTACATAGGTACGTAATTAATATTTTACATCCTACTAATATTATGAATGTCAAAGTTTGTGAGAATGGATGGATGTTTGTTACTCTTTCACGCAAAAACTACTGAACGGATTTCGATGGAATTTGGTATGGTAGTAGTTTAGGCTCCGGATTAAAACATAGGCTACTTTTTATCCCGAAAAAGTACAGTGTTCCTGAGGGATACTGTATGTTCGCGGGCGGAGCCGCGGACAACAGCTAGTAAGTACTATTTTTATACAGGCAATAATTTTGAATATAATTTTACTTCAGCAATAAGAATTGAAAAAATATATAATGTAGTCATTAACTAAGTTATAAATTACGTTAACATCTAATGTGTAATCCATATAGTGTCCTTTTTTCATCCGTTATTGGATGATTTATACAGTATTCTCCGAGCGAAGTAACCACTCTTGAAATACTGTAGTGCCTGGGACAGTTGGTTTTTAAATGTCGTATGGTCGTATATATATATCGTCAATACGTATGGGGCCAACAATGTGCGGGCTTCCTCACGATATTTTTCCCTCGCCATTTGAGCGTCCGTATAATGTACTTGAGATTTGAAAATGTCTCATTGGTACACGCCACAACCTGAGAATCGAACCTGCACTCTCGAGTGCGAATCAAACGGTCTACCCACTAGGCCACGGCGCTATAAAGTGTTAGTACCTGGGTAAACGAGCATTGCTCAAAAGTCGGAGTAGTAGTCGATTTCACCACATTCTGAATTTCCGAACAACGCAAAAATTAACCAAACTGCCAATCGGACTGACATTATAGCAGAAATTATTGATATATTGTTGCACGACGAAATAAAAAACGTAAAAATGCGCAGTTTCGCAGGGATAAAACCTATCTAGACCGCTTTTTGTCCGCCAAAACTCCCTGCTAACTAAATTTCATGTAAATACGTGCAGCCGTTGCCGAGATTACGATTATATAGTATATACAAGATTGTCTCGTTTAAAGTATAAGATACTCCGACAAAGTACATACATAATATTAGCATACAAAAGAGATTAAAAATAATATTTTTATTAAGACTGTGATTGTGGCGGAAAAAACCGCTTTTCTTCATGCATCCAGATTTTCGATTATTCGTATACTTGACAATAACATATTCGTGTCTTCAGGAAAATGTCTGCCTAGATAGCAGTCTCAATACGCTAGAGTCTATCGACATATATATATAGGTTAAAATATGTTCCACGGAAATAGAATGGAATGGAATCAAATAGGCAGAAAATTGTATTTTTCTGTCATATATATTCTGTCATGTCTGATATATTTCAGTCTTTTTTTATCTGTGGCAGAATTTAAGCTTCACTGCTGCTGCACAATCATCTAATAAGTGTCGGATAAATTATTGGGAAGTTTTCGCTGCTTACCTATCGAGCGACAGAGACAAAACATGCCAATAAGCTATCTGGCACTTATCATTAGATCGATAAATAGGCCCTTAATATTACAATTTCAGCTCGCATGTGGATGTACAAGGACTTGGCGACGTCGACGTTCAGCCAGTACGTGGCGTGGGTGTCCCTGCCCGTGTGCCTCATACTCTTCGCGGCTGGCTTCGTGCACATCGTCGCGGCGCAGAGTATTGGTTAGTACCTAGTTTGTACATACTTGAAAATACACTTCAGAGCTTTTTTTGGTAAAAATGAGCTACCTGGACCGGAGAGATACCACGCTCCCACAGAAAGTGTTAAATGACGCATGCGTCGTGCTTCGCCAAGGTAATGATGAAATCGGAGGCCCAAGAGGGAGTTGACGGTTTTAATGTGTATGGTGTATCCTGGTCTATAAAAAAAATTCTAGCCCCTTCCTACACCGAGAACGGTATGTTATAGACATAAAAGTATATAGGCATGCTTATAATTAAAAATGTCTGTTACGTATACTTATATTTAGTACAAGCGTGTACCCGCGTCTCCGCCCGCGTGATAACAGTATGCCATGTATGAGTATGTAACTCTCAACCCAATATAAAATATGAATTATTACATTATCCCTATACCTCTATGAACACTCCCAGGCTCCGGAATCCCAGAGATGAAGACGATCCTCCGAGGGGTCCACCTGAAGGAGTACCTGACGTACCGCGCGCTTATCTCCAAGGTCATAGGACTGACTGCCACCCTGGGCTCAGGTTTGCCGCTGGGTAAGGAGGTAAGAGGTCCAGTTCGTACGCGATCGAAGTGAATCCATCAAAACATACCTTACTCAAGTCTTCAAGCCGTCTTTTGCTCTTCGTCGTACCATCTTTTCTCAAAAAAATTCGCGGCTTGTCCTGCGGGCTTAGCATGGCGATCCGAAGAAATAATTTTAAAGAAGAAATATTCTATCCAAAACAGTTGGTCGCAAAATAGTTCTCAATCCATGTTTCCTCCAATCATCCATCAAAATCCCACCACCACACCACAACACCACATTTCTAAATAGCCATATTTTTAAAATGGCTGCGGGGAAATCTTCTGTCAAAAATGATCAAATTTTCAAATAAATGACTGAACGTAAAGAAACTATTTGTCTTGGACCATATGATGTGGAGTAGTTGACATTATTGTAAGACTATTTGACATTGAAATAAGAAATCGTTTCTACTTTAGCAGTCAAAAGAGGCCATTTCGTGAGCTCATGCTCGGGAAGAAAAGAAATGTTGTTTTTTTTATTATACCGACGATGCATCGACGTTGCTGCCTTACAATAAGAACTATTTTGCTCCGAATAGTTGTAATGTTTCATCGATCTGTCATTATGTCGATTCTTCGGTGTTTCTAGGGTGCGCATGCTAAGCCTGCAGCAACCTTATTTCCGTTGATACTTCAGAAATGTAAAGAATAATTAGACACTTTGAGATATATACCTAACCTATTACGGAATGTTTTCAGTAGTTGTGCTGTTTCAAAACTACACTGACTAAGTCATAACAGCGGAAGTACAGTTGAAAAGCAGTCCTTTTAGAGCCATATTTTTGGCAACCAAGAACGTGATAGGTGAAATCTTTTTAAGGTACGCGATATCTAAAAAGTTCTCATTGTATATATTTACTTTGATGTATTCCAGGGTCCATCAGTCCACATCGCGTCCATGGTGGCGACTCTCCTGTCCAAGCTGGTGACGACCTTCCAGGGTATATACAGCAACGAATCCCGAACTACGGAAATGCTGGCGGCCGCCTGTGCCGTCGGTGTCGCGTCGTGTTTCGCTGCGCCTGTTGGAGGTACATTTCTATACACAAAGTTTATAGATTTTCGAATTGAATTGCTTCCGATGTGAAAAAATCGGCGAGTATATTTTGTTGTTGCATTAACACACCTATGATCCACGTCTACAATTAAATCATCATAAAGATAGTTAAACTGTTAAAGAATTAAATTTTTCAGTAGAAAAACCTAGGCCTTTTCATCCCTTATTGGATGATTTATACAGTATTCTGAAGATTCTGAAGACTACCTACAGATTCTGAAGCTGCAGTACATAGTCTATTCATATAATTTTTAGATTACCTATTTATTTGAGTTATTTAATGTTTTTTAACCACTTTCAGGTGTACTGTTCTCGATCGAAGTAACCACTACGTATTTCGCCGTACGAAACTACTGGAGAGGATTCTTTGCCGCATGCTGCAGTGCTATTGTAAGATTAATTAATAATTTGGTATCAGTGCTTATTTTTTCTAATTTATCCTTTTTTTAAATATTTTACGCAATAATTTTTCTATCTACCGTATGATATCATTGATGTCAAGTCAAAAGTCAAAGTCAATGTCAATAATTTTTATTCATAATAGGTATTTTTATACACTTTCTGAACGTTGATCTACATGATGCCTACCACCGGTTCGGGAACTAGCCCGGCGAGAAGAACCGGCGTAAGAAACTCGCGCGGGGCCATCTTTTATCAAAAAGATGGAAAATTGTTCTTTTAAAAATATAAAAAAGGCATATATAACAATGTTATGACTAAAACTACATAACAAGAGTACAATAATATAATTATGTAATTTAGAAGTAGCCTTGCATAGGGTTACCTCATTCCCAAGGTGTGCTATCATTCATAAAACCATTAACTTTATAATAGGCTTTAGCACACAAACGTTCTTTAACTACTTTTTCAAATTTATTGATTGGAAAATTTTGAACGCTTTCTGGGATCTTATTGTATAGGCGTATACACTGGCCTTTTAACAAATTCTTTACTTTACTAAGTCTAGTCACTGGTACATCAAGCTTATGCTTATTTCGGGTATTTCTATTGTGGTTGTCACTTTTCTTTTTGAATAGGTTTAATTTTTTTTAACATATAATACATTTGATAGAACATACAGCTACAGATAATATTCCAGTTTCTTTAAACTTCTCTCTTGAAATGACGTGTTGGGGGCCAGCTTGTAGATTGCCCGAACAGCTCGCTTTTGCAGCACAAATATAGTATTTATATCGGCAGCATTTCCCCACAGTAGAATGCCATAGGACATTATACTGTGGAAGTAACTAAAATATACAAGTCTTGCTGTGTTTTCGTCTGAAAATTGTCTTATCTTACTTACTGCAAATGCTGCTGAACTGAGTCTGTCGGCCAACCCAGCAATATGAGGGCCCCACTGTAGTTTTGCGTCTAAAATTATACCTAAAAAGACAGCTGTATCTACAGTTCCATACCTTTTCCATTCAATAGAACATTGGTGTCAGTTTGCCTTACATTTGGCAACGTGAACTTTATACATTTAGTTTTTTTGCTATTTAACAAAAGATTAACACTAAACCAGTGTACTATTTTTGAGAGCATTATTTACTTCCTCATAGCCTGAGTTTTGGCGATTAATATTAAAAGTAAGTGACGTGTCATCGGCAAATAAGACTCCAGTTTTTTCATTAATAAGGTATGGTAGATCATTTATATAGACCAGAAAAAGAAAGGGTCCTAAAATGGATCCTTGTGGGACACCCATCTCAATTTTGGTACCTGTGGATCTTTTTCCATTTATCTCAACCCTCTGAGTCCTATTTGATAAATAAGATTTTAAGAGGACGAGTGCTGGTCCCTTTACTCCATAGTGGCATAGTTTCCTGATCAACGTTGTGTGCTGCACGCAATCAAATGCCTTAGAGAGATCGCAAAAAACTCCTAGAGCATCCTGCGACCCCTCCCAAGCATCAAAAATATAACTAATTAGATCAACGCGAGCATCTGTTGTAGAGCGACCCTTCGTAAAACCAAATTGTTTATTATGTAAAATGTTATTTATATTAAAGTGTGCTAGTAACTGAGTAAGTATTATTTTTTCATATATTTTACTTAGTGTTGGTAAAATAGATATAGGTCGGAAATTAGATGGATCCGACTTACTACCAGACTTAAACAGAGGTAAAACTTTACTATGTTTCATTAGATCAGGAAATACGCCACTTTTTATACAATCAATAAAAATAGTTGCCAAGTAAGGTGCGATAATATCGATTATAGATTTAATAACTTTTTATGTAAGGAAATGTGAATAATATAATCTTATTAATATTTTGCAGTTTGTTTAATGCATCTATATAATATTCTAATTGTTTACTATTTGCATTTCCCCGTCTCCTCACTAATATTATTAGAGTTGTATTGGGACAGTGAGTTGTACTTAAAATCTTTTTTATTATTTGTGAAAATGTTGCACCCGGCATACAGGTGTTGTACACTGACTGTTCCTCGTACAACTTACTCAATTGCACCCCAACTCCCCAACCAAGCTCATCGCTGTATATAGTGATTATGCCCGGACCAGAGGCCAATGGTGCAATTAAATATTCACTATGGGAGGATATAGCATGAGCCTCCACACCTAAATTACAATTATTATCATTAGTTGAATTATTTACCAGACGCTGACATAATGAGTTGTGTCTCAATAAAGAATCACTTCTCTTTCTTCATTGTAATAGCTGTTATCCAGTAAAATATTCAACGCAGATATGTGACTAAATATTTCTGATTGAGCCAGTTCATATTTTTTGTTATGCATTTTAAAGTGTCATGTAAATGAGTAATTTCAGTTTGGAGACTGCACACGTCTGCCTCATAGATACATGTGGTTCCAACTCTTTAATACTGTCTAAGTATTTATTTTCAATAACCATTTTTTCTTTTGTCAGCTTGGACAGTTTTAACATATTTTTTTTTGTTTTTTATTAACAATGTTTTTTTACATGTTTATTTACTTTTATATATTTTTTAAACTTATTTTTACTTTGAAATGTATGGGAGGGCATAGTATTGTCACTAGTCAAGTCAATTATTGGTATAGTTTTTGTGACATTTTTTTCAAGAATACTAGGATCTCTCCCAAACATTTCTTGGAACAAGTTTTGTGTTTGCGAGGAATTATGCTCCTGTATTTGACTTTTCAATATATTAATTTGTGTATGGGCTTCCTCTAGTTTCCGCTTCCAAATACTAGTATTGTTCAGAGCTTCCTCGTACTCATCGCTGCACCGGTCAAAGCTGTCTGTAAAAACAATTTCATGTAATTCTTTGTTTTTTTGGTACAAATCTTCATAATTTACATTTAACTTATTTAACTCCTTTTTTAAGTTACTGTTTTTTTGGATAATTTTTACTATTTCTTTTTCATTATCCTCGCGTTCAGAAAGCAATAGTTCATTCTGTTTCTTATACTGTTTAAGCTCCTGAAGGGTCAGACGGAGTTGCTCCTCAGTCTGACGAGCCAGGTTTCCTCTAGTCATCATGTTGATGTAAAAGAAGTTAAAAACTACGAGATAATTAGTTAATTAATTGACCAATTTGTCTATCAATGAACCAACTACCCAGTTAGCGAGCAAATTTAACACTTTCTGATACCTCCAAGCAGACCCGACCACTCTATATCTATAGATGGTGAGATATTTGCTCAGTGTAAAGCGGTCACGCAAGCTGGAGTGGGGTATGTAATATGGTAAAGAAGATATCAGTCTATGCCAAACCTACAAGCCAACCTAACAATGAATTTTATTTGCAAACCAGAAAAATAAAAAGTTTAAAATTCGAAATAAACTACCATGGCAGTGGAATCAATAATACCCAGTCCTCCTTATATGATCCTGTCACTCGATATCTATAGATGTTGAGATATTTGCTCGGTGTATAGGGGTCACGCAAGCTAGAGTCAGGTGAATAAGTTGTTAAAAAGGAGTAACAAGGTCCATTAATCCCAACTGACCGGCCTAAGTAACCTTTGTCTTAATTAGTTATAAACAGCTGATTTATTACTTTCTTACAACGTTTATTATCATAGCCTATCGTCAACCTTAATCAGCATAAAATAATTAAAGATATTAATTATCTGTTTGCAGAGATTTATTTAGAATTCTAAACGTTTTTATTATACAAAATTTGAATTACGAGGGCGGGTCAATAAGTCCGTGACTTTTGGAATAAAACACAGATTTCTTGATAAATAAATCATTTTATTTTTCAACGTAGTCCCCCTTGAGCTCTATACACTTTGTCCAACGCTTCTCCAATTTTTTTATCCCTTCCAAAAAATATGATTTGTCGAGGTCCTCAAAATAGGCCTTTGTTTGCGAGATGACTTCATCATTGGAGTCAAATCTTTTTCCACCGAGCCATTTTTTCAGGTTTGGGAACAAGAAGTAGTCACTCGGAGCCAAATCTTGAGAATAGGGTGGATGTGGGAGCAATTCATAGCCCAATTCATGGATTTTTGCCATGGCAACTGCACATGTGTGCACCCTTGCATTGTCTTGGTGAAAAAGAACTTTTTTCTTGGCCAAATGAGGTCGGTTTTTTTTCAAATCCTCATTGAAGCGGTCCAATAAGTTGGCATAATATTCCCCATTAATTGTTCTTTCCTTTTGAAGATAGTCAATGTGGATTATCCCACGTGCATCCCAAAAAACAGTCGCCATAACTTTATTGGCTGACAAACCCACCTTGGCCTTCTTTGGCGCCGATTCACCCTTAGAAACACACTGTTTTGACTGTTGTTTGGTCTCTGGTGTGTTGTGATGGATCCATGTTTCGTCCACGGTTAAAAAACTCCTCCATATTGTGATTAAACAACGCCAAACCTTCCTGTGAAGTTGTTACACGATTGCGTTTGTGGTCGACTGTGAGCAAACGCGGCACCCATCTTGCGGAAAGCTTTCTCATGCCCAAGATATCATTCAAAATTGAAACCACTGAGCCATGCGAGATACCTATGGCTTCCACAATCTCTTGCACTTTCAATCTTCGGTCGGCCAACACCATATCGTGAATTTTTTCGATTGTTTCGGGTGTAGAGACCTCAACTGGGCGTCCAGGACGTTCGGCATCTTCAGTGCTTGTACGGCCACAACGAAATTCAGTAAACCACTTTTTTACCATTGAAATCGATGGTGCAGAGTCCCCATAGTATTTATCAAGCTTAGCCTTGGTCTCGGTAATGGTTTTTTTTCGCAAAAAATAATGCTTAATAAGCACACGAAATTCACTTTTTTCCATTGTTTCCTTAAGTTACTGGATAGTCTGATAAAGATAGCTGTAAAACACAAACTAACTGACGCAGCAAGTTCAAATTTTTATAGGAGTCAACTGACAGATGCCTGTTGACAGGAGTAGTGTTGCTTTTTCAGTAAGGTGGTTAGAAATTCAAAAAGTCACGGACTTATTGACCCGCCTTAGTACCTTGACAGCTGATCGCCGTTGACGTAAGGCACTAACTTTAAATTGCTGATTACACAAATAAACTTGTTCACAGTACTGATACTTATTATTTGTCTTAATACTAACACTTAAAATAATATAATTATCAACGATTTGAGATAATTATAGTAAAATAATAAATAATTTTCAATTTTTAGTCGGGAGACTTTATAATGTCATGTGAATGGTATGGGTTGCCAGCAGGAAAAAAAAAAAGATGCACTGTCTGTATAACTTTAAAGTAACCGACCACAATTTTTATGTGTAATATTTTTACAATATTTATATACGTGTACGTACGTACATGTGTGTGTGTATACGTCCTTTAAATGTGTAAAGAAGACAATATTTACAGTCTACAATTATCGTTCCAGATGTTTCGCCTCCTGTCCGTATGGTCCGGGGCGCTGCCGACGGTCAAGCCGCTGTTCCCCACCAACCTGCCACAGGACTTCCCTTTCGACCCGCAGGAGTTCGCCGTCTTCGTCCTGTTAGGGTAATCATTTGTTTTGTCTATTTCTACATTCTTTCTTGTCTTGTAAGACAAGGGCTGTAAAAGCTGAAGTGGAAAACGTTTCGCATTTGAGAAATAGTATTGTAATCAACTTTTTAGTGTTATGTTATCAGTCATGCATTGCATGCATTACGAAAAGTATTCAGGAAAATAATTCCTTTCAGAGTGTTTTCGGATTGAATTTAAATTGAATATTTTGTATTATAATTATTCTAGAATAGTGTGCGGTCTGATGGCGGCGCTGTGGGTGTTCCTGCACCGCCAGTACGTGATGTTCATGAGAAATACGAAGGTTCTTAGCAACTTCCTGCAGAAGAAGTAAGTACCGAATAGTGCCTAATACCTATTGTGTAGTTTGTCAGATAAATGAAGCTAGTAAAATGTTGATTATTATCCCTTAAAAACTATTTTTATGCTTTGTAACGACCTTTAAATATATATTTTTTTAATAAGTACCTAGTAGTTATATTATTAGAACGACAAAGGTACTAAAGAAGCAAAGGCATCTTGCCAAGCGGAATCTGTCCTATGGATAATCTAAATTCATGAGCAGGGTAAAGTGTTATCATAATTTATTTGGATTATAATGACGGCATGCAGTCACAATACAATTGTCAATGATACGTCAGTTATACATCATAATAACATAGTACAAACAAAATTATAACATCGGTCAAACTGCTTAAGAGTTAGATTCCCTGATAGTACGAAATGAAAATCCATCATGTGTGTATGTGTTTTGGACCATGTATTTATTAATTAGACTCCCTGATCTTTATAATGGGGCTTACGTTCTGGACCATTAATTATCGTGTATTACAGCCGCTTCATCTACCCGGGCTTCATGACGCTGGCGGTGATGTCGATCCTGTTCCCGCCCGGCATCGGCAAGTACATGGCGGCTGACCTCGGCAATCAGGAGCAGGTAGCTATCATCTACTAGTGTTCGCAATACCATTTATAGTTAATAAAATCAGGCGTTACCATTCGGGAACCCATAGCATACAATTTAATTAATATTATAGCTAGCAATATCCCGCAAAAAAATTATTTTTTTTTTCGCGGGATATTGGTAAATATAATGTTAATTAAATTGAAAACCATTTATCCCGGTTTAAACGCCTTGTTTAACCGGGTAAAAACACAATCTAGGAAACAAACACTTAGTTTGACAAGCAATATCTATTTAAATTCGTTCAGCAGCTGTTTCGTTAACAGAAGCCTAATTCTCGTAACTAATTTCGATATAATCTCGTTTCGGCTGGCACACGGTTCGCATACGCGTCAAATCGCTAGCGGGACAGGATGTTATTCCAAAGGATATTTTACCTAAAATTATAATTAGGTACGTGCCCCCCTGGTGTCAAGTGTGTCGTTTTTTGATACCCCCCTCACTCTTGCGCTTACAGTGACGAATTGTACAAGTGGTCATATAATTGTGTTAGTGTGTTGTTGTAACAGGTGCTCTCCCTATTCGCGAACTTCACGTGGTCGGACGAGCTGACGGCGGAGCAGGCGGCCATCGTGGACCACTGGCGGACCCCTGAGGTGGACCACTTCGGCTGCCTCGTCATATATTTCTTCTCCATTGTAAGTTGCACTTAGTTCATTTACTCTTTATACCAAAAACGCGACGCTCGCATGACGCGACGGATCGCAACCATTTTGACCATCACGATGGTCAATAGTACATGTACGTAACAAATAGCCCGGTATAATAAGCGTACCTTACAACACGCGGCCGGGTCCATAACACAGCCATGCAAATGCTTATATTTTTTTACATTATTTTACTTGAACAAAAACATATCGACGAGGATGGGATTCGAACCCACGCGTGCAGAGCACATTGGATTAGCAGTCCAACGCCTTAACCACTCGGCCACCTCGTCATGGTTATGTACAGCTAAATGTAAGTACAGACAACATAGACAACAATTAGTTTGTTCAACTGTCACGATTCGGCCATTAAGGTTTTATAGGCGGCTGGCACCTGCTAAAACAGTTTTACAATTTGTTTGTTTTAAAAAGCTAATTTAAAAAATACTTGTTCTAAAGTTGCATAGTTAGCACTAAAAAAATGTTACATTATTTTATTAATATATATAAAATAAAAATATAAAATAATATCTACAAGCGTTTTCAGTAACGTAAGAAAAGGCTTATTATTTTACTTACTAGCTATGAATGTACTATCACAGAATCTAATTCATAAGCAGGTAGAGTGTTCTTATAACTTATTTGTATTATAATGACGGCATGCAATTGTCAACGACATGTCATTTTCATATCATATTATAATAACAGAATACGAACAAATTACGACAATAGTCAACATGCTTATGAATTAGATTCCCTGATACATACACAAGACCCAAACCAGATTTATATTGAAGTCTAGTTTACTTAGCGACTTTTCTTACGTTTGCGCCCGCTAAACAAACGTTAGTAGAACAACAAATGGCCTTTTTTCCAGTTTTTCCTGAGCATGGTATCGTGCACTCTGCCGGTGCCGGCTGGCATATTCGTGCCAGCGTTCAAGATGGGTGCGTCGCTGGGCCGCCTCACCGGGGAGCTGATGCACTACTTCTGCCCGTTGGGTGTGGCGTACGGCGGGCACATACAGAAGATATTGCCGGGTAGGTTATATAAATTGACGTATGACTTTTAAGTATTTAACTTGGAAGTATTAAACAATTAGTGTATCTCGAATCTAAAGTTGTTCTAAACTTAAAAATTTCGTTCTAAAGAAGATTTGTTCTAAAAATTACAAGTCCTATCATTAGGGACATTTGATCTCAATTATTAACATTTGTTGTTGAGGTCGTATACAGCGACCAAACTCTTTTATTATCAAAAGCTCATTCAAAACCTTTAGAAGCTTAGTTTTCCATTTTTATTTTATTTAAATAGTAAGGTCAATTTTGCAATGCGATTATGTCTAGACTAGAGACCATGACTGTGCATTTTATCCAGGTGGTTACGCCACGGTGGGTGCAGCGGCGTTTACGGGTGCTGTGACCCACACTGTGTCAACTATTGTCATCTGCATCGAGATGACGGGACAGGTAGTTATTCTATACTTTTCTTTTAAAACACTAAGAACATGCTTCACAATCTTCTAATAAGTGTCAGATTGTTTAACTGCATGTTTTGTCTCTGTCGCTCGATATAAAGTAAGCAACGACAAAACTTCCGGATAAGCTACCTGACACTTATTAGGAGATTGTGAAACAGGCCCTTATTCACACTAACAAGGTGATAAATAAGACATTTTAACATGCATCCGAACTTTGGAAATAGGTGTGTAAAACAGCCATGTGAGTATAAATTATGTAAATACACTAATTACATGTTCCAATTTATTGTTACAAGCTTACCACAACTGGTTCCCAGTTAGCATCGTGTAAGTTTACTCTAGGATCTTTTTATTTTACCAATGCCAATAGGCAATACGATTCGTGGTGGACTACGACCCAATCCTCACTATGGAGAGACCTAAGGCCCAGCCGGCGGACGTTAGTGATCGGTGCTGACGACATATCCACTAAGACCCACATGCGCAGATCTGGGTTAACCATGGGTTAAAATATCATCCCTTCTCTTTCCTACATACTATTGCGGCTACACCGCAACGGGGCGCGCGGCGCCTGCGCATGCGCCTTATTCGCCAGCGCACACTGCGCGGCGATAGCTATACTTTACTTTCAACATTCTAATAATGTCAACGTAGGCGACCAGACTTACACATATCTTTATAATACAGTCCACTATATAAGTACCAAGTCGCTTTATTTCACACCTGGGAGCCTACAAATACGAAGAACGAGAGTGATAACATGATATTTAACCCAGGGTTAACTTTAAACTTTAACTTTAATCTGCGTAATTGGACCTAATAGACTATATTACTAGAAAAAAAAATACTCTAACGGTCTAATCGATGCTGGATATCGTGGTAACAAATAATCTTAAACCCATTTCCTTAAAAACCAACGAAGATACGAACAATTTAAACTTGCAATACGAAAGAGAGACATATACGGTTGGTGCGACGTCATAGCGATAGTCCGCCGTACTCTTTTATAGCCAGAATCGTTTCGCAAAAAAGAGATGAACAATTTATTTTGTTTGCTTATAATTTTTATTCGCGTAAACCGAAACAACTTTTCTTTTACATATAAGTTTGTCTAATCATCGATAATTAAATTAAGCTTATTAAAATGTGACAATCAGTTTACTAACCTATTTTATGACTTAGGTGACCCATCTTCTACCAATAATGGCGGCGGTGCTTGCTGCTAACGCGACGGCGGCGCTGCTGCAGCCGTCGTGCTTCGACAGCATCATACTCATCAAGAAGCTGCCATATCTACCCGACCTGCTGTCGTCTGCAAGCCGTGAGTACTTTCAACAATTTAAATTGAAAAATTTGAAAGAAAAAGTAAAACAAAAATAAGTAGATTGGCTGTTTTTTGGTGGTGATTTTCCTTCACAGTTCAGTATTATCTCTAGGACCCTAGGCTCCACCGTAGGTTTGTTGACAAATACGGGGTTCGAATCCCATCCTCGTCGACACGTTTTTAGTGTTTTATACAGAATAATTAATATACCTTTAGGTCTACCTACCTTTAGGTTACCTATATAAATTATTCCGTATAAAACACTAAAAACGTATCGACGAGGATGGGATTCGAACCCACGCGTGCAGAGCACATTGGATTAGCAGTCCAACGCCTTAACCACTCGGCCACCTCGTCATGTCTATATTCAGTTAATTCTGAAGATAGATTCTTGCAGCAATAAATATTTTACTATCTCTTTATGTGTCACGAATGCTGTTAAAAGTTGGTTTAAACCAGGAGAAAGTACCATTAAGCAAATATATGAGCCTTCGTAAAAAATGGCTTGGAATACAGTTATATAAGGGACTGGCACAGTATGCACTATGCCTGAGCTGTGCCTGCCCCTTAAATTATAAAAAAAATATTTGCTCATTCAGAGTCAATAAGCAATTTTTTCTTGAACTACTTCACCATTCTGCCCCCTTGAATCAATGAAGAATCATTGTACGTCTGCCTTTATTTATAAAATTTTAGTCGCTTTTTCGCTATATTGTATAACAATACATACCTGCACATATTTATTATATTTAAATCATATTTTCCCAGGTATGTATGACATTTGCGTGGAGGACTTTATGGTTCGTGACGTGAGGTACATTTGGAACAGAATGACCTTCCAACAGCTCAAAGACATACTGAAGGAGAACAAGGTATGGACTCTCTATGTTACATTCTAGAATGTACGACAACGTTACATACAATGATGTGTAAAAATCACTCGTAAAGAATATCAGACTTAAGAAAGAATTTATGAATATCTTTAAAAATATTTTTTACTTGACTTGCAAGAATTACTTTTTAAAAGTAATAGGAATGTAGTTACAAATTATTTTTTATTTTTTTTCATTTTATAATAATAAAGCATAGTACTCAAAACTGGCTATTGTCTATTTAAATTAAAATGACCTTTCACATTATTCGATGCAACTTGTAATGATTTAAATAAGTCCTTGTTCGGACTTAAGACAAGATATTTCAATTTACATATCTTTTGAATCTATTTTATACATTTTGTTGGAAAATATGATTTTGCAAATTGTCCATATTTATATGAGTACTATGACTATCGTTGCTCAATATCTCAAAAGTAATTACTCTACCTTCATTGTTATGCCACCCCACAGACGATCAAGAGTTTTCCCCTCGTAGACAGTCCATCATCCATGGTCCTCCTCGGCTCTATTCATCGCTGGGAGCTAGTTAAGGTGATAGAGAAGCAGGTGGGCCGCTCCAGGCGGCTGCAGGTGGCAGCGCTGTGGCAGCGAGAGGCCGAGGCCAGGAGACGAGATGAGGAGAAGAAGCAGAAGACCAGGAGACCTTCACGGTTTGAGGTGAGGTCTAGTTTTTGTCCGACTACGGCGAAGCCAAAAGGAACGTACATTAGTTGAGTGATAGTATATAGAACCTTAGTGGTTTATGAGTTACACTTCATAAACCACTAAGGTTAGGTGGACGCACATATACTTGGTGTTTTTCCATTCAGTATCCAAACTTTCAGGAGTGAATATACTCTTGAATATAAGCAACTTTTACTACGGGATCAACTTACCTACTTGAAAAAAAAATCTGCTGTTTCATACAAAAGAGCTACGGCATATATAGCATGTTGTAGGAAAGAGCTGATTTTTTTTCAGGTAAGAAAGTTGATCCCATAGTAAAAGTTGCTTATGTTCAAGAGTGTATATTCACTCCTGAAAGTTTGGACACTGACTGGCAAAACACCCTGTATATGCGTAGTGCGTCCGCTAACGCGCACATACTTATACAATCACGCACGTCAAAAAGTACAACAGACGCAGATCCGTCCGCAAATGCGCACTTTATTGTATTATAGTGGTAATACAGTATTTGTAAAAGAAATGTTTTATTTTTTAAATATATTTAGAAACAATTAGGTGCTATAACTGAATAAAAGAAAAATAAATAAGATTTTATGTGTAGTATTGTAATTAAGTGCATTTCAAAGTTACAAAAAAGTTAGATTTTTTACAACATTAGGTTAAAACCTATATAGGTACTTAATTAGTTTAGTTACATCAAATACTAAAATATTTTCAACGGTAAGTATGAATATAAACGCACAATCATCGGAGATTACTGATATTATAATTTAATATTCGAAAGTCAATTTAGTTTTTAATTAACAGTTTTATATAAAACTAAAATATTGGTTACATTAAATAGCTATTTTCATGTTTGTGCACCAGGTAACACCAGCGCCGGACATGCTTCAAGTGCCGGGCTCGGGCATGACCCGCGGCACTTCGCTGACGTCGCAGGACCAGGGCGGACTTATTCCAGGTAAAATAAACGCTATTGCCTATTTCTCTGGTTAGGTTAGGTTTGGTTATTAATCAAACTATCAATATATCGAACTATGAATAAATATCAGCCCTACATAGGTTATTAGTATAGGTATAATAATTATAATAAAACACAATTATAAATCCCATCTGTACTTAGTCAATTCGTGTTTAATTTGGAGAGAGTCAGAGCAAATGTCGAAATTGACCAATGACGCTTAATGCGTGTTCACATTAATCAATTAAGGTAAGCCATTTTGACATTTGCGCTGATGACTCACTCCAAACTTAACACGTATAGTCTATAGACACGTACACTTTCTTTCACAGCCCCAGGACAATTGTTCCGACCAAAATCTATCCTGAAGAAGACCAACTCGTTCACACTGAACCGAGGACTGGTGTCGCCGGGCAGCACGCCGCAAACGCCACTGGGCCATCAACCCTCCGTGTATACAACTGTCACGGGCGCAGAGACCAGGTAAGATTGGTCGAATGCACTAACATACGTACACGTACGCACACATGTTACAGATGCGAAAGTTTTTAAAAATACATGAATTGTTGAGAACGCATGTTATTACTTTTCTTACTTTTTATTTTAATTTCGCGCAGTAATGTCTCCCATGTCTTGTCTAGAATTCGAGCAGCATTCGAGGCGATATTCAAGCGGTCTACACTGCTGCCTGATGTAGAGAGCGGTCTGACTGACCAGTTGGGTGGTCTGCCCAGGAGTCCATCCATCAACAAGAAAGTGCAACTGGTAAGTATTTTTAAAACAAAACTTACTTTAAAAGGACACGGGTATTTTCTAAGGATGCATAAATTTTAATAATCTCCTCATTTATTGCAGCCCCGAGAACGCGTGTGTGACATGTCTCCTGAAGACCAGAAGTCCTGGGAGCAACTAGAGATGGCAAAAGAAATCGACTTCGACAGGATGCTGCAAATTGCACGAAAACGAGAAGTGGTAAATTTGTATATTTCACGGTTTCTCAAAGTGGGAAACGCGAACCCCTAGGGATTCACCCCTAGTGGTTCGCGTTTCCTATTCGTTCATATAAATATAATTTTATAAATATAAATTTTTCCGTTTAAAAATTTACGTAATGTCGTCTTGATGACTGGAGAGTGGGTTTTCACACCTGGTCATGATAATACAGAAATAGACTTCATGTCGAGTCTAAATAAAGGTTAAAATTGTTCAAAATTACTCCTGAAATTGACTCAATTTGCGACAAGAAACAAAACACATCACATTAATATTAAAAAATATTTAATTTGACGGTGTATTTGTTACCTTTTATTGAAATAAAAACCTCTTTTTCTTTATTAGTTAGTCAGAGGGTTCGCTGTCACCTTGAAACTTTAACAGGGGTTCGTGGAGCCAAAATTGAGAAACCCTGGTATCCTTACTTCCTTACTAATATTATAAATGTGAAAGCGTGGATGTTTGTTACTCTTTCACGCAAAAACTACTGAATGGATTTCGATGAAATTCGGTATGGTAGTAGTTTAGACTCTGGATTAAAACATAGGCTACTTTTTATCCCGAAAAAGTAGTGTTCCCGAGGGATACTGTATTCACGCGGGCGGAGCCGCGGGAAACAGCTAGTACTTAATAAAAGCTGTTTTTTGTTGTGTATGTACTTGAACTAATCAACAGTTGCACTGATAATATATGACACGCATTTTTTTTCACCTTTAACAGGAAGAAACGGGTGACCCTATCGTTTTTATTAAAATATTTTTTTTACAGGAAAAGGAGGACTCAGAGTACGAGGACGAAAGTCTGTACATCTGTCACATTGACCCCGCGCCCTTCCAGCTGGTGGAGAGGACTTCTTTACTGAAGGTAAGAGGTTACCTTACCCCACATAACCATTGCCAAACTAATCGCAAATGGTATTAGAGATGGCCAAATACCTACTTGATTTTTTGGCCTTCGAGACCGAAGCCCGATACGTCAATACTATACTTTTTGTTTTCTAACTTCGTCGTCGTAATTAGTGCTGGCGTCTTGGCTAATGCCGGATAATTTAAAAATATTATGGTTAATTATGAATATCATTTTTAGGTCCATTCACTATTTTCGACACTTGGCGTGAGTCGCGCCTACGTCACAGCCATCGGTCGTCTCATTGGCGTCGTATCACTTAAAGAGGTATATTTTTTCCATCATCTATACCACGTGTACCTATTTCACCAGTTTAATGTGCCAGAATATTAGTTGCGAAAATCATGTGATAAAAATGTTTTAAATATTTTCAGCTACGCAAAGCAATAGAAGACGTGAACTCGGGCGCGCTGACGCCGCTGTCGCGGCCCGCGCCGCCGTCACCGCTGCCCGCGCTCATGATACACGCGCGCGGCACCGAGCCCGCGCCGCCCAGCGACAGCGACACCGCGCACCTCACCGCGCCCGCCACCAGGTGAGTGGTGACGTCACCGTCGTGTTCGGTCCGTCCGCTATGTCGTCCGTCAGTCCGCGACTGTGGACATAGCTATGCCGCGATGCGTCTACGTGCAATATGTATGCACGTATTTTTTATTTATTTATTTATTTATTTAAATCAATCTTGTTAGATAAACCGTGTAGTAAAATTAGTTTTTAAATATCATTGAAAATAACAAAGATGTGAACGTTAAATGTAATCAATTAGACACAGAGATCCGATGTGTAACGTGACGTCAGATAATCAATAATCATCTTGCACGACTTGCTTAGAAAGTTCATACTTGATTTCGTTTTGCTAGAACGAAATAGATTTAATGCTTCTATTTCTTATTTTTAATTTTTAGTCTAGTATCATATTATCATATTTTTATGGTAAATTTTCTGTTTTATGCATATACATTCGTCGTGCATCGCTAGCAAAGCGGATGAGTACAATAACTAGGGCGCGTTGAATCCGTTATCAACACCCAGGCCTCAGTGGGATCGTTAGTGGTGACTGGTGATGATGATATAGATTTCATGTCATTTTTTGAACTACGATCGAGTCTACAATTCTTTGATAATAATATGAAGATCGTAGTTCATAAAATGACCGATAGATGTCAGATAATCATGAATTGATAGCCAGCATATTTCCAATTTACTTTTCAACTGGAATGCAAAGGTAAGGTAAGGCCCCGACTACATGTTCTGGCTTTATTTTTCCCCAACTCCTGAAACATTAAACTAACACTATATTAAAATTTTAAATTGCCTCAAACATATTTTTTGCGAAAAAAAATCACTTTTCAAAAATTTGTATATTGACTTAGCCCCGCTTCTGACCTGCAGTCTCGTGTTGGGGTATACTAGGAGAAGTATAGGACAAGGTTTCGGCTCAAACACCTGCTCTAAATTTCCTAGTAGCTCTTGGACTAATAGGAGTGCTACAGGGAGACACTCTCGGCCCTTTTATTATTTTCATGTCTTCATTACAATTTTAATTTATTGATTATGTTGTCTATTTAAAATCAACTCACGTTCTTATTCCAGGTAAGCGAGTGTCGACGTTGGATAGTCAGATGTGAGCGAAGGAGTGTTCAGTATTGTTTTGTAACTAAAAAATAAAAGACGAAGGTGTTTCCAAATTTTTATAGTCACAAATTGATGTAAATATCGCTTTTAATGACGTTAGGTTAGAACGAATCGAATAATGAGGACATCTCGACGGAGATATCTTGCATTTTTATCATACGTAATGTAGTTAAATGTAACTAGAATTGAAATCATTGAAAAGTATTATACAAGTATGTATTGACTTGACATTATTTACAATGCCATTGCATATTACAACTAAACAAATGTATTTAACATATTTTGGGTTTAGTTTGGGTAAGAAAACAAATTAAAGATATCATCGGAGATAACTTTTTTCTTTTTGAATGAAATGCGACTTTGATTTTGCTATTGTCAAAAATTTTCAAGGCTTGTGATCATAAATTCGTTCCAAATGCTAAATTTTTAGTAATAAGTGCATAGTGAGATGAAAAAGTCTAAAAGACATTTATTTATTATAAAATATACCGTGCCATTTTTCCATTTGTTTTAAGCTGAAGTAGATATTATAATAAAAAATAATGTTATTTACAATTTTATTATACTTTATACATTTTTATATTTGCGTAATATGTAATATATTATTGTAATTGTAACGGACAAGAATGTATACAATATACATTTACATGTTATATTTAGAATAAGTATAGACTACATAATATTAACTTATGAAATATTAGTCCAATGATTGTGAATTCGTCCTAAAATATATATTTATTTTTATCTCTACTAGGCCGCTGCCTCGAATTTCGCGGCCTAAAAAGTTATACAGAATACAGATTATAGGTTTTAAAATGTATGACGATGGATGTATAATATTATTTTATTTATATTATATAGTGTGCAAGACTATATTTATAATATGTATAATTTATTTTTGGTTGAGGCTATGACTTAGTTTATAGTAAACTTAAATTTGGTGCACGGTCTAAAGAGTTACAACAAAAGTAGCCTAAATAGTAGATGTCTGTGTGTATCCTAAAGACCTAGGTGTTTATCCTAGTTAGCTTAGGCACCTAGATCTCGTGCATGATGGTCCATGGAGCATGACAGAAGTCGCAGGCAACATCTAGTCCTTGAATAAAGGCGTGTGCTCAGCAATGCTTTTTGGATTTAACTATATTAGTTTTATAAGTGAACCGTGGTTGTCTATTGCTTATTATGAAAATGTTATGTAGTGAGTGAATTAAAAAATTCCATAGCGTTTTCAGCATCTAAACAGGTCAGCCGAATGTCTACGGAAATAGTCGAACTAAACCGGCAACCTACGAAGTACCAAATTTCCATTTCATATTTATTGTTCTTTTTGTATTTTTGACGAAGTTATAGCACTAATTAGACATTGATATCATATTCGGCTGCTGCCCCACCTAAGGGGAGTTTTAGATGCCGCAAACGCTATAAGATTTTATTCATGGCAGCTTTTTTAACTTCAACTATAATTGACAATGCATTTACAATATTTCATTGAGCTTAAGCATCAACTGTGACCAAAATTCCTAATAATAAATTCTGGACTACTCAATATAAAATGTAAAAATTTTAAATCAATATTATATTATTATTTACAATTAATCTACATAAGTTGTTTCGGATAATTTTTACTGAAAAATTATGCATCATATTATAGTCTTTACTTTTCAATTTCATTCACAACAAATGAGTTTCGATGTGTTTATATTGTGATCTGTAGCTTTTTGTTTAATAAATGTGTTGTGCGTTAATATTCTGTTTGAATTCTCGCAATACCATCATTGTAAGTAGGTCGTACACACAAAATTTTGACAAAAAAAAAAAACAACGCAATTTTGTAATTCGACCGTAATTTAATTATTTAAAAATATAATTTCACTATAATTACAAATAGGAACTTACGATCTATAATACTTATGCACTGGATCGCGCTACTAAGCACTGGCGTGCCTAAGTTAAGTACATTAACTAAATAACAAATACCATCACATCCATCCCACTGGGATAACTTGACAATGTTTCGGATACACCGATAACAACAAATATATTAATTTTACACTGGAACAACCATAGCATATTGTATGAGAGGAAGTAAGGAGCTATATGCTCACTACTATTAAAATTACTATTATAAAAAACAAACATTACTATCACCCCTATATTTTAACATTTCCTTTGCGTACAACAGTTGAGGCCTGTTTCGCAATCTACTGATAATTGCCAGATAGCTTATTTGGATGTTTTGTCGCCGTCGCTTGATATAAAGTAAGTAGCGACAAAAACTTTCGAATAAGCTACCCGATACTTATAAGAAGATTGTGAAACGAGCTCTAAATTTAATTAAAAAATCGACTTTATTGCTACTAATGTTTATCAATAACATTCAATATTTTACGGTTTAATTACGGTTAATACGGCGACCGCGACGCGAGACCGAAATAGGGTCACAGAGCCACTGCTTAGTATGAATATATATGGAGCAATAAACAATCCCCGCGACGGGTGAGCGTGGTCAGAGAACCTGATTCGCTGGTTTGCTATTTTTGCAGTTTGCGGTCGCGGTCGCATCGATCGGAAGGCTACCTTATCGCAGTTATTTAAAACATAAATTCTAATTTAGAACGTTAGCAATTCGCGCCATGAGCTATTTGGAACAAAATGGAACTTATCGGCACACGGCACGCGATAGTGTACCAAAGTCCGGTTCCCCTAGCGGTTCAAATAAAGAGACATTGACACTGTTATAATTCAACGATTATTTATAACCGACTTATCTCTGTCCGTCTTCCACTATAAATAAATAAGTACATAACAAACAAAGAAATTTCCTTTCTATTTACACTAATTGGACAAAAATTAAAAGAACTATCTTATATCATACTATAGCTATAACATTATATTCAATGCATTAAACAAAGTTTTAATATTATGAACCCGTGTGGTTCCTTAATTAAACACATTCGATACCTACATTGAAACAGGAGAGCCAAACAAATCTAGAACTTTCATTATTTTCCCTTAGTGTACTTAGTACTACTGGATCATTTTGTAATTTACCTTATTTTAATATAAATAATGCTACTAGAGTTTTGCGGGGAGTTCAATGGGTGACGTTGTGGAATTTGTATAACTTCATAAACTTGTGTTATCTCGGTTGTTAATGTGTAATATTGGTAGAATATTAACTATTAAATATTCGTTATCGTGCACAAGTGTGGGCAAGTGGTACAACCTCTAAAAACGTGCTATTTTGTGTTTCCCGCCAAAACTCCCTAGGAACTTTCAGTAAAGCTTCTACCACTTTACTGAATCGACTGACATGACTCATGGACTGTACTGACTATATATTTGGACTTTGACTAGACTTTAGACTTGACGATAGGAATACGGTGTTGAAAATTGAAACGAAAGTTCTATTTCCCGCCTTTTTAACTTGACACTGGCAAATGGTTATAAGCCGATACCACATATAAATAAAGAAATAATAATAATATTGCTACTGCAACTCATTTGTTACTCACATAAATGCATCACTGTTAAAAACATTACAACAAGCCAACTTATGCACTTTACAATAATTTTATTTACCTACTAACAACAACATAGAATAAACTATATAATATAATGGAGCAACTTATAGGAGCCGGTAGGTACTCCATCAAAACGTGAAACGAACTCACTTTCTCTGAAAATATGTTTACCTAGGATAGCGTTGCCGTCATATAGTGACCGTAATACAGCGGTGAATGTATATTATCTATGTGAACAAATTGGCACGTTATTGTCACCGTTGCTTACATAGAAAATGTTCATTCACCATTGTATTACGGTCGCTATATTAATTATTATGACCGCAACGCAATCCTAGGAAACCAGAACATTCGATATATATCTTTAAAATCCTACCTATAACAACAAAGTGTGCACTAAAAAGTCGCACTTTTTAATAATTTAATTGAGGCCAGATTAGATAATAATCTAAGCCAAGTAGGGAATATCACATGGACTCATAAGACTACCACCATAGGGCATCTTCTGCTGTCTGTTCTAAGTCCCACTGGACTATTGGTCTATAACTAACTGCACTATCACATGCACCCACAGGACTCTACCACCATATTAGGTAGAGTCTTCTGCGTCACGGTGTTATTCGTGATGTACAGCAGCTGTAGCGAGCTGAACGTAGTCGGCGCGCAGCACGGCTTGAATTCTCCTCGCCGCTCTTCTGACACCGAGTAGAAATATTTCTGTGGACAAAAGAAGGTATTAAATTGTACTTTTTCATAAAAACGTGCAGCTCACGCTATTTGGAACAGTTAAGTAGTGTCCGCGCGCGAGTTGAATGCCGTCGGGGCCTGAGGTGAGAGATCCTCCTGCCGCCTGCACGCCACGCCTCACGCGCCTGTTTTGTGTAGCGTCCTTAATAGTTATTGCATATCTAAGCACTGCAATCTACTCGCGCGCGGACTGTAGTCTATTCCTCTCTGATGTTACTTCATGTGAGCCGTCAGCTTCTTTACTTGCACATTAAAATATAAAAAATAAGCTAGGTATCAAAAGGTCGCCAAAATACTTAATTATTTATGAAATACATAAAAGAATTTCATCTCTGTACATTGCATAGTTTTGTATTGTATGTGTCTATGCGTGTATGCTGTTAAGATATTGCTTTATCAACTTATTGTGTGCACTCGTGCGAAGGTTGTACGCATAATAAAATACACATACTAGCTGCATTAAAGCAAGTGGGCACTATGTATACTTTTGTCCTCTACGAATATTGAGTAAGTATCTTTAGGTCATGACTAAGACGACCGGAAAAAACAGCGCTTAAAAAATAGTGATCCCTAATACAATAGAGAAGAAAATCGAACACACGAGCGTCGAGTTTTACTGTTTTTTTTTAGTTGTGAATGAAATTGCTGCCGTGTGTTCGATTTTTAAATCTATTGTATTAGCGCAGAGTTATATTTTCAGTGCTGTTTTTTTTTCGGCAGGAGAGATTTCGGATAATGTAAGTAGTCCTAAGGAGTCACAAGTGTTTTTATTAGATTTTTAAAATAAATCTTTTGAATGTCTCACTCAACCGTGTCGCAAAAGTATGTTCTAGAAAATCGACTTACTCTAATAATACTATGGTGATAGCTGTCGGCCTGCGCGACTGCGGCGATGGGCAGGCAGGTGCCCTTGCAGAAGTACGCGTGGTAGCCCTGCGGCCGGATGATCCAGTCATCCCAGCCCAGCTCCTGATCAAATTAATACAGACATATTAAGTATTTTATGAGATTTTTCTTATGTAGTAAGTCTGGTAAAGGAACATACGGACCGCCTGATTGATAGTAGCAAGTGTTTACAACCGCTCTTGGGCCGGTCTTTAACCGACGAGCTATGGCCCTATGTCGTCACTCGGCGAATGAAATCGTATATGGTATTTCACGCCCGTTTTAGTTGAGGCCGTGATATCCTGGCATCCGGCGAGCCATAAAATAATAATAGGTATTATTATTTTAATTACAGTAAAACCGATGATACCTTAAAGTTGACATATAGCCGCTCCCGACAGCACTCGCTGGTAGTGGCTCCGCACTCCAGCGTGCGACCGCGGCGCCGCTTGCCGGCGTACTTGGTGTATAGCACGAGGAATGGTCGGTGCTTCTCGTGGAAGGACAGCGGTGATCGCCGGCTCTGTTCACGGAAGTTACATTTTTCGGTAAAGTAAATAACATTTTTTGTTGTTCTTGAACTATCAACTAGGTAAATAAAAAAATTTGAAATGCCACCAGCGTTTGCACAAGTAATGCTAACTATACACATAACGGTGTACCTACCTGACAGATTTGCCTGTATTTAGTTGTTGAGTTGTATAAGTAGGTAAACCGGAGCGTGTATGTTGCACAACTGTGTAGGTTTCTATACTACTCAGTCCAAGCTTACCTGACAGGGATAACTGCGCAGGCAAATCTGTCAGGTACACATTAACGTGTGACTAGCATAAGGCAAGGTAGCTTCTAGAATATAATAAGCCCTTCGTGCATTGTTAATTGTTATCCATGAGACAATATGTCACAGATAAGGACTATTAATTTATTGTAGAAACTATTCCCACTGTTCCAAATTCCCTTTGAAATGAGAAGGGTAGGATTGGAAGGTGGACTTTTATAGCAACCCCTGCATTTGCAACCGTAAGTTTGGACTTTGGACCTAGTGATCGAACAAAGCTTCTACACATTTTAATGGTAGGCAATATATAGGCATACATTAAAATAAGTTACGGAATTTCATTTTATTGAATTTTCACGAGCTACAAAAATATTGCAAAAAGGATTTTAAATCATTTAATAATTCATATAGCGTAGACGTGACGAGGTGGCCGAGTGGTTAAGGCGTTGGACTGCTAATCCAATGTGCTCTGCACGCGTGGGTTCGAATCCCATCCTCGTCGATATGTTTTTGTTTGGTTTAAAAATGGCAGTATTATAATTACACTTGCCGCTATCTCGAATTCAATATATATAGATAGCTATAGCTTCGAGTTAAAGTAGATTTAAGTTTTTGTCCTTTTGCCAATTTCAAAGCTGGTCTCACCTTAATGTGAGAATAAGGCTGTAGTCCACCACGCTAGCCTGATGCGGTTTAGTAGAGTTTTCAGACTTTCCGATTCCAAAAAAAATTTTTCCAAAAAGACTAGCCAGTATACTTACGCGTTACGAAGGCATATGAAAATATAATTATATGCCAATATGCCAATTAAAATGTGTTCATATGTCAAAATAGCTCACTTTAATTGGTTAATGTGAACATGGCTTATGCATCGTTGGTCCATTTTATTGAAATTTCACAGTTTTCTTAACGCGCATATGTACTTCCATCTACCTGACAAGTCCTGCAGGCCACGTGCAGCGTGTGCAGCCTCTCTCGGCCCTCCAGCCACACCCTGACGGCCCAAGCCAGCTCCACCCGCACCCAGCCCTCGCCGATGTCCGTCTCCCGGATGGCTATCGGCCTGGTTTTCTTGAACTGCTGCTGGCTGTCCCAGTGAGCGGCCTCGGATATCACGAAGGTCTGGTTATATTCGTCGAGTGGATCGGGCTCCTAGAAATAGGGTTTAGTTGTAGAGGTTGGTTGTTCGCTGTTCAGGTATTTTTTTTTTAATTCTATGTCCTTAATTTTTATTCATAATTTTGCATCGGTTTTTAGTGTGTATATTGTGCAACTAGTGCGATATGTTGTCGATTACCCACGAGAGCGAAGAAGGGCACGAACGAAGTGAGTGCGTGCATTCGCTCCATATCCCGAAAAAGTATAGTATTCCCGTGGGATACCCGATACCTACTATATATACGCGGGCGGAGCAGCGGGAGAAAAGCTAGTTATTTATTTATTTATAATATAATAATAATTGATTTCCCACCTTGTAAAACCAGAGTTCCACAACGGTGACCTCCTCGGGCTCCACGTCAGGAGGTAGCTCGAACTGCAGACAAGTGAAGGGGTACCGCCCTGACGTCAGGCACTCCCCTGCAACAACGGAGCTTTATTTAAAGTAGGTTAGCTTTTTAGCTGGTTTTAGCCTTTTAGCTGGTAAGGTTAGCGTTAGGTTAGAATTTACACCACGGGAACGATTCACATGGTCTTCATCTTATATAAATAAATAATAATTTTATTGATAATAACAGGTAGGTACACCGTACAGTAATACATTATTAGGAAATTGCAAGGAATCACTTACTTTTATACATGTAAACAAAAGTTGATACTTAAGTATCTAAAATAGGTCACCGAAATGAACAGGTTTCTTAAAGGAACTTCAAATAAATAAAATCTTTATTTCTCAAATTTTATCAATGTATCTATACATATAAAAGGCAACAATGTATCTATATATACATATGATTGACTGATGTGTCAACGCACAGGCCAGGCCCTTAAGGCTAGAAGTTTTAAATTTTGCACTCGTATTGCCCATATGACGTAGGCATCCACTAAGGAAGACTTTTCAAAATTCAGCACCCAGGGGGGTCAAATAGGTGATTAAACTTTGTATGAAACTTTTTATTACTTGGACATATTTGCATGCTATTTCGTATTGAGTACGGAAAAAATAATGAATTACGTATTTCAGCGTTTCCTAAAATTCCGCGCCTAGGTGGGTAAAATAGCGAAGCCGCGGGCAATTAATGCTAGTTACATCATAATCGTGAGGCGTCCCCATCACCATTCATTGTCTCGCTCATTACGTCAGTAACTTAACAACATTGAGAAACTTACTTTGCTGTGAAGTGTAGCTAAATTTTAAACATAAATATTGCAAAATTCAACAATAATATATTAAATAAAATATTAAAATAATGATATTTTACGAGGGCGGGTCAATAAGTCCGTGACTTTTGGAATAAATCACAGATTTTTTGATAAATAAATCATTTTATTTTTCAACGTAGTCCCCCTTGAGCTCTATACACTTTGTCCAACGCTTCTCCAATTTTTTTATCCCTTCCAAAAAATATGATTTGTCGAGGTCCTCAAAATAGGCCTTTGTTTGCGAGATGACTTCATCATTGGAGTCAAATCTTTTTCCACCGAGCCATTTTTTCAGGTTTGGGAACAAGAAGTGGTCACTCGGAGCCAAATCTTAAGAATAGGGTGGATGTGGGAGCAATAGGATTTTTGCCATGGCAACTGCACATGTGTGCACCCTTGCATTGTCTTAGTGAAAAAGAACTTTTTTCTTGGCCAAATGAGTTCGGTTTTTTTTCAAATCCTCATTGAAGCGGTCCAATAAGTTGGCATAATATTCCCCATTAATTGTTCTTCCCTTTTGAAGATAGTCAATGTGGATTATCCCACGTGCATCCCAAAAAACAGTCGCCATAACTTTATTGGCTGACAAACCCACCTTGGCCTTCTTTGGCGCCGATTCACCCTTAGAAACACACTGTTTTGACTGTTGTTTGGTCTCTGGTGTATTGTGATGGATCCATGTTTCGTCCACGGTTAAAAAACTCCTCCATATTGTGATTAAACAACGCCAAACCTTCCTGTGAAGTTGTTACATGATTGCGTTTGTGGTCGACTGTGAGCAAACGCGGCACCCATCTTGCGGAAAGCTTTCTCATGCCCAAGTGATCATTCAAAATTGAAACCACTGAGCCATGCGAGATGCCTATGGCTTCCACAATCTCTTGCATTTTCAATCTTCGGTCGGCCAGCACCATATCGTGAATTTTTTCGATTGTTTCGGGTGTAGAGACCTCAACTGGGCGTCCAGGACGTTCGGCATCTTCAGTGCTTGTAAGGCCACAACGAAATTCAGTAAACCACTTTTTTACCATTGAAATCGATGGTGCAGAGTCCCCATAGTATTTATCAAGCTTAGCCTTGGTCTCGGTAATGGTTTTTTTTCGCAAAAAATAATGCTTAATAAGCACACGAAATTCACTTTTTTCCATTGTTTCCTTAAGTTACTGGATAGTCTGATAAAGATAGCTGTAAAACACAAACTAACTGACGCAGCAAGTTCAAATTTTGATAGGAGTCAACTGACAGATGCCTGTTGACAGGAGTAGTGTTGCTTTTTCAGTAAGGAGGTTAGAAATTCAAAAAGTCACGGACTTATTGACCCGCCTTAGTAGTATATATTCATGTCATTAATATTATATACTAAAATTGAAAAATAATTGCGAACGGTTAACGAAATTGAATTTCATGTGTGTGTTGGAGAATAGACGTTTGACGCGTTTGACGCGCGCTTTCATTTTTGATAATTCTACAAGTGGGTAGATTGTAATTCGTATTGAAGCGATCGAGCCGAGCGTCGCCTCAGTGCGTATTCGAGCCCGTCATGTGGTAGTCGTGGCGATAGTTGGTTTAGTTTTGCAGGCCGGAGCCCTAGGACTCCGATTAGCGATGGCTGCCGAAAAATCGTGTTTTATTCGCGGCCTACCTTTTGTTTTTTGCTCACTACCCGGGACAAGGACTGGACTCTCGAGGTCCTGTAAACTCGGTAAGTGCTACATTTAAATCTTATTTACTCGGAAAACTTACAGCTTCTTTACAAAATATTGTATCAATTAAGAAAATACCGGTGTAGGTTAGTGGTGACAGCTTGTCGAAATTGTTCTTGTATACCATTATGTTTAAATATGTTTAATTTTTATTTAATAAAGATTCAGTGACAGGTTTATATGTCGTCGAATAAATAGAAGTATCATATTTCAAAATTTTCGAGTATTTTTATTAGTATACCCCTATACCCCTGTATATAATTTACATAGTCGGGCTGTAGTTCTTAACTTTTTCATTATCATAAAACAAGCTGATTATTTCGGTAGTTTTGTTTGTTTGTGCGCAGTACAAACATTTGTTCACCATCGTGAGACGGCACTATCAGTAGGGTCACTCCTTGGGCCAATTAGCGAGGTCACTACTCACTCCGCTTAATTGACCGTATTATCTACTATTTAGAAATCGGCCATCGTAAAATACCGAATTAGAATTAATGATTATATTGAAGCCCGCGACTTTATATATAAATAATAAACATCTTAAAATACAACAAAAATCATTTTTAACGCAACCCATTTCTTATTAGTTTTAAAATCTTAAGTTAAAAGTTATGAAAATTTGAATATATATATATAAAATCTTTAATATTATATTTTGTACTGAGATTAATTTATAGTATGTACATTCAAGAGAGTAGAACATAAAAATTAATATAAGAAATAATAATCAGTCGTATCGGACGATAGTTGAACGTGACAACGTCATGTTTATAGTGCGCGCGGAAGTAATTGGCCGCGCCTTAGGTAGGCGTGTTGCCGCCGCGAAGTCCGGCGCCGAACTGAGTAATAACATCAAGCGCATAATAGTAATAATAATAATAATTATTATTATGATGATGATGATGATGATGATGATGATGATGATGACAATGACAATGGTAATGGTAATGGTAATGATAATAATATGAATTGGCAAATCATGAAATCATAGATGCAGTAGACCCAGTAGAAGGGTATACATATTTAGGATACAATCAATCTCAAAGAATTCATCACAAACAGGTTAAAAAAAAATTTCAAGAAAAATTTAAAACAAGATTACACCGAATATTACAAACACACCTCAATTCAAGAAACACAATAAAAGCTATTAATACTTTTGCAGTACCCATACTCACCTACTCATTTGGAATTATTTCCTGGAGCCAAACAGAACTTAAAACACTTCAAAGAGTTATAACACAGCAATGACAAAACACAGAAAGCATCACCCTAGAGCATGTGTACAAAGATTAACCGATGCCTAGCCGATACATTCACGACACTCTCACTCGCGAATAATTTCAAACAAATAAAAATCACTTCAAAACAAGAAACAATAGACGCATGGTCGCAGAAATCTCTACACGGCCGCCATCTCACTGATTTGACCAATACCAATGTAGATAAAATAGCATCAAATGCATGGCTAAGGCGTGGTGAGCTATTCCCTGAAACAGAAGGGTTCATGATTGCGATCCAAGACCAGGTTATCGACACAAAAAATTACAGGAAACATATCATTCGTACTTCTGGTGAAGGCAGCGACCATTGCCGACATTGCCACAAACAACCCGAAACAATCAAACCACATAACAGGTGCTTGTTCATCCATCACACAAACAGACTACAAACACAGACACGATCAAGTAGCAGCAATCATACACCAGACACTCGCACACAAACACATCAAAGACAAAACACCATACTACAAATACACACCACAAATCATACTTGACTCACCTGACTACAAACTATACTGGGACAGGACAATTTTGACAGAAAAGACCGTACACCATAACAGACCTGACATAACACTTCACGACAAACGAAATAGAACAGTTTACCTCATAGACATCGCCATACCCAATTCACACAACATCACTTCCACGCATACTAATAAATTTACTAAATACACAGACCTAACAATCGAATTAAAATCACAATGGAAAGTTAACACAGTCAAAATCATACCCATCATCATCTCAAGTACTGGCATCATCCCTAAAACACTCTACACTAGCCTCAAAACACTCGACATTCACCCACTCACATGGATAACCCTCCAAAAAGTAGTCATTCTAAATACGTGTCGAATCGTTAGGAAATTTTTATCAATAAATTAATTTTACAGTTTACCTAAGGTTGCTTGGCCACAAGCCCGCAACTTTAGTAGAATACCCGAGAAGGAGAATCTATGAGATTTAAAAACCAAAATAATAATAATAATAATAATAATAATAATAATAACAACAATAATATTAATAATAATAATAATATACGCCTCTCCGTCCCACCGCTCACATACCTAAGGCGCGGCTAGCTGAGGTAACGGCAATGCGAGGTAACGCTGGTACTTGGTAACAGTAACAGGTAACGCATGAGTCATGTTTTTTCGTGCGTGCAGCCGGCTCCATCGAATTATAAGACGTTATCACGTCAAGTATTATATTAGAGATTTAAAGGATTGAAAAAATTATATAATTAACTAAACGTCGCTCGCGACTTCGTACGCGCAAAAGAAAATACCGCGAAAACCGTACATTTTGCTGCGATAAAACTCCAAAGCCTAAACCATACGGTTCCATACGAATTTCATCAAAATCCGTTCAGTACCTAGTTATTGCGTGAAAGAGTCACCATACATACAAACTTTCACGTTTATAATAATAAGTAAGGATTTTCAGTAAGAAAGTTACTAGTGCCTATAGGCTATACTGCATACCGATTCAACGTAATATAATGTAAACAAATTACAAAGCTCAATGTGGGCGCCTAGGTATAATGCTTCCAACTTAAATGTCTCTTATTCACTGCACACATTAACGGCCGAATAATGAAACGCTAATCAAAATTAAGAGTCGTCAAAATTAAGGCTGTCGCTGTCTCTGCTAGCCGTAATGACAACGAAAGCATGTGACTTGAGCGTCACTTAATTTAACTATCGTTTAAGTATTCGGCCGTAACTTGGTAGAATTTCTTTTTTTTTGTTTACATTAATTATATCACATTGAAACGGAACGCAGTTTAAGTTATATTGACGTTAAGTTATATTACGCGCTACGCGTAGCACGCCTACGCCTGTCATCGTAGCGCAGCTACGCCCGTCACCGTAGCACAGCTAAGAAGAGTATCCATCACACACAATCATAAATGTGAAAGTTTGGGAGGAGGAATGGATGGATGGACGAATGTATATAAGAATTATTACTCTTTAAACCCAAAAAGTTCTAAACAGATATTGACGAAATTTGATATGGTAGTAGTTAAGACTTTGGATTAAAACATAGGCTATTCTATCCTGAAAATGTACAGTGTTCCCGTGGTATAGAACTAAATTAATTTCGAGCAAAAAACGACTCGACATTAAAGCTTAAAAAGTAAACTTAACTTCTTAAGTGCGCGACATATCAACAATACATGCCACCCACGGCACATGTCTATTGCTTTTACCTATGTATGTATTTTTGTTCCACTGTAGCGCCTAAACTACTGATCCGATTTTAATGAATTAGGTGGCAATAGATTCGTTATAACAACCCGAGTAATCTGTATAATAATCGTAGTTGAGTTACGGCTTTTTATAAAAAATAACATAAGCTATATAAATATGTAGTTGGTTTATAGTTTTTATGAGTATTGTAGTTATAATTTTATTATAATAATATAAAATGCGCAGAGACTATTGCTATGATCTAATTAATTAGTTATTTTGTTTAAAAATAAACAGATAGTTTGTTGACTTTTTTTTTTTTTTTGATTTTAAATACAATTTATTTACATAATAAAATTAACTAACATCTATTTAAAATATTTACAAACTATAAAAGTAGGTAAGTACTAAAAAAACACATAATAACTACTCCCAAACTTAAAATGCTACAAAACAAAGAAATCTCCCAGGTCGTCCCCACCAGGCAGAGTACCAAGAAGGCTCAAAAAGTTTCCTCGCTGGATTGCGATACTTATTCTCTGGGCCAGGTAGGTGCCGGCTCTGGGGTCTCGGGTGGCCTCAATAAGATTTTTGAAGATTTCTCTGAAAAGTTTGTGCGCACCCAGACCCCATGTACCCAGGATTTCAACCCCAAACGGTTCAAATATGAGATCCCCACTAAGGTTCTCATATTTGCGCCGCTTGAGGTTTTCCGCCTGATTGGCGGCCGAACCTGCAGAACTCGAGGTGCTCTGGATATGGGACGGAGCAAGTGTATCAACGCAAGTAGCGTCCCATACAAGAGCCCGTCCCACTCTCCAAGGGACCAGGGTCATACCGTCTGGTCTCTTGCCATCGTCGCGCGCCAAACCAGAGGGTTCCAGCACAGCTGGCACTCCGGCGGTGACAAGAGCCCGACGGATGAGATCGTTCAGGCAGTGATGTCGGGAGATGCGGCCGGCGCTTCGTTGACAGGACAGCCCGTGGTGTCCGAGGCTGTCCACGTTTGCACCACAAACACAGCGATGGGGGACGACGTGAGGGGTGCCAAGACGCAGGGAAGTGGCTAACCGGAAAGCTGTTCGATCCAGCAATGTGCCCGTATTGGGTGACGGTAATGCTTGTAGCCAAAGGCCCGACTCCCACTTTTCCGTAGCCAAGAGGCGAGCCTGCTCCACAGGACTGGAGGACGTATTAAGAAGATTATTCCGTACCAGTCTGCAGAGTGGCTCGTCCCAGAGCTTTTGGAAAAAGTATTGTCAGGCATTTCGCTACAAGCACTAGTTGCGCTCCAGGCGTCCTTGGCCTCGTCCAGAAAGGGAACTGTATTGGAGTAGGATGGGTGATGTAGTATTTTGGAGATAAGACTATGGTTCGCGTGGACTGAGGACAAGAAGGCCGGAAGCGATATATCAGAGGGCTTTCGAACACCCAGGCCACCGAACCTAACTGGAAGCGTTGCCTGAGTCCATGCGCGGTCATCGAAATTTGTATTCAAAATAGTGGAGAGCGTTTGTCTTATGGTATCATCCAACTGTTTGAGAAGTTGAGGGAACTTCCACAGTTGACAACACCGTAAGACATAAGTCAATTTAGGTACAAAAATGCAAAATAGGATTAGGGTAAAGGCCATGTGACAGTTAATTTGGAGGAGGCGGTCTAAAGTTTCATTAAAATTTTGTAATTTGTTATCTATGAAGTCCGGGAGAGATTCGTCTAAAATAGGTGAGCCCAAAAGGAAGAGCGAATCCTTGTCAATGACAGACAGTTGTGGAGCTATTTCTTTAAAGCTGGATATAATCGCGTTTCTATCTCCACAACTGTCTGGCACAAAAAGTTCGCACTTACCAAGGTTCAGCTGCAGACCTATTTTTTGGAACTCGCGGATCAGAGTGCGGAAGTCGGATAGTACAGTGGGTGCATCGCTTCAAAGGGTCCCATTATCCAAATACCAAACAATAAATTTTGAATTTAGAAGCTCGATGACCGGGTGTATAGCAAGGCTGAAGATTGCTGGACCTAGAGGGTCGCCCTGTTGGCAGCCCACTTCGGATGAGATGAGGTGGTCTTTGATAGTTTGTTTAATAGCAGCATTATCAACTTAAACTACTTTCAATTGTCAGTCACGTGTCAATACAAGAAGTTATCAAGAAATAACATAATGTCAACAATAAAATTTAACTATTAAGATAATGTAAATTCCAATTAAATAAATATACCGGGTGTGTATTCAGTCAAAAATAAAATCAACTGTTTCATACAAAAGGGCTACGGCATATCTATGCCATGTGGGATCAACTTTCCTACTTGAAGAAAAAAAATTGCTGTTTCATACAAACTGTCTAGTAATTTTGTATGAAAAAGCAATTTTTTTCTTCAAGTAGGAAAGTTGATCCCATAGTAAAAGTTGCTTATGTTCAAGAGTATATTCACTCTTGAAAGTTTGGACAGTGACAGCAAAAACACCCTGTATAAGTAATTTATTATTAATATAAAAAAAATTAAGTAAGTGTGTAATAAGTATATCTGACAGTGAGGGTTTTTAAATTCGTGACATCTGACCGTCGGGTTACCAAGCGCCGCCTGGTGTCAGAAAAAAAAAAGAAAATTCTTGTTGACCGTTTTCGATACTACTTACGCTACCAGATGACGCTTAGTGTGCGTTTGGTCTGCCCCCTAGCGGCAGAAAAAATATCAAAAACCCCCATTGACATGCAAATAATGGACGCAAATAAATTTGCACTAATGTGTATGCTGTAATGTGCAGTCAACTATGTACGGGAAACCCGGTCAAACGCGTGTGTGCTACCCTAATACATTATGCTCTGTCATTTCCTTATCACGATTTCCTTATCACGAATACCTCGGATTATTAACTATAAATAGCATAGATGACGGGGTATTAGCAGAAGAGCCATCATATATCGTTCCTTATTCTCCTTACGAAGAAAGATTCGAGCTAGTCAATCCATTCGCGTCCCACTTTTGTTGACACTTGCCGTACACAAATGACTTAATATAAATGTCACTTAAATGAACGGCCATACTGACCGTCCAGCCGGCATCCAGCACCGGTACAATCATTTATAATTTTTGCCTACAAGTCCGCTTCAAGGCTGTGTTAATGGATGCAGGAAATGCTGGCTGGACGGTCAGTATGGCCCTTTTGTAAATGTAAATTTGGAATAAACTCGTAATTCGTGCGTCGTACTAGAAAAACCACAAAAGTCACAACCAATGTACAAAAACCTTTTTTTAGTACTTCTTAGTTCTTCCATGTATTTTCTTCTTCCAAGAAGAAGAACTATAACCTACTTTTGATAATTATTTAAGACCGTCATCATGTTTAATCGATGACGTATAATAGGGTTGAACCGGTGCAACCTTTTTTTGTTGACTTTCCAAAAAAAACTTGTTAGTTACTAAAACTAGGTAGTAAGTAGGAACGAACGACCTTAAAATGGTAATTAATAATAAATGGTAAATGGCTATTAGATATAAAACATAATACACTGTACTTAGTCAAAAGAAACATTAGGTTTTATGTTCATTTTTCTTCCTTCCGATGTCTCCTCTTGCTAACTTTAAATAGACAAACAATATAAGTCTTTAACTTGGTTTCAAAATGAAAACCACAGATTTGACAAATGAAATTCTCTCCTATAAATACCCACAAAAAATTTTACGTATTAAGTTACACCAGCAGAAGTTTTGTGCATGTGTGTAGATTCCGGGGTGAACAATTTCTGTTTGTTATCTCTAGTATGCGACCTTTTTTCTTCTCAATGAGACTTATCTTTCGGCCCATTTCGACGGTCGACACGCGAGCTGCGCGTGCGCTGTTGTGATACTAATCGCCCTATAAATGAACTTAGTGAACTATGACGATGAAGAATATCTGATTACCCCACGGTAACACTATACTTTTTAGAGATAAAAGTAGCCTGTGTTAATATAATAGCTTAAACTACTGCCATACCAAATTCGATCAGAATCTGTTTGTTCAGTAGTTTTTGCGTGAAAGAGTTGCAAGCCAATAAGAGTTACGATCCATCCATACACACATCCATTCTTCCATCCTCACAAGCTTTCACATTTATAATAAGTAATAGTAGGATTAATTCAGTATCTTTCTTGTCAGACAATCAGGTGATCAGCCTGTATTGTCCTAACCAAACTTGGAAACAAAATGTTTTGTTGTTCCAATGCGGGCATCGAACCCACGACCTCCGAGTCGAGAGCCAAGCTCTAACTAAACCACTGGACCAGGAGGCACTCATCTATACTTATATACTGTACTATATAACAGCATAATATTAATACTTCTCTCTTTTTAAATTAAGGCTCCGAAACTACTTTAGCGATTTTGATAGAATTTGGCAGAGATAAAGAGTAGACCATTAGGTAGGACAAAGGCTACTTTTTGTCGCCGCAAAATGTGCGGTTGTGTATATATTATTATGTATCACGAGGCTCAAGCTTTGATATAGTATTATGATGGTGATAAGGGTTTTTTATATAAAATGTGTCATATATTTGGGGTAAACAATACTAGATTTAATTAATATAATATATTCCTTCCAAGAAATATTCCAAGCAAAATTGGAATTTTAATTGTAATTGAAATGGAAAGCGTTTAAAGAAAAGACAGGTAAATGAACTCACTTTATGTATATATATATAGTACTATATGTACGCAGTTATTTAATTAAAATCGTTTAAAGAAACTTCGTATTTTAAACCAGGTAGTATCTGAACTTTTAGTACGTATCCGCGTGATAAGTGATAAGGCTGATTGAGCAGAGATAAGGACGTTTGGGTCAAAGGGCAGAAATATGACGCCGGCTGACTCAGTGGCACGTTGTTACGACAGAGGGTTCAATCCTCACTTCTGTTGTATTGTTTTATTACGGAACCCTATAAATGTGATATTCGACATTGCATTATCCCTAATTTACTATATTAGGGATGTGTTTCCCAAACATTGTTCTGCCATGGCCCGGTGATTTACACACTGTCCCTTCGTGGCCCACATAATACTTTTAAAGATTAATAATATAAAACAATAAAGAGGAAACCGTGGGAGGAAATGACACATATTCGCGTTAAGAAGGCAGTGAATGTCAATAAATCACGCGTACATATTATGTGAAAATGGATTACTACAGCGCTTCACAACTTCCGGGTCGCGACCCGGTACCGGACCATCAAAATAAAATACCGGGTCGCAACAATCCCGCCTTGTTTTAAAAACAATACCGATTATCAATCGGCTTATCTTAAATATTCGTAGGAGGAAATCCGATACCAAAATATGACAAAAATTAATACTTAATAGAGCATTTTTACTATTAATATTTTAGCTAGTGGAACCAGCTTGGGTTTAAAAGTATTAGGTGGGCCACGAAGGGACAGTGTGTAAATCACCGGGCCATGGCAGAACAATGTTTGGGAAACACATCCCTAATATAGTAAATTAGGGATAATGCAATGTCGAATATCACATTTATAGGGTTCCGTAATACTTAAGGAACCCTTATAATTTCGCTCTGTCCGTCCGTCTGTCTTTCCGTCCGTCCGCTCTCCTAGCTTCTCTATTTATGAATATGAATATAAATGGATAAAATTTGATATAATATTGGCACAATATGCTTATAAAATGTCTATAAAATGTGTAATATCGGTTTCGACATCATTAAATAATAATAATTTTATATTTTAGGGGTGGCTCTCCATTCATGTGAAGTGGGGATGAAAAATTATTTTTTTTTTCATTCTATCACATCGTGTGGGGTATCGAATAGGTCTTTTAAAATAAAGGCAAGGTTTCATACATGACTTATTTACAAAGTCGACTATTTTAATAAGTTGTGTGAATTTGTATTGCATTCTCTTAACTCGCAAAGTATTGTTATGACTATCTGAAATTGTACAACCACGATTTCAATAGCTTTCGTTTGTCATAAAAAAACGACGATAGCCCAGCGCCATTAGCAAAATGGTTTTACTGTACACGGCTGTCGTCTGCACGGACGTCAATCATTCGTTCAAAATTCGTTCGTCAGCAAAAATGCCTATATTACGTATATCTTACATTTCGCAGAATGCATCATATTTCAAACGTATTTTAGCTAACACTCAAACCTGTTATTTACTACAAAAATGTAAGAGAGAGAGAGACAGACAGACAGACAGATGCACATTTTATAATAATTGCCGCGTGCATTTAATTTTAGCATCTACGTGAAAGTACCTTGTTCAATTCTGAATTGGGTGAATAGGTTAAGAACTAAGATAAGAGGTGTAAAAGTGATGAGGTGTGAAGTGACATCATATAACAAATGTTAAAGTACTAGAGCAGGCGTCTTAGCAGCAACATTGGACAGCGGCGTAAACGTAACGTTATAGAATGAAATTTGTATGGGCGCTATCATGATTCCGACAGATTTTCATAAAATTCTCATTCGCAAACGAAACGGTTACACCGCTTTCCAATGTTCCTGCTAGGCCCACAGGTGTCAATATAATGTGCCATTTACGATTCATTACCAATAATCATTACGTTGTTACTTGTTTCTGGTATATTTGAATATTTAAAGTAAATTAGATTAATTGTGTTAAATTAAATGTTTTAAATCCTAAAAGGGTGTCCTCAGCCAACAAAATCTAATCATCTTTACTAATCGTATAAAAGGGAAACTCATGAATAAAATATTTAAAAAACAGATACAATTACAGATACAAGATACAGAGATACAACAGATTAACAGATACATCACTCCCATACAAAAGTGAAAATACCTACATTATAATTGCCTACAAAATCTTAATAATAATATCTGCTTTTTGCAGCGAGAAAAAAAGTACCATAAGTACGCGCACAAAAAGTCGAAATTGTGATACGTTACACGTAAGTCACGCGTCACTGCTCACGAATGCGCCAGGATTGTACCTATGAGGATTATTGTTATTTATTTGTCAATCAAATATGTTATAAAATAATATATATATTTACCTTCATTGAATCCTCGATTATAAAATTTTATAGTTGTAAATATCCTAAATCGCGTAAATAATTTGATTAGGTATATAAGTACTATATAAAATTAGGAAAATAGCAAATCGGAGGAAAATCAATAAATTCTTAAATAAGTGGGTATTGCAATTTTAAAATTTGCTAATTACTCATTGCTACTTATTACTTATTGCTAAATACTTATTTAGGAGCGCTCTTTCTTATTTCTTTTTGGCTGGAGGTTATTTTCTATAAAAAAAAACTACTAAGTTGTTAAACTACTACACTACAGCCATCCACTGCACAATATATATTTTTTTTATTTATTTACCAATAAAAAAATACAAAAACATTACATTTCGGCGCAATATAAACTTGTACAAGTTTTACCATACACCGTTCAGTCGTCGCTTCACATTTAACAATAAAATGTGAGTATTTACATAAGTAATTATTGTACATTGTAATTCAGGTGTGTAGTAGTGTACATAGGTGTGTGAGACATGATCATGAGCGTGCGTTGCGCGCGCTGCACTGCGTAGTGAGTACTGGCATGTCGACGCGTAAACGCGGGAACGTGCGGTTCGAGTGCTCTGACGGGCGTGCGGCGGCCTATCGTCTGTTGTACCTTAGGAGGTACGCCGAGTGGTGGGCAACTGGCAAATAACGCGTGTCCTTGAGCAAGTGACGAACGCCTGATAATACGTTACAATACAATTACGCCGCAGTGATACGCCTGAGCGGTCTCCTTTTTGACAGTTAGGCATTACACTACCTACCTTCCTATCCATAATAGTATCTCTTGCGTACCTACTCCTACTCATGGTACGTAATTTTTATGTTTTGAGTTGTTTTTCTGTCCTGTTTTTTGACTTTTGTATGTAAGTCTTTGTTTTATTTGTGGCGTAATGTTTCCATTGTGTCAAACAAATGTTTATTATTATTATTATTACGTACAGTCAATTAGACTTATGGCCTGTAGGTCGATTCTGCTAATTAAATCTTAGATTAATACAATTTCGATGCACTCTCGATATGTTAAAACAGGTAATGGTATTTGTGGGGTTTATATTATGTTGGAGAGATAAATGAAATGTATAGTCCCGATAATATTATATTGTGTTTTCACTTATTACGTACATACAACATTTAGCTTAATATACCATTTAGATCAGAGTTTAGTACGATACTAGCTACTTAACATTGGAAATATAATATTGAAATCATTTGGAAGCAAGAGTGCAAACATGCACTTTTGTGTGGTCCCTACAGTATTCTCTTAAACATCAAACCAACATTTAAAGCGTTTCGATAGGTCCAAACTCCAAAAATCAGTTTATGATATTATGAGAATTCATTTATATTTCATTGAAAGTAAATTGAAATTGTAAGTTAAATACGATAATTTGGGTTCTGGATCACAATAATCAATAAGTGTGTGATCGTTTGTTCGGAAGTTTTGTCGCTGCTTATTTTATATTGAGCGACAAGAGACGAAACATGCTAAAAACTATCTGATACCTATATGTGGATCAACAGGCCCTAAATGTAAATTTAAAAATTTTATTTGCTGGATTTTGTCCATAGTATAGCACCAACGGTACGTTAGTAATATATTATTTGCCAACAGAGTGCTAAGTGCGAGTTTTTCTTTTCGCATTCGATCGTGAGCGGGTTTGGCGTTTACTAGAAATTTGTATGTGATTTGACCTAGTTGTCGCGTTTAAAACTAGGTGGCGCTGTACAAAGCACATACAAATTCCTCGCACTTAGGACTCAGTAACTTAATCCAAAATCATATGAACGTTGTCCAACATACACAAGGCACACGTGTTGTCTTTAAGCGACACAGATACACCAACACAATCGCCGATTGTGTAATAACCAATACTATCTTTGTAATAATGCTAAGATCGCGGAAGCGATGTCGGGTCAGCGGTCACGTGATAATATATCTTTCTAATTATATAGTTAATCTTTAGTATCCATTTCATTTCTACCCGCCCCGGGTAGACTAGAGATTGAAGTGAGTCTAGTCCATGCTTTTAACATAACTAAACTTCAATAATTATCTTGCGTCGCGTCTTTCCGACTGATAAGGACAAGGCATGGTCATAAGCTCACAACCTAGGAGTCTATTTGTGTGAACTTAAAAGTAAATGTACATTTGCAATGTGCAATATTGAAAGCCGGCACACATATTTTAATATCTGTCTTGGAGCTCTAGAGCTCCCCTAAAAACCGTAACAAAACGCTAAAACCCTAGGGTTTTAGCGTTTTTTTACGGAAAAGAAAATATTTTCAACGTTTTAAAATCCAATAGATGCATGATGTAATTGTTGGTTAAACTTTTTATAAAACAAAAGAATTACCTACTATCACAAACGCCGGCGCCAGTTTACATAATGACAACATAAAACAATGACAATTCTAATTTTGTTTATAAATATTCCTAGCATCAGTATCAAATCGTATATCAAATAGTACATCAATGAATAAAACATTATACGTTTATAATATAATTAAAAACTCGACGTCTTATGGTCATGTGTAACACGAGTTACGAGCATCAAGATTTTTTATATATTTATGAAACTTTTTTTTTTTTAACTATGTAGCAACGTCCAACAAGGACAAAAAAATTACCGCCTCCACCTCCTACTACGTTTTAAGGCTGTATTCGTTTTGGGCGGGGCTGCTACGCGCGGCCACAGCCCTCTACGCCGCGCAGCCAATACAACGCGTTTCACACAACCTTCGGTATATTTGTACTGATTAACTCCAATTTGCCATGGAACTTATTTAAACTAAGCCTTGTGTGATGAACAATCGTGTGTATTGTGTAAGGAAGGAATTGTGTAAATTTTGGCAAGATGTAATCGTAGCTATGTCATTAATTTCATGAGGTTTTTCTTGAACCTCTGTTGGTTTTTTAACCTAAAAACTTGTGTTGGTTGTATTTCATTTCAGGCGTGTGGTGACGGTTACTAAGCAATGTGTAAGCAATGTGTAGATAATGTAGAAATTGCCGGCAGTCACTATAATGGCGTGATAAGGAAGAGATTATCGCTAGTATAAATACTAGACGATAGCCGCAAGCTAAATCTAGAACTAACCTCAATCTACACATGTTGAAAATGAAATATAAAATTTAAGTAAAGTAAAATATCTGGTACTTAATCTAGACATATTATTTATGCATTATCGTGAAAGTTCCAGCTCGATATAAACATTTTGCTCTGAGCTCATCTCCTAAGCTATAATTGATTGATTAAGATAGTTCTACAATGCAACAACCTAAGGGAGAGAAATGGGTCCAAAAAGTTGTACAGCGACATACCGAAATTATGAGAAAAAGCTTAATCTTATTCTGCAATTCCTCTAGAGAACGAAAAGAGAAATTGACAACCTCTGTGGTTCAGTGGTTGAGCGTGTTGGTGCTCAAGCCCTGGGTCGCGGGTTTGTTTTTCTGTAGTTAGTTGTAGGTAGTTTTTCTGTGTTCCTGGGTCATGGATATGTATTAAATATGTGTATAATATAATAATAATCTTAAATATAATATTATGTATAGTATAAAAAGTATTAAATATATTTCCGTTGCCTGGTACCCGTAACACAAGTTCTTCGAGAACTTACCACGGGACCAGATTCACGTGGTGTGAAGCGTCCATAGATATTATTAAATAAAGTCTTTTTTACCGAGAAAAGGCTTCGAGTTTTGGGTTTGTTGGGCAATGGGCAGTATTTTGAGGGCCCGAAATAGATGTCCAATTTGTTTAACAAAACAATAAAAAGTTATATGAACTTTTTATGGTTTTGTTAAACAAATTCTAATCAAACTTTATACTTTCTACATTCTAAATAAATGATAAACATCCAATCATTAACTGTGGGAGAGCCACGCTTCGGCACGAATGGTACGGCTCGACCGGATAAATACCACGACCTCCCAGAAAACCGGCGTGAAAGACTCAAGGGGGGATTGGGGATTTTAAGGACCGGGAACGCAAGTCGCAACACCAGAGGAGTTAGAAGTGTAACTCCTCTGGTGTTGCGACTTGCGAGTGTCTACGGGGTAACGCTTACCATCAGGCGATCCGTCTGCTAGGTTTCTGGTTATTTTCATAAAAAAAGAATAAAATATTACCATTTTGTATTTGGATTATTTGGATTAAAATTAAAAAAGTTATAATTAAAAAACCCTTAAAAAATGAGATAATTATGTATGTCTGATAATCCACGGTACGACATTTTGAGTTTATTAACTAAAGATCCCTACGGTGTAAATACCTAATAATTAAATAATTCAAACTAAAATTAGTTCAAAATTGGCTCCATCAATATTTAAAATTTTGCGTCATTCACGGCAACTCTTTTTGAAATAAATTTTGCGAAACGAAACGCATTACAATTAGGAATGTTATGCAAAGCTAATCATTGAGGGCGCCACCTATAACGTAATAAGTGTGTCAAGTGTCAAGAGTGTTTTCCTTTTTTTTATCTGATTATAATGACCGATGTCCGTGATGATCTATAGTATATTAATTAATGCTTACTGCTTAATTTTTGCCGCCGACTATAACAATGTATAAAAATAATTATTTAATAATATAGTATCTAATCAATACTCGTATCATCACTGGTGATTGTTTAGTAGATCCGCAGATCGGTAATGCTTATTGGGGGAAATACCACGGCCTCTCAGAACACAGGCATGAAATAATGCTTGAGTTTGTTTTGCTGAGAGAGTGAGAATAGCAGAGGCTTTTTTGTATTTATAACTTTCTTAAAATGTGTTCATAATAATATGGATAATAAATTTAACTAAGAAGAGAAAAAATATTATTTTTAAACAAAAATTAAAACCGACTTCCAAAGTAAAAATGCACAAACAAAAAGGTATGAAATAAAACTTATTTTCTAAATAATTCCCCTTTTAAATTCGGCAAAAATTTTAACTATTTCTCTACTCAATTTTCTTAATTTTGAAGTCGGAACCAGCAAATGTGAACGTGAGTTCTATAGAATATTGTAGGATATTGTTTGGGCTGGGACAACCATTGCTCAGGTGGTTTAGACAAAAAATTTGCGGAGAAAGAAATAAACTTAGACATAATCGATTACAAGAAGAAGAAAGAAAGTTAACTTATTGAAAAAAATTTTTGGTCATATAAGGGACACCCTAATATACATACACTCATACCCCCTTACTAATAAAAGTATTTACACACCGGATAACTTAAACACCGTTGCTGTCTTTATCTGATACGTTGGAAATGCCACATGATAGTAAAAGATAGCAACGTTGTTTAAGTTATCCGTTGTGTAAATACTTTTATTAGTAAGGGGGTAGAAACATAACCCTCCTTTTGATGCAGTCGGGTAAAAAGAAAATGTTTGTCACTATTTATAGGCTCCTGAATTTGCAGATTAGACCGTGAGGGCCAGCCTCACTATAAATAGAATAGAGAAGAAATATTTGAGGAGTAACATAACAACGGCACTCCCATACAAAAAAGAACAACTTTACATCGTAGGACATAGGTAGCATGGTTGAAGAGACCAATAGTTTCGATAGCCTACTATCGAAACTATTGGTCTCTATGTAGTTACTATGTAGTTACAAAAGTTACAACTTATTTCAAAGTGTAAAAAGGCCCTTAGCATAAAATAGTAGTAAAAAAGGAAAGAAAACCGAATCATAGTCCCTTTTCACTACTTGTCAGAAAGTTAAGTAGTGAAAACGGAACAAGCCGGTGGAACATGGCATGTAACATGATTTTCGTCTTTGCCGTGTTCATACTAAGTCCCACCTGGGCCTTTAGTCAAGATGCATTCGATAATTTCGACGGCGAAGTTCGAAAACAAAATGTATGGGATTTGACATAAGGCATCGCAAGCGATATGTCACTTAACATGTTGCCCTGTTGCGAAACGTTTACGTGCGAGATCCATGTGTGCACGAATATGCCAGCTCGAGCGGATAAATACCACGCGTTCAAAGAAAACCAGCGTGAACTAACGCTTGCATTGTGTTTTGCCGAGTGAGTGAGGTTAGCGGAGGCCCAAGGGGAAGCAAGGGATTCTAAGAACTGGAAACGTACTTATATTTCCTCTGGTGTTACCGGTGTCCATGTCCATTAATCTTATTCTGCAATTCCTCTAGAGAACGAAAAGAGAAATTGACAACCTCTGTGGTTCAGTGGTTGAGCGTGTTGGTGCTCAAGCCCTGGGTCGCGGGTTTGTTTTTCTGTAGTTAGTTGTAGGTAGTTTTTCTGTGTTCCTGGGTCATGGATATGTATTAAATATGTGTATAATATAATAATAATCTTAAATATAATATTATGTATAGTATTAAATATATTTCCGTTGCCTGGTACCCGTAACACAAGTTCTTCGAGAACTTACCACGGGACCAGATTCACGTGGTGTGAAGCGTCCATAGATATTATTAAATAAAGTCTTTTTTACCGAGAAAAGGCTTCGAGTTTTGGGTTTGTTGGGCAATGGGCAGTATTTTGAGGGCCCGAAATAGATGTCCAATTTGTTTAACAAAACAATAAAAAGTTATATGAACTTTTTATGGTTTTGTTAAACAAATTCTAATCAAACTTTATACTTTCTACATTCTAAATAAATGATAAACATCCAATCATTAACTGTGGGAGAGCCACGCTTCGGCACGAATGGTACGGCTCGACCGGATAAATACCACGACCTCCCAGAAAACCGGCGTGAAAGACTCAAGGGGGGATTGGGGATTTTAAGGACCGGGAACGCAAGTCGCAACACCAGAGGAGTTAGAAGTGTAACTCCTCTGGTGTTGCGACTTGCGAGTGTCTACGGGGTAACGCTTACCATCAGGCGATCCGTCTGCTAGGTTTCTGGTTATTTTCATAAAAAAAGAATAAAATATTACCATTTTGTATTTGGATTATTTGGATTAAAATTAAAAAAGTTATAATTAAAAAACCCTTAAAAAATGAGATAATTATGTATGTCTGATAATCCACGGTACGACATTTTGAGTTTATTAACTAAAGATCCCTACGGTGTAAATACCTAATAATTAAATAATTCAAACTAAAATTAGTTCAAAATTGGCTCCATCAATATTTAAAATTTTGCGTCATTCACGGCAACTCTTTTTGAAATAAATTTTGCGAAACGAAACGCATTACAATTAGGAATGTTATGCAAAGCTAATCATTGAGGGCGCCACCTATAACGTAATAAGTGTGTCAAGTGTCAAGAGTGTTTTCCTTTTTTTTATCTGATTATAATGACCGATGTCCGTGATGATCTATAGTATATTAATTAATGCTTACTGCTTAATTTTTGCCGCCGACTATAACAATGTATAAAAATAATTATTTAATAATATAGTATCTAATCAATACTCGTATCATCACTGGTGATTGTTTAGTAGATCCGCAGATCGGTAATGCTTATTGGGGGAAATACCACGGCCTCTCAGAACACAGGCATGAAATAATGCTTGAGTTTGTTTTGCTGAGAGAGTGAGAATAGCAGAGGCTTTTTTGTATTTATAACTTTCTTAAAATGTGTTCATAATAATATGGATAATAAATTTAACTAAGAAGAGAAAAAATATTATTTTTAAACAAAAATTAAAACCGACTTCCAAAGTAAAAATGCACAAACAAAAAGGTATGAAATAAAACTTATTTTCTAAATAATTCCCCTTTTAAATTCGGCAAAAATTTTAACTATTTCTCTACTCAATTTTCTTAATTTTGAAGTCGGAACCAGCAAATGTGAACGTGAGTTCTATAGAATATTGTAGGATATTGTTTGGGCTGGGACAACCATTGCTCAGGTGGTTTAGACAAAAAATTTGCGGAGAAAGAAATAAACTTAGACATAATCGATTACAAGAAGAAGAAAGAAAGTTAACTTATTGAAAAAAATTTTTGGTCATATAAGGGACACCCTAATATACATACACTCATACCCCCTTACTAATAAAAGTATTTACACACCGGATAACTTAAACACCGTTGCTGTCTTTATCTGATACGTTGGAAATGCCACATGATAGTAAAAGATAGCAACGTTGTTTAAGTTATCCGTTGTGTAAATACTTTTATTAGTAAGGGGGTAGAAACATAACCCTCCTTTTGATGCAGTCGGGTAAAAAGAAAATGTTTGTCACTATTTATAGGCTCCTGAATTTGCAGATTAGACCGTGAGGGCCAGCCTCACTATAAATAGAATAGAGAAGAAATATTTGAGGAGTAACATAACAACGGCACTCCCATACAAAAAAGAACAACTTTACATCGTAGGACATAGGTAGCATGGTTGAAGAGACCAATAGTTTCGATAGCCTACTATCGAAACTATTGGTCTCTATGTAGTTACTATGTAGTTACAAAAGTTACAACTTATTTCAAAGTGTAAAAAGGCCCTTAGCATAAAATAGTAGTAAAAAAGGAAAGAAAACCGAATCATAGTCCCTTTTCACTACTTGTCAGAAAGTTAAGTAGTGAAAACGGAACAAGCCGGTGGAACATGGCATGTAACATGATTTTCGTCTTTGCCGTGTTCATACTAAGTCCCACCTGGGCCTTTAGTCAAGATGCATTCGATAATTTCGACGGCGAAGTTCGAAAACAAAATGTATGGGATTTGACATAAGGCATCGCAAGCGATATGTCACTTAACATGTTGCCCTGTTGCGAAACGTTTACGTGCGAGATCCATGTGTGCACGAATATGCCAGCTCGAGCGGATAAATACCACGCGTTCAAAGAAAACCAGCGTGAACTAACGCTTGCATTGTGTTTTGCCGAGTGAGTGAGGTTAGCGGAGGCCCAAGGGGAAGCAAGGGATTCTAAGAACTGGAAACGTACTTATATTTCCTCTGGTGTTACCGGTGTCCATGTCCATTAATCTTATTCTGCAATTCCTCTAGAGAACGAAAAGAGAAATTGACAACCTCTGTGGTTCAGTGGTTGAGCGTGTTGGTGCTCAAGCCCTGGGTCGCGGGTTTGTTTTTCTGTAGTTAGTTGTAGGTAGTTTTTCTCTGTTCCTGGGTCATGGATATGTATTAAATATGTGTATAATATAATAATAATCTTAAATATAATATTATGTATAGTATAAAAAGTATTAAATATATTTCCGTTGCCTGGTACCCGTAACACAAGTTCTTCGAGAACTTACCACGGGACCAGATTCACGTGGTGTGAAGCGTCCATAGATATTATTAAATAAAGTCTTTTTTACCGAGAAAAGGCTTCGAGTTTTGGGTTTGTTGGGCAATGGGCAGTATTTTGAGGGCCCGAAATAGATGTCCAATTTGTTTAACAAAACAATAAAAAGTTATATGAACTTTTTATGGTTTTGTTAAACAAATTCTAATCAAACTTTATACTTTCTACATTCTAAATAAATGATAAACATCCAATCATTAACTGTGGGAGAGCCACGCTTCGGCACGAATGGTACGGCTCGACCGGATAAATACCACGACCTCCCAGAAAACCGGCGTGAAAGACTCAAGGGGGGATTGGGGATTTTAAGGACCGGGAACGCAAGTCGCAACACCAGAGGAGTTAGAAGTGTAACTCCTCTGGTGTTGCGACTTGCGAGTGTCTACGGGGTAACGCTTACCATCAGGCGATCCGTCTGCTAGGTTTCTGGTTATTTTCATAAAAAAAGAATAAAATATTACCATTTTGTATTTGGATTATTTGGATTAAAATTAAAAAAGTTATAATTAAAAAACCCTTAAAAAATGAGATAATTATGTATGTCTGATAATCCACGGTACGACATTTTGAGTTTATTAACTAAAGATCCCTACGGTGTAAATACCTAATAATTAAATAATTCAAACTAAAATTAGTTCAAAATTGGCTCCATCAATATTTAAAATTTTGCGTCATTCACGGCAACTCTTTTTGAAATAAATTTTGCGAAACGAAACGCATTACAATTAGGAATGTTATGCAAAGCTAATCATTGAGGGCGCCACCTATAACGTAATAAGTGTGTCAAGTGTCAAGAGTGTTTTCCTTTTTTTTATCTGATTATAATGACCGATGTCCGTGATGATCTATAGTATATTAATTAATGCTTACTGCTTAATTTTTGCCGCCGACTATAACAATGTATAAAAATAATTATTTAATAATATAGTATCTAATCAATACTCGTATCATCACTGGTGATTGTTTAGTAGATCCGCAGATCGGTAATGCTTATTGGGGGAAATACCACGGCCTCTCAGAACACAGGCATGAAATAATGCTTGAGTTTGTTTTGCTGAGAGAGTGAGAATAGCAGAGGCTTTTTTGTATTTATAACTTTCTTAAAATGTGTTCATAATAATATGGATAATAAATTTAACTAAGAAGAGAAAAAATATTATTTTTAAACAAAAATTAAAACCGACTTCCAAAGTAAAAATGCACAAACAAAAAGGTATGAAATAAAACTTATTTTCTAAATAATTCCCCTTTTAAATTCGGCAAAAATTTTAACTATTTCTCTACTCAATTTTCTTAATTTTGAAGTCGGAACCAGCAAATGTGAACGTGAGTTCTATAGAATATTGTAGGATATTGTTTGGGCTGGGACAACCATTGCTCAGGTGGTTTAGACAAAAAATTTGCGGAGAAAGAAATAAACTTAGACATAATCGATTACAAGAAGAAGAAAGAAAGTTAACTTATTGAAAAAAATTTTTGGTCATATAAGGGACACCCTAATATACATACACTCATACCCCCTTACTAATAAAAGTATTTACACACCGGATAACTTAAACACCGTTGCTGTCTTTATCTGATACGTTGGAAATGCCACATGATAGTAAAAGATAGCAACGTTGTTTAAGTTATCCGTTGTGTAAATACTTTTATTAGTAAGGGGGTAGAAACATAACCCTCCTTTTGATGCAGTCGGGTAAAAAGAAAATGTTTGTCACTATTTATAGGCTCCTGAATTTGCAGATTAGACCGTGAGGGCCAGCCTCACTATAAATAGAATAGAGAAGAAATATTTGAGGAGTAACATAACAACGGCACTCCCATACAAAAAAGAACAACTTTACATCGTAGGACATAGGTAGCATGGTTGAAGAGACCAATAGTTTCGATAGCCTACTATCGAAACTATTGGTCTCTATGTAGTTACTATGTAGTTACAAAAGTTACAACTTATTTCAAAGTGTAAAAAGGCCCTTAGCATAAAATAGTAGTAAAAAAGGAAAGAAAACCGAATCATAGTCCCTTTTCACTACTTGTCAGAAAGTTAAGTAGTGAAAACGGAACAAGCCGGTGGAACATGGCATGTAACATGATTTTCGTCTTTGCCGTGTTCATACTAAGTCCCACCTGGGCCTTTAGTCAAGATGCATTCGATAATTTCGACGGCGAAGTTCGAAAACAAAATGTATGGGATTTGACATAAGGCATCGCAAGCGATATGTCACTTAACATGTTGCCCTGTTGCGAAACGTTTACGTGCGAGATCCATGTGTGCACGAATATGCCAGCTCGAGCGGATAAATACCACGCGTTCAAAGAAAACCAGCGTGAACTAACGCTTGCATTGTGTTTTGCCGAGTGAGTGAGGTTAGCGGAGGCCCAAGGGGAAGCAAGGGATTCTAAGAACTGGAAACGTACTTATATTTCCTCTGGTGTTACCGGTGTCCATGGGCGGCGCGATTAGACTAATATTTTAATAAGACTTTTAAGCGATAAAAACAATTTTGTACCGAATCAGCGAAATGTTTTTCGAATCTCAGGTGGCTGTCCATAAGTAATCCCAAGTTTCGAGCCTCATCCACTCGTTCAATAGGCTGACCAAGAACCATAATACCGAGCGAGGCTAGCAAATTTTTTAACTGATGCTGGCCACCTAATGCTAAGTGTCTTGTCTTGGACGGGTTCAGTATTAAATTGTTATTTGCTGACCATAGAGCTATTTGATTCAGATCCTCGTTTAGGCCGCGCACCGCTTTTTCATAGTCTCTAGCCAGAAAGCAGATATATAGCTGGATGTCATCCGCATAAATGTGATGCTTACAGTTTTTAATGAATTGTACTATATCAGCACAGTAGAGGCTAAAAAGGTTCGGACCCAGGAGTGAGCCCTGCGGTACACCTGCCTCCACTTGTGCTAATAAGGTAGTGCCAAGTTTACCGCCGCCGAGCTGGATTTGAACACATTGCCTTCTATTATGAAGGTAACTGTCAAAGCAGCGTCGAGATGAGATGTCAAAACCGTAATAGTTTAGATAAAAACAAATTGATATTAATGAAGTGAAAGGCTCGTCAAAAATCCAATAAGTACACATCCCACTATCCTGGGCAGCCAAGATATTATCGGTAACAGTAGAGCGGTGGCTGTACTTTTTAGCTTCCTAAATCCAGACTGTAGAGGTGATAAAACGTCATTTGTTTCCAAATAATGTGTTAACTGTAGGCACACCACTTTCTCCAGAACCTTATAAATACACGGCAAAATGCTTATCGGCCTAAGATCGCCAAAGTCCAAGGGATCCTTTTTTTGGCAAAGGGCGAACCTTCGCAATTTTCCATAGATCAGGAAAGCAAGAAGTTGAGATGGAGCAATTAATAATAGCGGTTATTACCGCTATTTATACCGCGAATGAAGAGTTGGGTAGAGTTAACATTAGCATGTTTAAATTAATCCCGTCAAACCCTTCAGCGTTCGATTTTAAAGTGTTAATGATACGATGTATATCAAGACTACTTACAGTTTCGAGTTTTGCCCGGTTCCTATATTTGAAAAACGATCCGTTTTAATTACGAATGGTGGAATATTATACGAGGCGTAAGCTTAAACCGTTCCTATAAAAAACGTCTCGTTAAGCAACTTACCGTCGGCTTGCTACTAACGGAAGGGAGGGTTACTAGTAACGGACAGTAAGCGTAATGTACGAAGAAGACAGTTTAGGCCGTTCCTATAAATATTTTAAGCGTCAGTAGTTTGTCAAGATTACTATTCGTAATGCCATACGGTTACCTGTCAATTTCGGTCGGTTAGTGTCTATTTCACTGTTTTCGCTGCAAGCTGCAAGAAATTTAAAGAAATGTCGAGTTCAGACAGTGATAGGGAAGTGTTCGATATTATCACCACGGACTCCAGTGAGACTGATTCAGAAGAAGATAATAGGCGTGATAGAGTATATAAAGAAAGAGTGAATTATTTAGCGACGCTGGATTCGTACGAATTTCAAAGGAGATTTCGACTTGATAAAGAATCTGTTGAACAGTTACTACTTGAAGTTTATCCACACTTAAGAGTAACAGGAGCCAGGCACATAACATGTTGGAGGCATTTGCATACCGTCAAAATATATACTATGAAAACATAACCTCATACCTACCTAAAATAAGAGTAAAAACTCCATTATAGTGAAATAAATTATTATTGATGTTATTTCAGAAATCATGGGATATCCCACTACATCAGGTATTGTTGACATTAAGGTTTATTTATTTATTTATTGTATATTGACACATCAACAGTTTGTAGGAGTATTACATTTGAGCTTAAAACTAAATTACATAAAACAATTTCTTCTTCTTCTTGGGATCTATGTTTCAGTTATATACAAAGTACTTTGTGGATCTATGCTTTAATAACAATGTTGCTACATCAGGAGAAGAACCAATTTCGCCTTGAGGTTCGAGCATTTGGAATCTCGTCATAAAGTGAACTTTAGTTCTTTTGTGGTAAGAGTTCCAACCCATCATTTACCGACCTTCGAGAAGGAGGAGTTCTGGCCGATTGGAGTCGTCTACAGAAGATTTAGAGGATGACTCCCGAACACTTCGCGCCCCACGTCGCAGACAATACGTGTTTAATGTTAGTGTTAGTTTTTTATATATTATGTACCTATGTTAGTCTATAAGGTATAATATGGGCCTATGCAGCCTGAAATAAACGGTATTTAATTTAATTTAATTTCATTTAATAAAAATTTAGTTTCAAATTGTTCACTCTGATATTCGCAGCTCTCTTACGAGCAGCCTTTTTCAAATTGTCCCATTTCAATTTGAGTTGCTCTTGCTGCCGTGGTATTTGACCACATTTTGAATTAAATGTGTTGGTCAAATTAGCCCAAAATTCCTCTTTAAGTTTGTTTGTGGCCGCATTGGTCGCTTTTGTTGTAAGTATTGGGTTGCTTTGTATGTGATCCACAAGCATCCGCATAGCACACATCCACAACAGGCTTCTTTGTTTTCTGTAACAGAAATATACCTAAATGAAGTAAATCTTTGCAATATTTTAAGCGGCAAACATGTAGGTACAGTTTGTTAGAAAATGTCAAATTATAGACGTTATCTGTACTCACCGGCGTAATATCCATTTCAAAAGTTGTACGTAAAACACTACTAGAAACTTTATTATACTTTCTTCTGTAAAAGTCGTAATAACAGAGATTATAAACGTACTTTTATTTTGCAAAGATGATGGATGTCATCAGTCAAACAAAACAAAATTTACTTACGCTTACGTTCCGTTCCCGTTCTTGTTATGTGTATGCATTCTACTGTATTTGGTAAGAAAAAGATAAAATAACACGCAAATACCTGCGATTGTACGATAATAATAATATTATTACGATAAAAAAATTAATTAATATCAATCATATTATGTGTATCTAATTTATTATGTCTTGAATTTTGTGCCATTTTCGGTTTCAATTTTGCTTATAACGAAACGCACAACTAAGAGTGAAGAGGGCTCGGTATTTGAACGACCGACGGTCGCTCGTCGATAGCAGGTATAGAAAGTTAATTGTGGAACAGTATTTACGACTCGTAGTCGGTTGTAGAAAAACGGATAGTAACTTTTATACCATGACGATCCGTTGATTATAGGAACCGGGCATAAAAGTAGCAGAGCTCAAAACTCAAAAAATGTTAAAGTGATAAACTTGTAGTGGCATTTCTTGGAATACTTAAGAAGTGATTGTTTATTACAATTGGATCTATAAAATAGGTAGGAAATTCAATATTTTTCTTTGTATTAATTGTGTTTTTTTAATTTTTCCATAATAGTTTAGGTTCTTTCATTTTATTATTGATATTATACTTAAAATATGCTATTTTTTCATTACGGAGGCTTTGTTCTACGAGTCTTTTAATTGTTTATGAAGGTAATTTAATTTTGTAATTGTTAATTGTAACAGTCTTTTTTGATTCAGTTTTGTCTTTACGATATTCTGTCAATGCTTTATCACGTAACCTCATCATAAAATTTAACATAGGCGTTATCCAGGGATACGAGGTCTCCCTCACTGTACACGTTTTGACTGAAGAATGGAAGTTAAATATACCTAAAACAAGAGTGTTAATGCCTGAACCATCTCGTCTACGTTACAAAGATTTACGACTTCATTCCATGGTACGCGGTTTAAGTCGCTCGAGAATCTGTCCATACATATATTTTTAATGGGCCTGAAAGATAATGTAAGAGGTGTACACCTATCACATACAATATGGAAATCCGATATAATAATGCTAAAACCATTTATAGCTCTGTAATTAAGTTTTTTTGTTTTTGCATCATTTGCAGCTAAAAAATTAATATTCAAATCACCCAACAAAATATAAAAGTCACAACTACCCAGACCGATCATAACGTCATAAAGAGCATCAATAAATAAATCCGTGTCAAACCAGGGTGGACGATACGCAGTACCTATCGCAAGCATTTGCTCTACGGACTGGAATTGTATATTAACGGTAGCCTATGTGTATATCCAGGACTATCTGTGTGCTAAATTTCATTCAAATCCGTAAACAGCAATCTATAACATCGTAATAAAATATAAACGCAAATAACTAATTTAAATCTAAATCTGCTAAAGATTGCTTCTTATTTATTACTAAGATGTTCGAAATAGGGTAGCTTGGATATCTGAACAAAATTTTCCATATAAGCAAACAAAATAACCGTACAATTACTTATTACTAGTAACAAACAGATAAATGTTTTGACCTTGGTACTTTAACAGTAACATCGCACTTAACACAAAAATTACCTTCAACGGGAAAAATGATCTTCTGCTCGGTCCGTCCGTAGTAATCGTCAAACTCCGGGGGCTTGTCCGTCCCCTGGCTCAGGATCTGACCCTGGGCCACCGGCATCGGCAGGCTGTTGACCGGCACCGCCACCACCGGCTTCTTGCTCAGCCTCAGCTTCTTGAGAATCTGCTGCTTCACAAACTGCAACCGCACTGTGGTGAGCTCAGACACGCCGAGCTCCGCGCTCGCGCTCGCACACGCGCCTAGCATCTCGCACAGGTGTATTTGGACCAGCAGCAGCACGAGAACTCGCGGATCCATGGTGGGTTTCTGTGAGGCCGGGAGGTCGAGCCGCATGCGGACGTCGACGTTGACTGCGGCCGGCGCTGGCGCGCACGGTATAAATGCGCACCGAGGGTTGTTCCGCGAGATAACTGATAAAGGGGTCAAGCCGCTCGTTCTTGGACAATGGACCCCGCGTGATACATTTTTCATACCTCAAGTCTTAGTCCGGGTTGCTATTGGGTCCATACGTTAAAAATTTCACAGGAATGTTACAAAACATAGTTTCAATGTCTTAAGCCTTATGGAACAAGTATATTATTAATTACTCGTATACCTATTTACTTCATATTATCATGTAAGTACTATCAGCGAACTAATTCATAAGCTGGTAGTGTATGAGAACACTTTTGTATTATAATGTAAATAAATACCTACATTTATTTGTATTATAATGACAACATGCAGTCACAATGCCAATTGCATTGCCAGTTTGATGTCATTATAATACTAACAGCTTATAAATTAGAATCCGATAGTACATAAAACACGCCAGGCTATTTTGTGTAGGCTAATTTAGGTTTCTTAGGACTAGTTTTTACGTTTTCTAATTTTAGATAATGGTTGCTAGAAAATACAAGTGCACGCTATAAATGCTTAAAAATAAATATTAAAAAAAAATATATAAACGTTTATAGTTATTAGATTTGGATGATTATTAGACGCCTATCTTTGCTCAAATGCGATTTATTACTTAATGTATATTGTAGCAATTGCCTTATTAACAATAAATAGATAGTCAAGGAAAACGTTTATCGTATTTTATTTGGTTAATGCTCTCGGTGTGTTTTTTTAAACTTTATCTAAAGTTGAACGAACTGGCGAAATCCAGGAATTAGGTCGACGGACAACAGTCTGCTTAGCACTTGAAATTGTAACTGATACCAATTTCATTATTATTAAGTCCGTATTACCTTGATAAAACTTCGATCTTGTAAAGAATTATATCTAAACCATATGGCCGGATTCATTTTAGAGTAGTAAAACTGAAATACCTACTGTCACACACAGTAAAATAATTATTAGAGTTTCCTCCTATGAAACCTTATTATCCTTATTAATGAAACGATTTATGAAACTTGAAAAAATTATGAAACGATTTTTCATATGTATAAGCCCGGGGTATGAAAATCTATGGGAGTAAAAGCGAATTCACGATGTCTGATGGTCACACGTCACAGTGTCGCACGACGTAAGCCCAAGATACGTCGGTCGCTTTATATTGCACATAAAATCAATCTTGCTTAAAACTTCGTGACATAAAATGATTATTGTTTATGTTTTCATGGTTCTGTTATGTAATTTAACGAATTCATTGTATAATTAATATAAATAAATGTATCATGCAGCATGCAATATAAAAAATGCATTCATTTACCCTTGTTCACTAATCTATTTATTTTATAATCGTTCGTAAGGAGTAAGCTCCAGTCGTGCGTCGGAGCTGACACACACTATTTTTTTATGTTTAAAGGTCATATTTTGTTTGTATTGCTCTGATATCCAGAATATTTGCCACAATCTACAGAATTTAGGTGATGTACACTGAAATGATGCACAAAACTAGCATGTAACTTTATAGTAGGCTGCCTAGGTATAGTGTTGTCACAAGCAGGTACTCGCAATTAGGAATATTTATATTCAAAGAAAATTGCGTCATAATAAACATGATATATTTTATAAATGTTTTAGGTACCTAAGTATTTGTTTACTTAATAATTGTTATTCTCACGTCGTGGGCAGAGTTTGGGCGGATGAATCTTTCGGTTCCCATTTGTAGGGCGGGAAAACCTGAAGTAATTGGTATTACGACGATCGCTGAGAGCTTTCGGGGTGTTATCTGTCCGCAGGTTAGTGACGCTAGACGCCCCGCTATCGGCTTGAGTCATGTGCGCAAAGCGTGCACTGTGACGACAGCCTACGTAGCTGTTGAATAAGTAAGTACCTGGGTAACCGAGCTCTGGTAGATTAAAAACAAAAGAATTACAAAAATATTTTACCGGGGTTCGAAGTTCGAACCCACCACATTCCGAATTTCCGAACAACGCAAAATTTAAAAAAACTGCCAATCGGACACAATTTTGTTTTGTTTTTGTATTGACGACCTCTGTGGCTCAGTGGTTGAGCGTGTTGGTGTTCAAGTCAGGGTTCGCGAGTTCGAATCCCGCCGAAGGAACAAAAAGTTTTTTCTGTGTTCCTGGTTCATGGATGTGTATTAAATATGTGTATAATATTATATAATTGTATAAAAAGTGTTAAATATATTTCCATTCATGTTGTCATTGTCTGGTACCCGTAACACAAGTTCTTCGAGAACTTACCACGAGACGAGATTGACGTGGTGTGAAGCGTCCATAGATTATTAGAGTCGAAATTATTGATATATTGTTGTACAACAAAAGAAAAAACATATATAACTTATAAAATGCGCAGTTTCCTGGAACTAAACCGAGCTATCTCAAGTCTAAAGTCTAGTCAAAGTCCAAAAAAATAGTCAGTGCAGTCAATGAGTCAAGTCAGTCCATTCAGTAAAGTGGTAGAAGCTTTATTGAAAGTTCCTAGCGAGTTTTGGAGGGAAACTCAAAATAGTACGTTTTTAGAAGTTGTACCACTTGCTCACACTTGTGCACGTTAACGAATATATTTTAATGGTTCATATTATACCAATATTACACATTAACTCAACTAACTTCACTCATGTCTTATTGCTAACTTCATATATCACACCTTATTTTGACTCTAGCGCCATTATGGCCAGTTTTGAAACGGTTATTTGACTACTTTTATCGGACACTTTTTAGCTTTTCTGCCTTAGAGTAATAATCCTCCATTCCTCTACCTTCCATAATTTTTAGGTATTACTAATAAAAATTACTGAAATTGTCTGAAAGCTTTTCAGACCAGTACGTATGTAGAACATACGTGTTTTGTATGAATTATGAAAACGCTTTTCTTCATCAAGAATCTTAATAATAGTAATTGAAGAATAACATATTTAAACACGCGTAGCGGGCGCTATCTTTACACATTTTGAAAGCCGTCTTCCGAATCGCACGAGTCCACTGCCCAGTGCTCTCAGTGGTAACAAAATTGTTCCCACTGTTGTGACCACTGGATATAGAAGACAGCTGTCATTACTCCCTGACAGAGAAGACATACACACTCTGTATATCAGTGATGTCGCCATGATCCTCTCTGATCCACAACCACGAGCGGGCTGTACAGCTAGAATGCCTAGATTTTTTACTTTTGCAGTTGGTTTAAATAATTATAATGTGCAATAACTTCCAAAGTAATAAGCATATGTATGATTACCCACCCTTAGTTTAAATTGTCAAAGACTGTACAAAAATCTCATAGAAAATTATTGTAAAGGTCTCATTTAGAGTAATTGTAAAGCTTAGAATTATCAAAAAGTAACTAAGGATGAACGATTTAAATTTTTGTTATTTTTCTAAAGAAAGATTTATCAACTAAGAGTCAAGTCAAATATTATTAAGTTCGATCTTTGATAAATAAATATTTTTAATTAATAAAAAATTATCGACTTTAATGGGCTTTTTAATTACCTTGTATGAATTTACCCCATGGCGTATGAAAATACCCCACATACTGTACCCCGTACGTGGGGCACGTTCGTACAAATATCTTAGCGTAGAAAAATTACTATAACTCTTTAACCTTTTGACATAATAGTTTCAGACTTTTTTGTAACAAACTACAATATATTTGTTACACTTAGGTACACCTGTACACACTTGTCCCTACATAAACTAGATAAATTCGACGATTAATCATAAATTAAAAAAATAAAATCTAAAAAGTGTACGAAGCGTAACCACTTTCCCCTATTGCGTGGCGCTCATCTTACACACACATCTTTCACAAAATTGTGATAAAGGTATTTCGGGTTTTTAGTGCTTTGTATTGTATAATGCCTAACATCTAAATAATCAGACTACATCTAAAAGATGTTAGTTTGGGTATGGGACTGTAGTCGACTATAAATGGAAAGGAACCCTATTTTTTTTAAACGGAACCTTAAGATAAAATTAGCCTAAGTTACTCCTTATAACATCAGCTATCTGCCAGTGAAATCCGGTCAAAATCGGTTCGGCCGTTTCAGAGATTCATCATCATCATCATCATTAACAGCCATAGGACGTCTACTGCTGGACATAGGCCTCCCCCAAAGATTTCCACAACGAACGGTCCCGGGCCACCCGCAACCAACGGCGGCCCGCGACCTTCATAAGGTCATCGGTCCACCTAGAGGGAGGCCGTCCAACGCTGCGCTTTCCAGTTCGTGGTCAGAGATTCAGAGATTAGCCGAAACAAAAAGACAGCCGGACAGACAGACAGTCAAAATTAAAAAAAAATAGTTTTTTTTTGTGTAGGTACCGTGTATGCGATCATATCCATATACTGCAAAGCTTTTAATTTAAAATTACAAAGAGAGTTTCAATTTAATTTTTAATATAAATACGTCTATGTTTATTTATTACTAATGTATGGTAGAGTCGGTACTTACGTTTGTGTAATGTGTTATATTGTGTGTATTGTACGTAACGTTTATTTACCTACCGTAATATAACCATTGACTTAATAATTCGTGCAGAAGTACCTACCTAAATTAAAAATTATTATGTTCGTTTCGTCGGTCATAAGTCAAATCGTAATGACTGATGAATGATGCAAGAATCACAACATCTGTCAACCGTGATAAAAATGATGAGCGAATGATATAAGGGATTAAGTCGTAATCGCTGCATAAACTCTGAACGATTTGGTCATGACTTCATTCTACTGTTTCACGATCTGAGCAAATGTTACGAATTTTTTATCCCAGATAGGCCAATTGTTTTTTAAGTGATGACAGTGGGTAAAGAAATTATTAAATGCACTTGAAACTTATCGCTCAAATATTGTTCTTAGCGTGCGCATCGTAAGATTACGAAAGATATTAATTAGTAGTTATCTTAATTCTTAGGAAGAAGTAAAAAGGTTTTGTAAATTTTTGTTGTAGTGGTGTACCAATTTTAGGGTTCCGTAGTACTAGATACCACAAGAAACCCTTACAGTTTCTCTATTTCTAGCTCTTTCCGTCTGTCTGTCTGTCCACCCTTCTAACTTCTGTAAATATTAATATAAATGCAGGAAATTTGGTATAGTTATAGATTGTGTATAGATCTCGGTCATGGATGAAATAATAATATTTTAGGAGTGGCTCTTCATACATGTGAAGTGGGGATGAAAAATATTTCTTCACTCTACCCCATCGTGTATCGACGAATAGGTCTTATTAAATATAATAGGTTTCATAGTTCATACATCAAATTTTTAACGATATGACATTAAATGTAATAGCAAGTATTTTTGTATTTACGTTGTCGTATAACTAACGAATTAAACACTATAGGCTTGATATTATCAAAATGAAAATTAGGTAGTTGGTATTTTTGAAACTATTATTGTTATAGATACAAGATAGACCATATTATCACAGATTACTAAATAGTTACTACGTAAATATAACTGAAAGTGTATACTGAAATACTGAAACATCGCTCAAAGCTACAAATTAGTAAGCTTTTTATAGGTACTAATTAAAAAATATATATTATGTACATAAGCGCTCTAAGCTCATAATTTCTTTCTTTACTGAAACACCGCTTAAATAGTGAGATTTTCTTATTTAAAAAATTGATTACGAACATTAGCGCTTTAAGCTCATAATTTCTGTCTTTTAATTATTAATAAAAGTAATAATTACTTAATCGTAGAGCCAAACTATTGTATATGTCGCATTTTTAAATCAAAATTACTTTTCTTAGAAGGTAGTTAAGAGGCATATTTGAATCTCAGAAACAAAGATACATTTACAATTTTTACATACTGAACAGTGCAGAATAGTTATTGGCCTAGTTCGTAGCGGCCTCGCTTATTGTAAATTTTGCTTAACTTTTCAATTAAACCCAAAATTGCAGAGAAAGATTTTCATAAAATGCGCGAAGGCACTTTTTTGAGCTCCTGGTGTGAACTACTGTTCTAAGCAAATGAAATAATAAAATGAGAATGTTATCTCCTACGAGGGCGGCACTGAAAATTTCGGGAATCAAGGAAGTGACACAACATTACTATTTAAAAATGTATTTATTGCTTTTCGAAGTATTCTCCGCGAAATTTGACACATTTTTCCATACGATGGAACCAATCATTGAAGCAACCATTCCATTCGGAAGTTGGGGTCTCCAAAATGGCCGTTTTGTAGGCGTCGACAGCTTCTTCAGGTGATGAAAATCTCTGACCACGCAATTTATTCTTTATTTTAGGGAAAGTATTGAAGTCATTAGGGCTTAGGTCGGGGCTGTACGGCGGATGGTCTAATAATTCTATGATATCTTGCTCTAAAAACTCTTTTGTTCTGTGCGCGGTGTGAGAACTCGCATTGTCGTGATGGAGGATGATGCGGCGGTTGCAGTTCTCTTTACGGAGTTCAGAAACGACCTGTGGCAAACAAATGTTAGCATACCATTCTGCATTAACCGTTCTTTGTCCCTCAAGAGGAATAGTCGCAACATGGCCGGTTTTGGAGACAAACGTGGCCACCATTTTTTTGCAACACTCCGTGAACGAACAATTTTTGTTGGCTTTAACTCACTTTCGAACACGCAAACTCGTGACTGGTTTTTTGTTTCGCGTTCGTACGCGTATATCCAGGATTCGTCACCTGATACGATGTTATATACAGCATTTGAGGATCCTGCGTGGAATCTTTCGAGAGTTCTGACGCACCAAGTAACGCGAGCCGCTTTTTGCTCTTAACAGAGCAAATGCAGTATCCATCGGGAAAACAACTTTTTTACACCTAATTGTTCATGCAAGATTATTTGTATTTGACTCATGCCAATGTCTAAAGTTGCCTGAATTTCGCGGTATGTCACATGTCGATCTTCCTCAATCAGCTTACGCACTGCATCAACGTTTTCTTGGGTGACTGCAGTTTTTGGACGACCTTGACGGGGATCATCACTGAGCTTGACACGTCCACGTTGAAATTCAGCAAACCAGCGATAAATTGTGGTTTTGGATGTGGCTTCATCACCAAATGCAGAAATCATCCGGTCAACACACTGTTTTTGTGTTAAACCACTTCGAAAGTCATAATAAATCATCGCTCTAGAATTTTCTCGAGTCAATTCCATTTTCTCAACGACTAAACAAGTTTGACAAGACCTTGTGACAAGACCGAGAATCTTTTTTTAAATAAATAAACGGTATTCGATTTTTAAAACCAAGGACTTTTAAATTAAAAAGATTTTAATATGACAGGAACAGTGGAAATATTCTATTCCCGATACTTTTAGTGCAGCCTATGTATTGATCCGTTTCTGAAAGGTTAATCAAATAGTTGATGAACTTACACGTTGTTGAGTTAACAGGCTTGTTAAATCAATTCCGTTTCTGAAAAACTGATTAGTGAAAAATTTACTTATCATTGATCAAATTGACATAACACATACAAGCAGATACAAGCCTTAAATAGCTTTTCTAAAACCGAAAACAGCGCTTGACATGTTGTTTGACCATTCGTTTGACCTTAGTTATGTTAAATAAAACGACTGATCAAGCTTTTTGCAACTCAATTTACACTTGACAAGAGATTTGACCGCTGATTAGTTGATTTTGGCGTTGATCAGCCTTTCAGAAACCGTAAATGTGCGTATTCTCACCCGGTTTCTGAAAGGCTTATCAAATAGTTGATCAACTAACACGTATGATGAGTTAACAGAGTTGTTAAATCAATTTGCGTTTCTGAAACGCTAATTAGTGAAAAATTTACTAATCATTGATCATCTTGACATGACACGTAGTTTGATTTTTAACATGGTCGCACAGTGTGTGGCGTCCAGTTTGTCGTTCAATATTCCATATCGAAAAAAAAAAAATAATTTGTCAAGCAGATAGCTGTCAAGTGTCCAGAGTGAGGTATTTTTGGACTTAAGTCGTTAATAAGTGAGTAGTAAGGTTTTCGATATTCCGCGAATTTCGAATTTTTCTTGACAAATATTACAATAGAAGTATTTCAGAATGAGTTCTCGAGGCAAAAATTTTACCGAAAGAGAAAAATGTCAGCTTATGGAAATAATTTCCAAGTGCCTACTGAAAAGTATTATGTGATTTTAGTATTAAGTACATTACCTTCACTTGTTTGAATAATGAAGCATCTGTTGTTGTATTTTTTTAGATATAAACACATAATAGAAAACAAAATATGTACCAAATTGGGGAGCATGGTACAAAAACGTGAAGCTTGGGAGTCTATTGCTTTAGAATTCAATAGTAATCGCACGCTAAAAAGCTACATACAGGCAATTGGCCCACCACACATACCCACCACTGCAACTCCTGTATAGCCAGGATCCACTTTTCATTAGTGGAAATTAAAAAACAAAAATACATATTTTTAAATCAACTTTATTTATCAATCTTGAGTTTTTAATTTATGATATCGCTAGAATATGTTTTCCTAAGCCAAGTACAAAAGGAAATAATCCTTCAATGTATGAAATTAAACATGAGTCAAGTAGCCTGTTTTTATTAACGAATTTAATTATGTTGTCTATAGGTAAATTTAAAAACTTATCACATGAATAAAGCGAATGATTATTATAATTACGTAAGTGCAGTTACGGCCGCGTTTAATATTAACTGCACGCTATATGATTTATTTTCTAAAGACTTATTGTTACTTAAGCGTGTAGAAACAAAAGTATGTGACTTATTCGTATTTACAGATTTATTAAAGTTTTCAAATAAACCTTCGCTGTGATTTAAATGAATAGTTTTTAACAATTCAGCTCTATGTTTTAAAAAATTTATTAAATCGTTGTGATGTGAATTTTGCGTGTATTTGAATTATTGTTATTTTTTAAACCTTTTGTAGTTATCCCACTCGCATTCTGTCGACCGATCGAGTTTATTTGTAATTAAATAAATGAGTAACGTATCCCACGAGTCGTTGGGCTCGCCTAATGTATTAAGGGCGCGAATATTTTTTTAAACTGTATCGATTAACTCACGAATTGCACGAAACTGCACGAAACTGCGGATTCTTTATTAGAAAACAAAGCTTTATCGCGATTTTATACGAGTAAGCGACTGTTATTGTATCTATTCTCCAATAGATACAATAACAGTCGCTTACTAGATAGTTCTCCGATGAAAATTCTAATGATTTGATAACCATGAGTGCGTTACCTGTGAGAGAAGACCGCAAGTAATGGAATTTTTGAACATTGTCTATGTCCGTAGAGTTGTGTATCAGAGAGAGATATGTATCACGAAACTCAAGCCACTGGTCGTATTTATTCTTATTGGGCCTATCTAGTGGCCCTAAAGATATATATATATATATATTTAATAACCACAATTATAAAACCACATTCGTTCGATGTCAAATCGGGCAGGATTCGCCAGTGTCCTTTAACATCTGTCAGTTGTTCCAGTAGCTAAAAATTGCTACAAACGAAATTTTCGAAACATTAATTTATTTCGAAATTTTGCCAAAGAAACACCATTTTGTGGTAAAAATTAACTTAGCGTTTTGGGCAAAAAAAAGCGTTTACTGGAACACGGAACTAGCGATAAGTATTTTATTTTGGCCTCAAACTCCTCTCTTATCAGCCGTTTATTGATTTTACTTTAATCACTTACCAAAAGATATTCGGATGATTCAATTCGAGTGACAAACGAATCATCGAATTTGCATATTGTATGATGTAAATTGTAAACTGTAAACTGTTTTGCTTAAATACGTTTGTAAAGTCAACTAAAAATATCATGTCATGTCATGATTTGTTCGATTGTTAAATATAGAGTTAGTTTGTACTGTTATGTTACTATTATGTTCCATAGAAGCTCATTTATTCGTGAGTATTGGGAATTCTCTACACGTCTTAACAAATGTGTTTGTTTGGATGAATAGGTACGTAGATCTTTGGAACCCTCGTAAATAAGGTAGGTACATCCTCCTTCAGTCGTGCTCCTCATGTCCGAGGTTCGTGACCCCGCCCTTCCATCACCTTCTTTCTTATGACGGCGCGCTAGTTTCTCCCATCTTCGGCTACTCGAAGAGCATCGTAGACGGTGGACTCGAGTGTGGTGCAGATTTAGTCAGACCAACGCATCGGGCTGCGGCCTCGCGGTCTTTTTCCCACTATTTTGCCAGTTACCATTTTTTCAAGATTAGCTTTTCTCCGTGGACTTCGGACACATAGCCAGAAAATAAGGATCTTTTCTGGCTATGTGTCCGAAGTATTGTAGGATACGTTTACGAGAGCCTAGTTTTGATGTTAAGTTTAGCCAGTATCGATGCGTTGGTTCGGAAATCAGTCCACGGTGTTCGGAGCATTTTTCTCTAACACCACATCTCGAAGGCGTCGATACGTCTGCGGTCTGCAGACTTCAAGAGTCCAAGTCTCAGATCTGTAAAGGAAAATGGAGAAGACGAGTGTACGAACGAGTTTGGTCTTAGTCTTCAACGAGATCTTTATGTCTCTCCAGTTTTTATTGAGCTGAGACATGACATTTTTCGCCATCCCAATTCTTCTCCGGACATTTGGTTCGCAGGAGACGTTGTTAGTGATTGTGCACCCGAGGTAAACGAATTCTTCGACTATTTCTAAGTTAAGGGCGCCAGTTGTTGCTTCTGTCTATAAATATAATTTTGGTCTTCCTCTTATTAATAGAAAGACCCAAGTTGTTGTTGATTTGTCCCATTCTCTCGAACAGCGTGCGCATTTCGGGTTCATTTCCACCCATAAGCGTTGTGTCATCAGCGTATCGGAGGTTATTTATACCAACCTACACTTACTGCCTAGACCTACATCTAGCACCTACTACCTACCACTACAACCTACAGGTGATGTGTGGAAGAATACATAAAATATTTACCTAAGAGTTATCTACCACTGAGGGTTGAAGATTACTTCAGTATTAATATCGTTGTTAGGGCTCCCACACATAATAATTGCGAATTCGTATCGCATCGCAAATATCTGCGAGCTCGTATACGGGCTCTAGTATACAATCTCGAGGATGCGATGCGAATTTGCACGAAATCGCAATTATCTGTGGGAGCCCATACACAATGGCAACCTTATTAATATAAACTCACTAGGTACTCCTGGTCTTACTCAGCACTTGCATTGGATTGTGACACTTAAGGCTAATATCACATGTAACATCGGATAACCAATGTTATTAAACAAGGAGTAAGTAACTCTGATTTACAAAGCATTCAGTACGACTGGAGTAGTGCTATCTTTCGTCATTGGCATTGCATAAGGCACGTTTTGTATACATGGAGGAGGCTACGACGTTTATCTCTTTATCTTTATTAGAAAGAGATTATAAAAACTGCCATGATGACAGTGATTTACATTGACAGTTTTATATTTTTTTTAATAAGTTAGGAAAAATGGTTATCTAAAGAAATAAAATACACGTGTTTCTAGAAAAAACTGTATTTATTTTTTAATTATTTGAAAAATTCTAATTTAAAGAGAGTGTAACAGAAATGTGACACTGCATCATAAGAGTAATTTCTTGCTTTCGTAGAGCATATTTGCTCATCGACACAAAGATATTGCTCTAAAGGAATTTTGGTAAATGTTTGGTTAAATTTTTGAACAAGTGGTCTAATTTTGAACAGTCTGACTAATTCCAGATTTTCGCGAGGCAAGATTTGGGAATTGTCATTGAAATGTACCGTCGAATCTCTTCAAACATCTTTACGGATATTACTTCTTGAATCAAAGGAGTTCCAATGGTGCTATTCCAATGATGGGTGGTTACCCATCGATGAAGATGAATCAAAGACATGATGTACACTTTGCCAATAAATTGCTGAATGTCTGTTGTTGTAACCCGAAAACTATTATTGGGATCCATTTGCACAATGTATAAATTAGTTCGTGTTGCAATGAAATCAATCAAATCTTTCGGGAACAACAACAAGAAAATCTGAACCGGCATGTCAAGCTCTAAAATGTCTGTTGGTAAGTTTTCGTTTCCTAGAAAACGCACCTGTTGCTCATTCAAAAGCAGACTTTTCTTCTTCCATCGTAGGTTTAGTTTTTGTGGTTTTGTAGTATGTATTTATCACAGATTGGGTTGGTTGCGGTCCAGTTGGCACAGCAGCAGTAGATGGTGACGGATCAGGTGTCTTCTATACTACGAATAATCTCATGAACATTCACTTCATCATCTTCATTTTCATCGTTAGATAACTGCTCTTGTTCCATCTCATTTTCATCTTGATAATCTGGATCTGCAATACTGTCATCATCACCTTCCATGCCATCTTCAGTATTCGTGAGTATTTTTTTTAGATTTCAGTATTCTTTTAGTAGTTTTTAGTAGAAATCGACGCAAGTTTAGTAGTTTCGCAAAAACAGAGTTGGCAACACTAGAACGAATCGCTTCAGTCCATCGACTGATGAGATCTCGAAATTACACACAGACAGCCGAACCGTATATGGGAGCCCTAAATGTGAGTCACACTGCTCATTATGTAGAATTGTAGACGTACCTACAATAACACTTTTTTGCAATACATAATTAGATATATTTATTAAAACAATTAGCTAATTAAATATAATATTGAGAACATTGTTTATTGAGTCAACACAATGCTTAATTACGTGTTGTTCTCACTTTGAACATTTAGGAATCACCTCCCAACTCCGAGCCGTTTTACTTGCTTATCATTATATTAACATATTTTAAAAATAGTTTGGAATGTTTACGTCAAAAAACTCATCCTTTATTAAGTAGTTGCCTAGGGTAATTTTTATCAATATCACACAAAGGACTCCAAGACGCGCGACGTTTTATGTAAGAAAAGGTTTGTAGTATCTACATAAACTAAAAACCACGAGAGTGAATATTTTTTGTAGACAACGATAATCTGTCAAAAAAAAAGAATATATATAATTCAATGAACCCTAAATTACACGTGCCATTCAAAACTCATAATAGAGCCAGAGCTCGGCGTCGAAAAAGGAGGTCATCGCGAACAATAGAGCATAGGACCACTGTAGATCGCTAGGGGCCCAAAAGTTTGATATAAAACCGCCGCTCTGGTGGTTCTAAGCCTGGCAGATTATTTTTTACTGACCAAAATGTGTCAAGATTTTTTGAGTAAAAAACGGTCATAAGGAACAAGAAAACCGTTTTGATACACGGCTGCGCGTCAACTAGAAACCGATAAAAGCGCAAGTCTGGTAGTCCTACTCTTGACCAGTTTCTAGCCCCTTTACCTTCACAGTCTGATCTGATATTTAGTACACAGTTTGGTCAATAAAAAAAATCTACCAGGTTTAGAACCGCCAGACCGGTGGCGGTTTAATATCAAACTTTTGGGCCTTTTTTCCAAATTCACTTCGCCGGCTTACAATCTGGCGCCTGACAGATAAGTTATTCAAGAAAATAGTTTTATACCAAAACTTTATGCATATAAATATATGATAAAAATAATACATATAAGATAGCTTTAATAACGTATTAAATTAAAAAAAAATTACGTCAAGCAAAAATTGTGCATGTTGAGGTTCATGAATAATTCATTTACGTATGTACGTTTTTCCTGGGCTAAAGTTTTGACAACGAATATATAATATTTCTTAAAAACGTAGGTATACAATTTCTTATATTATAAAGTTCGAGGTAGATGAGTAAAGAACATAACTAAAGTTTTTGCCCCAATCACCTCCGGTAATAACTCGATACTAACCGGATTTGTCTATTTATGGACCAACTTCAAAAAAACTCCCGACGTAATACTCCAGAAAGAGAAGAAACAACAATTGCAGTAAAAATCCCCTTTATTCTCCCACCCTAATACATAATGTTGCCACATTACACGTATGTTACACTATACAAATATTCACATTGGTACATACAAAAATAAATACAAATAAATCATTTTCTATTATTCATATTGAATTTAATTTATAGCTTTACAATATCGAGAATAAAAAAAAATTGCCAGTGAAATACTTAGCTGTCTCGTGTTCATTATCACAGAAACCTAATGTATAAATATAATATTCTATACAAACAATAAAAGTGAAGTACAACGAAGATATATAAACAATAATATTAGATTTAGATATGGCTGTTATTTTCTTTGTGGGCCGACAGAAAATATTAGCTACAAAAATATATCTAAATAGTTTTCCAGTTAAAAAAAAAACTATTTCTAAACGGTATTTTATTTTATTTCATAAACATAATAAGTTTACATAAATCATGGAGATCAGAAGAAAGTTGCTTTAGTGCTTTTGTTAGTATTTCTTACGTTTACTGATATTAAACTACAGGGAGTTAAAAAATCTCTTTGTTAATCTTCAGTGATAGCTTTAATTGGTCATAGTAACTACAGTGGACAGTTGCGGGACAGCTTATAATCTCAAAATAGCTTATAGACAAGACAATAATTATTATTTCTAGCTTTCGAGCAAAACTTTTAGTGATATTTTTAATGTTTTAATATTAAAACATTAAAAATAGACTTGTGAAAAGATTAGATCTTGGAAAAACCTTTTTATTTAAATAGAAAAAAAAATATGGCATTACATAGTAAACACATTTCATATTCTTACAAAAATTGTGATGACAATTTCTATTTTATTTTAACAGTTTTTGCACATTTATTTCTTCATAATTTTTCGCGCATACACACATTTTATAGATTCTATTTCGATTATACATTATAACAATATCGGTTCTTAGATAGTTACTAATTACTAATATTTGTTTATGATCACTCTCATACAAAATCTCACTTTAAATCGTTTATTTACTAGATATAAGGCAAATATTTTCAATCTGAAAAAACACGTGTACACTTTAGTAGAATAAGTACAATTACTTTTTATTATTAACATTAGGTAATGAAGAGCAAATGTTACATTGACTGTCAATTGTCTATTGAATATAATGTATTTTTTTTATTACCTAATAATCTGGAGCAAAAAGTACTTGATGTAAACTAAAATTTATTTTAAAATAAACTTTTTAATACCTTAAAGTAGCATCTAATTTAAAAAAGAAATAACACAATAAAATAATTTCATGACGTAATGTTTCTTACAAGGATTAACTAAAAATTTATTTTATTTTATTGCATGGTGAAGCATAATTTTTTTCGGTATTCGGCAGTTAGCCTGTCGTTACCCACTAGCTAGTTAATCTTCCAAAAGCTAGCCACCTTGCTATTTTCCATAACTAACCAATAAACTAGCTAATAGCTACCAGCTAGCTATTATTACTAGTAAGCAGCCAATATACTTGGTAGCTAGGTATATTTTACCATCTAGCTAGTGCTATCTTTAATCTTATACTTAGCAAACTACCTAGTTAGTGCGTAACTAGCTACTTACTAGTTCCTAGCCACCCACTATCTAGCTCCTAGCCACCCACTGCCTAGCCACTAGTCCGGTCCTACACTACGTATCACATATATCACATCACTAGTCGCAGTCACTGGTCGGGCTGGGGCGCGGCGGCGGCAGCGCGGGGGTTATCGGCGACGCGTCCTTCTCCAACGGCCGGAATGACCAGTTTCCGGCGCCGTCGAACTCCAGCACGTGCGTATGGTATTTCCTGGGGACAATAGATAAATGATGTGATGATGGTGAAAGAATAACACTAAGTATCTGGGGTAAGTGAAATATATTTTGCAAGTTTCACTCTCCTATATTCTGTATGTAAAATGGAAATATCAATTAGGTCCCGTTACACTCTACTGATAAGTGTCAGCTTGTTTGCATATTTCTTTTAGAATAATGAGTTACTGCCATTCTTGCTGATAAGGGTCCATCCATATATTACGTCACAGCGCAAGGGGGAGGGGGGTGGGTCATAGCTATTAAACGTAACGGTACATGTTAAGAAGAGGTAGGTACAAGGGATACTAAATAAAGTGACATAGGGGGGGAGGGGTTCAAAAAGTCGAAATGCGTAAAATAATATGTGGACGGTCCCTAAATATTTGTGACGGGCGAGAACATATTTGAATAACATTGATTTTGAGCACTCTTGTCGAAACTCTTTAATAATAAGGCTGTAAAATAATCACAACCAAAGTGTTGTAACAATTATTTTTTTATTTCTTAAACTCACCAGACACTGGGTCGGTGCGTAATGGAGAGCAGCGTGATGCCCTCCTTGATGGCCTCCTCGTACATCACCACCTCCGTCTCCATCGACACCGCACTCGTGCACTCGTCTAGCAGCGCGTACACTGGCCTGCGGAACGAGATAAGCTTTAATGTAGCAGTATATTTCATAACTTAAGTTAAGTCGTTCACGTACGCAAATCTGGCCGCAAATATAGAGTGCGTACTCTCGTGAACTAACAACTTGCAGTCAAATGAGTACGCATGAAAGCAAAGCTGTGGATTATATTTAAATATACGTGCACAAATGTTTATATTAATGGTACACCGGCCCGTCGGCGATCGTACGTAGAGCGCATGATGCATGTCCATACTCCACAGGGCATACTCACCGGTGGAAGAACATGCGCGCGCACGCCACGCGCTGCTTCTCGCCGCCGGAGAGTGTGGCGCGCCAGTCGCACACCGCACGCAGGCCGCCATGCCGCGCCGCGCACGCGTCCAGCCGCACCACCCGCAGGATGTGCGCCGCGCGCATCTCCGCCGCCGTGTCGCCCACCGCCACGCGCGACGGGTACGAGATCTGGTCGATGAGGGAGCCCATCGACATGTACGGCCTGACAGTATACAAATAAAACACTTTGAGAGTTCGAAAAAAGATATTGATAAAAATTTTTACGTTTACTTCTTGCAACAGGGTGTTTGGCAAAACGTAGTCTCAATCCATAAAATTGGGATCCTGGGGGTAAAGACAATACATTTGAACCCCCCATATGTATGGCCGATGTAGGTATGTTTCTGAGATATTGGCCATTTTGTATTTTTTCAAAAGTAAACCTTAACCTGATTGGTGTTTCATTTCATAATTATAAGTCAGTCATAATTAAATATTAAAAATTCACCACCCGGACCACTCCCGCAAAATCTCCATTTAAGAAATTGACTACGTTCTACCAAACATCCTGTATTTCTTATTTTTAGGTTATGTACCTTTGTGGTATGTAGAACATGAGCGGGCGCGCGAGGCAGGAGGGCGGCGCGTGCGGCTCACCCGCGCAGTGCGCGCACGCGCACGGCCTCGGCACACGCAGTTCCCCGCCAAACACCGGCCACAGTCCCGATACGATGCGGAACAGGCTGAGAACAAGACAAGTACGTTAGGACAAGGTACACAATAGACATACTACATATAAGAACGTAGTCAATCCGTTAAATGGAGATCCGGGGGGGGGTAAAGACAAAACATTTGGACCCCCATATATATATGGCCTATATGTATTAGATAAGTTTCCGAGATATTCACCATATTGTATTTTTTGAAGTCGGTGAACTTTTCGGGGGCTTCTTTTGGTCATAATAAATCACTGAAAATGGTTGATTTTATTTTTCTTGTATTAACAGAAGTGTAATTAAACCTAAACACAATTTAAATTGAAAAATATTTATTGATATTTTATTTAACTTTATTTTCAAAACAACAGTATCATCTTATTAATCTTTAGGGCCATCCAATTCGGCCATACATATACACAAATGAATCCAAACCAGCTTCTTCGAACCTTCTTCGGACCGTACGCTCACTTACGGTTAAACCCCGCACTGCTTCTAACTCATGTCGGGCTTGGACGGCCGTCAAACGGGGGTTTCTACTATGTACACGAAGCCGAATGAAACGATCATCCCTACTCGAAGTGCGTCTTTTTCTGCCTTGTCATGCTCTTCTCACATAAGTACCGGTCTCCCTGAACCATTGGATACTGCGATGGATCGTTGAAACTGGTCGACGAAGATCTCTGGATATCACTCTGTAGGTTTGACCATTTCTTCGCATTTCGAGTGCCCTAGCAATCTCCGTTGGGGCTAAGTTAGGCATAATTCAGTCCTCAACTCCAAAAAGATAGAGATTAAAAAAAAACTAACAAAAAACAGTATTTCAATGAAATTTTAAATCAAACTCAGAAGGAAGAAATACTCGAAGTTCGCTCCAGATGAGGTGTATTTGAATAAAATTAAAACAATTGCATAAAATGTGATGTTCAGTTGTTTTCTTAATTTGAAAATATTTCTTTTTAAATTAAATGACGTATAAACCAGCCAGCCTTATATGATACTGATATCAAACCTTTATTTTATGTTCTGCTTAATATGCCGGAGTGTTATATATATATATATATATATATATATATATATATATATATATATATATATATGATATTCCCGAGTTCAATGGAACACAGTAACTTAACGTTTTCTAAATCTGATTTTATTGCTACGTCACATTCATCACCAGTGGGAATAAGCACGAACTATTGATAACGGCGTATTCGTAACACTATCGAATGAGAATTGTATGAAAATCATGACAGCGCCTATACAATTTTCATTCGATAACGTACGAATACGCCGTAGTCAATTATTCGTGCTTACCCACTGATTGTAACGTGAAACGCACCTCGACTTGCCGCAGCCGTTGGGTCCGACGATTAGCAGGTGCGTGCCGGGCGTGAGGTCGACCGTCACGCCGCTGGCCACCACGTCGCACGTCGGCGTCACGATCGGCACGTTGCGCAGGCGGATCGACAGGTCGTCCGTGTACGTAATTACACCTACAAGAACGTTCAACAAAAAATGAATAAAAGTAAAAGAAAAGTTTCGCATTTTCTTTTCGCTACAAACGCGCAATCGACGCAAGGTTGCATCGCGTTTGTAACATTGCTTTGCGTGTATAGTTATGCCACAAGGCGACTTTCTTGCTACAAAATCGCAGCGTTGTCGCAAAACACTTTGTATTTCTTGGGTAAATAAAGATTTTGCGACCGCAAACTATGCCACAAGGCGTCTTTCTTGCTACAAAATCGCAGCGTTGTCGAAAGAAACTGTATATTTCTAATAAGCTACTATATTTATTCAGGTAAAGCTGAGTATATGTACCCTGCGGCACTGGCTGTCCGTTGCGGAACTTGACCACGAAGCCGTTGGTGGCGGCGCTGGCCACGTGCACGTCGCGCACGCAACGCCCGCGCGCCACCTCGCCGAACACGACCAGCATGTTGGACACGCGCGTCGCGTACCCCGCTAACGTCATTATTTCCTGAAACAGATGTTTATTAATGAGACAAAATGTACACAACGTGGTTGTCTTAAGACAACCTTGCTTATATTATAAATGTGATTATTAACTATTAATATTATCACGTGTTACATAAACTACTTTTTTTCTACAATAAATATTGCATATATACTGTAGTATTTTATTTTTGTAAATAACACTATTCTGGTTTGGCACAAAAGCTGGTTACAACTTTGCATTTACCTTATAACTAGACATGAGCCTCTCGATTGCGTCGGCGGCAGAGTTGAGCAGGTGGCGGGACGTCGTCATGTACTCTGTGCGCTCGCTGATGCTCTGACCCGTTTTACCTGCGAAATACATTAATAACATCAATGGACGCTTCACACCACGTCTATCTGGCCCTTACTATGAACATACTTCCAGTTGTCTGCTATATATCTATACTTTTATACTTTACATATATTTAAGATTTTTCTTATATTATATACATATTTAATACACATCCCTGGAACACAGGAAACTTTTTGTGCCTTCGGCGGGATTCGAACCCGCGACCCCCGGCTTGAGTACCAACGCGCTCCACCACTGAGCCACAGTGGTTGTCAATATTTGTAGTGGCAAGAAATCAAAACCGAAAACTTAGCAAGGGCTAATCAAAAACCGGTAAAAATGTACAGTAGGAGAGCTATGCTTTTGCACGAATGAGACGATTCGACCGAAGAAGTAACATTTCATTCCTTACAGAAAGATGGCGTCAAATAAAGCTTGCAAACCCACAATACCGTAGCAAAATTATAGCAGTGCTTGGAAGGAACAGCTGTAAAACGCCATTTTTACAGTTTCGTCCTAAATACCTAGTTCTTATATTGATGCTGTTATTTTGCTTTGTGCAAGTAAATAATTTTCTATCTATCTTTCTTATAATTCCTCCTTGGTCGCGGGTGTCCATGGGCCATAGCCCATAACAACCCGTCCTCTCTTTTATGTATCACTAGCTTTTACCCGCGGCTCCGCCCGCATAAATACAGTATCCCACGGGAACACTATACTATTTTGGGATAAAAAGTAGCCCATGTGTTAATCCAGAGACTAAATAAACTACATATACCAAATTTCATCAAAAACCGTTCAGTAGTTTTTGCGTAGAGTAACAGTAACAATACACAGGACTTCTTGCACTGTTTCCACTTTAAAAATTAAAGTGGAAACAGTCCAAGTAGTCCTGTGTATTATGACTATGAATTTCCACCAACAACCTACAGTACAATTAATAACATATATGAAAGAGTAACAAACATCAAAAAAAACAAGTATCCATCTCCTCACAAATTTTCACATTTATAATAGTAGTAGGATTCCATATTAAAAAACACAAACTACTTACTATCCTTATTCGCGGTCAATATCGGCAACGCAAGCATGACCATCCCCGTGCCGGACCACACGTACTTCATGCAGAACTGCTCCAGCATCACGTACCACAGCTTCTTGTTGAACACTGACGTCATCTGCGTGACGAGGTCCTTGTAGGCGGATTGTAGCTGTCCAAGTTCCACCTGGAATTAAAAAAATTACATACAAAACAATGCAAAATAATTAGTTTACTTACATCAGATACAAAAAGATTTACAATGCTAAGTATCAATATAAGAGCCCAGTCTTCAGAGATAACAGAAATTTTATATATATATATATAAAAAACCATACATTTCTTAGCAAATTACAAGGAAGGGACGTCACATGCCGCTACGACTTTTATATGGGGTGTTTTCATAAGACTCACAAACGTGCTTGCAAAATCCGCAAATTTACGCAAGTACGTACGTAGTTTCCGTACTCGCATTTTTATATTAAGGTATCGAATAGTTCGCGTTCGTGTTACGTTGATGTATACGCTAATGCGCACGTATTTTGCGTGCAAAACTTACCCTGTGTCCGCCATAGAAGGCGACCTCCTCGGCGTGCGCGATGAGGCGCGAGTGCACGTGCCGTAGGTTGGCCTTCATGCGCGCCTCCTCGCCGGCCAGCGCGCCGAACTTGGGGCTGAGCAGCCGCAGCAGTTGACCGGTCAGGCAGATCACCACCGTCGCCATACCCGGACCTGAAAACACATGATAATATTAAGAAATACCTTTTAAGGCCGAATACTGAAACGATAAATAAATAATGTGACGCTCAAGTCACATAGTGTCCTTGTCATTTCGGCTAGCAGAGACAGCGACAGCCTGTGAATATGAGGGCTCTTAATTTTGATTAGTGTTTCTGTATTCGACCGTAAGAAACATATATCATATTTTCCGAAAGGTAACATAAATATGGACCTATTACAGGACTACAAAGGACTAAAATATAACGAAGATTTTTTTGCTAAGGTTGAAAAACGAAAATTATTATTCAAATTCTTATGTTATTTGTCACATTTTTTGTTAAAACAATGATATACATAATCGCAGTGTTTATGTTAATAAAATCAATTTTGTATTTATCCTCATAAACAATTTCAACTGCTGTGACGTCACTCATGTATCATTTTTTTGTATAGAGCGTTTTTAATGCTATTCAACGACCTCACTCTTGTGATGACTGTATTTCGTCGACGGTTGATCGTAGATTTTCCATTGCTAAGACAAAATTTCCTGGCTTATTATGTACTTTTCGAAACGCCAATAAAAAAAACTTTGCATGTTCCCCATTGCAAAATAGTATACAGGTAACAAGTAGTCAATCCGTTCAATCGAGATCTGGGAGTAGGAGACAAATCATTTGAACTTCAAATATGTATATGGCCGATATAAGGCCGTTTCTGAGATATTCTCCAATTAGTTTTTTTTTTTTTCAATAGAGGGTAACCTGACCTGCCCTGTTCAGGTCATAATAAAACGCTGAAAATGGTTATAATCATCAAAAATTTCCTCGTAATTACAGAAGTATTTTAAATGATGTGATAATAATTAAATCAACTAATTATGTAACACTCACCGAGCAGTATATTGCCCTTCATCTTGCTGGAATAGCTGGCGAGGGTCAGCACTATCAGCAGCAGGTCGAAGCACGGCTTGGTGAGCGAGCTGTACAGGTGCGCCACCGACTGCGTGAACACCGACACGTCCTCCGTCAACCTACAATGCATCAGTTCTTGGGTGAGTTACCTTATCAAGTTAGCCCATTTTACCTTCGTCAAAAGTAAACTTAAATCACGATACGAAGCTCTAAGCGTGCTTATTTGATCACTAGCTTTTACCGCGTAAACTTAGTATCTGGTATCCCACAGGAATACTGTACTTTTTTGGATAAAAAGTAGCCTATGTTTTAATCCAGAGCCTAAACTACCTACCATACCAAATTTCAACAAAATCCTTTCAGTAGTTTTTGCGTGAAAGAGTAACAAACAAACATCCATCCTCACAAACTTTCACATTTATAATATTAGTAGGAGTAGGATAATAGCTATTTATCGACTGATGAAAAGATATAACAGCCGTTAGGCCTTGTCTGTATTTTAAAATACAGTGCATTATTTTCGTATAGGTTCGAAGGAAGTATAATCCAAATACAGCTGGTAAGAGTTCCACAAACGATCATATAAGTCTATAATATATTATGTTATAATACAATTGTACATTACTAGGCCGAAAAGTATTCACATCGACCTTTAAAAAAGAGATATTTTGGTTTTCGACTGTCGATTTTCACTGTGGGGCTTTAGTCAACCGTGTAAATCCCCTATAAAGCATAATCTAGGTCAAACATTGTCTCCTACAAATGTCACATTTGTATCATATAAAATGCTCTAAAATATCTCCACAAGAATATCTTTTCAAATGTCGATGTACATTTTTAGGGCTCCGTAATACTCAAGGAACCCTTATAGTTTCGCTCTACCTGTTTGTCTGTCCGCTCTTCTAGCTTATGTAATTATGAAATATAAATTTATGAAATTTGGTATTGTTATATAATGTGTATAGATCTCGGTTTTGGCATCATAATTAATAATAATTTTATATTCTAGGGAGTAGGGGTGGCTCTCTATACATGTGAAGTGGGGATGAAAAATATTTTTACCCCATCGTTTAATCGTGTATCGTTCGATGGGTCTTTTAAAATAAAGGTAAGATTTCATGACATGACTTTTTTTACAAAATCAACCATTTTAGAGTCGAATCGGCCTCCAGTTGTTTATAAATTTGTGGCATTTCTAAACTACGAGACTTATAAAATTGCGAATTTCCGTCCTGATAGATCATGCTAAATACTTTTTATGAAAATTATTTTGAACGAAATCGGACAGTACTTTTTGAAGTAATTTGAAAAAAACCTTTTACGCGTTTATAGTTACGGAACCCTCCTTAGACATGTCCTGACATGCGCTTGGTTAGGTTAGGTTATTTTTTTTGGGTCACGAACTCTACATACCTATGATCAGCATTCTCTATCCTGCCGTCGAGGTTCGCCACTCGGTAATACGTCTGGTTTTTGAAGTACATCTCGTACGCATGGTTGACCAGGCGCGTGCGGAAGGCCAGAGCCAGCTTGCTCTCGAGATACCGGATCATGGAGTTGATGAAAGTGGCCGGTATGGCGATGCCAAACCACTGCATGAGTAGCGCCGTAAAGGAGCGCAAGTCTTTCTGGACAATGTGTTTCACTGTAACAGAGAGACGAGAGGTTAGAATTTCAAGGATACTATAATACTATAAAAAATAATAATTTGTTTTGACGAATCAATGTTAGATAAAGCTTAAAAAATTAACAAAGATACAAACAATTTAAATTTGCAATAAGAAAGAGTGGTAATTAGGCCAAATTTTTTCATAGCCAAAATCGATGGGCAATTTTTTATTTGTTTATAATGTTAAATCGCACAAACCTTCAAACTATTTGTTCAAGACTTAAGTATATTTTATATTTAATTTAAATAATAAATAAAATGTCATATTCGACTTTAGCAGACTAGGACACTAGACACAAGTGTCGAACAAATCTATAACGGGGTAATAAGCGCGTGTCGGACTATAAGCAATTGAGTGCGGGCCAGCAGCGCCACCTCACGGCTGCGGACGCCGAGCACCATGATGCGCGCCAGGTACAGTAGCTGGCGACTTATCTCGAGCTTTGTCTACAAGTACTGCAGCGACGCCACGTATATGGAGAGGAAGGTGCGAGTGAAGAGGCAGGCGGTGTGCGCGGCCAGCAGCGCTACCTCGCGGCTGCGGACGCCGGGCACCATGATGCGCGCCAGGTACAGTAGCTGGCGACTTATCTCGAGCTTTGTCTACAAGTACTGCAGCGACGCCACGTATATGGAGAGGAAGGTGCGAGTGAAGAGGTAGGCGGTGTGCGCGGCCAGCAGCGCCACCTCACGGCTGCGGACGCCGAGCACCATGATGCGCGCCAGGTACAGTAGCTGGCGACTTATCTCGAGCTTTGTCTACAAGTACTGCAGCGACGCCACGTATATGGAGAGGAAGGTGCGAGTGAAGAGGCAGGCGGTGTGCGCGGCCAGCAGCGCTACCTCGCGGCTGCGGACGCCGGGCACCATGATGCGCGCCAGGTACAGTAGCTGGCGACTTATCTCGAGCTTTGTCTACAAGTACTGCAGCGACGCCACGTATATGGAGAGGAAGGTGCGAGTGAAGAGGTAGGCGGTGTGCGCGGCCAGCAGCGCCACCTCACGGCTGCGGACGCCGAGCACCATGATGCGCGCCAGGTACAGTAGCTGGCGACTTATCTCGAGCTTTGTCTACAAGTACTGCAGCGACGCCACGTATATGGAGAGGAAGGTGCGAGTGAAGAGGCAGGCGGTGTGCGCGGCCAGCAGCGCTACCTCGCGGCTGCGGACGCCGGGCACCATGATGCGCGCCAGGTACAGTAGCTGGCGACTTATCTCGAGCTTTGTCTACAAGTACTGCAGCGACGCCACGTATATGGAGAGGAAGGTGCGAGTGAAGAGGTAGGCGGTGTGCGCGGCCAGCAGCGCCATATCACGGCTGCGGACGCCGAGCACCATGATGCGCGCCAGGTACAGTAGCTGGCGACTTATCTCGAGCTTTGTCTACAAGTACTGCAGCGACGCCACGTATATGGAGAGGAAGGTGCGAGTGAAGGGGTAGGCGGTGTGCGCGGCCAGCAGTGCCACCTCGCGGCTGCGGACGCCGGGCACCATGATGCGCGCCAGGTACAGTAGCTGGCGACTTATCTCGAGCTTTGTCTACAAGTACTGCATCTGCTATATCTACCTATGGAGCCCTCCAGCTACGCCACGTATATGGAGGGAAAGGTGCGAGTGAAGAGGTAGGCGGTGTGCGTGCCAGCAGCGCCACCTCACGGCTGCGGACGCCGAGCACCATGATGCGCGCCAGGTACAGTAGCTGGCGACTTATCTCGAGCTTTGTCTACAAGTACTGCAGCGACGCCACGTATATGGAGAGTAAGGTGCGAGTGAAGAGGCAGGCGGTGTGCGCGGCCAGCAGCGCTACCTCGCGGCTGCGGACGCCGGGCACCATGATGCGCGCCAGGTACAGTAGCTGGCGACTTATCTCGAGTTTTGTCTACAAGTACTGCATCTGCTATATCTACCTATGGAGCCCTCCAGCTACGCCACGTATATGGAGAGGAAGGTGCGAGTGAAGGGGTAGGCGGTGTGCGCGGCCAGCAGTGCCACCTCGCGGCTGCGGACGCCGGGCACCATGATGCGCGCCAGGTACAGTAGCTGGCGACTTATCTCGAGCTTTGTCTACAAGTACTGCATCTGCTATATCTACCTATGGAGCCCTCCAGCTACGCCACGTATATGGAGGGAAAGGTGCGAGTGAAGAGGTAGGCGGTGTGCGCGGCCAGCAGCGCCACCTCGCGGCTGCGGACGCCGGGCACCATGATGCACGCCAGGTACAGTAGCTGGCGACTTATCTCGAGCTTTGTCTACAAGTACTGCATCTGCTATATCTACCTATGGAGCCCTCCAGCGACGCCACGTATATGGAGAGGAAGGTGCGAGTGAAGAGGTAGGCGGTGTGCGCGGCCAGCAGCGCCACCTCGCGGCTGCGGACGCCGGGCACCATGATGCACGCCAGGTACAGTAGCTGGCGAATTATCTCGAGCTTTGTCTACAAGTACTGCATCTGCTATATCTACCTATGGAGCCCTCCAGCGACGCCACGTATATGGAGAGGAAGGTGCGAGTGAAGAGGTAGGCGGTGTGCGCGGCCAGCAGCGCCACCTCGCGGCTGCGGACGCCGGGCACCATAATGCGCGCCAGGTACAGTAGCTGGCGACTTATCTCGAGCTTTGTCTACAAGTACTGCATCTGCTATATCTACCTATGGAGCCCTCCAGCGACGCCACGTATATGGAGAGGAAGGTGCGAGTGAAGAGGCAGGCGGTGTGCGCGGCCAGCAGCGCTACCTCGCGGCTGCGGACGCCGGGCACCATGATGCGCGCCAGGTACACCAGCTGCCGCAGGAATTCTAAATTCAGGCCGGGGATGCTCTCCTTCCGGCCCTCCACGGATTTCGTGTCGTCCGCAGCCTCCTGTAAATATATTATAGATTGTAGAATTCAAACGAAATGTAAAAACATCAATTCCGTGCAACACGCAGAGGATGTTGCCATATTTACTGTTCTAACTCAAGGATGAGGCATGATGTCGTAGATAACAAGTCATACGTTCAGAAGGATTTTTATCGGCATCCAGAACCCCAATTCTCTTATTTTAATTTATTTTCAATGAATCGTCTTGATATCATAAAATAATTTTGGAGTTTGGACCAATCAAAACGCGTTGGATGTTGGTATGACGTTTATGAGATGTTGATGTTTTATCATATCGAGACTGCATCGATACTGTATTATTATTTATTGTAAGATTTAATTATCAGAATCGACTATACGGAGTCAATTTTCTCGGGACATTTCGGCCTTGAATTAAAACTAAAAGCTAAGTCGCGGTCAGCGGTTACTTACAATATTCTGTTTGTTATCTGTGTCGGCGTCTCCGCGACATAACGCGCACTGTTTCTCGCCGCAGCTGCCGCCGCACTTGCGGGACTCATCGCCCTCGACCAACGGCTTAAGTTGCCCATTCTTGGACACCTGGAAATGATAAATAATAGCGTCATTCGGCGTGTCCTTAATTAATTAAAGAAAAAACATAATTAAAAATTTTAAGCAGCGAAGTTGGTTACTCAAGTTTTTTATCATATTTGTTATTTTTATGTTCTCAAAAAGTTTGGGGTTAAAATACGGAGCGTTAGTACTTCTAGGTCAACCGCTTACAGAGCATGCAGCCGTCTTCTGATATCCTGCACTTATAAATAGCCGGCTATTATTTGATTGTATTTGTATTTTACAACATGTAAAAAGTTAGTTTTTTTTTAATAAATTAAGTAATAATTAGGTATTACAAATCGATAAAAGTAAAAAGAAATAAGGATTTTATGTGTAGTTTTTTAATTATATGCATTTCTAAGTCACAAGTTGAAATTTTTTTTTTAAACATTAGTGTATAAAACCTACATAATTAGTTTACTTACATCAAATACAAAAAGATTTACTATGGTATGTATCAACATAAACGTGCAAAATTACGAGATATCAGAAATTTTGTGCATATGGCCATACATTTCGTAGCAACTTACTAGCGTGTGACCTCACCTACTCGTACGACTTTTATATGGGGCGTTTTCACGTAACTCACAAAAGTGCTTCAAACAATCCGCAATATCTTTGAAAATTTTGATTTTTAGCATACAATTCCTTTTGTAAACTGTCTTATTTTTCAGAGCACTATTCATTTATGTATGTAAAAATACCGTATTACAACCGTTTGTACTACTTCAATCAAAGCGCAAGCATCACGCGACGTACTTGACCTCGATATGGTTCTGTAGCGAGCTACGACCTCTTGATATGTAAGTCCTTCTTACGCTTGAGTGGTGATATTAATAATACCGCAACAATTCTTATATTCTCCTTTATTGGTGCTTAACACAGATACGTATTACATATGAGATATTATGTCTAACTATTACGTCTACTGTCTACACCGAGAATAGCCTTTTACATAACTGAAATAAACCTAACTAAATAGGCTTTACCCCATGACATCTGTCAACATGACATTGACATGCAACAGGTTCTACGTTATTTTACACAAAAATAAACAGTCCTCATGAGGTCTAGGTGAGAGTAGTAAGGTACATTAAAAACTATGTTGTTAATATCCGCCGGCAATCTTCGTTTTTCTATGGAAATGACAGACGATGTAAGAGAAATAGCGTTTGCCGAAAGACATTGAGGTCGTGGTCGTATGTGTGACTAATATGTATTTATTAATATATAAATTAATTTGTATGTGTGTACGTGTTAACTAGAAATTAACTACGTGCTCATAATATTTTATTCTTAATTGTAAAACTTTACTGAGTTACTACAACAATAGATAAAAATCTATTGCACGCACGCTGCGTGCTGTACGCAAAATGCGCCGCAATCTGAAAATTTCGATAGCCGGCCTACAGTAAAGCTTTAAATATATTTGAACATATCTTTCAAGTTCGACGCTTGATGCGTAACAAAGAAATGAGTATAATTCACAATACATAATTGAATGTAATGAAAAATTAAACATGACTTGAAAAGCAACGTAGGTACTGCTAACAGGTATGTCACACGGAAATAAGAAAATAAATGTTATTTGCCTCTTCAAAAAGGTAATCGAACCACTGCACTCGAAAGTGATTGTGCACTCTGGTACGCAGTACCCTTTTTGGGTTTAAGAGATTATTTACCAGACTGGTAAATAATCTCTTAAACCCAAAAAGGGTACTGTTTGTTTAAATAACCTCAGCTTTTAGCCAAATTGCTATTGCTAATTACGACAACGAAGTTCGAAAGATAAATTTATGGGATTTGACATAAGCATCGCTTAAAGTGACATAAGCATCGCTGAGTCACTTAGCGAATTCCGTCATCAAATACCATACATTTTTGTTTTTGAACTTCGTCTTCGTGATTAGCGACGGCAACTTAGCTGAAGGCTCTGACTAGTGTTTAAAACTGTACGTTACGTCCACGCCAATGTTAAACAGATGATCTACCTACCAACCTAAGATGACTTTTCTATTATTTATAGAACCCCACAAAATGTAGGGGCCACCTATAATATAAATATGTAGTAAATACTCACTTGATAATTATTATTATTATTGCACGGCGGCGCGTGTTTCTTCTCGCGCGTCCCGTAGACCGCGCAGGCGGCGAGCGCGACGCCCACGCCGACGCTCACGGCCAGGGTGGGCTGGACCCGTGACGCCTGCTCGCGTATCTTCGACAGAATCGCCGGCATTTTGAGGTAGACGCTTCTCGAACTTTCCAACGTGCTTATATTCTATATCAATCGAAACGTGTGAATGTTTCCCGTGATTTCGTCCATTTTTCTGTAACAAAACGAAATACAATTTAAAAAATGTTTTCACATAAGTAATAAATTTGTGTGCAAAACAATGGTTGTTATTATAATATGTACTACAGATTTATTGTGAATTTTTGTATTAAGCACCTACCTAATGTGGTAAAATAACGTGAATGTTAATTAGGTAGGTAAACGATTTTGAAGAATCCACCAAATTATATTTATTATAGTATTTAATTATGAGGTTATTTGAGATTTATTTTAAGAACATAAATATTATTGATAGTTTTTACTTCCCTTACATACATTAAGAAGTTAAATTAATGTAATAGGCTAGAGCAGCGTTTCCCAACTGCTGGGTCGCGACCCGGTACCGGGATATCAAAATAAAATACCGCATATAATTGACGCATATTTTAGGTAATAAAACTTGGGTTTAAATGTATTTAAGTGGGCCACGAAGGGACAGACTGTGACGTCACGCCTAGGTTAAAGTGTATGAAAATTACAAAATTTCAAAGGCAGCAGCAACATATTAACTGTAAATATATACGAAAGGAGATCGGCAAGTCGCCATACATTGACTGCCTTGTAATTAAAATATGTGGCCACAAAAAATGTTTTTTTTTTTTATATGGCTTATAACTATTTGCCAGTGTCATGTAAAAAAGGCGGGAAATAGAACTTTCGTTTCAATTTTCAACACCGTAAAAGACCTAAATAGTCAAGTCTAGTCAAAGTAAAAAAAAAAAAAAGTCAGTGCAGTCCATGAGTCATATCAGTCGATTCAGTAAAGTGGTAGAAGCTTTACTGAAAGTTCCTAGTTTTGGAGGGAACACAAAATAGCACGTTTTTAGAAGTTGTACTACTTGCCCACACTAGTGTACGTTAACGAATATTTAATGGTTAATATTCTACCAATATTAGAACCGAAATAACACATATTTATCCATTGAACTCCACGGCAAAACTCCCACACAAAAAATATTTATTTAAGTTATACATACCTACTTACTTTATGAACATAGGAACAAAAAAAACAATAATATCAAACTACAACTACACAAATAAATTCAAACTCGGGAGATGTGGAAAAGTGACATCTATTAGTGGTGATGTCAATTACGTAATGAAATTAATAACTACACACATCGGCATATTTAGCGGAACATAAAATAAAGGTTTGATATCAGTATCATATAAGGTTGCTGGCTGGTTTATACGTCATTTAATTTTAAAAAAAAAATTTTCAAATTAAGAAAACAACTGAACATCACATTTTATGCAATTGTTTTAATTTTATTCAAATACACCTTATCTGGAGCGAACTTCGAGTATTTCTTCCTTCTGAGTTTGATTTAAAATTTCATTGAAATACTGTTTTTTGTTAGTTTTTTTTTAATCGCGTATCTTTTTGGAGTTGAGGACTGAATTATGCCTGACTTAGCCCCAACGGAGATTGCCAGGGCACTCGAAATGCGAAGAAATGGTCAAACCTACAGAGTGATATCCAGAGATCTTCGTCGACCAGTTTCAACGATCCATCGCAGTATCCAACGGTTTAGGGAGACCGGTACTTATTTGAGACAAGGCAGAAAAAGACGCACTTCGAATAGGGATGATCGTTTCATTCGGCTTCGTGTACGTAGGAACCCCCGTTTGACAGCCGTCCAAGCCCGATATAAGTTAGAAGCAGTGCGGGGTGTAACCGTAAGTGAGCGTACGGTACGAAGAAGGTTCGAAGAAGCTGGTTTTTGTTCATTTGTGCCCGTCAAGGCTCCAAGGCTCGAGGTAAATCATCGTAGACACAGGTTAACTTTTGCTCAGGAGCATCGACTTTCGAACGCGGACAAATGGAGTAAGGTATTGTTTAGTGATGAGTGCAGAATTCTCTTAAATCAAATTGACGGCAGGCAAAGAATATACAGACGCAAAGGAGAACGATACATTCAGACAAATTTTGAAACTACAGTTGCATACGGTGGTGGATCAATAATGGTTTGGGCGGGCATTTGTTTGGGAGCTCGCACAGACTTGGTAGTGATTGACAGAGTCTGACTGCATACCGCGATATCAGAGAAGTTTTAGAAGAAAATGTCGTACCGTTTGCCCCATATATCGGTGACGATTTTGTATCGCCATATCGAAATCGCCGAAAAATCGCGAATCGCCGTAGTTGAGGAATGGTGGAGACTATCCCAGGAGACCGTCGATAACATCATTCTCAGTATGCCTAGATGGGTAGAAACTTTAATAAGAGCACGTGAAGGTAATACGCGATATTAATCACCATTTTTCTAATTTAATTAATTGTTATTTTAATATTAATTTTCACTTTTCCCGGTTACATGAAAAGTTCAAAAATGTACCATTTTTCACAAATAGCCTTTACTCGCAAAATCTGTTCTTAATGTGATCTCATTTTAAGTAAAACAAATGAAACTTTAAATAACAAAAGAAGTGTAGTAAGTAGATTTTAAAATAAAACCATATTTTTTTAATTATGGACCTTTTTTTGTGTTCCGCTAAATATGCCGGTGTGTTTAGTTTGTTTGGAACTATATAATATACTAGCTGTCCCGGCACACCTTGTTTTATATTAAATATAAACAGGAATGAATAAATAACTACACCTACAATGCAACCTACGTCCTAGTCCCACAACTACTACTACAACCTACCGTTTCCAATATTTCTCACCGTTAAAACCTTACCTGAACTTCCACAATTATTTCAAGACCAAAATTAGCCAAATCGGTCCAGCCGTTCTCGAGTTTTAACGAGACATTGGAATTGCAACCTCTCCACAATTTTTTTTCCAAATCGTTTTAGCCATTCTTGAGTTATAAATAGTGTAACTAACACGAATCTCTTTTATATACGAGGGCGGGTCAATAAGTCCGTGACTTTTGGAATAAAACACAGATTTTTTGATAAATAAATCATTTTATTTTTCAACGTAGTCCCCCTTGAGCTCTATACACTTTGTCCAACGCTTCTCCAATTTTTTTATCCCTTCCAAAAAATATGATTTGTCGAGGTCCTCAAAATAGGCCTTTGTTTGCGAGATGACTTCATCATTGGAGTCAAATATTTTTCCACCGAGCCATTTTTTCAGGTTTGGGAACAAGAAGTAATCACTCGGAGCCAAATCTGGAGAATAGGGTGGATGTGAGAGCAATTCATAGCCCAATTCATGGATTTTTGCCATGTAAACTGCACATGTGTGCACCCTTGCATTGTCTTGGTGAAAAAGAACTTTTTTCTTGGCCAAATGAGGTCGGTTTTTTTTCAAATCCTCATTGAAGCGGTCCAATAAGTTGGCATAATATTCCCCATTAATTGTTCTTCCCTTTTGAAGATAGACAATGTGGATTACCCCACGTGCATCCCAAAAAACAGTCGCCATAACTTTATTGGCTGACAAACCCACCTTGGCCTTCTTTGGCGCCGATTCACCCTTAGAAACCCACTGTTTTGACTGTTGTTTGGTCTCTGGTGTGTTGTGATGGATCCATGTTTCGTCCACGGTTACAAAACGGCGCAAAAACTCCTCCATATTGTGACTAAACAACGCCAAACCTTCCTGTGAAGTTGTTACACGATTGCGTTTGTGGTCGACTTGCGGAAAGCTTTCTCATGCCCAAGTGATCATTCAAAATTAAAACCACTGAGCCATGCGAGATGCCTATGGCTTCCACAATCTCTTGCACTTTCAATCTTCGGTCGGTCAACACCATATCGTGAATTTTTTAGATTGTTTCGGGTGTAGAGACCTCAACTGGGCGTCCAGGACGTTCGGCATCTTCAGTGCTTGTACGGCCACAACGAAATTCAGTAAACCACTTTTTTACCATTGAAATCGATGGTGCAGAGTCCCCATAGTATTTATCAAGCTTAGCCTTGGTCTCGGTAATGGTTTTTTTTCGCAAAAAATTATGCTTAATAAGCACACGAAATTCACTTTTTTCCATTGTTTCCTTAAGTTACTGGATAGTCTGATAAAGATAGCTGTAAAACACAAACTAACTGACGCAGCAAGTTCAAATTTTGATAGGAGTCAACTGACAGATGCCTGTTGACAGGAGTAGTGTTGCTTTTTCAGTAAGGAGGTTAGAAATTCAAAAAGTCACGGACTTATTGACCCGCCTTAGTATGTATATAGATTTTTTTTACATAATTTATGTAAAAAAAGTTTATAAGTACTATAAAATCACATATGTTCGAAACATGGCCGCTCTTGATGGAATTTCAGGCAGGATTCGCCAGTGTCGTTTGTGCGTTTAAGTTCATACTTACTAAAATGAATGTTTTGTAACTATATAACGTTAGTAATCTATTGATGTATGTAAGTACCAATTTATTTACTAAATAAAAATATATATTTTATTTTTATTTTTAGACTAGCATTTGCCCGCGGCTTTGCCCGCGTGAAATTGGGTTTTAAACGATATCTTTCATCATCTATATCTATTTGTTAAAAACGACGTCATTCAATCATTTTACGGTTTTTTGCGATACTAATTTGACGATTCTAACAAATAGTTATTGGTAGATAGGTTATTGAAACGGGACAATAGAGGTTGAATCTTAGAAAACGCTGAATACGTAATTTATTATTTTTTCCGTACTCAATGCATACGAATTATCATGCAAATAAAAAGTTTCATACAAACTTTTATCCCGCATTTTACCAACTTGGGGGTTGAGTTTTGAAAAATCCTTCCTTAATGGATGCCTACGTCATATGAGAAATACCTACGTGTCCAAATTTCAAATTTCTAGCCTTAAGCGTTTGACCTGTGCGTTGACACATCAGTCAATCAGCTGTGTATTAATTATTTTTAGACGTATTATCTACCTAATTACTAAACGACTCATAAAATGGCCTAGTTTTACGTTTATCAAGTACCTACGTTTATACCTACCTCAATATTTTTAAACATAGAAAATAAGTAAATATTTTACGTGTAGTCGTCTCTTCGATTCTATTTTTTGTTGTTTTATACAACATTTATTTAAATCAAAGAGGAAATATTACTTAAGCTCTGCAAAACATCATTGTTTTACCCCGCTTATCTTAGCAGTTATCACTATAATTTTTAAATAAATATTTTCTATACTGTTATTATGTTGTAAAGAGGAATAGTTTGTTTGTTTGTTTGCTTTGAATAGGCTCCGAAACTACTGGACCGATTTTGATGAAATTTGGCAGAGATATAGAGTAGACCAAGGCATAATATGCTAATTTTTAACGTGGAAAAATGTACTCTTACCGCAAGATTAACTTTTACGCACACGAAGTATATATTATTAAGAGATACATACATACATTTAAATATAAGTATTATATTTAAATGTATTTATCTCTATTCAACTATTTTAAAATTTAATTTGTAAAAATGTGGTATTCGACACTAGATAAGGTAGGGTAAAAAAAAAGTAGAGGTTTTAAGCCCGAACACAGCACTTTTTACAAAATTTGGTCATTAAGTATTTTATATTATTTATTCAACACCACAATTGAAATAACTAAATAGTGGCTTCGTATAATAGGACTTTACCTATGAAATTGCCGTTCTGCAGTACTGGCCATTTCAAATCAAAATATTTTTTGTTTGGCTACGAATTCTAATTTCAAATTAATTTTATTTTCAAAACATGGAATTCTTTTTCCAAAAGTAGTCATTTGTTTATTGATTAGTGTTAAATTTTCATCGCATTTCAATATTTTTCGTCATCATGGATACGTTAAAAATTCGAGTAATTATGGAATATGAGTACCGTCGTGGCAGCATCGCGGCACAAGCGGCACGCAACATCAACGACGTTTACGGAGCTAACACTACAAACCAACGCACCAGTTATAGGTTTGCTCGCTTTCGTTCTGGAAATTTCGACCTGAAAAATGAACCTCGCGGTCGTCCGAAGACTTTGGTCGACAATGACGAATTAAAGGCGATTGTGGAAGCTGATGATACACAATCTACGGGTGAATTAGCAGCAGCTTTCGACGTTAGCGTCAAAACAATATTGGTCCATTTGCGTCAAATTGGCTAGGTAAAAAAGCTTTACAAATGGGTGCCCCACGAACTCAATGTTCGCCAGCGCGAAGTACGCGTCGAGACGTGCCTTGCACTGCTCAACAGACACACAAATGAAAGAATTTTGAACCGCATTGTTACCTGCGATGAAAAATGGATTCTGTTTGGTAACCGCAAGCGCTCAGCAAGTTGGTTGGATCCTGGTTCAGCACCTAAACAATGCCCTAAACGAAAACTTACCCCTAGAAAAGTGATGGTCACTGTTTGGTGGTCTAGCGCCGGTGTGATTCATCACAGCTTCTTACCAAACGGGGTGAGCATTACTGCAGATGTGTACTGTGAAGAACTGAACACAATGATGGAGAAGCTGGCACATCTCCAACCAGCATTGGTCAATCGCTCGTCTCCGCTGCTCCTACACGACAACGCGCGACCTCATACTGCACATCAGACGGTCTCCAAGTTGTAAGAACTGGGGTTGGAAGCTCTCCGTCATCCGCCCTAATCACCAGACCTTGCGCCTACAGACTTTTTCCAGAATTTGGATAACTTCTTGGCGGGAAAAAAATTCAATACCCGAGAGGCAGTACAAAATGCCTTTGAAGAATTTTGCCTCCCGTCCAGCTGATTTCTTTAAGAAGGGCATCAATAAACTGCCACTGCGTTGGCAAAGATGCATTGATTGCATGGGTGATTACTTTGATTAATACAAATAAAAAATACATGAAAAAAAATCGTTAAAATTTTTTCATACAAAACGGCAATTTCATAGGTAAAGACCTAATATAAATTATTATTTTGTATTTAAAAACAATTATTCACCGAGCAGAATAAAGGCAAACCGCCAATGGCAAAAGCGATTAGCATAACCAAACAAAAAACTGTCAAGATAATAAATATTTGGTCCTTAAGTATTTTATATTATTTATTCAACACCACAATTGAAATAACTTAAAACAGTGGCTTCGTATACAAAGTAAATTATTATTTTGTATTTAAAAACAATTAAGGGGTCCATACACGGTCCGGTCTGCCTTCAGTTCGGCCTGAACGGATGCAAAATCGTATCGTCTGTGTGCAATTTCGAGATCGCATCAGTCGGCCCGATGGACTGAAGCGATTCGTTATAGTGTTGCCAACTCTGTTTTTGCGAAACTACTAAGCTCTCGTCAATTTCTACTAAAAACTACTAAAATGATACCGAAAACTATAAAAAAATATCATTTTAGTTTTTTTATATTGAAATTGTATTATACTTATACTATTATACTTATACTTATTTATAAAATATACTTGGAAACATTACGTATATATTAGGTCATTACATATGAAATGGCGTTTTGTAAAGGAGGAACTTATAGTCGGTTTTTTAAACATATTTATTTTTTAAATATATTTATTTAATCAAAGTACGCCATTGCTATCTATGCACTTTTGTCATCTCATAGGTAGTTCATTGATGCCTTTGATAAAACAACCATTCGGATTTCGGACACGAATCAATAAAATCTTTGAAGGCGCTTTAGACTGCCCCATCGGAGTTGAATTTTTTCCCATGCAAGAAGTTATCGAAATTTCGAAAAAAATTTAATCTGTTGGAGCAAGGTCCGGGGAGTACGGTGGATGTCTTAGACATTTCAATTGAATCTCCTCTAATTTGGTAGCCGTCCGTTGTGCAGTGTGTGGTCTAATAATAATAATAATAGCTCCCCACACCGATTTCGGTGACGGTGGCCTGTTTCATTGAAACCAGGCCAGCTACGCAGGAGTTATGTTATAGTGCCCAAGTGTGTGCGCAGTACACAAGAGCACTCTCTCCTCCTTTTACTCTCGTAACCCAGTGGGACGGATAACCGACACGACTGGCGAGAGATTAGGCGCAGGTCCGACTTTTTACATGCCCATCCGACGCATGGATCATCTTTCTTGTCAGACAATCAGGTGATCAGCCTGAATTGTCCTAACCAAACTTGGAAACAACATTTTTTTGTTCCAATGCGGGAATCGAACCCACGACCTCCGAGTCGAGAGCCAAGCTCTAACCATTAGACCACGGAGGCTGTGGAGGCCACGGAGTGTGTGGTCTAGCGTTGTCCTGAAGCAGCAGTGGCCTAGAGCTAATTACCAACCTCGGTTGTTTAGCTGCTCGCTTTTCCATCATGATTTGCAGTTGCTGGCAATAGACATCTGCCGTAATCGTCTGGCCAGATTTAAGAAAGCTGTAGTGAACGACACCGGCACTAGTCCACCAAATGCTCACAAGTAACTTTTTTTGAGTAAATTTTCGCTTGCGGCTGGCTTTGGCTGGTTCGCCAGGGTTCAGCCATTGCAATGAGCGTGTCCAATTATCGTACAGGATCCACTTTTCATCACAGGTAATGATTCGATTTAAAACCCCTTCATTATTGTGCCTGTTGAGTAATGTAACGCAGCAGTCGATGCGCATGTGTCGGTTTGCCGCACTCAACTCATGAGGTTTCAACCCACCTTTCAAGCTTTTTCATCTTCTCAATTTGCTTCGAGTGGATTAAAACAGTTTTATCACTAACACCGCAGCTTGCAGCTAACTCGGACGTGGTTTGCGATGGATCCGCTTCCACAATAGCCTACAATTCTTCATTATCAACTTTGGTCTCCGGCTGTCCACGGGGCTTTCTCTGCAGGTCGAAATTTTTTTTTTGAACACAAAAAAGTTGGAACCAAAAACGCACCGTGCTTTCTTTTGCGACACCGCCGCCATACACATCATTAATCCTTCGAGCCGTTTCTGCAGCACTGGTGCCACGGTGGAACTCGTATTCGAAAATAATAAGATATTTCAAGTTTTCTATTTTGCAAACAGAGTGACGCAAAGAAAAAACCAAAAGAGAAAAAAACAAATCAATTACGGTTTTCGAAACACAAATGCATGCAATGTAAAGTAATACAGTATAAATTTGAAATTGGAATTCCTAACCAAAGAAGATATATTTGAGATCAATGTAACCAGTACGACAAAACGCTAATATCATATGTAAGGGCCTAATATTTACCCTCTTACTAATAAAAACTACTAAAACTAAAACACTACTAAGCTAAATTTAGTAGTAAAAGTTTGAAAAAACAACTCAATAAGTTGGCAACATTAATTCTGGACTGAACGGATGTACGAACGGATGGACTGAACGGCTGGACTGAACGGACCATGTGTGGCAAATCGCTTCAGTTCCCGTCAGAGCCGCGGCCGTCCCGGCGTACAACTAGGTCAACATAAGTTGACACTTACTTTTTAGCCCCGTCTCTTTCACTAGATTCTGTCATGACTGGAGAGTGAGAGACATGGGGCTAAAATGCAAATGTCAACTTATGTTGACCGAATAGTAAAAGCGTAGTGAGTTTTCTAGGTGTAATTTTAACTAGTAAAAGTGTCTAATTAAGTGTATTAAAAATGTTGAAAGATTTTTTGTTAGAGTTTATTGAATTATTATTATTGTATATTTAATTATTGGGTAATAAAATCGAAAGACTATTACAATAAAACAAAACAATTGCTTTATAATATTACTGGAAAAAGTTTTATCTGTGGAACCGACAGCTACTAGAGCAACGGTGACTAAAAAGATAAATAATATAGGAAGCGCCTTCAGAAAGGAACACAAAAGAGTACAGGCGTCGTTGGTGTCGGGAGTTTCGGCGGATGAAGTATACGTACCGAAACTTTGGTACTATACTTAAAGTGATCTTTTATTCTTATGGGATCAAGAGGAGCCCCTACAATCAACATCGAATCATTTTTGTCAGCGTAGAGGTGAGTGAAAAATGAATAAGAACAAAATATTTATTGTAATAAAGTAGTTGATAAGTAAAACTTTCACACAAAATAATATTGCCATGGTACTTGGCCTACTCCATTGAAATATCCTACGAATTCATTTCTTATTGTACTAGCAGTTCGGTTATGATTTTCGCGTCCGTCAAAACGTAAACTATTTTCTTCTCTTGTGTAGACCGTTGATAGTTTTGCCATTATCAATGTTTTCTTGGTCAAAGTAATTCACAGGCCAATACGTACTAATTGTTTAGAGAACAGCAAGCTAGTACAATTGGAGAAATGTTTTCAAGGCCGATGTGTATTTTGCTTTCTAAGATTTGAAATCTGTTTACCATTATGCCAAATACATTTAAGTATCTGGAAACTGTAACAAAAAAATTAATTTTTGATATTTAATTTATCAGAGTCCTTCAACCGAAGAATGTACATCGCCCGACAAATTTTAAAAGAAAACTTTTACGCACCACAGAATTGCAAGACATTACGTATGGTTGGAGACCGCTTGTCTTCTATGCGCCAAAAAGATGAGTATGATGTTATTGGTAAAAATACACTCCTACATATTTTATTATTACCTCTGTTCATTTCGCAATACTTTCTATAACCAGCCAGTCAGTAATTATTGACCTATTATTATTGACCACAAAACAAACCCTTTATTTTTAAGTTATTTGTCAATATATGATCGTGGAAGCTTAAATTATATGTTATATGTTATATTATAATCTACTAGCTGTCCCCAACAGACGTTGTTCTGTCTTAACTATGTACTTTACAGTTTCTACATCAATAACTTTACCCTATTACCGACAGCTACAACCTATAATAACAGGTGATGTGTGAAAAAGTTTTCGACGACTGAGGGTTGAAAATTATAACAGTACTAAATATATTGCTATATTATAACAATGGAGTATACAGGGTATTTTTTCAGTCAGTGCCCAAACTTTTAAGAGTGAATATACTCTTAAATATATCTAAGCAACTTTTACTATGAAACCTACTTTCCTACTTATGAAAAAAATTGTTTCCTACAAAAATGCTATCTTTGCCTTAGCACTTTTGTAGGAAACAAGTACAACTTAGAAGTAGGAAAGTAGGTTTCATAGTAAAAGTTGCTCGTATAATATGTGTGCAAAATTTAATCAAAATTGGTCCAGTAGTTAAGGAACCTATTGAGAGCAAATAAACAAAACTTTCTTCTCTATCATACTAATATTATAAGCGTAAAAGTTTGTAAGGATGGATGGATGTTTGTTACTTTTTCACGCAAAAACTACTGAACGGATTTCGATGAAATTTGGTATGCTAGTAGTTTAGGCTCTAGATTTAAAACATTGGGTACTTTTTATCCCGAAAAAGTAAAGTGTTCCCGACGAATAGGTACTATATTTACACTGGCGGAGCCACGGGCAGCAGCTAGTATGAAGTAATTTATTATTATTCAAATATCGATTCAAAAAATTCGGATTTTCATTTAAAAATCTGGATTTTGAAATCGGGCCAAACAGGATTATCGAATTTCGACGTAATCCGGATTGCAAATATTGCCATAACTAAGTACCAAGTATACCTTTAAATTGATTATAATCATAAATGATACAGCTATCGATGAATATTAAATACACAAAAATACAATTAATAAACACGACCGTAACTTACGCCAAACCTGAGCGAACTGATGCGATTTTGTCGTGTATGTGCTCGAATCCGTTCAGGCCGAACTGACGTCAGTTGGGTCGGATGCGATTTTTTCCGTGTATGGGCTCGAATCCGTTCAGGCCGAACTGACGTCAGTTCTAACTGAAACGATCGGCCTCTCGTCTGTGGCTGCCTTTATTCACCGAGCAGAATAAAGGCAAACCGCCAATGGCAAAAGCGATTAGCATAACCAAACAAAAAACTGTCAAGATAATAAATATTTGGTCCTTAAGTATTTTATATTATTTATTCAACACCACAATTGAAATAACTTAAAACAGTGGCTTCGTATACAAAGTAAATTATTATTTTGTTATAAAAAGAATTATTCACCAAGCAGAATAAAGGCAAACCGCCAATGGCAAAAGCGATTAGCATAACCAAACAAAAAACTGTCAAGATAATAAATTATAAAATAAAGCACACACTGCATACTTAGTAATCCATACACAACTTACGACTGCACAATGTAGACACATATACAATTTATTATAAGTATCAATATTATCTATACTTTTATACTAATATTATAAAGAGGAAAGATTTGTTTGTTTGCATTGAATAAGCTTCAAAACAACTGGACCGATTTTGATGAAAATTGGCACAAGTATAGAGTGGACCACAGGGAAGGACAAAGGCTATATTATGTTATTGCGGTAAAATGTACGGTTTCCGCGAGGAATTTCCATTTCCGCGCACGAAGTCCCGAGCAACATGTAGCATAATTTATGCTGCTAATGGGTGGCAAGCGATTTATATACATAACCAAAGAATTATTATATTAGGTCCTTACTAATGAAATTGGCGTTTTGTCACACTGGCCACTTTGATCTCAAATATATTATCTTCTTTGGTTAGAAATTCCAATTTCAAATTTATACAGCTATTTACTCATGCATTTGTGTTTCGAAAACCGTAATTCATTTGTTTTTTCCTCTTTTGGTTTTTTTTCTTTGCGTCACTCTGTTTACAAAACGGAAAACTTGAAATATCGTATTATATTCGAGTACGAGTTCCACCGTGGCACCAGTGCTGTAGAAACGGCCAGACGATTACGGCAGATGTCTATTGCCAGCAACTGCAAATCATGATGGAAAAGCTAGCTGCTAAACAACAGAGGTTGGTCGCTAGACCACACACTGCACAACAGACACCTATCAAATTAGAGGAGCTTCAATTGGAATGTCTAAGACATCCACCGTACTCCCCGGACCTTGCTCCAACAGATTACCTTTTTTTTTCGAAATTTGGATAACTTCTTGCAAGCGGACAAATTGAAAGATTTTATTGATTCCTGCCCGAATGGTTTTTTTAGTAAAGGAATCAATGAGCTACCTATGACATGGCAAAAGTGCATAGATAGCAATGGTTATATACTTTGATTAAATAAATATATTATGTTTAAAAAAATCGACTTTATGTGTGACTCCTTTACAAAACGCCAATTTCATATTTAATGGCCTAATATTTATTCCAGTTCATAGTTTAAGACAGAACATCGAGTGTCGGGACAGCTAGTAATGAATTAAAATAAGTGAGCAGATTTTGACGAATACATAAATAAAATTGCAATTGAAGTTAGATATGTAATAATATGCCATGTATTTCGAAAGTAGGGTGAGTTATTACTTGCTTTACATATTTTAACAGTCAAAATGTTTAGAAATCTAGATAAATAATAATTAAATATCTGTTTGTAATTTTAAATTAACAGCTTTTAACTAATGCATACAAAAGTTACTTACAATCTCCGAAACGGCTGGACCTCTTTTCGCGGGACTTTCACTGGCAGATGAACTAACAGCTGACGTTGTTAGCTAGTTAGAGGTTTAACTTAGGCTTCTTTTATTTTAGGGTTCCGTTTAAAAAAATTGGTTTCCGTATCCGTTACTTCTACGCAAACGGAATTTTTAAAATGTTGTCTATCTGTCTATCTGCTTGTTCCGGCTCATCACTAAAACGGCTCGACCTATTTTCAGAGGACTTAATCAACAGGTAGATAGCTGATGCTTATGTTACTGATTATATAACATACCCTGTTACGCTCGAAACGAAATAAAAAACCACCGAGTATACCTACTGTAATGTTGCCAACTGTAATATGTAACGAAATACCAACCTTATTGAGATAAAACCTCGACTAGTAGATTCTTACTCCTTAGGTTAAGGTTTTTAACATTATGCAATGCGTATTTTTGATTGAAGGGCATATTCAAGGAGCGTAGCAACTCAGTATTCTATTCTTAGCTCAGATATAAATGTAACATATTTTTTTACATAATTATTGTCTAAAAGCAGTGTTTCCCAACTGCATCTTAAATATTCGTAAGCGGTAAGACGATACCAAAATATGTAGTATTAATAAAAAATATTTACCTACTATGAATAAATTTGCAATATTTGCTTTGATATTATGTTTAAATGTATTAAGTGGGCCACGAAGGGACAGTGTGAAAATTACCGGGCCATGGCGGAACGATGTTTGAGAAACACTGGTCTAAAGTCATTCAAATATGCGTGGTCCGTATAAGACGTATACGTGATGATTCGTAGTCAAACGTGCCGCTCTCCTTTTATACTATGAACTCAGTTCCGAATTCTGTTTCATTGTAATCTAAATCTGCATATAAACCGAACTCAATATGGGCGGCTATAACGCCACCAATTTAAATGTTACTTATTTCGGTCAAGAGTCAAGACAAATTAATTTGAACGCATATCTTTTTTTTTGTTTACATGCAGATTACATTGATTATATTATGTGGCTATGCTACCGACTGCCCAACCACGTGCGTGTGTCAAATCAAGTGCATCCATGCCTCCTTATGGCATTCAAAATTATAAAGAAATTCTTGGAGAAAGGCATTAGAAAAAAAAATTGGCAGTTATAGGGACTGCCGGTAGAAGTGAAAAATAAAAATTATGTAAGAAAAAGAATAAAAATACTTCGTCTGACCGAGATTCGGACCCGAGACCAATTGGTTAACAACGCAAAATCCAAGCGCCTAAGTAACTGCGTTACGCGTATCTGACATAAGTATTCGAAATTACTCATTTCTTATTTGTACACGACGAAAGAAAAAACATGACAAACTAGGATCCTTATGTCGTCGGCACAAAGGTCAAGTCGGAGGTAAAATAATTTTGAACGGACTTTCAACAAGTCAGTCATGAACATTGAGCATGTCGGTGACGCAAACCCGTAATATTTTCCCCTACGTGTAGTGCCCAACGCGGCTATAGAAGTATTCCACTTCAAAAAAAAATCGTTTCTCTTAATCTTCATGTACGAGTCCGCTGATAAACACAATAAAAACCTACCTCCCATTACAGTCACTTAATGACGTAAGTAGAAACTAGTACCCTACTCTATCCGTAGCATCTCAGACTTCATGTGTTTGCATTTGCTGCAACATACAAATACCGTCTACCGTAATAGTGCCGTCTCTTTTTGGTTGTTTGTTTGGTTGGCGATAATTTATGCTATATTTTCCACAAAAATATTATGTTATTTTTTATACATAACATTGTACTCATCATATTATATCGTTAAATCTTAAAGGTTACAAGAAATAGCTCTTCAAAGACAAAACAGCACACAATTATTATGCAATAATATTATAACTTTATTAATTGCAACGATTGTTTATAAACTTGGTGAATATTAATCTAATATTTATTTAAACGAGACAATCTTGTATATACATCGTAATCTCGGCAACGGCTGTAAGTATTTACATAAAATTTAGTATGCAGGATTTGGGGGAGAAAAATCGGTCTAGCTAGGTTTTATCCCTGGGAAATTGCGTGGTTACCTAGGTACTATATTATTCAATTGTGACTAATGTTACTTCACTGGAACAGGTGAGCGTGTATGTGTATATGTGTAATTGTGAATTATAGGCGTAGGCGAAAAACGTCTGTCAGGATCGCCATTTAGGTAGCATTCCGATCATAATGACCGAGTCGCGCGACCCACTTACCAGCTTAATATGAATTGGATCACTAAACAAATCTCTCAACCGCTATTTCGCAGCGCTTAGCTAGTTTTCTAGACCGCGATCCGCGACCGCGACCAGCGAACTGTTCGCTAATGGCGGTCGCTAAGATCGCAATGCTTGTATTAGATGAGGCTGATGTCTCTGCTTACACCAGTATGTGTACCAGTATGTAAAACTGGCACGATCCAAACAATATTATGTATTATCGAATTTTAATTTCAGTCAGTACAATTACCAACTGATTGAGATTATAAATTAGAATACTTAGTTGCGGAAAAGCTGTAGTAGAGAATATCTGTATATATAATATATAAAAGACAAAGCTGATTGACTGATATATCAACGCACAAGCCATTTGTCCTTAAGGCTAGAAATATTAAATTTTGCACACGTATTTCTCATAATATGACGTAGGCACTAGGCATCCACTAAGTAAGAATTTTTCAATATTCAGGAATAAAAGTTTGTTTGTACGAAATTTCATGCAAAAATGTCCAAGGAATAACTTTTTATTCCTTTATGCATTATATATATAGCTATCTTTTTGCATGAAATTTCGTATGAACTGAGTAGGTACGGAAAAAATAATTAGTTACGTCATTCAGTATATTCGATATATTTTTTATATTAAGATAGCGTTTAAAAACCAATTTCACCCGGACGAAGCCGGGGTAAAATATGCTATCTATACAAAAAACTAAAATTTAAGTGTCTGTTTGTAAATTAAAATTAAGACCATTTCACTTAATGGATATAAAAGTGTATAAAGTATAATAAAAATATTTTTTTTTTATTTTTGTCAGTGTCTGTCTGTCGGTATGTCTGTCTGTTTGTTTCAGTTAATCTTTAAAATGGCTAGACAAATTTTCACGGGACTTTCACTGGCAGATAGCTGATGTTTTATTCATTTTATTTTATGTTATAAGGTCTAACATAGGTTGCTTAATCTTAGGGTTCCTTCTATAAAATAGGGTTCCGTTACCGTTAGTTCTTTGCAAACGAAGTTGCAGGCACCAGCTACTAGAAAATAAAATTGACTTCTTTGTAAATTCGTTCGTTTGCGTTCGACGCCAAAAGTGGGTTACCGCTCGTTCGTCACCCAGTTTATGGAACCTGGAGCAAAAACCGGCGTTCGTCACCTAAGTAGCTACCGATAGTAGACCGATTGGTCACCCGTCAGGTGACCAATCGGCAGCTACCTAGTATTGATGTATTTTGGAACTGCCCATTCTTCACCTGGTATAAAAGTATATCGAAACTAAGTAGATTTATAATCGTCATAGTTTTATAGATTGAAAAAATTGTTGCTAATGTCCTTCGGCAATTCTAGTTTTAAAAAAAATATATTTGATTGTCATTGACTTTTATTGTCTTGACATAAGAAATCTTGAGTGTATCTTCCTGTGTAGTGAATATAGTTCATTTTTAAATAGCTATCTTAAAAATGCAGCGCCTCTTCGCGTCTAGTCACGGTGTGAACTGACCCTTGGCGGTCAAATTGTCGGTAGGTGCCCGGTTTCTGAAGATTTTACATAAACTCTAGATAAATTAAGTTTAACTAGCGCAGAGTTTTCTTTCAAATACGAGTTATGGAATCGATAACCATTAACCGGACCTCATTGGTTAGTTAAGTTTAACTTAGTTTAATATTGTATATGTTTGTTTAGAAACAAGTTATCGTACCAATAGCACTAATGATGATTAGATATAAACTAACGACAAATTCACTTCAGAAACCGGGCATAAGTCGGAGATCGCGGTATCAGATTCGAAAAACATAACCCTCCTTCTGACGCAGTCGGATAAAAACTCAACGAACATTACTTGAACACCATCGCTTACCTATCATCGTTCATTTCATAAAATAATAAGTAGTGTTTATTTTCCTACAATGTCTAGTTATAGGTACCGATTATACGTAGGGCGGCGGTAATCGCTTACCATCAGGCGATCCGACTGCTCGTTTCTTCGTTAATCTCATTAAAAATGTGCAAGCATTAATCTATATAGCATTTATGTACTACAACAGGATGCGGTCGTGGTCGTGGTCTGATTTAGATGCGGTTTTTTTTTTGTTTGTAAGCTGACGTGATCGAGAATGTTCTAAGCTTTAATTTTAAGCTTTCATCATATTCGAACTAATTGACAATTCGGGGTTTCTTTATTTTTTAATTTTGTTTATTTAATACTGAATTATGTGATGTCTTTGATAAAAAAAACTTATAAGAATCACGTTCGAAATTGACCACTAGTATTTACATATAACCGAGACGTAACTGATTTATATATAGTATTCTATTGATTTATGATCCAACGTGCCATTAATATTTAAGTCTTGTTTTTATGTTAGTGAAAAAAAACTTGTCAAATGCGTTTTATAAATAGCTAGCTCTTAAAGCTTACCGAGCTAGTTTTTCCTAGCCGAGCTAGACCCTTCCTTTTGCCTTCGCCGTAGTCGGGTAAAAAGAAGTGAGCTTTAGAGCTATAAGCATTTCGCTTAACGTGTCAGTTGCTGAATGCTGATGGCCATGGATGGGGTGTAAGACCGGCAAGGCATTTGTGTCGCCTGACATCTCTGATGTTTAAAGGGGCCCATACATGGTCCGGTCTGCCTTCAGTTCGGCCTGAACGGATGCAAAATCGTGTCGTGTGTGTGCTCGAATCCGTTCAGGCCGAACTGACGTCAGTTGGGTCGGATGCGATTTTTTCCGTGTATGGGCTCGAATCCGTTCACGTGTCAGTTCTAACTGAAACGATCGGCCTCTCGTCTGTGGCTGCCTTTACCTTATCCATTCATTGGTAGCGCCATTTGCTTACCATCAGGCGATATTCGTTAGTTCTTATTTCAGAAAAAGATGCTGACAATATTTTTTTAAAGTCCTCCATTTGTATATCATCATTATGTAGATGGGTGTAACTGTGATCAATTGTATTGTTATGTAGTCAAGTCGAATCATCATTCATCGTCATCAATATCATGATTTATAGTATCTACAAATACTAAAAACAAAATAAAATAAAAATTTGAGGCTCACATACAACAAACGTGATTTTTCCATTTTGTACGGAACTCATCTTGCCGACTCGCACTTGACCGGTTTTATTTCACACTCGAATTTTATTACCGTTCAGTCCAATTTTATTGCCGCCGTTCAGTCCAGCCGTACAGGTCAGATTGAATGTTAGTATTTTATTCCTTCCTTAGTAGGAATTTAATTGTTAGTAGTGTTTTTGTAAAAAATAGCTATACATTAATCATAATACGAGGGCGGGTCAATAAGTCCGTGACTTTTGGAATAAAACACAGATTTTTTGATAAATAAATCATTTTATTTTTCAACGTAGTCTCCCTTGAGCTCTATACACTTTGTCCAACGCTTCTCCAATTTTTTTATCCCTTCCAAAAAATATGATTTGTCGAGGTCCTCAAAATAGGCCTTTGTTTGCGAGATGACTTCATCATTGGAGTCAAATCTTTTTCCACCGAGCCATTTTTTCAGGTTTGGGAACAAGAAGTAGTCACTCGGAGCCAAATCTGGAGAATAGGGTGGATGTGGGAGCAATTCATAGCCCAATTCATGGATTTTTGCCATGGCAACTGCACATGTGTGCACCCTTGCATTGTCTTGGTGAAAAATAACTTTTTTCTTGGCCAAATGAGGTCGGTTTTGTTTTCAAATCCTCATTGAAGCGGTCCAATAAGTTGGCATAATATTCCCCATTAATTGTTCTTCCCTTTTGAAGATAGTCAATGTGGATTATCCCACGTGCATCCCAAAAAACAGTCGCCATAACTTTATTGGCTGACAAACCCACCTTGGCCTTCTTTGGCGCCGATTCACCCTTAGAAACACACTGTTTTGACTGTTGTTTGGTCTCTGGTATGTTGTGATGGATCCATATTTCGTCCACGGTTAAAAAACTCCTCCATATTGTGATTAAACAACGCCAAACCTTCCTGTGAAGTTGTTACACGATTGCGTTTGTGGTCGACTTGCGGAAAGCTTTCTCATGCCCAAGTGATCATTCAAAATTGAAACCACTGAGCCATGCGAGTTGCCTATGGCTTCCACAATCTCTTGCACTTTCAATCTTCGGTCGGCCAACACCATATCGTGAATTTTTTCGATTGTTTCGGGTGTAGAGACCTCAACTGGGCGTCCAGGACGTTCGGCATCTTCAGTGCTTGTACGGCCATAACGAAATTCAGTAAACCACTTTTTTACCATTGAAATCGATGGTGCAGAGTCCCCATAGTATTTATTAAGCTTAGCCTTGGTCTCGGTAATGGTTTTTTTTCGCAAAAAATAATGCTTAATAAGCACACGAAATTCACTTTTTTCCATTGTTTCCTTAAGTTACTGGATAGTCTGATAAAGATAGCTGTAAAACACAAACTAACTGACGCAGCAAGTTCAAATTTTGATAGGAGTCAACTGACAGATGCCTGTTGACAGGAGTAGTGTTGCTTTTTCAGTAAGGAGGTTAGAAATTCAAAAAGTCACGGACTTATTGACCCGCCTTAGTATGCAAAGTGGCCTGCTTCTATGTGCTATTATGACACCTTATCATAATAGCACATAGTAGCACGCATCCGTAAGTCACTTAAAACTACCGATTTAATTTCTATTTACATAATATTTCCTACTATATTTTTTTAGTTTATCGTTTAAATATTTAAACTGAAAATGTGTGTATGTTTGTAAACACAAAATCCCTAAAAAACCTTTTAGGGATTCCTAAGTTTAGTACCTTTTTTATAGTTATCAGTACTCTTTTAGTAGTTTTTAATAGAAGACGACGCGAGTTTAGTAGTTTCGCAAAAACAGAGTTGGCAACACTGGAAAGAATCGCTTCAGTCCATACGGCCGACTGATGCGATCTCGAAATTGCACACAGACGATACGATTTTGCATCCGTTCAGGCCGATCTGAAGGTAAAACCGGACCGTGTATGGGACCCCTTACGTAAGAGAGTCGAAATTATTAATATATTAGGTAGGTACATATGAAATTGGCGTTTTGTAAAGGAGGAACTTAAAGTCGATTTTTTTTAAACAAAATATATTTATTTAATCAAAGTATACACCATTGCTATCTATGCACTAATGCCATATCATAGGTAGTTCTTCATTGATTCCTTTACTAAAGAAACCATTCAGACAGGAATCAATAAAATCTTTAATGGCGCTTTGGACTGCCCCATCGGAAATGACTTTTTTCCCTTGTAAGAAGTTATCCAAATTGTGAAAAAAATGGTAATCTGTTGGAGCAAGGTCCGGGGAGTACGGTGGATGTCTTAGACTTGAAGCTCCTCTAATTTGGTAGCCGTCTGTTGTTCAGTGTGTGGTCTAGCAGCAGTGGCCTAGAGCGAATGACCAACCTCGATTTTTTAGCAGCTAGCTTTTTCATCATGATTTGCAGTTGCTGGCAACATCTGCCGTAATCGTCTGGCCAGATTTAAGAAAGCTGTAGTGAACGACACCGGCACTAGTCCACCAAACGCTCACAAGTAACTTTTTTTGAGTCAATTTTCGCTTGGGGTAGGCTTTGGCTGGTTCGCCAGGGTTCAGCCATTGCGATGAGCGTTTCCGATTATCGTACAGGATCCACTTTTCATCACAGGTGACACATCACAATGATTCGATTTAAAATCCCTTAGTATTGTGCCGGTTCGGTTGAGTAATGTAACGCAGAAGTCGACGCGCGTTTGTCGGTTTGCTGCACTTAATTCATGAGGTACTCACCATTCAAGCTTTTTCACCTTCCCAATTTGATTCAAATTAAAACAATATTATCACTAACACTGCAGCCTGCAGCTAACTCGGACGTGGTTTGCGATGGATCCGCTTCCACAATAGCCTTCAATTCTTCATTATCAACTTTGGACTCCGGCCGTCTACGGGGCTTGTTCTGCAGATCGAAATTTCCAGAACGATAACGTTGGAAGCAAAAACGCACTGTGTTTTCTGTTGCGACACCGCAGCCATACTATCATATATATATACATCATTAATTCTTCGAACCGTTTCTGCAGCACTGGTGCCACGGTGGAACTCGTACTCGAAAATAATACGATATTTCAAGTTTTCCATTTTCTAAACAGAGTGACGCAAAAAAAAAACTGCTAAAGAAGGATTTTTCAAAATTCAATCTCCAAGGGGGTATATAGGGGATGAAAGTTTAAAACCTGATTTCACGCGGGCGAAGCCGCGGGCAGTTAATGCTAGTATTAAAATAATCTGCTAAATCATAATGAATATAAAGATTCGTAACAATATTCTGGCTATTGTTTGTCACCTCTATTATTGTGTGTACGCTACTCGTCAATTTCGTAACTGTATTTTTTGTACCATTGTTTTTAAACTAAAAACAGTACTGTCACCTCTACACAAAAAGCTAGCTAGTAGCTATCTCCTTAATATTAATAAAAACTGTTTTTTCTAAAGGCAAAAGTCTTGGTACTTGGTACCCTAACCGTCACGTAAGGGTCAATTCACAACGAAATGGCAGCGGAGCGACCAGCAGCATGTCTGTCATATAATTTTAAATTTTAACTTCATTAAGATAATACATATTTTCTCTTTTATTTTTTAGAAAATGGAAAAGTCCCGTGGCCGTTAGCCACCGTCAGCGGCCGTTGTGTCAAGTGAATCTGCGTTTTATAGTAATTAAGAAAAAGTTTAAAATTATATGACAATTGACAGTTATGGTGCTGGCTGCTCCGCTGCCCTATCGGTGTCAATTGACACTTAAGGGTTTCCCCTGTAATTTCCAAATGAATCTTAGCTGCGGGCTGCAGTTCTCTGCAGTGCAGCCAAAGTTTTTTGGTTTCCGAACGTCACGACTAATATATTCGGAACGTCACGACTAATACATTCGGAACGTCACGACTAATACATTCGGAACGTCGAGACAGTCTCGTCGTTTGTCAAGAGTCGAGATCGATGACATTTAAAACATAGGAAATACAACAAAACTAGATTTTTACATCACGAATGAGATTTGCAAGCAGTACCGGGTAAACTTATCTAGGAAAAGTCACCTTGAATGTGTGTGATTTATAACACACTTCCAAACACGTCAATATTATGTTATAAAAATTTGTATGTTTTGCATATTTTATAAGATTAGGTATGTTTTTTTTTTTTCACTAAAATGATAAAAGTTATTAATCATAAGAGTAAATGATAAAAAACGACGACTACTATTAAGAAATATTTTTAGGAGCGAAAAAAAGGTTACAGAGATTCGAAGATGATAATGATACTCCATTAAGAAACATAGCTTTAAGGATTTCCGGAAAATTCACACTTTTTGTCATTTTAAAGTCAATATATTTAACTAATAACAAATTACACAAAAAACATAGGCTTTAGAATTGCAAACAAGCTACAAGTTTAAATCATCTGGCTTTTTAATGAATATTCATAAAGTATATTGAATACTAGAGTATTCAGTATACTTTATGAATATTCATTTAATGCTATGAATATTATGTATACGTGCAGAAAATGTGTTATATAAATTTTATTTTTATTCTGTTAAATAAATGTTTTAGTAACATTTATTTAAGTTTATGAATTCATAAAGAGTTACGCCCGAAATAACGTATGTAAAATCTTAGATTGACTTCAATCTTAGATTCTCAAACAAAAATTTACGTAAATTGACGTGAAGTTAATCCTAGGATCGTTGAAATTTATTGAAATCTTCATCTCAAAAAGCTAAAATGAGATTAAGATTGATTATTAATTTCGGGCGTAAGAGCATAAGCAACTATCAAAGCTGCTTACTATTTATCGTCTAGTGACAATACATACATACATATTATGGTTCAAGTGTTTACATTCTTTTAGGATTGACACCCGTCCGGGTTTCCCCGGACTTACCCTAGTTTAGAGGGCGTCCGGGGAGCGTCCGGGCCGGACTTCACTAGCTGTCCGGGACACAGTGTTTTGTAGGCAGATTTTGTGAGAGGTATTTTTTATTTTTCAATAATCTTTTGTCGTTTTATCAAGCAATCTTTGGGTAACTTTGTATGTAATTCATTCGTTTGTAAATAGATTATTACTTGTGTACATTTTGAAGTTGTTTACTGATCTTAAAAAAGCGAGTAGCCGCGCTCGCTTTCTGTCAATATTATACTCAACAATTTTTTCTTATGCTAACACCCAGTTTCTGAAAGGCTCATCAAATAGTTGATGAATTAAGACGTTGTTGAGTTAACAGGCAGGTTTAATCGATTTAGGTACGTCTCTGAAACGTTAATTAGTGAAAAATTTACAAATCATTGATCATCTTGACATGATACATTTACGCCTTAAATAGCTTTCCAGAAACCCAAAACAGCGTTTGACATGTGGTTTGACCATGGGTTTGACATTAGTTTTGTTAACTAACACGTTGATCAAATCAAAAGACTGATCAAGCTTTTTGCAACTCAATTTACACCTGACAAGAGATTTGACAGCTGATTAGCCTTTCAGAAACCAGGGGGTAGTCTTTCAGATTGACAGTTTTAATAGGTAAATAAAAATTATACCATATAATAACATTCATTAAAACACTTGCGTCTATTCAACGCAATTTTAAAGAATTTCTAAAGTTGACAGCGTTTATTTATTTATTTACAGTTAATGCACAAAAACAGGTACATAGGCGGACTTAATGCCATATGGCATTCTCTACCAGTCAACCTTTAGGCGTACAAGAGTAAAATTGTGCCGGTGCTAATAGAGGAAAAAAAACAAGTCAATAATCAGCTCTAAATAAAATAATAAAATGTAGATAAAACGCATAAATAATATAATATAAATACACAAAATATATTTATATGACTAAAAAATACAAATATAATAATTATTATTATTATTAAAAATATAAATACCATAACACTATATAATATATAAATAATAATAATATAATATACTAGGATTCTGCCAATTGTGTCGTATAAAACTCACGCACTCTGCGCTTAAACGTGTCTCTGGTTTTGGACATCCTGATTTCTAGAGGAAGAGCATTCCAGAGAAGAATAGCCTGTATGTTGAAAGACGAGTGAACGATACCGGATCTATGGGAAGGGCAAAAAAGAAGTGCGTTGTTAGAGGATCGGAGGATCTTGTGACTGCTGCAAAGATACTGGAGCGGATACAGAGCGGCGCTGTCGTATTGGTAACCAGTGCAGCTTACAGCGATAGACGGAAACATGATCAAATTTTGGCAGATTGAAAATAAATCTTAAACAAGAATTGAGAAGGCGATCAAGTTTATTAAGTTTGTCGGCATTGAGATCGAAATAGCACACATCACCATAGTCTATGATGGGAAAAATAAGTGATTGGACGAGCATTGTCTTGACCGGGAGAGAAAGGAAATTTTTAATACGACAATCCGACAGGATTTTGTTAACTTTTATCTGCAATAATAATAATTGAAAAAAGCGTAATATTAATCGCAGGAACGTGTATGAAAGACCTATACACCGGTGCTAGAAAGTTCCATCAGACCATTTAAAGCCTAATTATTTTTTTTTATAAAATTTGGTGTAAAAACTAAAAACACTTAAAACTGACGCTGGCGATTACCAACAGGGAAAAAAGCCCAATGAAGAAGAAGATTTTACAGTAGAAAACTAATTTCGTATCTTAGTAGATATAAGACAATGTCTAGTTCCTGTTTACTGAAAATAATTGATATGACGCTGATAATAACCGGTTGTCTCAGCTTCGGGTCAAAGAGCGTCACCAGAACAGCTGTCACAAATGTCACAAGCTTGCGTCACAACTCACAATACACGACTACGAGCTTTATTGCACTATTATACTAAATAAGAATATAATCTTCAGTGTTATAGACAGCAAAATGGGTCTCGCAATTTCGCAAAGAAATCCGTATATATCGTACATTTTTTTATTCTGAGTGATGTTAGAAATTAGCGTTAGGTTACCTAAATAAACTATGAAAGAGATGAGTAGCATTAAACTAGTCCACGCTGGCGTAAATGATACATTATATATATATATATATATATATATATATATATATATATATATATATATATATATATATTTCCCGCTACAGTCAATGTTAGTTAATCCAAGTAATTCAGTTAGGTTAATTTAACTACGTAAGTAACTGTGGGTTCAGTTTGTGCCGTTAGGTGGCGAACCGTAACTGACACAAAAACTTCACTATTTTAAGTGGAACGGAGAAAGGTGCTGAGAAAATAAACGACATTTAAGAGTAAAGAAAACTCATGGCGATCAGAAAGTACTATCGTACAGTAGCGTAGCTACGGCCTAGATAGATCCGTGTACCGGAGGCAACCGCAGGTCTAAAATGGCCATACGAAAAAGAAGCGTGTTTAGTCGATAAAATTTAATCTATTGTCTGCTGTTAAAATCTTTTAGTCTCTTGAATTTCAATTGTAGCCCATGAGCTACTAGGAAATATAGAGCAGATGTTTAAGGTAAGTGGAAATCTTGTCCTATACTTCTCCTATTATACCACAACACGAGACTTTTCTAAACGAAAGGAGATAGAAACATGCTAATAGATCATGCTAAAACTGAAAATTATTTTAAGCGAAATCGGACAATAACTTTTGAAGTAATTCATAGAAAATTTATTTAATATTTAATACCCTCCTTAAATATGTCGTGACATGCTCTTGGTTAGGTTTTTATTCTAGAGTCTTATACCAAGAGTTTAATGTATAAGTTTTTAAGTTTATATCATGTTTTAATTTTTTTTACATTTTTCCAATTTATTTTACACTGGTCTGGCAAGGTTAAAGCCCAGACTAAACGACCTGGATTTTTTTCCCCAACTCCTTAAACATTAAACTAATACTATATCAATATTATCAGTGGTCAAATCTCTTGTCAAGTGTAAATTGAGTTGCAAAAAGCTTGATCAGTCGTTTGATTTGATCAACGTGTTAGTTAACAAAACTTTTGTCAAACACATGGTCAAACCACATGTCAAACGCTGTTTTCAGTTTCTGGAAAGCTATTTAAGGCGTAAATGTCTCATGTCAAGTGATCAATGATTAGTAAATTTTTCACTAATCAGCGTTTCAGAAACGGAAATTGATTTAACAAGCCTGTTAACTCAACAACGTGTTAGTTCATCAACTATTTGATTATCCATTCAGAAACCGGGTGTTAGTCCGGCTTCTGACTTGCAGTCTCGTGTTGAGGTGTACAAAAGGAGAAGTATAGGACAAGGTTTCAGCGTGCCTCAAAAACCTGCTCTGAATTTCCTAGTAGCTCTCCATCTATAGTTGGTGTTTCATAGTACGATTCACTTAATGTGGCCATTTTAGACCCGCAGATCTCAGAGGGACCTTGAGCCCGACTAGGTATTTAAACTTCTAGGCATATATTAAATTCCAGGAGAAATCTGTTAAACCGTACGGCCCATCAGAATATCTAATCATGGCACATTATACACAATTTGTAGCCATGATGCTTAAATTGAACATATGATTGGGCATCAGACTCGAAGAATAAGAAAATGCGCTGTGGTCAGTAGTATGATCCACATAGACGTTCAATGCTTTCCGGCCACTTTCCGGCTCTATGACGCAAATAAGGTTTATGAACTTCTAGTCTAGTCTAAACATTAGGTATTATAATTACAGACCGTTACTTTGACCGTAACGCCACTTTATCCTCAACTAGCATCTAGAAAGTACAATTCATTTCTCATTTAAAGATGTTTGAAGTTTTTTTTAAATTAATTAATGTACGAGAAACTGAGCGTTTATATCTAAAAAACACATTCGTTTTGAGTTACTTGTATTTTGTGAGCAATGAGCATGGATTTAGTTTTATATATAAATATCTGGCGTGTAATGCCAGATGTTATATTAAGGGCATATTTTTCAATTTTAATTTTTTTTAATCTGTCATTTCAAATGTCAAGTCAATTCTGTTAAAGTCGCATAATCATTCATCAGGTAAAAGTTATCTGACGATTGAGAAATCAGCCCTAAATGAAAATTATTATTTTATGAACATGTATCTGTATTCTGTAGGTATTTTTAACTACTATATGTAATAAACATAGCTTATTGGCATAAATCAGCAAACTGACATTTCGCAATAATTTATGTATAAAATATGAATACAATAATAAATATAGAAATACTAACTGAATATATAAGGGATATAATTGATCTTGCGAACAAAAAATAAGTTGGCGACTGCACATGAGCATACTGTATTACTGAATTTAGCAGCGAATCACTATGTTGGCGACTAAATTACTATACTGGCGAAAACACTCAGGTAACAGAAAATACAAAAATCTGCAGATAAAAAGTCGGAACACAAATAATAATTGAAGAATCTTCGGGTAGTTTGAATAACTTCAACAAATAGGACAATTGACACCTCAGTCCTCCCGTGACCACGGCGGCTGGAAAGTAGCCGAAACGTCGGGAAAAAGAAAAGTGCACCGCGACACAATCCGTAAGTGTTTAAAACAGATAAAAAGTGGCGAAATTTAATCCAAATTGCCACCGAAATTTATAAGTTGGCGACTTAATTTCCGAGTTGGTGATCATTATACGATGTAAGTAGCTATAAAACCAGATTGGGTTGATAAATTAATAGCAGCTAAAAAATGCAGGCTACGGAAAATCGCATTTTTGGATACTGTTGGAGTTTGTTTTCCTTTGGCATGGGTGTCGTATTCAAGATATTTGGGGGTGCAGGATAATATGAAAATTAAATCCATTTTGAAATTCCAAAATGGCGTACCTACATTTTTATTATTAAAATTAATATGGGTGTCCTTTTCCAGGTTTCTGGGGGTGCTGATTACAAAATTTTCTTTCAATTTCAATTTCCAAAATGGGGAATTTTCGTTCTTCGAAAAATGACATGACTACTTATTTAAAAGTTGTTGGGATGCTGATTAGGATGATTATTATCACAGTATGTTATGTACGAGGTACCAGCTATGTATAGAAATTTTTGAAATTCGGGATATTCAAAAAAACACTTATCATAAAGAAAATACGTGATTACGGGGTTACTTGGGGGGCAGGAAATTTTCATTATTTTTTCAGTAGGATTTACTGTTTTCGAGATAGAAGTGATTATAGAAAAAAATATGGAAATGCCTACTTTGAGATACGAGCGATGTATAAAGCTATAGAAATGTTGGAAAATTTAGAATTTTCAATTTTCTGTTACTTCCTAATTTTAATCATAATGGATGAAGAAAATATACTGCCAGCTTATGACATAAAACGCCAGCCCCCATATTTTTCTTGTAAGCGACGTCATAAGAACTTAAACATCGAAGAAACAACAGCGAAAGTGAAATCTAAAGTTCATGCACTACACACGCACATACGACATTTTTTTGTTTCTGTTCTTATGACGTCACGATAATGGTGGCTGCCATTTTGGCGCACACATTTATCGTTTAAATTTTAATAATTTTTGCTTTGCATAAAGAGATATTATTTCCAGGAAATAAAAATACTAGTTGACTAACGAATCGATACGAACACATTAAAATACATTTGAAAAAAATGTATAATAGCCTTTTATCTAGAGATTGGTCTGTCTCGACGTTTGAATATATGTTTCCAGAATGTTTATTTCGTTGTCAACCGGCTTACTTCAACACAGCTGATATTCGCTGTTGCTCGAGCTGTCATTTGTATAGACTGCCGCCCCTGTGATAGTAGGCCAAAATTAAAAATGGTTGGCACGATTGACACTAATGACGGCCACAAGTACTGGCTCTGGATTTGCAGGCTGGATGGTCACGATGGTCCTTAATTGGGTCCAAGAGTAAGCTAACCTAACCTAACCTATCTGAGGTTGGCCACGACTGCAGCTTATCGAAAGACAATTTTGTTACTCTACAATTGCATTTAAATTTTTTTTAATCCAGAAAATCGACACATTCAATTTGTATATTCTGTATATTATATGAACGTTTTTCTATGGAACCAGCTATCGATAAGATAACCCTTTGAGGCGGTTATCACAATAATATAATATTTTGCTATAATGTCATATTTTGATAACTTTGTTTATCCCGATTCCCTGAGTTCACAAAACCTCTTAAAAAACTTAAATATTAGGTCCTTACATATGAAATTGGCGTTTTGTCGTACTGGCCACTTTGATTTCAAATATAATATCTTCTTTGGTTAGGAATTCCAATTTCAAATGTATACCGCTATTTACTCATGCATTTGTGTTTCAAAAACCGTATTTCATTTGTTTTTTCCTCTTTTGGTTTTTTTATTTGCGTCGCTCTGTTTACAAAATTGAAAACTTGAAATATCGTATTATTTTCGAGTACGAGTTCCACCATGGCACCAGTTCTGCAGAAACGGCTCGAAGGATTAATGATGTGTATGGCGGCGGTGTCGCAAAAGGAAACACAGTGCTTTTTTGGTTCCAACGTTTTCGTTCTGGAAATTTCGGCCTGCAGAACAAGCCCCGTGAACGGCCGGAGACCAAAGTTGATAATGAAGAATTGAAGGCTATTGGGGAAGCGGATCGATCGCAAACCACGTCGCAAGTTAGCTGCAGGCTGTGGTGTTAGTGATAAAACTGTTTTAATCCACTTGAAGCAAATTGGGAAGGTGAAAAAGCGTGGGTACCTCATGAATTGAGTGCAGCAAACCGACAAACGCGCGTCGACTGCTGCGTTACATTACTCAACCGGCACAATAATGAAGGGATTTTAAATCGAATCATTACCTGTGATGAAAAGTGGATCTTGTACGATAACCGGAAACGCTCATCGCAATGGCTAAACCCTGGCGAACCAGCCAAAGCCTGCCCCAAGTCAAAATTGACTCAAAAAAAGTTAATTGTGAGCGTTTGGTGGACTAATGCCGGTGTCGTTCACTACAGCTTTCTTAAATCTGACCAGACGATTACGGCAGATGTCTATTGCCAGCAACTGCAAATCAAAATGGAAAAGCTAGCTGCTAAACAACCAAGGTTGGCCATTCGGTCTAGGACACTGCTGCAATCAGAGGAGCTTCAATTTGAATGTCTAAGACATCCACCGTACTCCCCGAACCTTATTCCAACAGATTACAATTTTTTTCGAAATTCGGATAACTTCTTGCACGGGAAAAAATTCAACTCCGATGGGGCAGTCCAAAGCGCCTTCAAAGATTTTATTGATTCCTGTCCGAATGGTTTGGTTTTTGTAAAGGAATCAATGAACTACCTCATAGGTAGTTCATTGATTCCTTTGTCAAAAGTGCGTAGATAGCAATAGTATATACTTTGATTAAATAAATATATTATTATGCTTCAAAAAAATCGACTTTAATTGTTACACGAGTTTTAAAAAAAACATTCCATATAATCAAAATGAGTATAATTTTATTACAATAAACTATAAAAGTCAGCGTGTAGTTAAATTATGAAAAAATTAAATTACATGTACTATGAAAACTTGTTTTAAATTACCATAAAATTATACTTACCGTTGTGTCGGTGCCAAGCAATGTTGTAAGACATTAAAATCGACATGCAAAAGGAGCAGTAACTTATCTTAGTGATATTTAAACTCTCAACTATGGTCTGCTCGCGTTGAGAAGCCAGTGAATCATGCGTACATAGAGTACATCAGTTCATGGCAACTCAGTACGAACTTCAAAGTCAATTTGTCAAACCAAATTTGAAATTTTGTTTAACATGTTAGTACTAATTATTTACCTACCTATTATATGATCAAGTTACACATCAGGTAAAATGAATATTTTCAAATTAAACACAATGTTGCCATACTTGAATTATTTAATATGCCGAATGTTGCCACTTTCCAGGTTCAACTATCGTTTGCCAGAATATATCAATATGGCTTACTTTATTTGGTTAATGTGAACTCGATTCCGACATTTGTACGCACGATTCACTGACTTCTTAACGCGAATAGACTATTGTAAAATTTGAATGTTTAGCAGATGGTCTATACTAAAATTGTTTATAAGTATAGTATTAAAATTGGTACTATTTCCCGACGAGACGCGATCACGAACACGAATTACAAGGACGCGGATAATCTACCTGCGATTTTTTTTTTCAATTAGAGTTTTCACTAAAATTCAGAACAGTCCACAAATTACTGAAACTTTACCAGTTTCTGAATCAAACCTCACATTTATCAGAAGCATAAGTGATCGGCCTCATTATGCGTAGCTTTTATAGCTATTGTTGGTCGTAAGCCGTCGCCATCAACAACACAAAGATATTTTCCACATAAACATAACCTTGACTTGGCTTTTACACAGGGTTGGCAGTTTTGTTTAAATTATTTTTTTCGCCATAAAATCATTAGGTAAAAAAAAATATAATATTATTTTTGCCTATTTTTCCGTTATAATTTATGATGAAGTACAAACATTTCTGAAGTTTTACCTTTAAAGCATGTGAATTGTGAACCATTCACGTGTCTTTATTCGGCCTTTACCTAGTAATATTATAACGTAACCAAGTATTTCTTCATACGAGTAACTTTCATAGAAGTGCTAAAACACTGTAGTTTCGTCTGTCAAGTTGGCGTTATATTTTTGTTCGGTCTTTTCTGTTATATTTAATAAGTTAGGTATATTTAAGATATTATGGTTGTAAACAACATTTTTACCTAAACAAAAAAAATGCAAATTTTTGTTGTATTATACGATTACAGATTCTGATATAAAATATATATTTTTTTAGTCATAAAACTTTTATAGGTTATAGGTAACAAAAGCCAAAGGATCAAAAAAACTCGGCATATTGTTGCTGTCGTTTTTGGCAGGTTTGAACCCGGTTATAACCCGGTATAGGGTCCCATTTTTATCCTATTGTACGGAACTCTAAAAACAATGAAGTAAACGCAAAAAAACCGAAAGAAACGAAACGAAGCTTCTGGTTTCAAAGGCCTCAATTCGTTCACCGTATTTCCGTGACCTTACAAAAAGTAAAAACGGAACAGATTTATTCGAAATACGAACGTTCATCAAATCACTACGCAGTAAGCTGTCACATTATATCATGTACGCCACACCGGAAGATCCATGCGACAGATCACTTTTAAATTGGATTAAGGGCTATCATTATGAGGCCTTCAGTCCTCAGACTAGAGATAATCTTCTGGAATGTTCAACGACAAATTAAACCGAGAAATATACGTAAGAATCTTATTAAACTACAGAATACTCCACAACAGTCTCCAGGTAGTAGTTAATATTATCTTATTATTCGCATATAACAAAACGGGATAGAAATACGATGCTTACGAAAAATGTTAATCTACAATGTGATAGAGCTGGCAACCCTGAGGGTTTCGTAATCGCATTAGCAACATGGCTTGCACAACCATCCGGTTGGTTCACTCCCAACCATAACTAATCCTTCATAGGCTGACCCCACATTAGGCGTGCGCGTACCACGGGCGTGTAAGTTACGCGAGCAGCGCTCGCATCGCTGACACGCAGCGCGCTCGCGGCGCGCACACATCGCCCGCATCGCTGACACGCCCGAGGAACGCGCACGCCTAATGTGGGGGAGGCCTTAGAACCCGATGGCTTTTTAAGGGTGTTGACTGTTCAGTGTATATACTGCTGCCTATTTCTATCACAATTTGAATAGCTAAGCACCAATGATATTCTTCCTTATAGTGGTTTAAGATATTGATGTAATAGGATGTAATAGGTTGATGGAACGATATTTTTGCTATAGGTAAATTCAATTAATACGGAAGGATGGCTGATACTTCAATCAAACAATCATCATAATGATTAATTTAACATCCATTCAAGTTTCCAGAATAAAAATAAAATCAAACAGATAAGCTGTTCTACATATTTAAGTGCTACTTTATACTTGTTATTGGAACGTAGTTTTGGAACGTAGTCCCTTATGGCGCGTTGGGAATTGTATGGAAACTAGGCGGATTGAATAGGCACGACACTTTTTGCCACTCGAAATCACAATGTAATAACGACTATTAAGAATGATACAAAAAACGACCTTATCACCTTGACAATAATGTAGAATTTGAATTGTGACTGTTATGACTGTTACATATTGTGACTAGCTAGCCGAGCGCTTGATGTTATTACTCAGTACGGAGCCGGACTTCGCGGCGGCAACACTGCGAGCAGCAAGCAACCCGCCCCCTTACCCCTGTCCCTACCTAAGGCGCTAGTTCCGCGCGCACTATATATACTTAGTTCAACTATTTGTTTTGTATAATATAATATATTATATATATACAGATAAACAAAATTGAAGTGTATGTTTGTAATTTCAAATTAACAGCTTTTATTTTCGCTTAATGCATTTAAAAGTATGATGATTATGCCAGCCAATTTGATCAAACAATGTACAGTCGAGCAAAATGAATATTTAGCAGTTCAATCGTCCTCATAATTTATTCGTATAACGAAGTGGTGGCATCATGCACTTGACATCGGGAATTAAAAAACATGACCAACCACTGAATTGCGTCGTGACGTACGTAAGTGACGATCAAGTCACATGCTGTCCTCGTCATTTCGGCTGGCAGAGACAGCGACGGCCCGTGAATAGGAGGGCTCTTGCGTTTCATTATTCGGTTATACAGACTTACAAAACTTTAGTTAGCTACGAAATTAACCACACGGTAACATAAAAATTAACATTTCACTGTCCTATATAACATCTACGACCTTGGTTAATATAATCACAATTCTAAACCTACACAACATGTGCTGTTGTAAACGTGAACGCTATTATCTTGTAAATCGTGATCAATGACACAAGACTCATTTAACATAACCGCGGGATATATATCGGCACGAACGGGCCAGCTCTACCTTACAGAGAGACGGCGTGGAAAAGTGTTTTGTGATTTGCCAGTGACGGAGGGTACCGGAGGTCTAAGGCTGGGACTACATGATCCGAACCCGGAAGCCCGGCGAAAATTCAGAGCGCTGAAAATAAAACTTTGCGTTAATACAACAGAGCTGAAAATAGAACACATAAGTGTTGAATCAAAAGTCAATGTCATATATGACAGCTCGACGCTCGGCTGTATTAGCGCAGAGTTCCATTTTCAGTGCTCTGAATTTTTTGTTTTTTTTTTGTCCGTTTGCTCGTTTGGCGGTCTTATTCCATAAAAAAGACACGTGATGTAGCAAACGTGAACGCCATTAGCCCGTGATCTACATACACGAACCACATTTGCTACAAAATACAATATCTAGTTGTAATTATCCGCATGCTTCATGAGCATAGGAATTTTTAAGTAGAATAAAGTACTTTTACACTTCAAAAATATATACACCCGGTTTCTGAAAGGCTAATCAAATAGTTGATGAACTAACACGTTGTTGAGTTAACAGGCAGGTTAAATCAAATTGCGTTTCTGAAACGCTGATTAGTGAAAAAACTAAACATTGATCAAATTGACATGACATGATACAAGCACATACAAGCCTTAAATAGCTTTCCAGAAACCGAAAACAGCGTTTGACATGTAGTTTGACCTTGGGTTTGATATTAGTTTTGTTAACTAACACGTTGATCAAATCAAACGACTGATCAAGCTGTTTGCAACTCAATTTACACTTGACAAGAAATTGACCGCTGATTAGTTAATTTTGGCGTTGTTTAGACTTTCAGAAACCGGGGGTTACACCCGGTTTCTGAAAGGCTAATTAAATAGTTGATGAACAAACATGTTATTGAGTTAACAGGCTTGTTAAATCAATTTCCGTTTCTGCAACGCTGATTAGTGAAAAATTTACTAATCATTCATCAAATTGACATGACACATACAAGCACATACAAGCCTTAAATAGCTTTCCAGAAACCGAAACCAGCGCTTGGCATGTTGTTTGACCATTCGTTTGATATTAGTTTTGTTAACTAACACGTTGATCAAATCAAACGACTGATCAAGCTTTTTGCAACTCAATCTACACCTGACAAGAGATTTGACCGCTGATTATTTGATTTTGGCGTTGATTAGCCTTTCAGAAACCGGGGGTTAGTGTAGCAGTTATTCTGTATATAAACCTGTACATTTTGTAAATAAATTATTCACTTCACTACTGTAGATCGAGTTTTACTTTCGACCCTGAAGACCACAACACTACCTCCAAAATAGGATATTTAGTCCGTCCCCCAAGTTTCGGAACCTCAGCCCGTTCGACACGTCATTTGAGGTGCCTAATACCCTTTGGTCCTCCAGGCATGTTTTCTGTAGTAGGTTTCGCAATAAAGGTAAGATCCAAAACTATTCCGAAGAACACACGGAACTAAAGATCACAAAATAATGTTTGGTTAAATATCTAAGCATAAAAAGCATGTTTAATAATAATAATGCATTTTTATTTTTAGAAGATGTAGAGAAGATGAAGAGAAGTACATTGGTACTTTATTAATTAAATTTATATGCAGTAATATGCAAATTAATAAACAAACATACATACATACATGGACTGCCAAAATCATAACCCTTCCTTTTGGCTTCGCCGTAATCGGGTAAAGGAAATAGATGAAACCCATAAATCTTTTTTGTTACCTTATTAGCAAACCATAAATGTACGTCATTATTATTATTGTTAGAAAACAGACTAATCATAAAGATGCTCATAATATTCTGACAAGGTACATAATTTAAAATAATTTTATTTTATATTTTATGTTACTTAATAATAAAAACCTAACACTTACCACTTAACCTTTCAATGAACCCTCATCCAAATCCCTACCTATTATATAGGCTGAAACCTAATATGTCATGTCATGTCGTGTACCTATGATACATTTTTATGAAAGGTTTCCGTTGTTAAGAGATGGTAGTAAATTATTTTATTTTAACATAAAACAAGCCTTCTTAGTGCTTACTGTACCACAACGAGATTAAAATATATCAACAAGTAACGACATACGCACACCGGCATATTTAGCGGAACATAAAATAAAGGTTTGATATCAGTATCATATAAGGTTGCTGGCTGGTTTATACGTCATTTAATTTAAAAAGAAATATTTTCAAATTAAGAAAACAACTGAACATCACATTTTATGCAATTATTTTAATTTTATTCAAATACACCTTATCTGCAGCGAACTTCGAGTATTTCTTCCTTCTGAGTTCGATTTAAAATTTCATTGAAATACTGATTTTTGTTAGTTTTTTTTAATCGCGTAAGATACGCGATTTGGAGTTGAGGACTGAATTATGCCTGACTTAGCCCCAACGGAGATTGCCAGGGCACTCGAAATGCGAAGAAATGGTCAAACCTACAGAGTGATATCCAGAGATCTTCGTTGACCAGTTTCAACGATCCATTGCAGTATCCAACGGTTCAGGGAGACCGTTACTTATGTGAGAAGAGCAGGACAAGGCAGAAAAAGACGCACTTCGAGTAGGGATGATCGTTTCGGCTTCGTGTACGTAGGAACCCCCGTTTGACGGCCGTCCAAGTCCGACATGAGATAGAAGCGGTGCGGGGTGTAACCGTAAGTGATTGTACTGTACGAAGAAGGTTCGAAGAAGCTGATTTGGGTTCATTTGTGCCCGCCAAGGCTCCAAGGCTCGATGTAAATCATCGTAGAAACAGGTTAACTTTTGCTCAGGAACATCTACTTTGGAACGCGGACCAATGGAGTAAGGTATTGTTTAGTGATGAGTGCAGAATTATCTTAAATCAAATTGACGGCAGGCAAAGAATATACAGACGCAAAGGAGAACGATACATTCAGACAAATTTTGAAACTACAGTTGCATACGGTGGTGGATCAATAATGGTTTGGGCGGGCATTTGTTTGGGAGCTCGCACAGACTTGGTAGTGATTGACAGAGTCTGACTGCAGACCGCTATATCAGAGAAGTTTTAGAAGAAAATGTCGTACCGTTTGCCCCATATATCGGTGACGATTTTGTTTTTATGCAGGATAATGCTCGGCCGCATACCGCTCGGGTAACTCAAGCTTATCTTAATGATATGAATATCACTGTTATGGAGTTTCCGGCGAGATCACCGGATATGAACCCAATAGAGCACGTTTGGGACTTGCTGAAAAGAAAAGTTAAGTCCAGAATTCCAGCTCCTGCCAACGTGGGTGAACTGCGAATCGCCGTAGTTGAGGAATGGCGGAGACTATCCCAGGAGACCATCGATAACATCATTCTCAGTATGCCTAGACGGGTAGAAACTTTAATAAGAGCACGTGGAGGAAATACGCGATATTAATCACCATTTTTTCTAATTTAATTAATTGTTATTTTAATATTAATTTTCACTTTTTCATACATGAAAAGTTCAAAAATGTACCATTTTTCACAAATAGCCTTTACTCGCAAAATCTGTTCTTAATGTGATCTCATTTTAAGTAAAACAAATGAAACTTTAAATAACAAAAGAAGTGTAGTAAGTAGATTTTAAAATAAAACCATATTTTTTTAATTATGGACCTTTTTTTTGTGTTCCGCTAAATATGCCGGTGTGTTTATAAACCTACTCAAGTATTGTATAACCCCATAAGCCGTACATTGACCCTTCGGCTTGTCCACTAGGCCAACGTCATTTTCATAATTAATAATGATAAGAAAAAAAACAGCCAAGTAACAGGTAATAACGTCTAGCATTTAATAAAAGAACAGTTAGCGCTAACCGAAGTGAAATACAACATAACGGGAAGAAATTTCTTCTACTACGAACGTAGTTTTGAGCAAAATTAATAGTGTACTAAGAAACAACACTAGATACTTTTTAGCCAGCCCAATGTGGCGTTTAAGGAAAAAGTGAAATTACGATAAATACAAAACCTGTCTGATAACTTTCACCGCTCGATGAACATGTACAAACATATATAATACAATATGACTACTACAATTCGAACATTAAAAATGTAGTAACGTCTTGAGAAAAATAACAAGTAAAAAGTTATATATTTTATGAATATGCGGTCGAGTTCGACCGAAGAAAGATACTATGTAGGTAACTAAAAAATCTATATAAATATTTCTAGAATTTAGATCGCCAGTAGAATAATTTTACGTTTTATAATAACGTACATTTGCAATCTCTATGTCGAGAACTCGCAGTACAAAATGATGCATAGAACATATTTCTAGTATCTAACCTTGATAGTATTAATATTGTCATTGATATATTGTAATAATAAAATAACAATTAATTTGACAAATACCAGGCAGGTTTACTTTTCAATTGACTATACCATTCAATAATTATAGATCGCTACGCTTTTTTATGAAGGCAGGAACGTACTCTATATTAAGTAGTAAGTAACGTAGGTAACATGTTATCAGATATTGATTTAGACGCATGATATTCAAATTTATAATCAACTCGTCTTGCAGGGAGCACCCGCGAAACTTTCTAAGTAAGCGCAAAAGTGAAAGTGCTTATTTATATACCTACATATTTTTAAACGTTACCGTAGACACACACGGCATAAATTTTTTTTATATAATTTAATGTTCAACCTGCTTTTATGAGCTCATTATTTGATGTAATGTTATATAATATATCTTTCACTAGTTACATCATAATATTGTTCATCATACCTACTGCCTTCATGATTCATAAGGTTAAAAACTTATTAAGGAAATCAAAATTTCAAGGTCAAGGTCGTCAACATCAATAAGAACAACTTATTTTTATATGGAATGGAAATAATCTTGAAAGCGCCCTAAGACCTAAAAGTTTACCTTCGAAGCTCTAAAAAAGGTATGGAAACTTTTTGTTTCACGTAACACGTTAACCTAGCAAAATAAATATTACATTATCAAGTTCAAGCACAAACAGGATTTAAAAGAATAATTTTATAACAAAGTATTTTTAACCGAATTCCAAGAAGGAGGCGGTTATTCGAGTTATTGTTTCTAAATTGAAGTTCACTTGCTCATGTTCTGGAGACGTGTGTGTAGGTATAGGATATTATTTTCATGTGTGTAAAACGAAGCCCTGAACATATTTTTTTTAATACATACCTGAAAAATGCTAAGGTTACCAAATGGGTACCTAATATCGAAAATCTTACTGCGAGTCTGGGTTGATTTTGTCAACGGCCGCACTCAAAGGCATTTATTGCTTATTTAAGGAGCTACTTGACATAACGTATGTACATATACAGTTTCTGTCCAAATCCCCAGTCTCTCCATTAGTGCGGCCAATACAGTCTGGCAAACAAAACATGTACCTGGGTTATTTGCATACTTTTAACTTGGCAATTCTATACGACCTTCAAGTTCAAAGTCAATTTGACGAACTAAAATTAAAAAAAAAAAACAGTGGTATAAAAGGCGTTCAGTGGCTTGAAAGAGGAAAAAACATTTATTTCAGATTTTATTTATCGTGTTAGTACTAATTAATTAATGATCAAGTAACTCACAGTCAACAACACAGGTTATTTGAAATTTTTCATAGGGATTAGAATGTTTAGTTACGTTTAGTTTTTTTTTTTCGCCCGACTGACCTAAATAATTCGTACATGTGGGTTTATTTTCGATTATTTATAATCTCGAAGAATTAACTCTTAATTTGTTGTTAGTATTGTTTTACTTTATTTAAAATTTATATAATTTTAATATTCCACAAACATATTTATTCAAGAACACGTTACATAATCCGCAAAAAATACAACAATAAACTAATTAATTTTTTTTAATTACATTACGGAAAGAATATTGTATTCAAATAGTTAATAGAATCAGGCGTTGCTTTGCGGAAATCCATAGCACACAATTTAATTAATATTATAATATCTAGGTAAATTGTAAATTATACTCAGTCAATGAAATTAGGTAACATTTTTTTAAATATTATTTAAACGTGTGAGAGCCATGCTTATTTATAGGCACGAATGGGCCGGCTCGACCGGATAAATACCACGGCCTCACTGAAAACCGGCGTGATACAACGCTTACTTTATAATAAAATAATGCTATAAATATTAAAGATAAATAACTAGCAGAGAGATAATGAAATTGTAATAAAATATCTGAAGCCTTTATGTTATTAAGAAACTGAAAAACTAATAGAATATTTAAAAGTATAAATAAAATACATGTTAAACATTATAAAACACACAAATGTGCGTGTGTGTGAAACACATGCACATTTATACACATACATACACTCACATATACAATGCACACGAATCAAAATAAAAATATAAGTATAAGTAAAATAAAAAAAATTTTTTGAATATTTTAAATACAATTAGAAACCTAAGCTTTTCTAGTGTACATGATAATGATCATAGTCTTTAAAGGAATGTATTTAGTGTATAATTATTATTTTTAAGTTATTTATATGAGGTAATAATTTTCTGAATGCTTGTTTAGATATGGAAGAGCGTTGTTACCTGATACAGGCTATTGGCCTACTAGGTGACTTCGATTTCTCTTTCTTACTTTTGTTAACTGTTTTTTAAGGAAATAAAGATTTCATTACTTTACGTTTCGCCGTGTATGTGTGGTTAATGGAGCCCCAGGGAGGTTGGGAATTTTAAGAACCAGGAACCAGGAAAATAGGCCTCAATTCTTCATTATCAACTATATATTTATATTATAATATATATATTATAACTTCGTTCCATCCGGGTGGTCTGTCGTGTACTAATAAGCCATTATCTAATATTCAGATAATTACTTGAACCTAATAATCTTATATTTAGTTAATAACCTATACCTACTATAAAATTACTTATTCATTATAATTATCTTTATCTAAGTGATATCGATTATATTTTTGTACATTGCCCATTACGTAATTAGCTTTAGTGCCTATTATACAATGGGATTTTTAGAGTTCCGTATCCAAAGGGTAAAAACGGGACCCTATCACTGAGACTTGGCTGTCTGTACGTCCGTAAGTCTGTCTGTCTGTCACCAGGCTGTATCATGAGATATAGACAGCCGGTGATAGCTAGCCAGTTGACATTTTCACAGAACTACTATAAACGATACTAAAAACGGAATAAAATAAAGTGGAACTCCCATACAACGAAAGTAATTTTTTTGCCGTTTTGTATGTACGGAACCCTTCGTGCGCGAGTCGGACTCGCACTTTCCGACCGGCATTTTCAGATGGACTGTGGACATGGCACTTGGCAGGCGAAATCCGATATTACTAGGTATTTAGGACTAGACGATCCCCGCGACTTCGTTCGCGCAAAAGGAAATTTGTCTATCCCGCAGGGACCATAAACTTTTTCAACTTATCGCTTTAAATGTACTATCGTACGAACGATCCTCGGGCGGATACATCGTGAATTGTGATGTATGGCTGGTAGTAGGAAGTGCAATCTTCCTTTAGTTACCGACAGCCTTGTCATATAAGGAAAGTTTTCATTGCCGGCATTCATTGTTTAAAAATTTCCTCATATTTTATTTACACCCATTCCGAAGGTAAATAATGAAAAAAAAAACTTGCGAAATAAAAACATAATATAGAATCGTACTATTCACGAGCGCAACGCTAATTATTTTGGTATTTAAATCGATCATAAAATTGTGTGTACTTACTTACCAATATAAAACATGCTATCACAAGCACAATCACATAAAAACTTAATACCGCGAATCGATATTTCTCGAACTAATGTAAAACTAGGGAACCACGATCACGGCCGCGCTCCGCGACTATCAATTGCCAACTGATTTGGGCTCCCTCCCACGTCCTCGGAAAGAATAAAGATTATGACACTTTGCCGTCACACAAATATAAACTTTAGACTGACAAGGTATACATACAAAAATCATTTAACAGGTGTTTGTCAAAGGTTCACATTGCAAATTTTCTTTGGTTTGTAACAGTGACCAAGCTTCACAAAAAAAAAAAACTTACATCGCGATACAATAAGTATTGTGTGGTTATTTCCATAGTTTGAACTGCAGTCTGATTTTGTATGCGATACGACAGGCGTAAATTGTACAATATTGCTGTCAAACATAATTTTTGTTAACGTATTAGAACAATCGATGGAATCGCGCTCTAGCGAACAATTAGGGAACTAAGAATGCAATCGATTCTCCTTGTATTAACAAAAATCGGTATTACGTATGACATTTGACAGTAACGCGACAGAAGACGGCGAGCAATTTCAATTGCCAAAGAGCGACAATCCATTTAGGTTGTTGTTGACAGATTGCTGATATTATAAATCAATGTAGGCAGTGTTTTCGACGGTAAATTGAAGTGAATTATATGTTGTAGTGTATGTTATATAATATGTTACATCAAAGAAATAATAAATATCGTGCGTTTTTTGTTATTTTTAGGTTAGGTATATTTCGATTTTCGCAGTAGTGTAAAGCTTAGGAATGAGGCAATTAGTGCTCAGTGCCAATTATATAGGCTTACAATAGATTATTACTCCGAAATGTCAGCATGGTGTGCAATTCTACATCCACATAATGTACTTTCTATCTTAACTTCGTCCCATTTTTGTTTATAAACGGCAAGGAACCATTGTGTATACAAAACACTTGATACTTCAAAACAGTATATAGATCCACACGTCGCTACGTGACTGCTAGTGGCGTTGTTTACCGCTCAAAATGCATTTACAAGTTATCGAACAACAGCAGAGCAACAGTCGTACGTAATCGCTGATCGCTGTAAATCGATCGTTCGAGTCGACCGGTTCCGGACCGGATCGCGCGACAACTGCGCGACCGGTTGCTGTCTGAAAACTATCTGCTAAAGATACATAATCAGCTAGCCGATTACTACTTAAGTATTATGATATAGAAAAAAAGCTATAATATTGGCGGCGGTGATCAGGCTATCCGCCGGCGCATTTCCTGGTCTACTTTATCCAAAAACCGGCCAAGTGCTGGTGCACGAAGGGTTCCGTAACATTATAACAATATTTAATCATGTTTACTTGTTATTTAGTTATTTTTGTACGAAGTTTTCCAAGTAAGCGCATTTTACAAGTTAGGCCTCTACAACTCCTGAACTAACAAAGTTTTAAAAGCCCTATAGTTTTTCTTCAGTGTTCATTATATGTATATATATAACTCACCATACCGATTTCGGTGACGGTGGCTGGTTTCATTGAAACCGGGCCAGTTACTCAGGAGTCATTTGTTTAGTGCCCAAGTGTCTGCGCAGTACACAAGAACACTCTCTCTTCCTTTACTCTCATAACCCATTGGGACGGATAACCGACACGACTGGCGAGAGATCAGGCGAGAACAGAGATCAGGTCCGACTTTTTACATGTCCATCCGACGCATAGATCATCTTTCTTGTCAGACAAACGGATATATAACGGATTTACGCAAACGGATATATAAAAAACTTATGTTTCTTAGTTACTTATTCTGGTAGAATATCACACATATATACATAATACAAACATAGCCGTTACCACTTACCACGTTGGTACACGACCTAATAAAACGTACACTTGAGATACAAATGAAGTCAAATTTACTGTCTACAAGATTTTCTACCGTTTCGAAACGCCAGCAAACTTCTATTTGCAGTCAGGACGAATAGGCATTCAGCGCCCCGCATCTGCTTTCCAGTTAAATATTTTATCTATAGGACAAACTTTATATATTAGGTCATTACATATGAAATTGGCGTTTTGTAAAGGAGGAACATAAAGTCGATTTTTTTTAAACATAATATATTTATTTAATCAAAGTTTTATTGCTATTAGCCGTTTCTGCAGCACTGGTGCCACGGTGGAACTCGTAGGTACTCGAAAATAATAGGTACGATATTTCAAGTTTTCCATTTTGTAAACAGAGTGATGCAAACAAAAAACCAAAAGAGGAAAAAAAAAGGAATTCCGGTTTCCGAAACACAAATGCACGAGTAAATAGCGGTATAAATTTGAAATTGGAATTCCTAACTAAAGAAGATATATTTGAGATCAAAGTGGCCAGTACGACGAACGCCAATTTCATATGTAAGGGCATAGTATAATGTAAATTGTCTCTAAAAATTGAAAAAGATTCCACTTCAAAAATCCCAAAATCCCGAACTGACGTCTAAATGCAAATTTTTCTCAGTATTACTTATGTAAGTATATTTATCGTATCTAAAATGAAATACTAAGAAACGCACTGGAATATTCCAAACTAACTCGCGATGGTACAAATAACATACGTCATTGTGTTAAAATTCGTACAAAAACACTATAATATAGTCTATTAGCTTTAGAAAGGCAGTGAATCATGCGTACATTGTAGGTCAAAATAGCATATATGTAGGTACGCATGAGTAACGTGATTCATTATTTAATTGGTTAATGTGAAATTGTAAACACAGCTTCAACATATGGCAATTTCGTACCTCGACCAGTTTTGTCCGATGTGCATTTTTTATAGATCATCTTTTTTATTTAATTGGCATCATAGATGAATATATTATGATGATGTAGATAATATATTATATAGCGCGCAAAAAGTGAAGACTCGAAACTGAGCTATGTCGGGACAGTTTTTGGTTAGTATGCGACGAGCCATCGTGTGTCATAAAGATTGTAAAAACCGTGACAAAAAAGTGAATAAAATTCAAGGAATTTCATTCCACACGTAAGTTTACAACATTTATTAATTATTACGATCAGTAAAGTATTTTCTTAAATATATATTTTTTTACAATAAATAATTGCAAGAAAATACTTGACAGTTTATGACGTAAGTGAAAAGGAAAGCAAATTGAATAATATATTATTATTTTTTGTGAATCTATTAGAGGACGTATGCATTTCTGTCACAGAGTAGGTAATAGTACAGAAGCCAATGACGTTAGTTAAGATTATATAAGATAGACGAAAAGAATTTAATTATATCGTTCAATCAGTTAAATAAATATTAGGTCATTACATATGAAATTGGCGTTTTGTAAAGGAGGAACATAAATTATTTTTTTTTAAACATAATACAATATTTATTTAATCAAAGTTTATACCATTGCTATCTATGCACTTTTGCCATCTCATAGGTAGTTCATTGATGCCTTTACTACAAAATCCTTTCGGACAGGAATCAATAAAATCTTTGAAGGCGCTTTGGATATCCCCAACGGAGTTTAATTTTTTCCCTTGCAAGAAGTTATCCAAAATTCGGAAAAAATTGGTAATCTGTTGGAGCAAGGTCCGGGGAGTACGATGGATGTCTTAGACATTCCAATTGAAGTTCCTCTAATTTGGTAGCCGTCTGTTGTGCAGTGTGTGGTCTAGCGGTGGCCTAGAGCGAACGACCAACCTCGGTTGTTTAGCAGCTAGTTTTTCCATCATGATTTGCAGTTGCTGGCAACAGACATCTGCCGTAATCGTCTAGCCAGATTTGAGAAAGCTGTAGTGAACGACACCGGCACTAGTCCACCAAACGCTCACAAGTAACTTATTTTAGTCAATTTTCGCTTGGGGTAGGCTTTGGCTGGTTCGCCAGGGTTCAGCCATTGCGATGAGCGTTTCCGATTATCGTATAGGATCCACTTTTCATCACAGGTAATGATTCGATTTGAAATCCCTTCATTATTGTGCCGGTTGAGTAATGTAACGCAGCAGTCGACGCGCGTTTGTCGGTTTGCTGCACTCAATTCATGAGGTACCCACCATTCAAGCTTTTTCACCTTCCCAATTTGCTTCAAGTGGATTAAAACAATTTTATTACTAACACCGCAGCCTGTAGCTAACTCGGACGTGGTTTGCGATGGATCCGCTTCCCCAATAGCCTTCAATTCTTCATTATCAGCTTAGGTCTCCGGCCGTCCACTGGGCTTGTTCTGCAGGTCGAAATTTCCAGAACGAAAACGTTGGAACCAAAAACGCACTGTTTTCTTTTGCGACACCGCCGCCATACACATCATTAATCCTTCGAGCCGTTTCTACAGCAGTGGTGCCACGGTGGAAGTCGTACTCGAAAATAATATGATATTTCAAGTTTTCTATTTTGTAAACAGAGTGACGCAAAGCAAAAACCGAAAGAGAAAAAAACAAATGAATTACGGTTTTCGAAACACAAATGCATGAGTAAATAGCGGTATAAATTTGAAATTGGAATTTCTAACCAAAGAAGTTATTATAATATTTGAAATCAAAGTGGCCAGTACGACAAAACGCCAATTTCATATGTAAGGACCTAATATAAATGTTTTGCCCACTACGGGCCTTCCCAAGAGAAACAGTCGTTTCAACAGATTTACTGACAATTCACCTTTTACAATATTTGACAGTCAATTTATACAAAATATTCACTTTAAATATCGAACACATTATGTTGAACCTATATGCGCTGAAACGGTGCAGCATACCGGCTGCCAAGTACATCGTGATGTCCTTAACGAGATGTATCTTCTCTATGTAATCTGTAAACTCCAAATTAAAATTATTTTCTTATAACTTGCTTTTCAAGCATCTTTAATATGCATCTCTGTGCTCTATCTATCTATACGGATACCCATCCGTTTTCATTCTTGTCCCTGAATGGGTTATATTTATTTATAGTATGTTTTCTCTCAATAAAGGCTTTTTCTTTCCACTTGTGTTTATGTTCTCAACAGCAGTACATATTATTTACAAGTCTCTCTCTCTAGTATCTGTATAATATATTTTTAATATACATTTCCTATGTACAACCTCGTGTCTTTAATGATTCTTGTATCATCATGTTAATATAATATTGTATTTTACTTTCATCTCCAGATGTGTTATGCATGCTGTCAGTAGAATAGCATTTGTTTGCATATCTGCTCATTTCTCCTTCTGGTGGGATCTGACCTAGTAATGTTTTCTGCTCTAAAGGTGTACTAGACGGCCCGTATATAACGTATATTGTATATTACCAGCTTGTATATTACCAGCTGCATCTAAAAGTGATTCTGCATATTCAATGTTGTTTGGAGGACTGTATTAATTTCTGTTCGTTTTTGGAAATTTCCTCAGTTTTGTATGTTGAATTTCTGTAGTCGCTTCTGGGAGTTGTATGATTGTAATGCTCGCTCGTATCGTATGTCCTTCTGTTCTCTGTCTCTGTATCATTAATTCTTTCAATAATTGTATTAGCGTCTCGTTTACTATTTACAGGTGTTGTTCTTCCTTGTATTATATATAGCATTGCGACTTTAGCTGCAGTGTACTTCTCCTCGCAGTAATTATAAATATCATGCTTAATGTATGTTTTTTCCAATTCCATGCTATATCGAATTAGCTCAAGATGTTTTTCTTGTATTCTTTTCCATCTTTGTTCTAAAACTCTTAACTTAATATTTACATAATTTACATACAGACTGTCATTTGGCAAATTATTAACATTTAAATAACTTCTTGTCACTTGCTCTAAAAGCATTTGTTGTGCCCTATTGAGGTTTTCCATCTTCATAGCTCTATAATTCTTCTTTCTTTCTGACAACTCTTGCCACTTTCTTTGACTGTTATCTTTGCTTTTTTCTATTAGACAAACTTCTCACTTGTTTTCCATATTCATCTTTAGCTTACTTCTTCTCTTGCATTTCTCCTTACTTTTATTTCATTTTCTCTGTTTGTACTATGTATTAACTTCTCTCAAACTGGATAAGGCAGCATACCAGACTAAATTATTTAATTCGGCGCTTGGAGGACCATGTTTTGCCCACTAGGGGCCTTCCAAAGAGAGACAACCGGCCGCCTCGAAAGATTTAATGAAACTTTTACAATATTTGACAATCAATTTATTAAACACTTTAAATATAGAACACATTATGTTGAACCTCTATGCGCTGAAACGGCGCAACGATAAACTTCTTAAAATTGTTAAACTACAAAAAAGTGAGTTGTGAGATGTTAAATAACTGAGACCGAGTAACTGCTATTTGATTTAAATTTATCATTCTTAAATTTTACTTTAAGGTTTCCAAAACAGACACACAATCTTTCGCCTTTATAATATTAGTGTGATATAATAAGTGAAAGAGGACTAATAGTAATAATAAAAACTTATTTTATTATTATTTTCTACAATGTTACAGTTTATTAAATATGTTTATATTTATTGTATTTTGATTGTTATTGTTTTATTTATTATTATTATTATTGTTATTTTAAAGTCTGGGGCCTTACTCCCGAAACTGATACGATTTCGATTTACGAGTCTTATCCGATGTCGATTTTGATTCAGTTTCAATCCTGATGCGTACTCCCGAATAAAATCGAATCGAAATCACAGAATAGATAATAGTACAAGGTACAGAAGTCTCTCTGTTTTGATCTTTACAAATGCCGCCTTTTTATGTGCCTATATAATTATTATTAACAAACGGACCGCACGCGAGCAGCCGAAATTGAGCTCTCTGGCGCCGCGCGAAGGTCGACATTATTCCAAACCTTGTCAGATATTCCGAAAATAGGGTTGTCACTTGTCAATACTTTAATTAAATATCTTAGATTATACTATCAGATTTATACTAGACGACGATATAATATATAATAATGATATAATACATATTATATAGATACCATACAACATACCGACCGAACATAAATACCACGCAAGGTATACAAGCGGACTGTTATACCTATGTACCTATTAGATAAATGAATACCGAACATATAAATCAGTTTACACAGACACGACACGTGATTTTCTTTTGATGTAGGTATGGATTATATGTATGTATATGCAGCTACCTACCACCTATTTTAAATAAGCATATAATATAAAACTATTGTGTGTATATTTAATAATTATTGTTATAGATTTAGGTACCATGACAGTAATTATAAATGAGTAATGATTATCGTACCATTCGCTATCTTTCTCACTTGACGGAACCGAGAAAAACTGACAATTGCTATTTTTTTCATTGTTCCGACAATCGGCTGCAATGCAGTATTTTTTTGGATACATATTTTTGACAATTAAAATATGACACGCGTTTGCGACGTAAAGTGAGTCGTACTGCGTAAGAGGCGCGCGCGTGCGCCACGGCCGGTCAGTGCGTGGCAAGTGGCAACCAGTGAATCGCCCCAACGTTGGGGAGTCTCGGTATGTACTTGTAGCTCGGCGGCGGAACGGCGTAGTGACACCCCCCTGTCGAAATGGAGATCGCGTAGAGATCGTGTCTTATCAGCGTCGTTAGCTGTATCCGGTTGCTGACGTCACGTCCACAGTGTAAGCAAGTAACAGCTGAGTGACGTAGTCTATGGCGAAGATTGATAAAAATAAGGAAAAATTATATATTTTTCACTTTAAATAACATTTTGTGTATGTTTATTCAAATTAAATAGCCTCAATCTCATGCAATGGTAGATTTTTAAAGGTTATTTTTCTAAAAAAAAAACTGTGACAGTAAATAATAGTTTCGAAATTCCTGTTTATAATCTTTGACATTCTGTCAAATGTCAAAGTAATATTTTGATTTATTTTGTCAGCAGAACTCAAGTGTTGTGCACAAAACACATTCAATGACTACAATAACTGGCCATAAATAGGTAATTGGTAGTATTGTAAAAAGGTAGTTAATTGTTAATTTTGGTGAAAATATAAGTGGTATATTTAATGTAAATGATACAATAACAAAATCGTGTTTAGTGTTTAGAAAACCCGAGCATAATAACAATATCAACACACGACTTTTATAACTATTTATTGACTTTGTTTATTCAAAGACAGATTGAGACAAACGAAGTCTTCATATAATACGTTAATATGGATCATTTTGCATTTGTCTCTGTCCCCGTCTTAAGTGACAATAGAATACATGAATTAGCGGCCAAATGTGTAAACAAATGGGAAAAGGTTTTAAATAACTTTACACATAACCGTGATATAATTTCAGTGAGTCAATTTCTTCATATGAGTAGTTAAATCAGCAACTCATGCGTCAAATAAATCATTTTTAAGGCGATAATTGCATCGAAATTTTCTTACAATCCATGTCCATTGCTAATGTGTTGAAGTTGGTGAATCTTCGTTAATTTTGCATTTCCCGAACGCGTATTCAATTACATTAACTGTGCTGCAATACTACAATAAAAATCACGTTATTAAGTTCAAATACACTAAATAAGCAATCTCGATACTGTAAATGAGACCTATTTAGCTATCGTGTAATTTGACGTTTGTTTTCGATCCTGCCATTCGATTCTCAGTCGTTTGATTTCGTCGGGAGTACTAAAAGTTACGATCTAACGAACCTCTCGATCCAGGGTTAGTAACAAATTGAGCCATCGTACGATCGTGCGCTAGTGTCACCTACACGGGGAGTATCAAAAGCTATTGAGATCGAACTGATTCGATTCTCGATAGTGTCGGGAGTAAGGGGCTGTTATAAATAATTTGTTGATTTTCGTGTAAATTGCCAATCGTCAAAAAACATAGTTTTTTTCTATTACTTGAATAGTGCCCATAAAAAATCGAATATTCGAATATCAATTTTTTTTACCCTTTACATAAAAAAAGATTGATAGTAAGTTTTCCTAATGAGGAACAAATGAAAAGTAAGCTAGCTTTTAACCAACTACTTTTGATTTCATATTTACACAAAGCTTGTTTTAAAAGGAGTATTTTGTTAAATATAATTTTCTTCATGTGTGGCGACCTTTATTACCTACTTTGCGAAATTTGTACCGTAACGTTTTTAAATACCAGGTTTCGATTCCTGTTTGGGACATTAATTAAAAAAAAAACTAAATATGCAGTTTTATTTAAATAATAGTAGGCATTCACCATTATTATCTAGATTAGTCTTATATAAAATGGTTGCCAAATTACCGATTACACAAAAATTTTAAATTGTAAGCATGTCGATAAAGGTAAATAACTATGAACGAATAGAATTTACACGCATTTTGTACCTATTGTATCGTCAAATGTTCTAAGGCAGAGATTCCAAACTTAAATACCTAACGCCTATAAATACTATAATACATAAACCTACGCGCTTAATTAATAATACGCTTTGTAGTGACAAACATTAGTCACCTTTTTTTGCTATTGAATTATTTAATAATACGCTTTATTTGTAGTGACAAACACTAGTCACCTTTTTTTTGCTATTGAATTATTTAATAATACGCTTTATTTGTTGTGACAAACACTAGTCACCTTTTTTTGCTATTGAATTAAGCATGATTTTTTGCTGTCTGAGTGAAATGTGAACAAGAATGAAAAATGTCAATGTGTGTCGCGGTTTATTTCACCATACCTCAAATGTCAAAATGGCCCCAAACAACCCCAAAAGTCCATTTAAATAGGGAAAGTTTTTGCCTCAACATGCCTCGTCTATAATATATTATGTACCAGCTACAAATTTACTATATTATGTATAGATACATCTATGGAGTATGGTTGTAGGTACCTATAAAGTTGTAACTATTTCCTAATCAGTCCAGCTGGCTATCAGAGCACAATGTCCACATGTTATCACCGAATACGCAATTACAATATTATAAATTAATTAATAAATCTTATATGTCTTACAATATTACACGACATGATTCCAAATTGTTAAAGATATCAGAATTTTCTGTTACAACCTATGATTGTAATTTGTAACAACATCATTATGACTCAATAAGGAAAAATTATGAAAACAACAATTGCGACGTCACGAATTGACGTTAAATGTGTTAAGTTTAACAAAAAAAAGGGAAAAGAGATAGCTGTAGTAATAAATGCAATATTTAATCATATTAAAATATTATATTCAAAATATGTATGCAATATGCATGTTTGTACCTACATATCTCATATTTTGGTGATTTTTGGTGTACCCAAAAGGCATGTGGCATAAAAATTTTTTTCATCTATTCGATGTTAGACAACATTTTAACAAACAATCTAGAACCCATTTTCGTATATCTTAAAAAATAACGAAGATACAAACAATTTAAATTTACATTATGAAAGAGAGCGATGTATCGGCCTGTGACGTCACTCGAGTTGCACCCGCCATACATTTGTCATTACAAAAAATATGGCGGGTGCAACTCGTGACGTAACAAATCGTTTTGCGAGAAAGAGATGGGCAACATTTTTTATTTGCTTATAATTTTTAATCGCGGCTTATCGTGTACAGTAAGTCAAGTTGGAATAATATATAACGAATAACATTAAAAAATGGCCAACATACAACTCCGGCTCCGAGGTACACAACTCATTCTCCTATTAATAGTTTGTTGGGTAGAAACTTCTTTTATGAAGACCTAATCGTCCCAATACGTGATGAGTGATGAGTTGATGACTAACCCCCTTACTACCGTTGTATAAGTTATCCGGTGTGTAAATATTTTTATCAATAAGGCTGGGAGCATAATATGATCCGGAATCCGGAAGGCCGGGAAAAATTCAGTAGAGTTGAAAATCGAAGTCTCGAGTGTCGAGCTGTCATATATATGACATTGACATTTGACTCGACACATGTGTATCCGATTTTCAGCTCTATTGTATTAGCGCAGAGTTCTATTTTCAGTGCCCTGAATTTTCCGCGCCCGCCCGATGCCGGATCATATAGTCCCAGTATAAAGGTTACGCTGAAAATATGGAGAAAAGATACATTAACCCTATATCAAAAGTTGAGACTCGCTTCAGAGTTAATAACTTTAATTTATAACGTTAAAAAACTGTTTTGTGTAATTAGCTTTTTAGTTTCCTTTGTAGACTGTCGGGTTTCTATAAAGGACGACTAAGACTTATGAGGTTGATTTTCCCTCGGCCTCAGGCAACAAGGTGGCATTTGTTTTAGCCGGGCTTATCCTCATAGGGAATTATCACCGTTTCACGACAAAATACGGTAGTCTCAAGGGAAGTAGAAAGTTTAAATGTTCGGCAAAATTGGCAAGTATCGAAAGCGAAGTTACATGAACCAAAGCAAACATTTTTACATAAATTGAGATTTTGAGTACTTCGTAACTAAGTACATGGGTGACCGAGCTGTGCTATGGTTCTGACAAATTGAAAAAAATATAAAGAATCAAAAAAATATATATCTGACCGGGATTCCAACCCACCATATTCCGAATTCTCAAACAAAGCAATAGTTACGCATACGCATACCAAACTACTAATCTGACTGACATAATAGAGTCGAAATTATCGACATATTGTTGCACGACGAAAGAATAAACATATATTATATGGTTTAAAAATGCGCAGTTCCCAGGGATAAGACCTAGCTAGATCGATTTTTCTCCCCCAAAACTCCCTGCATACTAAATTCAAATACCTATCCGTTCTAATTTTGGTAGATCTATCCTACTTATATTATGGATGAGAAAGTTTGTAAGGATGGATGGATGTTTTTTACTCTTTCACGCAAAAACTACTGAACGGATTTTGATGAAATTTGGTATGGTAGTAGTCTAGGCTCTGGATTAAAACATAGGCTACCGGTTTTATCCCGGAAAAGTACAGTATTCCCGCGGGATACCAGATTGTATATCTACGCGGGCGGAGCCGCGGGCAACAGCTAGTAGGCTATAATATATTGGGTTAGTAGTTCGTACCTACGCAAAGGCATGACTTTAGTAGTCGCAAAATTCTATTAAGTACTTTTACCCTTTAAAATAAAGAAAATAAATCTAAGAGTAAAAAAACTAGAAGTAAAGACATTTCATATGTTTGTAAGGCAGTGGCACTAGTTACTAGTTAATACCTATTGAGAAGCATTACGCCACCTGTAGGTACTGCCATTTCATACCGACCTTACTAGGGACGACCTCAACTAGCATAATATCGATAAGATCAGAAGATAAGAGAATCGAGGGTTCTGTTCAGTACTTTTTGAAGCAGGTACAGTTACATACAATGTATTTGTGCAAAATTGGTGCAAAATCTTACATTTTGGTAGCATATGCTTGGACTACTTCAGAAGAAGTCGAAATCACTATATGTGTCTCTATAAATTTCGAGGAGTTCCTTCGATTCTTTATAGATCCCATCATCAGGTTACCGCCTTGGTATCAAAAGGACCAAATTGGGATTATACCCTACACATCAAAAAAAGAATTTTTAAAATCGGTCCACAGACGGCGGAGTATTTGTTGAACATACAACAAAAAAGAAATACAGCCGAACATAATTATAAACGTTTAACATTAACACGATGAACATATAAACATATAAACGATTTATATTAATAACACAATAAACACAATAACACAATAAAATAATAAATAAAATCGAAAATATTTCTATAAATGGCAATTCAATTCATACACTGGCAGAAATCAGAATAGTGCAAAACCCGCGATTGCCAAAAAGAAAAAATAAAAAGAAGTTGAACAAGCGTCTTTTTTACTTTATTTTTTGTTGAGTATGGTGTATATATTTTGAGTTTGTATAATCGTAAGTATTTAGATTATAATTAACATAATTGTAACACAACCAAAAACACAACAAATAATACTGTACTGTATCCCAAGACGTACTCAAGTCAAGGTTTGACTGTACTCACGAAACCGCGTCTCAAGTAACAGTTTTACAGCAATGACAGCGTACTTGAGTAACGAGTCTCGTTTATTAATATGTTAATACGTTCGCACTCACTTGATACGCCGTACCTGCAGCTGTTTAAGTACGATCTATTAATTAAAACAACATCTTAAGTACTTTCTTGAGAATTGTCTTAGCGATAAGAACGCTTTTATAATACGGTGATAAATGCGTATGGTCCTTGTATTTTTTATAAAAAAAACTTTATTTAAACATGCGACGTAACTTTATTACCTACTTATTTTTAACCGACCTTCCAAAAAAGGAGGCGGCATATACAGCCGAACATATAAACGTTCGGCTGTATATATATATTTTTTTGTATGTTCAACGATTACTCCGCCGTCTGTGGACTGATTTTCAAAATTCTTTTTTTGCTGTATAGGGTATAATCCCAATTTGGTCCTTTTGATACCAAGGCGGTGACCTGATGATGGGATCCATAAAGAATCGAAGGAACTCCTCGAAATTTATAGGGACACATATAGTGATTTCGACTTTTTCTGAAGCATATGCTACCAAAATGTAAGATTTTGCACCAATTTTGCACAAATACCTTGTATGTAACTGTACCTGTATCAAAAAGTACTGATCAGAACTCTCGAGTCCTTATAGATACATGTTTGGGGATTTCCGCGTTGTTTAAAGAACAGCAAGCATATGCCACTATGTCAATTACAGTAATCATCATCACCACCATCATCACACCATACTTTTGATAGTATTTTACATCGATACATATCCTTGAATAATATTACTCTGCCGTTTGTGGACCTATTTGGAAAATTATTTTGTTGTTGTAAAGGATATAATTCGAAATTGGTCCTTTAGTCACCAAAGTGATGATGAGAGGAGGAGACCAGGAGACCTGATGATGATATCCATGAGGAATCGAGGAACTCAAAATTTATAGGGACATCTATAGGGATGACTTTTGTGAAGTCAATCATAAGTAAATCAAAGCATATGATACTAAATAGTACATTTTTGTGACAAGGGTGTGCCCTGGATCCAAAAGCAGTGAACAGAACTTCTCAGTCTTTAAAGATACACGTTTGGAAATTTCGGCGTTGTTTTAAGAACTGCAAGCATATGCCATTATGTAACTTACAGTAATATTCATCATTATCCTATATACAATACCTAATTGAAGCTTGGCGCGTATTCAATTATACATTCGAACGCTTCTTTTAAACTTTCTTAAAATGAGTTATTAATAAAAATATAATAAATATGACTAAAAATTGAAAAAATATTATTTTTAAAGAAAAAATTAAACCGACTTCCAAAGTAAAAAATAAAAATGCACAAAAAAGTATGAAATAAAGTTTATTTTCTAAATAATTCCCCTTTTAAATTTATTTACTTTATTATCTCATAAAATAAATACTTGTTTAAATATTTATATCACAAACGGAACAAAATCAAGTACTTATAATTTATTACCTTTATGAAAAAGTATTGCAACAAGAATAATTTAAGAATATAATTACCCTTTTAAATTCACGTGCATGCAAACTTTTTGTTATCGTACAATATTGAATTTGTTTATATGTGGATTTTCCCTATTTAATTATAATAATTTAAAAATCACTGATGTGTTCACAGAGGTGTGAGATGTGGAATACGTTTGATTTTCAAATATTATTCTATGTTTAATTTACCGCATTGTCTACTTAATTATTTAATTACCTAGAACAAACTTTGTGGTTACTCGATGTTTGACTTCATTATATTATACATATGAAAATGACGTTTTGTCGTACTGGCCACTCTGATCTCAAATATATCTTCTTTGGATAAGAATTCCAATTTCAAATTTATATCGCTATCTACTCATGCATTTGTGTTTCGAAAACCGTAATTCATTTGTTTTTTCCTCTTTTAGTTTTTTCTTTGTGTCACTCTGTTTACAAAATGGAAAACTTGAAATATCATATTATTTTCGAATACGAGTTCCACCGTAGCACCGTAGTGGGTACCTCATGAATTGAGTGCAGCAAAACCACAAACCGACGACTGCTGCGTTACATTACTCAACCGGCACAATAATGAAGGGATGAAGGGACTGTGATGATAAGTGGATCCTGTACGATAATCGGAAACGCTCATCGCAATGGGTGAACCGTTTGGTGGACTAGTGCCGGTGTCGTTCACTACAGCTTTCTTAAATTTCGCCAGCCGATTACGGCAGATGTCAATTGCCAGCAACTGCAAATCATGATGGAAAAGCTAGCTGCTAAACAACCGAGGTTGGTCATTCGCTCTAGGCCGCTACTGCTTCAGGACAACACTAGATCACACACTGCACAACAGACGGCTACCAAATAAGAGTAGCTACAATTGGAATGTCTAAGACATCCACCGTACTCCCCGGACCTTGCTCCAACAGATTACCATTTTTTTTTTCGAATTTTGGATAACTTCTTGCAAGGGAAAAAATTCAACTCCGATGGGGCGGTCCAAAGCGCCTTCAAATATTTTATTGATTCCTGTCTGAATGTTTTTTTTTATAGACAGCAATGGTATATACTTTGATTAAATAAATATATTATGTTTTAAAAAATCGACTTTATGTTCCTCCTTTACAAAACGCCAATTTCATATATGTATGAAATGACCTAATATTATGATGGACATTGTATTATGCAATTTAATTGATTTTCGAGATTTTTCATATAGGATAAAATGTTGTAATTTTAAAGTTATCTTTAAATCTTCTAAATTCGTTGCAAAAACAGTTTAATTATTTTTTTTATCGCCGACTTAATATATAGCAGCTTTGCTCTATTATAAATAATAATAATATCTATGGACCATTTAATACTTTTTATACTATATATAAAATATTTGAGATTTTTATTACATAATACACATCACGACCCAGGCAGGCAGGCAGTAGGTCAGGAACACAGAATTTGTTTTTTTTTGTTTATGGCGGGATTCGGACCAGCGAACTCTGGTTGGAGCGCCAACGCGCTAACTACTAAGCCACAAAACCATAATAATTGTCTGCCATCGCAGTCCCTACTTAACAAATTAACAGATTGAAGGAAGGGATGTTATAAGGAATAAGGATAGTACCTAATAAACTAATCAAAATTATCAACACACGGTAAAACGCGTAGATTATAACTATGATTACCTAAATTACGAATTTGCGTATTCCCAAGGTCTGATTTTTATAATTATCTGATAATTAATTATATTTTAATGTATTGAGAAGATATTTAATTGATATCAATTTTAAACAATACACTCACGCTACAAAATATGAAAATAATTTCTAACACTTACCTACTATCTAATTCCGGTACAAAATTTATTTCATACAATTTTAACAGATACTCAAATGTTGATCATAAATATTATTTTACTAAGGAACACTAGGAAATTTATGTGAAAAAAAAACAACCAATCTTGCACAAATAGTAATTACATAAAAAAAATAAAACGTCACAATTATTTAATCACAATCATATTCAAATTAGCTTATCGTATCGATTAAATATAATTTGTGGCGATTATAGAAAATAGAATAGTGGCCCGCGTGTGGTTCAATGATGCATTTCAGCCTGATGACAGTTCTAGTTAGGGTTCCATACCCAAAGGGTAAAAACGGCCCTCGTATTACTGAGACTTTGCTGTCCATCCGTATGTCTGTCTGTCCGTATGTCACCAGGCGTATCTCCTTAACCGTGATAGCTAGACAGTTGAAATTTTCACAGATGATGTATTTCTGTTTTCTGTTATAGCAACAACAAATACTCAAAACCGATTAAAATAAATATTTAAGGGAGCACCATGCAACAAACGTGATTTTCTCAAGTGCGAGTCCGACTCGCAATTTTCCGGTTTTTTTTTTCGTACATTCCCTTAGCAGTACGTTATTGGTCCATTACTCGATAAAATTCTTCGATGCAGATGTGATTTATTTAAATGAAAACAAAATTATATCGATATTTTTTTAAGTTTGAACTTCCCAACCCTACCATAGGTTCACGAGTGACCGGAACGAAAGCATTGCGTATGGGCACAATCGTTTGAAGCGTAATATTATTAACTGTGGGAGCGCCACGCTTCGGCATAAATGGGCCGGCGCGACCGGGAAATACCACGTCCTCACAGAAAACCGGCGTGAAATAACCGGATACCGAAGGCCCAATGGTGGTTGGGGATTTTAAGGACTGGGAACGCAAGTTGCAACATCAGAGAAGTTAAACTTTGTAACTCCTCTGATGTTGCGAGTGTCCATGGGCAGCGGCTATCGCTTACCATCAGGCGATCCGCCTGCTCGTTTCCTGGTTTATTTCATAAAAAAAATAAAAATTAATGTGCCTTACCCTTAGGCTGGGGCTATATTACCGGAATCTCTCCGAACCGAAAAAAATTCAGAACATTGAAAATAGAACTGTGGACTCATACAATAGAGTTAAAAATCGAACACACGAGTGTCGAGTCAAATGTCAATGTCAAATATGACAGTTGTCAAATCGTGTGTCCGATTTTAAGCTCTATTGTACCTACTGGTACAGAGTTCTGTTTTTAATGCTCTAAATTTTCTCCGGTCGGAGAGATTCCGATAATATAGTCTCAGCGTTATAGGGTTTTGTCTAGAACTCCAGACCAGCGGTGTTTGTTAATATTGGAACTACAATAGATTATTTTTAAACATTATATGGATTGTAATTATGCCGTTCGAAAGCAAGTAGTGATTTAAGGGCGCGTTTACAAATTGGAAATAAATTGGCTGTTTTCGTTCCACTTTGATCCTTTTGATTTTGACAAAATAAAATCCTACAAAACTAACAATTGTCACAACTAAAGTACTACTCTTTTTAAAATCAGTTTTATAAATATATCATAAATAATTTTGATTTTCCAGAACCTCTTCACCCATTATTATTTACAAAAAGAGGTCGTTTTTAGGAAAAAATTTTTGCTTTTCAACCGACTTCCAAAACACAGGAGGAGGTTCTCTATGCGTGGGTATGTTTTTTTTGTGTGTATGTTTTTTTTGTATGTATTTTACACGATTACTCCGCCATTTGTGAATTATTTTTTATATAGCTATTTTCTTTGCTTTAAAATACCCAAAGATAGCGCATATATATATAACCTTATAAATTGATAAAAAATAATCTATCAATATTAAAATTTGATTTGGAAAAATCATAAAAAGTCTCTTCAAAATTGAGTGAGTTCTTAGCCTTACTACTAATAAAAGTGTGAAAGTTTGTGAGGATGTTACTCTTTCACGCGGATTTTGATTAAGTTTGGTATTAGTTTAAATTCTGGATTAAACAGGCTCCATTTTGTCTCGAAAAGGTACAGTGTTAACGGGGAATACTGTATTTACGCGGGCAAAAGCTAGACAATAATATTTCGTGGGTACAATAATGGTGCTCTGCAATCGTACTATGAAACATCATCTATTGCACCATTACCATTCCCTTAGTGTGGCTATTTTAGACCTGATGGTGTGGCAAATGTGGATCTGTTTGCTCGTTTGCCGGTCTAGAATAGACCAACCGCATAACGACCTTCATTTTCCATAAAATATTCAAGCAGTGAAGTTAATAACACACTAAACACAGTAAATAGCAAAATACCATACCGCATAAATTATTTGACAAGGATATCTGGTCAATTTGTGAACTAGCAACAAACGCAAGGTCGGGTGTTGCAAGCGCTTGCAACACGAAACGCAGCCTCAGAAAATAATTATGTATTTCTTTTCATCGATAACTTTTTAATTTCCTTTTTTTAAAATAAACCTAATTTGAGTCTGTGGTCCCACCTCTTTGCATACCTCCGAGTTTATATAACCTAACCAAGAGCATGTCAGGATATGTCTAAGGAGGGTTCCGTAACGCGCAAATGGTTTTCTTTGAATTACTTCAAAAGCTATGGTCCCATTTAGCTCAAAATTATTTTCCTAAAGAGTTTTTAGCATGATCTATCAGTATGGAAACCAGCAAGTTTCTATCTCCTATAGTTTAGAAATTCTAGGGGGGACCAAGCAATATAAACCACTTTGGACGCCGATTACTCGAAAATGGTCGACTTTGTAAAAAAGTCATGTATGAAACCTTGCCTTTATTTTAAAAGACCTATTTAACGATACCCCACATGATGGCGTAGAATGGAAAAATATTTTTCATCCCCACTTCACATAAATGGAGAGCCACCCCTAAAATATAAAATTATTATTATTTTCTGATGCCAAAACCGAAATCTATACACAGTGTTTAACTATACCAAATATCAGCAATTTATATTCATAAGTACAGAAGCTAGAAGCGCGGACAGACAGACAGACGGACGGACAGAGCAAAAGGGTTCGTTGAGTTTTGCGGAACCTTAAAAACCGGCGCGAACGCGAACATAATATTATATTCAATTATGTCTCCTACTACTATTATCAATGTGAAGGTTTGTGAGAATGGATGAATGAATGGATGGATCGATGGATGTTTGTTACTCTTTCACGTATAAACTACTGAACGATTTTGAAGACATTTGGTATGGTAGTGGTTTAAGCTCTAGATTAACACATAAGGCTACTTTTTATCCCGAAAAAGTACAACGTTACCGTGGGATACTGTATTTACCAAAAGCAAGTTAGTATGTATAAACTATAAAGCAGATACTATGTACTTATATAGTAGCCTCTGTAGTTTGTTCGTATTTCCAATTATTGTAATTCCCTGAGATCATTCTGACGTCAAAAATCCAATTTCTTTTCTGGTTGCTGGTTGCTAGGCGGACTAACAACCGAGTGGTACGGTTAAGCAGTGGCGTGCACAGGATTATGGCACTGGGTATGCGGCGAAGTACTCGGTCACATAAACTTTTTCGTTTATTTTTAACATAGCTACAGCCAAGCGACGGATCTCTAAGTCGAAACCATGCCAACAGAGCAAGTCTTAGATGTACTACTATTCATGTGCATCTTCTACGGCAACGCAGACAAAACAGCGATCGATCGTCGCGGCGGAAGAAATTCTAATAAGTAAAATAATAAGCATATTTTAAAATATTATAACTACTCACCAGTCAGTCAGCTTCAATTTTTACATATTCAAGGTTCCGGTTACTTGAGATTACTATATCCCGATGTAAATTACTAAATAATATGCAAGGAAAACAATATAATTTAATCGTGTGTACACAACCACACAGGTATACGTTTCATAACTTTTAACATAAAATTTTCGAGTTACATTATTTTTTTGCTGGTTTAATTGTTGTAACTCGGGTACACAACTACCTTTAGACAGAATTTGAATCTTTTCACTGAATGACAATTGTGAGAACTTGTTATTTTTAATTTTTAATAAACACACATTATCAACTCAAACCTCACAATCAAATGTACACACTTTTAAATGTTAAAATGAAAAATCTTTTAAGAAAACTATAAATAAACAGGATCGATTAAATTGTAGACAATGCTAATCAAATGAAATATGCAATATGGCCCCCGCGAAACACAAAATGTTTCTTCTATTAAATAAATAAAACCTTACTAAACAAAAATGCAGAATGTGGCATACATGATTCATTAGATTCGAGTCGAATTATTTTTAGTCGGATTATAGGCAACGAATAATTTCCGACAAGCCAGTTTGTGGTTTGGCCGTTTTCGGAAGCGATCGGATAGCCGAGGCCCGAGAGCCTGCCGCGGGACTTGCCGGTAATCATGTCGATATTTATGGGTGTGTGCGTTTGCGAAGTATGACAATTACACATACATGCGATGATTTGTCCTGCAGCACGCACCGGCATTAGTTGCTATTTATAAAATATTAGGCGTTTTTAAGTTATTATATTTTTTTTGATTAATTTATTTACTATTAATTAAAGTCATCTAAAACGTACGAACGTTTTATTAAAATATCTGTGAATAACAAGTAAAGCACTGCATTTCTGCCTATATGGAGCGCACGCCCCTGCGGTTAAGGCATCTGTAGAAAAATGATTCAAATGATTACATACATTATTTCTAAATAGGAAGGTACACGTCATATGCGTCCAACCGTGGCGCGGTTGCACGCGAACGCCGGATCATAACTGGACATCATCATAAAAAGTGGTTCACTTATATCCGGCCTCAGTGGTTGTGGTAGAAGTTATTCATACGCGAGGATTTTGTCCGTTAAGAGAGACAGAAATGCATTGAACGGATGCAGGTGGCATGGCTGCGGAGGCCGAAACCGCTTTTATTTCTGAGTGCAAGAAGAGAGTGAAATATAAAGGTTCTATTCTTGGACATAGAGAAACCTTTTAACAAAAACTACCGTAGAATCCGATGAATGACGGCTAGTTTTTAGTACCCATCGCATTTATCTAATGTTTTTTTAAACTTATTTCTTAAGTATAAAAAATATATTTTATTTCTTTTAATGTATAAAGCCTTACAAACTCTAATTACTTTTGAGTTCTTACAAAGTAACAACCACACATCAATTCGTGCCAATTGACCTCAATACTTAGATTCTAGACTTCAGCTTTAATGTTATAAAAACTGTTGTGAAAGGCAGAACGATCTTACGTTCTATTAGCAATACTAGTCTAACTTGGGACTAGATTACCTATTAGATCAGAGATATGACTTTTAGATACATGTTACTTAAGCCTAGTTAGTAGTTACCCAACGCCCAAATTCTAAAAGACTTCTTCTTTCTTACGGTCTCATTGTCTTTGCAATGAGGATCAATCACTTAGTAGCAAATCTGATCTTTACTAACTACATCATATGTGTATTAACTTACTGAGCAGTTTATTTTTTAAATTATCAAATACCGTCAAGAATTGGTGGATTTATTAATGTTTTTCTGAACGGCTACTTTGAAACGGGCGCTTACGCTGTAGAAATTATGATGACGTCATCTGTCGGGATCCGTGCGACAACGGCCTGATTGTACTCATACTTCATAGGTATTGCAAAAGTATTCATTCTCCGATTCTTGACGCTTGTGCCTCGCGTGCATTGTTTTTGTTAACGTTAAATATTTTAGTTGTGTTTATAGGGGGTGACCACGACAGATGACGTCAGCGTCTAGCTTCATTCTCGGGCGCGTCTTTGGAACTAATGCACAAAAATTGCTGTAAATTCGTCATTTTTGGCCCGATTTAAATAATTTCTTTACAGTAGGTATTTATTGGTTTTTTTATCGCCATAAGTCTGCATACCCCTCAAAAAACATAACTGATCCTCATTCTGGCAAGCATGAGACAACGACAGCCTGTAATTTAAGCAGCTGTCATCTTAAAGAAACGTTTGTTAATTCGGCTGTAATGGTTATTATTATTATTATTATTATTATTATTATTACGTACTGGACTGAATCCAGAAACGAGTGTTCTTGTTCTTGCTACGGATACGGACGATCCATTTTTGCTCAATCCTCGAAGATTTTTAGATTTTAATGCAATCACGTTAACAATAATCTGATTAAGCATTCTCCTTGAACTTTATCCTTAATTGTAAAAACAACTTACATGAGGGACTCACTTCTACGTGACGGCCCGAACAGAGAGCTGTGTATCAGGGTATGTCGCAGTCGGATCGTATAATCCGCCTTATTTCATTACAGCTAACCGTTTTCAAAAACAGGGCCGTTTTGAAATGCGGCGGCTCAACGAGTGAAGTGCGAAGTGGACGCGCGCACGACGGGCTCCGTACATAACGGCAAATAAATCAAGTTTGTTGTATGGAAGCCACCTTAAATATTTATTTTATTCTGTTTTTTAGTATTTGTTGTTTAATAGCGGCAACAGAAATACATAATCTATGAAAATTTCAACTGTCTATCACTGGAGATACAGCCTGGGTGTCAGACGGTCAGACAGACAGCGGAGTCTCAGTTATTACATCCCGGTTATTATTGGGTCCCGTTCTACCCTTTGGGTACGGAGCCCTAATAATTATCATTAGGAATTTAGTTGTTCTAATAGGTATATTGTTTTCATCATATCTACAAACTCCAAGTGAACACATTAGAGAGTTGAGAGGTGCAAGCTAATAACAATAATTAACACCAGCTTATCATGTAAAACCAGGGTTGGCAGCACATACTTTCTCCAAATATGTTTTGGATGTTCCCTTAGATAAGGAAAGTGCTTAATAGATTTAAATAAAAATTACCACACAAAAACCGAATTATTATCTACTTATTGCGTTCAACTGTCTTGTACCTAATATTACGTATACATACGTCTTGTGTAAAAAAATTCTGCAGTTTTTATATAGAATGCGCTTTTTAAACAATCCGTTATTTGATTATTTTTTTAAGTGAATTAAAATAACAAAACCAAATTAGTACCATAGCAATCCATCAAACAACACAACAAATCTACATCGAAACAGTTTTGGCTAGCGTTCAATTTCAAATGTTTTATTTTCAATTTAAAACTGAAATAATAAGTTTTATATACTAATCAAAAGTTGCTTGCATAAAATTTGACAATACTATGTCTTAACTCTTTATCGATGTTCAAAGGTTGAACCAACACTGTTGCATGTTGCATTTCTCGTATGTGCCAACCCCGGCGTAGAAAGTAACAGGTCAGATAACCAGTATGTTATAAGTTATAATATTATATGCTGTCATTAATATGATCTTCTGCCAAGTGTTACACGACTATCTTATTTTTGGCATATTTATATTCACCTAGATTAGATTACTCCGATCCGACAAATTCTGTAAAAATTAACATTTCAGCACGTTATGCTGGCCAAGTTTGTGGTGTTCCGTAGAGTTAGGGCTTGTAGAGTTAGAGCGAATCTCCATTAGTGAATTGCGCTGCGTTGTCGCAGCGTTGACGATGCGTCCTTTTTTCATAGATTTATTTGCCATGCGGCATGCCCCATTAATGCGTTGCGTCATTGAACGCGACGTTTCAAGGGAACGACTGGCAGGAGACGAAGAGGAAAGGTGAATGATGCGCTGCGCCAGCACCCTCTTTCGTTGTGATGTCGTGCGCGGTGCGTCGACGCAACGCAAGTGTGGCAACATCTAGCATACATTGCGTTAATCCGTTGTGACGACGCGACGCAACGCCCTAATGAAGCCTCATCCTTGGGGGTGTAGAATTAGAAGAGAACTTTTTGTCAAAGGTCTCGTTTTGGCATCATTTACATGAAAAAAATTTTAATCGGATATTTTTCAAAAATCAAACAGCCTATCATGTTGGGTCTGATATTTGGCAATTAGCCGGATTCGATATTATTACAAATTACAATATATCCGACATTTTGTTTGAACTTTGCAACTGACCCAAAAACGATGGAATAGAAAGCGGACGAATGTTTTATCGAACTCAATCGCACATAGATTATATCTGTGTTTCCTACGGTTATTAAAAGGCTAAATTGTTTTGCTATTTCAAACCAGAGAAGGTTTGCTTCATGGAGCAATTTTGGTTACACTATCTAGTACCTACTTGATTTTGGTTACAATTTATTTGTTTTGTTCTAAAATGTTTGTCCATACTAACTACAAAGTTCCAAGATGTAACCTCAGAAAATTCTAGGGCCCAGTAGGTACTCAGTAGATTTGTTTGGTTTTGGCTAGCATCTTCTAGGTGGTTTGTGATGTTTGGCTCAACGTTAACTGTAACTGGACCTGCTAGAACGTCGTGAGTTCACGGCACGCGGCAAGTTTAACTTACTTTACCTTGGACAATTCGGGAATCGAACTCACCACCACACATAACATGCTTTATAAACACCAATGCTACCGACAAATATTAAGGCACTCGCAACACAGGGACTTGCGAAATCCGATTGTTCGCTATTTCATTCTGTAGTGTTAACTAGTAATCAAATTATGAAACAATAATATTATTTATATTTATATTGCATTTATAATATGCTGCATGTAACTGTCTATGCATGTATCTTGTTAATATTATAAATGCGAATGCATGAGTTTGTATGGATGTGTGTGTGTTTTTACTCTGTAACGCAAAAGCTGCAGAATGAAATTTATTTAATTTGCTAGGTACACAAATATTTTGTATATTAGGGTAACTTTTTGTTTTAATTTTTTTTTTCTCTTTTTAGTTATATTTATTATTTTATTCTTATTAACACGTTTAAGAAAGTTATAAATACAAACAAGCCTCCGCTATTCCCACTCTCTCGGCAAAACAAACTCAAGCGTTATTTTATGCCAGTTTTCTGAGAGGCCGTGGTATTTTCCTAAAAAAGCATTACCGACCTGTGGACTGGCTACTAAACAATCACCAGTGATGATAATGATTAGATACTATATTATTAAATAATTATTATTATCTATTGTAGTAGTCGGCGGTAAAAATGTAGCAGAATATAAACATTAAATAATTATATTATAGTGACGATGATGATCACGAATATAATTTTGGCAATAGCAAAATTTCAAAGACATTGATAGCGGTGTACAAAACTGATGAGTTAATATCACACAATCACACGAAACACCAACATAATAATATGTTGGTGTTTCGTGTGATTGTGAAAATGGTGGTGATGATTATGATGATTACTGTAAGTTGTATGATGGCATATGCTTGCAGTTCTTTAAACAACGCAGGAATCCCCAAAAATGTATCTATAAGGACTCAAGAACTCGAGTTCTGTTCAGTACTTTTAGATCCTGGGTATACCTTGGAGCAAAATCTTACTTTTTGGTAGCATATGCTTGGGTTACTTCAGAAAAAGTCAAAATTACTATATGTGTTCATGTAAACTTCGAGGAGTTCCCTCGAGGCTCGATTCCTCATGGATCCCATGGATCATGGATCATCAGGTAACCACTTTGGTGACATTGGGACCAACTTGGGATTAAACCCTTTACATTAAAAAAATAATTTCGAAAATCGGTCCACAGACGGCGGAGTAATCGTTGAACATACAAAAAAATATATGCAGTCGAACGTTTAAAAATCTAATGAAATGAGAGGAAATATCATTATTATAAAATATAAACGAATTCTAAAATGTAAATTCGAATCCGAAACCGCAAAGCGTATGATTTACGCATCACCTACTACCGATCCAGTTGTAGGTGATGCGTAAATACGCAATAAATTATCATTTACAACTAGATCAGTTTAAAGAAGGCGAAAGTTGATTTCACTTTCAAATTGTATTTTAATGAATCCGAGGTTTTGGCAAGTACTATAAGTACTCTGTTTTGATCAATGTAAGCAAAGAACAATATCGGTGGGTATGATGCTACCAAATTAAATATCATTTATTCACCGCGCAATAAAGAGATACAATCACTCATTAATTTGGCCAAATTGAATTGGAACTGGGTTCATACTGGCTTAATTAAACAAGAATTTGGCAAAATTATGATGTGTATTATATTCCTTTATTATTCATATTCACATATTAACAATTATTAATCATATTATATATAAGAGTTTACCGGCATAATCATCAGACTTACGTAATATACTTTTGACAACGAGTTCTTTGTAGAGAAACAGCATTGGGAAATAGGAGACCACGGACTGCTAATAAAATACTGATGATGATAATGAGACATGTGTCGTATTGACACAGAGATAATATGAGACGTCACCTAACACAATAGACATCTTTGTGTGTGTCTTATTGATAAATACTCGTTGTTGTGTACAACTTACTTCAGGGAACAGAGTCTATTATAACAAAAGTAATGATTGAACGAGACCATCAATACCAAAATATTTAAAAACGAATGACATTTTTTTTATCAAATATTTAGTTTACATAATAATGTTTAAATCCGAGTTGCTGGTTGAATGTACCTATACTTATTGCAGGAGGATGAACATTTATATGCGTTATAACTACAGTTTTTATAAAAAACTTTAACCCGATTAGGTACGAAAATTATATAGCCTATGTTACCCGGACTATTATTACGAATCTATTGACACCTCATTCATTAAAATCCGACCAGTAGTTAAGACGCTTCGGTGGAACAAACAAACATACTTACATACATAGATCAAAAATCATTACCCTTCCTTTTGGCTTCGCCGTAGTAACGGTAAAAGTAGCAAACCGGATGTATTCGTTACTGAGTAACGGATGCGCTCTGTAGTACCGAGTAATGAAACGTTACACACGAATACATATCGTTACTCGCATTTTTCGTAGTATGGGTAATTGGGTACCTAATACCTACACTGTTTCAGTTCACACAAGTAGTGTTGATGCGTGTATTGAAACATTTGCTGCAGTGATTCACGGTTAAATTTTCTAAATAGTAAATCCATGGCAAATTCAGTAGATTCTGTCAACAGTTCAATAAGTAGTTCTACACTTTACCTATTAAATCGAACTAAATTTAGAATAACTTAACACAGGTCTGGTTCAAAAATACACATGATTCGTTGCTCTAACATAACATAGCATGTTATGAGGTATAACGAGTAACGTAACGATACTATAGTAATGAGTACTAATTGTTATAATAACGAATTCATACGGGCACGCTTTTTTACGTTACTTTTACACCTCTACTTCTAACAAGTAGAGGACTATGCACCCCACGCTTTTTTACAATAATAAACATTTATTTTTCATTTACACTATTCTTAATCCAAATTTATTAAATTTTATTTTTTATTTTTTAGTTAGATTTTCTATAAAAGCGTGTTTTTTAGTTTTTTTTACTATAATTTATTATAAATCAAAAATCACCTTCAAAGTGTGACCGGGATTAGGGTGACCCAATAATATAAATCAAATAGGTAATTCGTTAAATGTAAATAAATAAATAAAATGGCAAAATGGTGCATAACCTTCGCAACCGCGATTGCCAAAAAGAAGAAGTATCACCAAGCGTCTTTTTATTCATAACTATAATTTGTGTTGAGTATGTAGTGTAAATTCTGAGTTTGTTTAATCGTAAGTATTTAGATTTTAATGTACATAATTGTAACACAACCAAGAACACAACAAATAATATTGTACTGTATCCCAAGACGTACTCAAGATACGGTTTGACTGTACTCACGGAACCGCGTCTCAAGTAACAGTTTGACAGCAATGACGGCGTACTTGAGTAACGAGTCTCGTTTATTAATACGTTCGCACTCACTTGATACGCCGTAGCTACAGCTGTACTTAAGTACGATCTATTAATTAATAAGTACTTTCTTGACAATTGTCTTAGCGATAAAAACGGTTTATTAATACGGGCCTATTGTAAATCTAGGATAAAAGTCAAAACGAAAAAGACTTGATTTGACACGTGACAGCAGAACTTTTTTTTCGCTGTTCACCCAACTCACAAACCCACTCATAAGGCAGAGTTTTCGTCATCGAAGGTTCTTTTGATTAATGGCCATTTCAACTCCTTTAAAATATCTGTACCAGTAGTTGTGCCATGAATACTATACATATCAAGAAGTTCTTCATGCACTTCATAGCTTATATCTACTCCTCGAATATAAATCAACACCTGAGCAGTATCTGACACATCTGTTGACTCATCCAAGGCCAAAGAAAACCACTCAACATGTCCATTTTTGTCGAACAGTTGAGAGGATATATTTTCAGCGATGTTTTCTACCCTTCGAGCCACAGTGTTTGCTGACATACTGACAGTTTTTAATAAATTTACCTTTTCAGGGCACATTTCTTCGGCTACTGCAATTATGCATTCTTTGATCATTTCTCCATCAGTGAATGGTTTTCCACGTTTTGCAATTTCAAGAGCCACACGAAAGCTGGCACGAGTTGCAGCCTCTTGTTCAGTTTTGAGTTTTGTAAATGAAGATTGCTGCGATTTCAATCCGCGCTTCATAGCTTCGAATTTTTCTGTCCGCAAACTTCCTGTATATTTTGAGTAATTTTGAAAATGTTTTGTTTCATAATGACGTTTAATGTTATATTCCTTGAGAACGGCTATGCTTTCATTGCAAATCAAACATAGCGCCTTGTTACTGGACTCCATTACGAAATACTGAATGTTCCACTGATCTTTGAATTTTCTGTATTCACTATCAATTTTTCGCTTCTTTTCCATACTACTAAATCACACACAAAAGCAACAATTCAAATCAAAATACTGTTACAAAGATGTCTTAAACTTAAACATGCACAAATACGTTTTAACGAGGTACGCACTATTTTATTTCACAACGGTGTCATAGGAACTGACTTGTGGTTGCGCCACTAGCCTTCTTATATATTCCAATTACTGCCATCTAGAAGGGAGTGGAAGACACCAGAACTTTCTCGAACCAACAAGATTATTCTGTACGTACTATTAGAGCCATCTGTTAGCGATAGAATTTACTACCTATTTCCGCTTGTGTTCACCAGATGTCGTGTCACGTTACTCCTCATGGCTCGTACTCTACGACTAATCTAGAAATTACAGATAAGTATATGAAAATTAATAATATGCAGTGTTGCCGTTTTGCGAACTTTAGTCCGATTTGCAGCCTTTTTTAAACGTTGCGTACTTTTTCGGACTTTTTTTTCATCAGTGGACTATTTCACTTTTTACCACCGGCAACAATGATAATATGGTTTTGGCCCTCGGAACTTACTGGAGTAATCAGTATGGCCCTAAAACTGGAAAGTTTGGAGACCCCTGCTCTAGACCATATTTTCTTCTGTCCAAAAAATCAATCCTTATTATATGATTCCTTTCTACAATTCCTCGCCCTATCAATTTAAAATCCAATGTTTTGTAGATTCCCCTTTTATTCAAACTTTATGTTCATATATTGTTTGTCTGGAAGAGATCGCTTCAAGCTATAAGACCGCCTTTGCCCACGCTCTGTCTAACCGTTTTTATGGCTAAGTCTATTATTTTGTAATTTGTGAGCAATAAAGTGTTTTATTATTATTATTATTATAAATAAATAGTAGTCTCGGCAATTTGCCGGATAAGACTCAGGTACGGGCTTTTGCCAAGTATCCTGATTCATGTTAAGAAGAATTATGATTGAGGTGTAGAAAAAGATGAGGATGCAACCTCCTTAGCCAACCACCAACCACCAACCAAGCAACCATAGGTAAACTGTAAAATTAATTTATTAATAAAAATTTCCTAACAATTCGACACGTATATTTTACAATGACTACTATTTTGCAGCGTTATGTATGTGAGTGGGTGAATGTCGAGTGTTTTGAGGTTAGTGTAGTGTTTTAGGGATGATGTCAGTACTTGAGATGATGATGGGTATGATTTTGACTGTGTTAACTTTCCATTGTGATTTTAATTCGATTGTTAGGTCTGTGTATTTAGTCAATTTATTAGTATGCGTGGAAGTGATGTTGTGTGAATTGGGTATGGCGATGTCTATGAGGTAAACTGTTCTATTTCGTTTGTCGTGAAGTGTTATGTCAGGTCTGTTATGGTGTACTGTCTTGTCTGTCAAAATTGTCCTGTCCCAGTATAGTTTGTAGTCAGGTGAGTCAAGTATGATTTGTGGTGTGTATTTATAGTGTGGTGTTTTGTCTTTGATGAGTTTGTGTTTGTGTGCGAGTGTCTGGTGTATGATTGCTGCTACTTGATCGTGTCTGTGTTTGTAGTCTGTTTGTGTGATGGATGAACAAGCACCTGTTATGTGTTAATATTATTATTATTGTTATTATTATGATTATATATTCTATGTATAACTATGTGTAACTAACAAAATTAGACTTTAAGGTGTGTGGTATTAATCCTAAATGTTTGTGTTTGTTCTAGGTTCTAGTTTCTTCAATACACTTTACTCAGTTCACCGTATCCTTGTTTTTCCATAAAACCATAAGGCAGTCTTTGTCAACACACTCTGACATTGGCGACTTACTAAAGTCATTTTAAAAATAGAAGAAGTACATAGTTATTATAAATATATGGATATTAATATAAAAAACGGACTTAACTTTTTTGGTACTTATATTATTAAATATTACATTTTTAAAAAGAATAATTGAAATATTTTTTATTCAATAACAAATATTTCAATATTTCTCTTTTTAACGAAACATTATTTTATTCGTTCTTTGTCATGTAGATGACCCTTAAAAGTTCAGTAAGTGATCTCAATCATGTTATCAACTGATACGGTCTTGAGATCATACTATTAATTAGAGACATTCTTGAGAAGCTAATTGTTACTAGAGACCGTCTCAGCCAAGAAAGGTCTTGAGAACATGTTTGAGAACGGTTTATTAATACGGGCCTTAATGTTGCCCACGACTTTGTGCACGCAAAAGAAAATCTCGCGGATACCGTACATTTTGCCGCGATAAAAACTAGCCTGTCCTTCGCCGTGGCGGATTTTGATGAAATTTGAACCAAATATAGGGTAGCTTTTTGGTTCAAATTTCATCAAAATCAGTCCTGTAGTTTCGAAGCCTATTCAATGCAAACAAACAAACAAATATTTCCTCTTTATTTGATTAGTATAGAAGTATAACTGATATGGCACTAAAATTTTAGTCAGTAACATAAAAGATTTATATTCAAAACTATTATACAGAGAAAATATGAAATAATGATTAAGTCAACCAGGATTGCTAAGAACCGAAATACTTAGTATATATACTACATTTCATAGGACATCTAAGAAGAGAAGTTAAAATTAAGTTAGTTCTTATGGTCAACATAATGTTATAAAGAATGGGTATAAATTAAAACAGGTTTAAATACCTCTATTATGCCAGAATGGTTAATAATCATTAAATTTTTTATTTTGTAGTTATACAGTATTTAACATGAATTGCATATTAACATACATATTAGTATGATGTCATTATTTATGCTGGAACAATTTAGATTTCTGTATGACATAACTAATTTTTAGTAATATAGATATATATATAGATAACAAATCCAAATAGTAAGACTTTGTATTTGGCTGATCAAATTAGTGCTGAACCCCAATTATCGTGATTAACTTAAATTTAATTTCACCTATATTGAATTATAAATGAATCGTCTTTATATCATAAACTGATACCTGTTTAGAGTTTGGACCAATCAAAACGGTTCTGATATTGGTTTGACATTTAAGACAAAACCTTTTTGTAGTTTTAACTTTTAACATAATATCAGGACTTGGTTGTAAGCTGTATTGTTGCATGATTTAATTAGCAGAATCAACCTTCTGATTGCACTAATTACTTCAATTCTAATACGAATAACAAATGAACATAAAATAACTACTTAGAAGGATTACCTTAGCCCATCGGTTTCCCAACTGTTTTTATGTCGCGACCCACGGAAACCCCAAAAAGTTAAGTTAAGAACAGAAATTAGCACTGTAGGATTTCAGAATAGATTTTAATACTAAACTTATGTTAATAAAATAAAGAATAACATTAAATAATAGTAGGTATAAAATCACAACTTACCAGTTTAAAAAAATTGTGATAAGTTTCCTTCCACAGATCCTGGCGATGGTGTCTAGCTTATATTTGATTCTTCGTCGTAAATCTATAATTGTATTATAGATTACGAGATTTTGCACGGTCACAATGGGTACTAGAATATTATTGCGATTTGCTGTAAGTCTTATGAATTGTTTACTTTATAAAGAAACAAAGTGCGTAAGTATCGTTAGATCAAGGTCTGTCGTATTCTGTTTTGTATTTGATGTGCAGACGTTATTAAAAGGAGAAAAATTTTAGGAAATGTATACAGTTCACTAATTTGTTTGGTAACAAATAGGTAGTTACGTACAATATGTAACAATTATTTAGAAATAATTTACAAATCAAAACAAAGGCTGCACATCCCACTGACGAGTGACGGCTGACATATTATCAAATTTGACATAAATAAACAAGGGAAGGATGAGGGAGATATAGTGTTACCTGTACAAGAAACTAAATTCCGCTACCTACTCAATAGGGATGTTGCCAAGTTTGGAATATAACATTTTATAAATTAAATATAAAATTGTTGGTTAAAGATACATAAAATAAATAAATATTTACGGACGCTACACACCACGTCAATCTGGTCCGGTGCTAAGTATCCGAAGAACTTATGTTACCAGAAATAAGTTAACCAGAAAACGGGAAGCATATTTAATACTTTTATACTACAGATATAATATTTAAGATTTTTATTATATTATACACATATTAATACACATCCATTAACCCAGGAACACAGAAAAACTTTTTGTTCCTTCGGCGGGATTTGAACCCGTGACCCCCGGCTTGAACACCAACGCGCTGAACAACCGAGCCACAGAGTTGTTGTTGAGATGTTGGAGCAAGATCCGGGGAGTACGGTGGATGTCTTAGACATTCCAATTGAAGCTCCTCTAATTTGGTAGCCGTCTGTTGTGAAGTGTGTGGTCTAGCGTTGTCCTGAAGCAGCAGTGGCCTAGAGCAAATGACCAACCTCGGATGTTTAGTAGCTAGCTTTTCCATCATGATTTGCAGTTGCTGGCAATAGGCATCTGCCGTAATCGTCTAGCCATATTTTAGAAATCTGTAGTGAATGACACCGGCACTAGTCCACCAAACGCTCAAAGTTGAGTTTTGAGTCCACTTTTTATGAGTTAATTTTCGCTTGGGGCAGGTTTTGTCTGGTTCGCCAGGGTTCCGCCATTGCGATGAGCGTTTCCGATTATCGTACAGGATCCACTCGTCATCACAGGTAAATGTTTCGATTTCAAATCCCTTCATCATTGTGCCGGTTGAGTAATGTAACGCAGCAGATGACGCGCGTTGTCGGTTTGCTGCACTTAATTCATGAGATACCCACCTTTCAAGCTTTTTCAGCTTCCCAATTTGCTTCAAGTGGATTAAAACAGTTTTATACTAACACCGCAGCCTGCAGCTAACTCGGACGCGGTTTGCGATGGATCTGCTTCCACAATAGCCTTCAATTCTTCATTATCAACTTTGGTCTCAGGCCGTCCACGGGGCTTGTTCTGCAGGTCGAAATTTCCAGAACAAAAACTTTGGAACCAAAAACGCACTGTGTTTTATTTTGCGACACCGCCGCCATACACATTATTAATCCTTCGAGCCGTTTCTGCAGCACTGGTGCCACGGTGGAACTCGTACTCGAAAATAATACGATATTTCAAGGTTTCCATTTTGTAAACAGAGTGACGCAAATAAAAAACCAAAAGAGGAAAAAACAAATGAATTACGGTTTTCGAAACACAAATGCATGAGTAAATAGCGGTATAAATTTGAAATTGGAATTCCTAACCAAAGAAGATAATTATATTTGAGATCAAAGTGGCCAGTACGACAAAACGTCAATTTCATATAATATAAGGACCTAATAATATTTAGAAGATATTCTGCTCTTTTTGTTTCAGGTTTATGTGGCTTTTCTATCAATTTATAGTATTTCATGTACTTGAACCCTTTTTTTAAACGATGGCAAATTCTTCATGAATCCCCAGCGGACTGGGGGGAACCGCCGGGGTATGTGAGACTCGCCCAGGTGGGAGTGAGGAGCGCATCCGGGGTTACCCACTAAAACCCATCGGTGCCTCCTCCTCCGCTATGCTGCTAGGTCGCCGGACCCGCCTGAGGCGATAACAGCAGCGACCCAATAACAGCAACGGCTGAATATACTTGAACTCTAACACTCTCAGCACTTGCCGCAATTGTTCGCGGTTTCCATCATAACGAAAATATTCTCTTAATAAGACGTTTATGGACCGATATTCAAAATTCTTTTTTTTTATATAAAGGGTATACTTCGAAGTTGGACGCTTTTTCACAAAAGTCGTGACCTGATGATGGAATCCATGAGGAATCGAGGGAGTTCCTCAAAATTTATATGGACACATATAGTGATTTCGACTTTCTCTGAAGTACCTAACCCAAGCATATGGTACCAAAAAGTAAGATTTTGCATCAAGGTATACCCTGGATCCAAAAGTACTGAACAGAACTCCTGACTCCTTATAGATACATGTTGGAGGATTTCGGCGTTGCTTAAAGAACTACAAGCATACGCCACTATGTCAATTAAAGTAATCATCATCATCATCACTATCATCACATCATCTACTATGAAAGATGGCTGAAGCGCGATATTCCCGCGTTATTTTTTTCAAAATTATATTGTTATAATGTAATTAAAACCTATGCATTTTATATATATTTAAAAAGTAGAATAAATTCTGGAATTCCGAAAAATACTAATTTAATAAAAGGAATCTTGATGCAATACACAACACCCACGTCTTTTTCTCATACTTTATTTCAAACCTCAACTAAATCCACATTTATGTTTCTATATAGTTAAATTTACTTTATTTACGTAGGTGGAAACATTATACATAAATATATATTTAAAAAGTAGAATAAATTCCCTAAGTGATGATGTAACTGGAATTCCGAAAAATACTAATTTAATAAAAGGAATCTTGATGCAATACACAACACCCACGTCTTTTTCTCATACTTTATTTCAAACCTCAACTAAATCCACATTTATGTTTCTATATAGTTAAATTTATTTTATTTAAGTAGGTGGAAACATTATACATAAATATATATTTAAAAAGTAGAATAAATTCCCTAAGTGATGATGTAACTGGAATTCTGAAAAATACTAATTTAATAAAAGGAATCTTGATGCAATACACAACACACACGTCTTTTTCTCATACTTTATTTCAAACCTCAACTAAATCCACATTTATGTTTCTATATAGTTAAATTTACTTTATTTACGTAGGTGGAAACATTATACATAAAATTTAAATACAAAAATAGATATAAAACAAATTACAGTTAATCTACTATGAAATATGGCTAACGCGCGCGATTTCCGCGTTTTTTTTTCATAAAATTATATTGTTATAATGTAAATAAAACCTATGCACGTTATATATATTTAAAAATAAGAATAAACTCCCTAAGTGATGATGTAACTGGAATTCCGAAAAATACTAATTTAATAAATAAAACTTCATGCAAACACAACACGAGTCTTTTTCTCATACTTTATTTCAAACCTCAACTATAATATAGTTAAATTTGCTTTATTTACGTAGGTGGATAGTTTATACAACAAATTTAAATACAAAAATAGCTTGTACTAACGAGAATTGGAGCAAACTAATTACAATTACTGAATAAGAGCTGTCATAGTACACGTTTTGATTGTTCAATAAACTGTAACTGGGACATAATTAGAGACATAGGTATTCTCATACAGTTCAGGATGTTAAATATTAAAGTAACTTTTAAATTTTTTACAATGCACAATGAGGGTCCTCCCTCGCTTATTGAACCCTCGGAAAATAGCCTTTTTTGACGGTACTGTCTGACAAAATCAATCATAGTAACTAATCTACTAATTATTATCCATATATTCCATTCCTACACTCTAGAATTAATTCTGTTCTAATAAAATTCCTAATAAAATGTTCAATTCGACATTCATTTTACTAGAAAATCATAAACTAATTATGAAAAAAATATCAATAAGAACGTAAATTTTTAGTTCGATTTTCCGAAGTAATTTATAGTAGAATTATGGAAAATTCTAAGTATTAAAAACTTAATATTATTTACATAAATGTTAAAATTATGTGGTACAAACAAAACACAAATTAGAAATAAATTTATATGCGCCAACCCGCATAATATAAAAAAGTACTCTGTGCAACCCGCCTTGCCGACGGTCGGCACCATAGATGATAAGTACTCTACTGAAGGTCGGCACGCGACGCTCAGGTGTCTAGCTGTCACTTGCACAGCTCACTTGCCAACTATTTTTATTTTTTTATTTATATATGGCATCGGCTTATAACCATTTGCCAGTGTCAAGTTAAAAAGGCGGGAAATAGAACTTTCGTTTCAATTTTCAACACCGTATTCCTATATCGTCAAGTCTAAAGTCTAGTCAAAGTCCAAATATATAGTCAGTACAGTCCATGAGTCATGTCAGTCGATTCAGTAAATTGGTAGAAGCTTGACTGAAAGTTCCTAGGGAGTTTTGGCGGAAAACACAAAATAGCACGTTTTTAGAAGTTGTATCATTTTGTATTTGTATATTTGTCATTTGTCGTTGTATTATTTTTATAATAAAAATAATATTATATTATTGTACCAAGATACAGAACAATATTATTTGTTGTAGTTGTAGTACTCAAGTCAAGGTTTGATTGTACTCTTGGAAATAACACTAAAACGAGCAGACGGATCGCATTCAATTGATACGCCGTACCTACAGCTGTACTTAAGTACGATCTATTAATTAAAACAACATCTTAAGTACTATCTTGAGAATTGTCTTAGCGATAAGAACGTTATATTAATTACGGGCCTTAGCCTACGTTCCCACGAGCGTTTGTGATCGCGAAGGAAAAACAGCACTGTAAACAGAACTGTGCGCTTACACAATAGAGCTAAAAACCGTTGTCAAATTTGACATTTGATACTTAACACTTCGATTTTTACCTTTATTGTACTAGAGCAGAGTTCTATTTAAAGTCTGACCAGAAAAATAAAAAACCTGCACTGGATGCGCTTCATTTTTTAATTGCAGCAACACTAAGAATAGCTGGGATGTTTGTTTTTTTTCATTATAGTGCCGTGATTTCCCGCAACATGGCGAGATTTTTTATTTTTCCGGTCATGCTTTACAATGCAGTTTTTCCTGTCGTGACCACAAAAAAACCATCGTGTAAACGTAGCTGGGCTGGGAATATATGGCTTACTAGTTACTATATTATGCTACAGAATTCGGAAAGGTGGTGAAAATTCAGAGCAGTAAAATTAGAACTCTGGACTTATAAAATAGACATAAAAATCGAACACATGAGTGTCAAGTCAAATGTCAAAGTCATATATTATGATTTATGACAGCTCGACACTCAACGATTTTCAGGTCTATTGTATTATCGTAGAGATTTTTCTGTCGCGACCACAATAAGAACTCTCATGTTAACGGGGGCTTAGAAGTTATAGTGCAATTTGCTAGAAGCCAAACCGCAGTTGTTAAAGAAAAAAAAACATGATTAAGGCTGTCTTCTGTTTTGTATATCAGTGAAATCCGTTCACAGTTTTTACGAAATAGTACATTCTCAGAATAAATAAATAATACCTATTATTTATATAATCTGAGAGTATTTACATTTTATGAATAGCTACTTGACCTTGTTTTTATTTATGTCCTAAACGCTTCTTAACTATTTCATTACACACAAAAAACAATATAACATTATTTTGAACCTACCTACCTACCTAAACCTACAAAAAAATATATAAAAAATACATTTTTTTAAAACCGCCGGAAACACTATTCGCCATGTTGGTTGATAGATTATCTGTGCTGTAACGTCATACTAGTACTATTTGTAATCTGTGTTATAGTACGTAGTAGTAAAATGGCGGTGCTACGTTCCGTTGGACGTTTTGATATAAATAACTTTTTAAGATGTCATGAACTATTTATTAACATAATCGTTCCGTTTCACTACTACATATTATGTGATTAGCGTGTTTGTGTCATCACGTCCTTGCCGGATATTACTTCGAGGTGTTTTCATCAGTGGGAATAATTAAAAAACAAAAATACATATTTTTAAATCAACTTTATTTATCATCTTAAGTTTTTAATTTATGATATCGCTAGAATATGTTTTTCTAAGCCAAGTACTAAAGGAAAAACTCCTTCAATGTATGAAATTAAATATGAGTCAAGTAGCCTGTTGAAAAAGCTTGTAAGGTGATCTGCAGATACACGTCCTTTCCATTGAAATTATTTAGATTTTAGATGATTTAAGTAGATACCCTAATAACCAAACATTATCAATGAATTACTATGACTACGCACCGTTGCAATTTGATACAAGTCGGACCAAGCGATGTGGTGTTTTATTTTTGTGTCAAACTGGCAAAGGAACAGACGAACCGTGATTTTTTAAGTGATCAACTTAATGAGACCAAAAATTTGAGGCATATTTCAGAGATCGAAATTAGAGACAATTTACTCGCGCCTACAAGCATGTTCAGAACAAGCCGTATAAGGCCTGGGGCCGGGCGATTTGGGGTGCCCTGGACAGGGCAAGATGTTCTTTGGGTTCGTTCCACTCCGAATGGGACTAAGCCAATTTGCTGACTTGAGAAGTCACTATTCCAGTTACCGTTAGTACCATTCAAAGTCCGTCCAAAGAACATCTTACTCTCATATTATATAATAATAGCTATTATTTATATTATCTGAGAATTTACTATTTCGTAAAAACCCTGAACGGATATCAACTGATATACAAAACAGAAGACAAAGGTTTATCATGATTTTTTTTTCTTTAACAACTGTGATTTGGCTTCTTAAAACTAGTACTAGGCACTAAAACCTCTAAGCTCCCGTTCCCACGAGAGTTCTTTTTTTTTTGGTCGCGACAGAAAAACTGCGATAATTCAATAGAGTTGAAAATCGTCGAGTGTCGAGCTGTCAAAAATCATAATAATTGTGAAAGTTCAGGCAAGGTTTAAACGGTAAGAAATATTGAAAAAGTTGCGGAAAAAGACAGAACAACATATGTCGGGACTCAGGACAGCTAATACACCATAAAAGTGCTTTGTGTTTCAGGCATAGACGTATATTATAGACGAGGCATGATGAGGCAAAAAGTGTCTGTATTTTCAGTTTGTATGAAGATTTGTTCTGTCAAATGTACGTCATAGCCTGTCTTGAGTTTTAAAATCTTTGGTTTCAGGCTTTTTAAGCCCCCATACCGCCTTCAACACTCACACACTACGAGTAGACAAATATTATGTATCGTGCAGGCGAAACATAAAATAACGCACGCACCATTAAGGCTGGGACTATATGCCTCGGAATCCGGAACGCCGGTGAAACTTCAGAGCACAAAAAATATAACTCTGCGCTAATACAATAGAGTTGAAAATCGAACACATGAGTGTTGAGTCAAATGTCAATGTCATATATGACAGCTCGACACTTCAATTTTCAACTCTATTGTATTAGCGCAAAGTTCTATTTTCAATGCCCAATATTTTCTACGGTTTTCCGGATTCCGGCTCATATAGTCCCAGCCTTAATGGTACGTGCGTTATTTTATGTCTAAAGTCTAGTCAAAGTCCAAATAAATAGTCAGTACAGTCAATGAGTCATGTCAGTCGGTTCAGTAAAGTGGTAGACGCTTTACTGAAAGTTTCTAGGGAGTTTTGGCGGGAAACACACGGATAGCACGTTTTTAGAAGTTGTACCACTTGCCCACACTTGTGCACGTTAACGAATATTTAATGGTTAATATTTTACAATATTACACATTAAGAACCGAAATAACACAAATTTATGAAATATTACAAATTCACAACGTATAGATCCTTGTATTTCGGCATAAAATCGTCCCTTAGTTCTACTCGAATCGGTCCAAATATTATTCCACTCAGAGGTCATATATGTGTCTTAGCCAGAGATAGAAGATCTTGGCAATAAACTTTTAAATTACGGAAACCACCAAACTTAGAAGCCTCTTTATCATAAAGGTCTACACATTCGTTTCCTGTAATGCCACTATTCCCGGAAACCCAGGCAAGTACAACCTGAATGTTACTGCAATAACATTTAAATAACAGCTCTCTTATTTTAATAATTAAAGGGGACTTAAATTTGCACCGAAACTGGTTTGACAAAATAGCTTCAAGAGAACTTTTAGAGTCCGAGATAATAATGAACTTATTCAGTCTGTAAGATTCTATAAAGGATAGCGCTTCAAGGATAGCTAAAGATTCACCAGAAAATACAGATGAGAAGGAGGGGAGTTTGTTATTGAGAATTACATTATATTTTAGTATCCAGACAGCATTACCAACGCAACAAGATTCCGACTTTAATGCATCAGTAAATATAAGAGTCCAATCTTTAAATTGATTGTTTACTATTGAATTAAATTTAACATTAGCAAAAGGACAACCTTTTGTAATGGGAAAATTTATTTTAAATTTACATTTGGAGAAAATATAAGAGAGGAGAATGAAGAGTCGAACAGTGGATTAATGGGGAATTGAGATACTGGACAAGGCAAGGATACGAGTTTTTGATAACTTTTCAAAAGACAAGGTAAACTTTTATGAGTCCAATACTTAGTAGATGAAAGTTGTAGTAGAGAAGAAAGTTTATTAATAAGAGGATGAGAGGTCCACTGATAGGCTTTAAACATAAACCTATCAGATCAATTCTGTCGACGAAGAGCCAAAGGAGGCTCCACACACTCTACCTGAAGTGCATTAATTGGGGACGATTTCATTGCACCTTTAATTAACCGTAAACATTTTGCCTGAAGTTTATCAAACATTTTCAAATTTGTTTTACCAGCCTTTATTTTCCAATATCAATAAACGTAAAAAGTTTGCATATTTCGTAATAAAATTTAATTGAATGTGTTCTTGCACTATGATGCAGTTTATGTGTCCGTCAGTGTATATATAATCGCTATCTCTACAGCGGCTACAAGTATTACAATGAAATTTAGTATGCTATTATATTTATTAGGGAGTTTTGGGGGACAAAAATCGATCTAGCTAGGTCTTATCCCTTAGAAACTGCGCATTTTTAAGCAATATATGTTTTTTTTTATTTCGTCGTGTAAGTATAATATCAATAATTTCGAGTCTCTTATATCTGATTGGCTGATTGGCAGCTAGGTATGCGTACCTACGCATAATTTTGGGTCGTCGGGTCCCAAAACGGGTCTTATCTACTAGAACCATGTAGGTTCTAGTAAATAAGGCCCGTAATCCAATTGACTACGAATCAATGCATTATACACAAGTCTCTGAACATATGGGTGTGAGCCCCACTAAATTCCCGATAAGGAGCGGAGGACATTTAAATTTCTTTCCGCCTTTTTAAGACAATTATTAATGTGGTATGTACCAGACAATCTGGAATCCAAATATACGCCCAAATACTTAACACTAGGTATCCCTAACTGGAAAAAAAATATTGTTGTAAGCTATAGAAACGTTAGAAAGATATCTAATACGAGAGAAAACCACTACACATCTCTTTTCAATAGAAATAGAGAGACCATGATCCTCCAGCCAGTCACTTAAGTAGAGCACAGCAGAGTTAAGTCGATTGACACCTTGAATAATATCTTTACTATATTTATCTTTATCTTTAGAGTAACATCCCTAGTGTTTAAAAAGAAAAAGGGTTAACTGACGCAACATTGTAACGACGTTCAGTTCTTTAGATCAGAAATAGTTTATTATGTTTAGAATGGTTTATTAGTGAAAGCAAATCGTAAAATTACTCGTATCGATCATTATTACAATAAATATGTAATCGTAATTGAAAAAAGTTAAGCAATTGTGCAGTTCTAATAAAACGAAAAAATATATTATTTTATGCCCGCCGATACAAGGTTACGTTGTTGAATTTTGATGAATTGTCAAATGTTACCTATTAAAATGACTCCACTTTAGTTAAAATATTCTGTATAGTACATATAATATTATAACTGGTTCAAATACCTGATTGATCAGCTTTGCTCGGTATTTTAGTAGAACGATAAAATAATTAAAAATAAATAAAAAATATAAAAGAAGAAGAAATAATAAAAATCACAAAAATATTTATTACCAGGATTCGAACCCACCACATTCCGAATTTCCAAACAATGCAAAATTATGCGTAGGTACGCATACCTAGCTGCCAATCAGCCCATCAGATATAAGAGAGTCGAAATTATTGATATTATACTTGCACGACGAAAAAAAAAAAAAACATATATTGCTTAAAAATGCGCAGTTTCTAAGGGATAAGACCTAGCTAGATCGATTTTTGTCCCCCAAAACTCCCTGCATACTAAATTTCATTGTAATACTTGTAGCCGCTGTAGAGATAGCGATTATATATACACTGACGGACACATAAACTGCATCATAGTGCAAGAACACATTCAATTAAATTTTATTACGAAATATGCAAACTTTTTACGTTTATTGATATTGGAAAATAAAGGCTGGTTTATAAACACAAAAACAAATTTAAACATGGTACTGTCAAAAAGGAAGAAAATATTCTATAGAAGAAATCTTGTCAATTTACTAACTTAGATTAACTCGTCGTTACGTTAATGTTGTGATTAATGGTTATTTTTTTTGTTTTGTTACATATTGAATTATCGTTACTAATTGTTTAATTGCTAGTCTCTTTTCATTTAATTTTCATTTTTTTCATGTTTTTCTCTCACGAATATGGATGTATCGTCCGAAAAAGCCGCACAAATTGTTGCTCTAGTGCAGCAAGGCCTAGACCAACGACCAATTGCTGCAGATTTAAATGTAAACCAGTCAACAGTTTCCCGAGTTTACAGAAGTTTTATGGAGACAGGTTCATTCAAAAGAAGACGTGGAACCGGCATAACTCGGGTGACAACGTCTCGTGAAGACAGGTTTATTATGACAACTTTCTTGCGAAATCGGTTTTTAACGTTTATAAGCAGGTCCCAACAACGGTTCCGGAGCTCAGAGTTGCATTGTCAAAAAAATGGGACAATACTCCGCAAGATCTTTTAAAAACACTGATCAGGTCGATGAGAAACCGACTTGAATCAGTTATTAGGGCAAGAAGACACACCTTATTAAAAACAAAAAAAACTTTTTCTTTTCTTAGTATTCTAAATTTTCATAATAAAGCCGTTTTTGTTCTATTCAGTTTCATTCCAAAAAGCTGCAAAGTTTAGCAAGAGTAATTTGATTGTTTTAGTGAGAAAAGTTGACCTATACACACAATAAATTATTTTTTTATCAGATTAAGAATCAGTCATAGCATTATTATTGAAATAAATCAAAATGGTTTGCACTTTCACTAATTATATTTCATTGAAAGTTATCTTGCACTATGATGCAGTTTATGTGTCCGCCAGTGTATATACAAGATCGTCTCGTTTAAAGTATAAGAATATGTACTCTTAGGTAACTATCACGTTTCACGAGATGCAGCCTGGTGACAGACATACATACAGACGAACGGACGGACAGCGAACTCTCAGTAATAGGGTCCTAATTTTACCTTTTGCGTACGGAACCCAAGAAAGAATAAAACAATAATATTCATAGAACAAAAACAAATTACTACGTAATATGTTACGTAATTGTGTTTATTACGTAATTGGTTTTTAAGCTAATTTGATGATAGTAGCTTGCAAAAAGTAAAACATAAAATAGTTTTTTTTAATTTAAGAGTTACGAATTTTGTATGAGATCAAAGAATCGATAATACTAAATTCTTCCTAACGATTCAAAAAACCCGCCTTACGCATCTCACGCCCAGTTTGACGTCACTTTCCGGGGTTCTCAAGCCAGCCTTACCGCACCCTATTTTATTTTGTTCATAGCAGACTATATTTTTTGGGAAATAGCCTCGTATTCCTTATGTCTTGTGTAGTAAAGTGTATTTTTACTTGTATTTTAATTTAGTTCCTAATTTCACTCTAGATAGCGCCATCGACGCTATCTATACTGGCGCAGAGCGCACCAATCACGTTTGAGAAACTTTGACGCAATTTGCAAATGGCCGTGAAAAGGATTGAGCTCGAGGGTGTATGAAATACTAAATGGTGGCAGAGTCCGTGTTAAAAACTTGTGAATAATTATTGGTTTAGTGTAGTGTTGTTAGAAAAATACAAAATGTGCCAAAAAGAGAGGATCCAGTCTTAATAGTGGTTGAGACATCGCCAGTGCACGACTGGAGGAATCGTCGAAGTCATTTGCTGATTGTCGGGTAAAGTCCTTGTTTTACTTGATTGCTTGATAATCAGAATTTAGTAAGATGTAATTCGTATGGATCAGGTACATTATAAATCAATAATTAGTATTTGGGTGTGACTGGCGTGAATGAGGGATTAGACTGAAATGGTCGCCGGCTGAATGCGTGGTAGTTCTACATATTACATTGGTAGATAGTATTACAATTTGATTTTTAGAAATTAATAAGTACAATTTACTAGCGAAAACTGTTTCATATCCCTTCAAGCCCAGTTTTCGTGCATTGTCGTAAGATATTGAAATCATTTCATATTCTATACGCATAGGCTACAAAAAAGGCACGGCCCTGTTTCCAAATGGACGTACATCGATTCGCGCGTTAGCCTTATCAATATGTAATTTTCTCTTATGTTTAGCATGATATCAACGGTATTTGTTGGGATACTAATCGTAATAATGGTAATATTATTATCAAATTGCTGCTATCAACTTTGGAAGGATAAAAAAATCAATACCTTCACTAGAAACCCTCGTTACGGTTTTTAATAGTGATTTTATTTGTTTATTACAAGTTTTTAATCGGCAAAAGTTCGTAATTGACAAATATATAAGAATAACAATTAAATGAGATAATATTTTACATTTGATATGACTGTTTGATGTTATTTGTCATGTAAAGTAAATGCGTTATTTAATATCTAATCCATACCTAATTAACGATAATTACCCTATATGTAAAAGACCCTAAAGAATAATGATATAGGTACCTACCTAAGATTATCTCCATAATACCCTTTCTTTGAAAACATACTTATTAGTACAGCATTTTATTTTTTATATAAATATTCATAGCAATATTTTTCATAAATAAAATCATGACCAATGGTAAGTCATATTTAAATTTTTATTACAATGTTATGTCAAACAGCTTCAGCAAGCATATAAATTTGTATGAAATGATGAACAGTATGGAACCTACTAAACTGGCACATGGGGAAATAAACAATAACCATATTCTTAAAAATATTTAAAAGCTATTGTATTGCTATATATTTCCATCTTCACTCATCATCACTAGGCAGAGGTGATAATACTGACTAGCTTTAAATATTTTTACAAATAAAGGTGAAATTATATAATTTAATATACTTTAAATTTACCTATGTATCCATCTATCGGCTAACAGTTCGCTTTTTATCAATAAATTTTAAAACATGAACTTCCAATATTTTATACAAAGTGCCTTAAAATATAATATGCCATATCATGATAAAATTATACTGGTTTTACACAGCAGTGGTTATATGCAATAAAATGAATTACCTAAATAATTTTTAAATTTGTACTGTGGGCTTGCTGAAATTTTTTAAAACTAGCACATTCCTTTCCATAAACACTGATTTGTATTAACAGTATTTAAATGACTATTTACATGTAAAATTATAAACAAAAGGCCTAATGAATAATCATCTAAAACAAATGCTTATAAATAAAATTCAACAACCAGTACAATTAGTGTGGCTTTCAAGAAACAATTAAGAAATTACTTATTGTTGTCATCATATCCTACAATGTTTTTTCAGTTATGTATTAATTATCATATAATCTGAGAGATTTATTATGTAATTGTTATATTCTACCAAAGAAATGTTAGTCCAACACATCTGTGTCCCATAAAATGAATAATTATAGATTTGGTAGAGATTTTTTTTTTCATTTTAAATAGTCATTGAGGCTTGTCACAGTTTGTATTTTATAAAATATCATTTTTATTTTTGTTTCTTGTAAACTCAGGACATAATATAATTTCTTTCTGCATCCCACTACTACTAATTTTTTTTTCCTTTAATCTGCGATCAGTTAATTACTATAAGCAGGTGAGATGTACTGTGTTATGACACTTTTACTAGTATTATAAATGTGTGGATGGATGGATGGACATGCCGAAGTCAGAGACATTTTATAGATATATATTGTACAACACAAGATACGACAAACATAGTGGAAAATCACTCTAAACTCTTTGTGTTTTGTGTCTCTTATGAACTGTTATAGTGTTTTATATGATATTATGTATCTGATATTACGCATAAAGGGCTTATTATTATAAAAATTCATGTCTAATAGTCATGTTGGGCTGTAAAGTATGCACAATGGCCAGACTAAACGGTTGGATCAGTGCATGGTGGTGGTTGTGTTTACAAAACTTGTAATATTTTTAATAAAAATGGGATCTTTAAAATATTTAACCTGCTGAGAATGTGGTGGGGTGTATCATACCACAGACCTTACTTCCTTGCACAGGTAAAGCATGCATACAACCACCAATGCACCCAAAAAAAAGGGGTTAACACTATGTGACGAACCAATTCCGTATTTTAAAAATTAATATATTAATTAATCAATGTTAAGTAATATTCATAAGCAAAGCCGGATTGTATGCACGCCTCTTGTTTGTAACCTTACGATCTGTTGTTGCTTTGCATAGTTGGAGTAAAAGATGGAACAAAATAATGATGTGATCTTAATGTTACAGTTATACGTTTTTAAACTGTGGTGCAAATTTAGTTTGTGACTAAAATAAGTAATAACATTATTTTATCTGCAATTTCAAATTATTTTTCTTTTCATCATATATTAAAATAAAATATAAAAAAAACTTGAGAGTCGTCAAGGGACACCCAGATGGAACGAAGTTCCTTTCGATTAATTAGTGAAGGAATTGTAATAAATTTTTATTTTTTTTAAGTTATAATAATATCTTTTTTATTATTAACAAATATAATGTAATATAAACTTAATCAGTAGGCACAATTTTAGCAATAATTGAGAGAGAGACAGACAGAGAAAGACTCGCACGCCGCACGGTTTACAACTATAGCAAAAAGTGTCGTTACAGTCTTAATTTTTTCCGTCTAGCCCCCTTTTGCAACGCGCGATAAGGAACTTCATTCCAATAAATAAATAAAATAAGCCTTTATTCAGATACCCTTACATTTTTTTTCTTTTTTTACATTAACTTAACAAATTTACATCTTACTGCCCTTTGGCAAAGGCCTTAACTAAACTCTTCCAAAGTTGTTTGTCCATGGCCTTCCTGCTCCATGTTGTACCTGCCATTGCTTTTATCTTATCCTCCTTTTCCTTTGTCTTCCTCACCTCCTTTTTCCATCTCCTGGGTACCATACAGTGATGTCTTTAGCCCATTTATTTTTCTTGTTTCTTATTGTATGTCCTGTCCATATCTTCACTATCTTCAATATCTTCACTATCACCTCAGTTTTATTCCTTATTTCTGTTAGTTTGATTTTGTCTTTCAGTTTAACACTTAACATATTCCTCCCCATCCTGTTCTGACATATTTGTAGGGATTTTCGTTGCTTTTTTGTTGCCCATGTCTGGCAGCCATATGACATGCATGGCAATATGCAAGTGTTAAACAATTTCTTTTTGTCATTCATTGAGAACTGGGGGTTTTTCATGATCTTTTTCAGTGACCAGTATCTTTTCCATGAGTTACTTATTCTTGCATCTATTTCTTTGTATGTGGTCTTCTGGTGCAATTATTTGACCTAGGTATGTGTATTGCGTTACATAATCTATGGTGTTATTATTTACCTTTATATCTCTCTGATTCTGTCATCAATTTCGATTTTTCTGTATTCATTGACAGACCCACATCTTCACTCGCATCCGCTAGCTGTTGTATCATAGCTTGGAGCAAATGGGTAATTCTAAGTAAAGGGGTAAAGTTTAATATGTTGTATGAAGTGACGGCATGGCATTTTTTTTAAATATTTTTATTGAACTATACTTTTTTTTCTGGGAACTTTTCAGTTGAAATTGTTTACAAAGTGGCCAGTCAATTTGTTGATTTTATGTCGTTTTATAAGTGACCAGGAAAAATACTCAATACAGGGGAGAGACAAGATGCACAGGGGAATATACTTTATGAACAGAGAAGAGTTAAAAACATATAAAAACAGGGTTATTTTTAAGAATCAACTTTATTTATTCATTTCTATTTTAATTATTAATTATTAATTATTTATTATCAGGCTTTTCATTTCTTAGCAGTCTTTGTTTATAACATCACATGTTTCTTAAGCGCTACATACAAAACATGAAAAGGTTCTTACTTTTTCTTTTCATCAAACCAAAAATATATTATATAACTTTACTATCAATAGACAGTAATGAAATAAAAATAAACAAAAACTTCATTATAATAACACTATTAAACTTTTTTGTAGATAGACTAGTAAAATATTATATTAAATTCATAAAGGTAACTAAAAAAATGTTTAATTTTTTCTAAAACCCGCGTTCGAAGACATCAACCGTATTCATTTAAAGCATAAAAAATGCGCTGCCCTCTCATTTTTATGTTAGGGGTAGGTTCTTCTATAACCTGATCCCAGATGATGAGAGAAATATCGTCATCATTAATTCTGAAGGTTTTTCCAGTTTCAACACAGATTTTACAAAACACAACTTTAACTTCATCATAATCTTCAACACCTGTGCACATTGCAACATAACGATATTCGGTTTGCAGACCTAAGTTGAACTATTTCAGACGATTGTTTTCTTATTATTAGCTTTCTACCTTTTCTTGCTCGAATTGACTTTTTCTGTGATGCATCTGCTCGCCTGTTTATATTTTGATGGGGCAGTGGGTTTTCATTATTCGAACATGGTGGTGTTACAGAAGCATCGCTTATACATATATGGGAGTGCTAAACGACGTCTACAAATTTTTGCTTTTTCTCTCCATACTTTTCTAGCCTTTTGTTGCTCTCTGGGAGTCATTTGCTTCACTGTCTACATAGTTCCTTTTTCTTTCTTCTTTTCATATTTTGCCCTTTCCTTAACAGTTAACTCTTTGTTGAGCGAATCCTTTTGTTTTCGAGCCGTTCGCGCGTAATTTTTTTTCGAGATGCCATTTATTCTGTAAAATAGTCATATTACATTGTACAGCTAAGATAGACACAATGCCAAAGTATTAATGAAAACACGTATAAATGTATCTCCCCTGGACATTAGCTATCTTCACTGCCATCAAAAGAGCCAGGGGAGATACATTTTCGATTGATACCTAAAATAGCCGTCAAAGTGTTTCACGTACGCAATTCACGACCAACCGTAACAATGTATGCACTATTCATAGTGAATATTTAAGTATATATTAGTATTTTAACAAATAATTTCTAAATAAAACTTACCAGACCAAAGACTGCATTCACTCAACACTTCTGCAACCAGCGAGTGCAGTGACTGAAATGGCCGACAAAATGACTCGGCTTATGCGCCGCTTGCTGCTAACTTCACGTTACGTCCTATGTACTCAAGGTCCCAACTTCCACAGATTAGCAAAACAATACTGATTTATAAACGAAAACAAAAAGCCAGGGGAATTTCGACGTTGATATTTTTTATAAAAAAATGGAATATAAGCAATTTTACTTGTAAGATACTATTACTAAATTATATTTCTGTATAAAATTAACGATGCTAAAGTAATTATTCAATTTTAATACATTCATAATTACTAGTATTACAAATAATGTCCGTTGGGGGACCAGGGAAAACACTTTTTTCTTATATTAGAGCTTATGTGGTCACTCAAATTTATTACATTTTACGTAGTTGTACTAAACAGTAAATTTATGTAATAAATTTGAGTGACCACATAGAAATCATTTAGTTTTAAGTAATGAATAGGTTAATTATGAAGTTAATAATAAAAAAAGTAATTTTTTTTGTCTTGGCCATCGAAAGTACCTCTTAACTTAGAATGACCCAAATCTCAAATTATTTAGTTTTTCCCCATTTATGTTTATTCCTATATGTTTAGTAAGTATCCCAGTCTAGCTTTCTAAACACCTGTTTTAGCACAGCTGAGAACAGCTTGGGTGAGAGCGGGTCTCCCTGTCTTACACCCATTTAAATCCTAAATTCGTCTCCAACTCTGGTTTTTCAAAGCTTCCCATATATATTTATGCTTTATGGAGTCGAATGCTATAATATTATAGTCGATGAAAGGCAAATAATATGTTTTGCTATATTCATTATACTTCTGTATTACTTGTCTTATGGTGTGTATGTGATCTAACATAGAGTGACTACTCTAAGAGGTTTAGAAGAACTCGAAGAGACTTCTTCTAAACCCGGGCTGTACCTTAGGTTGATTCTTCTCTAAAGTGTTGTTTATTCTGTTAAGGATTACTTTGGAAAATATTTTGTAAAGATTAGGTATTAAACTTACTGGTCTATAGTTGTTTATTTCATCTTTGTCTCATTTCTTATGAAGTAATACAATTGTAGATTTTAACCATTGTTCTGGCAGCTTTTCCTGTTCTAAGATTTCATTAAATAAGTTTGTAGTAAAGTGGATTATAGATTCTAAACACCCTTTAATTATTTCATTTGATATTTGGCTATCGCCTGGTGCTTTACAGTTCTTTTGCGACAGAATGGCTTTCCTAACTTCACTTTATATTATTACTGGTATTTGTTCTTCCTCTATTACATATTCTCTATATATTCGTCTTTTTTTCCTGTATCTTTATATAATTCTCTGTTAAACTGTGTTGCTATTCCTGTGATATGATTTCTGTTATTTGTCTTATTCTTTTCCTTACTTTTCATACTTGGTATCCATGAACTGGTTTCTTTAAGTTGCTTAAGATTTTTCTTTAATCCTCCTGTCTTTTCTATGTGATATTGAATAGGCTACTTGACCTTGTTACTACATATATATTAAGTGTGTTTGTGTTGTCCCATCCTTTCCGGAAGTAACTTCGAGTTGTCTTCATCAGTAGAAATTAAAAAGAAATACATATTTTTAAATCAACATTTATTTTATGAACCTTAAGTTTTTAATTTATGATATCGCTAGAATACGTTTCCCTAAGCCAAGTACTAAAGGAAATGATCGTTCAATGTATGAAATTAAATATTAGTCAAGTAGCCTATTATTTTTCTTCTGTTTTCTTTTTGTGTTTCCTGATCTCGAATGTTATTTGTTTACTTATTTTTGCTATATCTTTTCTATTTCTTTCCTTATTTTCTAGTAGTACTTTCCTGTGTTCCATCAACTGTCTTGCTTCTGTACCAATTTTATCTTTTTGACTTACTATGCAGCTTAGCTTTTTTGTTATTTCTTTCAGGCTTTCTATTAATATATCGTATTTTTCTTGGATGTCGTTTTTGTTATTTTTTCCTAACTCAATTTCGTCTTTTAAAACTTGTAAGAGTTCCTTTGGATTATCATTTTTAGGGTTCCGTAATACTCAAGGAACCCTTATAGTTTTGCTCTGTCCATCCGTCTGTCTGTCTGTCCGCGCCTCTAGCTTCTGTAATTATGGATATAAAAAGATGAAATTTTGTATGGGTAAAGATTGTGTATATATCTCGGTTCCGGCATCATAAAATAATAATTATTTTACATTTTAGGGGTGGCTCTCCATACATGTTAAGTGGGGTTGAAATTTTTTTTGTTCTACCCTATCGTGTGAGGTATTGTTAAATAGGTCTTTTAAAATAAAGGCATGGTTTCATTATTATTTTTTTTACATAGTTTTTTCACGTTGCGTGCGGTGGTTGCCGGTCGAACGATAAAGATATAGGGAATAGGAATTGTGAGTCAATTCGGAAATTCCCATAATGCACGGTCGACGGATACGCTAACCGATGTCTTTGTCTATGTCTGATACGTTGGAAAAGCCACTTGACAAAGCCAACAACATGGATGAGCGCGTATCCGTGGTTTAAATATTTTTATTAACAGCTCTCAAAAACACCTATGGACGTCAAGTTTAATTCTAAACACAGAAGACGTTAGAATGCTGTTATGCTGTGTCATGTAGTCGTTTCGTACTAGTGAATTTTGTTCATTCACTGTACGAAACATTCATTTACTATATTATGTGTTTACTGCTATAATTTCATTATACTAAAATAGCTTAAGTGTGATACATAATTAACCATGAATATGACATGAAATCGTCTCTCTTCTGGCATATTTACGCTGGCCAAATAACTGATTTTTGTTTGATTTACGTAATGTTACTGAGTTTGTAGATTATTGTAATAATGAAAATTGTTACATCTAATGTAGAAAATTTAACAGCAATGTTTTGTTTTAGAATTAGGTATAGTAATTTTTTTATCCTTTCTTTAGTTCTGTAACTTCCAGTTTAGTTCTACAATTTCACCTATTCACTTTTTAATTGTTATTTTTAATTCCCATCAAATTATATTTATGAAATATAAAGATTCAGTCCAGATGTGTGGTCTCTGTTTATTAAATTGATTTTTACTAACCCTAATTTATCTACCCTGGTTGCCTGGGCATATAAAAAGTAATTTAATATGCATAAAATTACTTTCCCATCCGTGGAATAATATAGAAATAAGACAATAATCGTAATTATTATATTATGTATCTAATGAAAAAACTCCCAAGTCCCAACGTTTTGCATTGGCTGAATGTTCTAAGAACGTGACGCCTCTTATCGTAGAATATTAAATCGTATCGTAGAAAAGTATATATTTTACGATACGATTACCTTCTAAAAGTTAAGATACTATTTATTTTACAAGTTAGTAACTAGTAACAAGTATGGGGCAATGGTCTGTAAAATAAACAAATGTCTCTTCAATCTTGTGAGTGAAATTGCGTTTCACATAGGTAAAATATTATGTAAGTTATTATTGTATTGAATATCGACAGGCGTTACTAAAGGCCTTGTTTATGCAATACTAAATACACACTGTGAAACGCGTTTAAAATTGTATAGTCGACTTTTGAGTTTCGAGATTATAATATGTAACGACGACAAGAACGAAGCAGCGGATTTTCGATCTTTTGTCTTTGAATTCAGATTTGAGTATCCATTAGATCGTTGATTTCAAGAATATGCTTCTCGTTGTAAACTTTTGAATAATTAAAGGAAAAAGTTTAAAACTATAACCCAACTACGCAAATTATATAGCCTATGTTACCCGGACCATTACGAATCTATTGACACCTTATTCATTAAAATCGGATAGTCTAGGCGTTACGTAGGAACAAACATACATACATGTGTGTTAAAGTCATTAATTACCCTTCCTTTTTGGCTTCGTCGTTGTCGTGTAAAAATAATAATTGCAGGAAATCATCGAGTCAACAATCGAGTAATAACTATTTCGTTCACTAGAAGTGGTGTGTTACGAATATTTTGGGCACTTCTCGGTGCATTTTTACACTGTTTCTGTACCTTGTGGCTTGTACCCAACTGCTACCACCACTAAGAATGAATAAAGCAATAGAATGTACAAATATATTAAATAAATTGTCAGTAACGAGATTTGTGAATTCTGAAGATAATGACTCGACCTTCGTGGTATAATTATATAGTACATTACATTATAGTAACCTAACCTAAGCTTAAAATCCTTAAAACTCCTGCAACATAGAACCTTCTTTTATAAGTGAGCTAAAATGGATATTACAGTTACGCGACTTTAGTTAGTCTATCTAGTACACTTATAAAAACCAAAAAAGGCTGATTTATTTTACTTGAAATGTCTTACGTGTCTACGGTATAATAGCTGAATATATATATATATATATATATATATATATATATATATATATATATATATATATATATATATATATATATATATATATATATATTTATTTTTATTTTTTTTCAGTCTGAATGTTTTTGATAATTTCTTATCTTTTGTTGTTTTTATTACTTATACAATATGTAGTATTATGGGTATTTTGCCTGAAATAAATATGATTTGATTTGATTTTATAGACTAAAGTTTACGAACTGACTAGCGTCCGTGTAGGTTGATGCGTGTATGATAAATACGCGAAAATCAGGAACTTTGTAGCACACACACTATGAAAGTGTCTATCGACTATTGCATATGTAGCATCTAAGGTGTTAAAAAATTGATGTCGAAACGAAACAAGTTAGTTGTTACTTTGTCTTGGTGTTAGCGACTTGCAATTTGTATTTTTTTAACGGCAAGTAAAAGTTTTGAGGTCCACTGAAGACATTGACATCCAATAAACGTAAGCAGGTGCATATGAATAAGCCATTGTACCACTTGAGTTATGGCCGATCGAATGCAATTATTATATGTAATAGGCTACTTGACTCATAATTAATTTCATACATTGAAGGAGTATTTCCTTTACTTTAGGCTTAGGGAAACGTATTCTAGCGACAACATAAATTATAAAGTTAAGATTGATAAATAAAGTTGATTTAAAAATATGTATTTTTGTTTTTTAATTTCCACTGATGAAAACACCTCGGAAGTAACTTCCGGCAAGGATGTGACGATACAAACACACTACACATGTATGTAGTAGTGAAACGGAACGTTTCTGCAAATAAATAAATAGTTCATGACATCTTAAAAAGTTATATAAGTCAAAACGTCAAACGGGACGTAACACCGCCATTTTACTACTACGGACTATGGCACAGATTACAAATAGTACTAGTATGCCGTCACAGCACAGATAATCTATCAACCAACATGGCGAATAGTGTTTTCGACGGTTTTTAAAAAGTGTATTTTTAAAATATTTTTTGTAGGTTTTTAGGTTTCAAAATAATGTTATATTATTTTTGTGTGTGTAATGAAACAATTATGAAGCGTTTATGACATAAAAAAATAGAAGGTCAAGTAGCCTATTGAATACCCATGTACTTTCGTAGGAAATGCATGAGGTACAGAGTTTGGACATTACACAACTACATCACATTAAGATTAGGTAAAAATTAATTACAGAGTTGCTATGGGATAGGTAGTGTATTGCTCAAACCATTGAAAAGGAGTCCACTCAGGTAAATGACTGAGGAGTACCACAGTCCCTGATATTCTGTGTCCTGTTGTCAGGCGAGGGACAGACCACTCAAGGCGACAGCGCAGTGATAATATTATATATAGTAAATACTAGCTGTTTCCCGCGGCTCCGCCTGCGTAAATACAGTATTCCACTGGAACACTGTACTTTATCGGGATAAAAAGTAGCCTATGTTTTAATCCACAGCTCAAGCTACTACGCGTTAGTATTTTATTGTATCGATGCTTTTCAGTCGTATATATATATTTAATTATTCATACATTAGTACAATATTAAATGAGTATACAAACAGGACATCATTGTGTAATTCCGAGTTTCTGGGGTGATTTTCTCGGTAGTTTATCTATTCATTAGCGCTATTGGTTGGATAACTTGTTTCGGAACAAAATAGTGACAATATATTTAACTAAGTTTAACTTAACTGAGAAATGAGGTCAGTTTATCGATTCCATAACTTGTAATTGACACTGCTACTGATGGATGTCGGAAAAAACGTTATAAATAATTGTTATATTTATTAGTGAAAATAGTTAAAAGCTCCATTTCACTCGCAAAGATTTTCATAAAACTAGTTCCATTGCAGAATTATAGAAAAACAAAATACTTTATCCTCGATTTTAAAAAAGACTCATCTGGTGACCACTAAATGGATCTTTTGGGACTCTGCGCCAGATAAACTTAGTTTATCTTAATTTTACATAAACTCTAGAGTTGTATGTAAAATCTTCGCATAAGTCACTATAATAAAAAGTACTATTTACACTTCACTACGCCAAAAGAAGCCATAAAAGATTGATTAGAGTCCTGCTATAAAATTAACTATATGATTCGTCTGTTCTCAATTTTCATAATATTATGTTTGATATGGTTTGATATACATATTATAGTCATCAATCACCATCTCTGAGTGGCTTCAAAGACTTGTATTTTTTGACGTGACAAGTGACAACGTCTTATAATTCGATGGAGCCGGCTGCACGCACGAAAAACATGACTCATGCGGCGTTACCTCGCTCTGAGGCGTTCAATTTAAGGCTTGAAGTGCAAGCGAGAGCGCGGAACGAGCGACAAAGAGGCACAATCGGCCTCCGCGTTCGGCAGCGTTCGACATCTGTCTCTCTCCTACTTGAGTGAGCGATCCATCAGTATTTTCTTATGACGTCACGTTCAACTATCGTCAGTAAACCGAATTTACAGACAACCAATTATTTTTTTAATGAATTAGCGACAAACGAGCAGACTGAACAGAATTATATTATATACCTAACTAGATGTTGCCCGCGGCTTAATGCGCGCAAAATTTAATCTATCGGAAACCGTACATATTTTCGAAATGAAAAGTAGCCTATGTCCTTCCCCGTGGTCTACTCTATATCGGTGCCTTTTATCAATATCGGTCCAGAAGTTTCGGAGCCTATTTAATGTAAACAGTGTTTAAAATAAACAAACAAATTTTTCCTCTTAATAATATTAGTATACATTTGCGTAGTCCTGTTATAGTTTTTAACTTTCGATTATTTAATAAATACACTATTGTCAACTAACGTAAAAAATTAATTAAAAGTGCTTTATGCTAATAGTTATCAATTATCATGATTCATGGTCCTCAATCCACATCTGCTATCTGTTATATTTGATAAGCATCTGTCTGCTTGTGAAGCTAATAATTTTTTCACTTTTCACCTGCTTTATATAAGGTTTGGTAAAATCAATTACGGATATTTTGGGCAAATGATCTACTTCTTATGTAAAGACATTTAAGCAGAAAAAGAAAAATATATACTTAATAAAATTACATTGCGCTCTCTTAGGTGCTGAGGTCATGAACCTCACAGAAACAGCTAACTTTAAAGCGAAAGCAGTCTTTTCCTAAATAATATCAATTCAATCAGTTATGTGAGGTCGATGACCTCCGTAAGGCCGTAATGAACGTAATGTAATTTTATTTAGTACTTATTTTTTTCGAAATTTTAATTATTTTTCTTTCGAACTGCTGACCCAATGTGCATCGATTTAGTTTCGAATTATTGCTTGATAATGTAAGGAAAGCTATATACATCATACTGCCTATCGCGATGCTCAGCATGACGATAGGATCAGTTGGAACCGACCGTGTATGTCTATACGGACGAACTGCAGATTGGATCAAACCTGCAGCGTCATGCTCATTGGACGATAATATGCAGTATGGACATGGCTACTATAACAAACCTCGCATTTTGGTATTTTAGATATTACAACTTACGCATTATGCTATTGTATCTATCCCTAGATAAATTATATTTTAAGCGAGCAGTTTAAAATAATTTTAATGTGTTAACTATGGTATAATTGTGAGACTTTTTTCTCTCTTTGTTGAAATTTGTTAATAGTCTGTCTACCTACATACCTACCGTACTACGTGCGAACCGAAAATGTTTTTGTGTATTGTGATTTGGGACCATATAAAAATAACAGGTTTTTAAATATTTTGTTTCACAATTTACCATGTCATAAAATTATATAAATAATAGTAGATTAATATTATTCTACTTCCTACTCCTATTATAAATGTTTGTGAGGATGGATAAGATGGATGGATGGATTTTAGTTACTATTTCACGGGAAAATTACTGAACGGATTTTGATGAAGTTTGGTATGGTAGTAGTTTAAGCTCTGGATTTACACGGGCTCTTAGTAATATAATGCCATTTTTACCCTTTGGGTAAATAACCATAACAAGTAGCTCATTGCCAAAGAAACTAATTATTATTATTCTCTTTTAGTTTTATTTTAGACTAGCTGGTTCCCGTAACTTCGTTTGCGTAGAACTAACGGAATCGGATCCCTACTTTTTAATCGGAACCTTAAGATAAAAGTAGTCTTAGTTACTCCTTTTAACACCAGCTATCTGTCAGTGAAAGTCCCGTGAAAATCGGTCGTGCAATTTCAGAGATTAGCCGGAGCAAACAATTACAACCATTAGGGCTCCTCTCAGAAACTTTCGAGTTTATAATATTAGTATGGATATCGATACATATTTTTAGTTTCATAACTTAGATTAGGTCTTTTTATGTTTCATTTGAAAATAAATCTTTTTTTCCTCTCCTTGCATTATTAAATACTTTTTCTGTATAGAGACAAGAGTCTAATGAATAACGTATGTTATTCAATCTTTTCTAGGTCGGTGCAGTGTGCGTAAGGGCGCGCGCGTTCGAGCGGTTACCCAGAGAGTTCACAGACCTACTGCGGCACCATGAACGAGCTCGACACCCTCAGACAGGAGGCGGAGTCGCTCAAGAATGCTATCCGCGTATGTGTACTCCATTCAGTAACCTACGCTATCCCCCTGCTGGGCAGAGGCACGCTCAATACCGTCTAGGTTGCATCATCCTGCACCATCGTCCACCAGACTGGCTTGTCAAACTCGTAACGCCAAAACATATAGTCCTCATTTACAGAATACTCACGGGGAAGTCCCTGATGACGCTCAGTAAATGAGCGAAAATTAGATTTATTAATCTCCCTATGTGTAATACATAGGACCTACTTACGTATTTATGATACATTTTTACAATGTTTCTAAGAGGAGACTGTCACCTATGTTTAGTGTTTACTGTGGACTCAGTCGTGTGAGTACGTTCATCGTTGTATCGACAGCAGTTTTTTGTCAACGGAACACCAACCTGTATTTGTCATTCAGGATGCACGTAAGGCGGCGTGCGACACGTCGCTTGCGCAGGCGACGGCCAACCTGGAGCCCATCGGCCGCATCCAGATGCGCACGCGCCGCACTCTGCGCGGACACCTCGCCAAGATCTACGCCATGCACTGGGGCAGCGATTCCAGGTAAGTGGTTCATCACCGACTTCATGTCTGTCCTCGAGGGAAGGCTAGTAAATAATATCAGATAGTTTACAGGATTGTAATTCTCTTGTCTTTATAGTGTATGTCCATCTCGTGAACCGTCTAGAGAAGATAATTTGAACGATCTATCTAACTTGTAAGCCATAGAACGTAAGATAGTGATATTTCGAGAACACTCACCAAATTACTTACAAAATTTCGCGTTTATTAATAATATGTACTAGATTTTGCCCTCGACTCCCGCCTACGTAAATAAAGTATCTCCGGGGAGCACCGCACTTTAAGAAGGCAGTGAGTTAGGTACTGATGTCAAAATTTACAAATGACAACTTAACATTAACCAATTAAAGTAAGCCAATTTAACGTATGTACGCATGATTCGCTGCATTCTTAACGTGAATAAATAGATTATAGTCAGCGTAGTGTCATATCGCACGGAACTTTTTAGTTTTTACCTTCGGGAAATAAATAGCTGCAGACCCAAGCAAGGCTTGCAAGGCAATATAAGCAAGAACATAATTTATGCAATTGGTTGCTTAGCAGAGTGTTAGTATTTGTTCAAATACGAATTCCACACTCCGCAAAAATGTTTACTACAACAGTCTACACACAGTAATTAGCGACTTGTATACGATCAAAGTACATGTCCTGATAACGATATATTATAAACCAAGTATTTCAAGAAATACGAAGATGCGCTCTTCGCGTGTAATTAATTTCAAATGGCCGAGTCACGCCATCTTATGTAACGACAATGATTTGAGTTTAAATGTATGGTACGAAAGGAAGAGACGAAGGGAATCGTTGTGTCATTTAATTACAGTTATGCCGTACGATTTTCTAACAGCGCCTGAGACTTGAGAGTTAGTTTGGCCATGAGTCACGAGCTAATACCGAAAATTTTATAATTTTGTATTGAATTTTATGATTTACAACTAAACGCAAAAACCGAAACCGAATTTCTCGTTTACATGTAGGTTTGAGTAATATGAACAATTTTCGTATTTTGCAATTTTCTTATAAGACATCTAATTTGGGCAATGAATTGATACGATTTGCGGAAACTTGTAACGAGCCATTCGTGTAACGCTCGCGTATAAATAAACTGCACGAACAATAAACACACATTATAATCATATCTCGTTCCGTGAAGACAGCTGTAAAAAGTACATGAAAATTTTCCTACGCGCGTATCGATTGCAATATAATTATGTCTATCTGGTACGAGGGTGCGGGGCGCGTGTTTGTAGACTTTGTTGTGAAGAGTGATCTGTCTACCATTATAAGAATATTTTAAATGTTTAATTATTATTTTATTTTTGTACGAAATTTTCCATGTAAGCGCATTTTACAAGTTAGGCATTTATAACTCCTAAACTGACAAAGTTATAATATGATCCGTTATAGTTTCTTTTTTAAAGTTCATCAAATGGGCTACCATCATGAAATTTTTCGAGCCAGCCGTTAACCTTTGAAAAGGGGGAGAGGGCAATTTTAATAAAAAATGCGCTTTAAAATTGATATCTCGCAAACGGATAACTAAAACAAAACATCTTTTAGCACTTTGTCGACGTGGTAAATATACATATCCATGCTAAGTTTAATCTTCCTAGCGCTAACCGTTTGGACGGTAAGCCGAAGACGGACGGACGGACATGACGAAACCATAACGCCTCCCCCACAATAGTTGTGCGCGTTCCTCGGGCGTGTCAGCGATGCGGACGCTGCTCGCGCCACTAACACGCCCGAGGAACGCGCACGCCTAATGTGGGGTCAGCCTAAGGGTTCCGAAACGTGAACTACGGAACCCTAAAAAGGATAGAATGAGATCTGCAGTTTCGGCAAGAATTACCTATGAAAGTTATTATAGAGCAGTTTTATTATATAAAAAAAAACTGGCATCAGAAGTTTTATTTGAATTACTAAATAAACAAATAATAAAGTCACGCTCTATCCTCCAGATAAAATTCAAAGAATATAATGAAAACAAAAAATTCTCGGATACTTAGATTCACAATCTGAATGCGAGCCAAAAATAATAAAGTAATGATGAATGAACGTCTAAAACTATAGAAATATCCGAGGATGCGGGACGCAGATTACGTTGCTTGCTACTTCACTGTAGGTATTGTTGTATTTTGCCGTCATACAATGATGTGTATCGATATAAAATTAAAATATGCAGCTTTACGGCGGACCTGAATATGATAATGTGAGTGCTGGGTATGATAAAATTCAGTATTCTAATGAGATTTATTGCATGTTGTTTTTAGCGTCTCGGAAAATTTATATAAGGTTTGGTAAAATCAATTACGGATACTTCGGGCATGTGATCTACTGCTAATGTGTAGACGTTTAAGCAGAAAAATAATTGTCATACTCGAAACAAATTTTTTTTTCTTTATATGGGCGAGTTTGCGTTTTTCAGAGTCACACATAGATGAGATGCTTTTTTTTTAAGTATGAAAATTACTTTTCTGCCTAAACGTATTTACATAAGCATTGGATCATGTGCCTGAAGTATCCGTAATTGATTTTTGGAGACCATATATGCATAAGTGTTTTGGCTTGTTGTTACACCATCAGCTTGAAAGTGACATAAAATAGCACAAAAATTCGGAATTAATCACAACTATTTTATATTTAACCCATTGTTTATTTAAAAGAGCTTATCTATTAAATAAACAAGCATTTGAATCGTAAATTTCTGACAACAACGGTGGGATTAGCAGGAACAATTGACAATTACGTATTCGTAACGTTATCGAAAGAGAATTGTATCAAAATTATGATAGCGCTCATACAAAAAGGGCTTTTAAATTCGTGACATCTGACAGCTTTTCGACACGACAAGGACCGTCATGCTACCAAGCGCCGCCTGGTGACAGAAAAAGAATCGAAAATTCTTATTGACCGTTTTTTATACCACTTACGCCACCAGATGACGCTTTGTGTGAGTTGGGTCTGCCCCCTAACGGCAGAAAAAAAAAACCCTCATTGACATTCGACAACTTTATGAACGCGTAGTTGTCAATTGTTCCTGCTTAGGCCGATTAGGTTCCAGATAAAGATGCCGTGTCGATGCAACCAGATTGGTATTGACGCGGAATATAGGATCTAGTGGCGGTAGACAAACCTGTAGAAGTGCGAAGGTGTTGTGAAGGTGAATATTAAGTGTATCAGTAATGTCCAGTGTCGGGTACTGATCCCATTAATAGATCCCGCGGTCCGCCCCTCCCGAGTCCCGCGAAACTGGGGCACTGGCCCCGACGCCCTCCCACCGGTCGTCGATTGTATACGTTACCATTTTATACCCACCTAACCCAATACTGCGGTGTTGATACTAGGGAATATTGTGAATGTGAAAGTTTAGATGTTAAATGATGTTATGGAAATGGCAGACTGGATCTGCATGAAATTTTGCACAGAGATACTCTGCAATAGCTTATTTATGTTAGCATTCTTAAGTCCAATATTAATATGCCTAGAGCTTAATTGTTTCACAATCTTCAAAAAGGTGTCGAATAGCTTATTCGGAAGTTTTGTAGCTGCTTACTTTATATCAAGCGACAGAGAAAAAACTTGCAAATAAGATATTTGAGACTTGTCAGGTAGATTGTGAGACAGGCCGTCCAGTCGGCATGACCGATCAGATCAGTTAGAACTTGACATAAACGTTAAACAGTATAAGCTGACATGTCAATCAACGCCCATGATACACGGTCAGTTCTAACCGATATAATCGGTAGCATCATGCCGATTGGACGATAGAAAGCAGGGTAATACATTTAGGGCTTGTTTCACAACCGCCTTATAAGTGACGAATAGTTAATCCGGAGGTCTGTCTCTGTCGCTCAGTATAAAGTAAGTAGCGACAAAACTTCCGGATCAACTATTCGTCAATTATTAGGCGATTGTGAAACAGTCCCTTACAAGGATAATTTGGGTGCAACTGGCCCGCGCTCACTCAGCATAAAATATGTTTTATACAACACTAGCTTTTGCCCGCAGCTTTGCCCGCGTGGGAGAGTGTTCGTGGCAAAATACATAAAAGAGAAACAATCCCACCATACATTGTTTTGTTATTTATCTCCAACGGGATGGATATATTAGGCAGCGTTTTCGATAAAAGCTCCTTGACGGCTTGATTTTTTCCGACACCTTCAACAATTATCCTCATAAATCAGTCAATTTCCATAAAACCTTAACAAATTGTCGACCTAAACTTTCCTAAGAAACCACTCGGTAGGTAAATCCTTTCATGCCTTAGTTTTTGAGATTATCGCGAACATACAGACAGAGTACAGACAGACTCGCGGGGCACTTAAGTATCCTATGTTCGTCACCTGGTTCTAAGCTACCTCCCCACCAATTTTCAGCCAAATCGGTTCAGCCGTTATTGAGTTATAAATAGTGTAACTAACACGACTTTTATATATATTAGGTCCTTACATATGAAATTGGCGTTTTGTCGTACTGGCCAGTTTGATCTCAAATATATCTTCTTTGGTTAGGAATTCCAATTTTAAATTTGTAACGCTATTTACTCATGCATTTGTGTTTCGAAAACCGTAATTCATTTGTTTTTTCCTCTTTTGGTTTTTTCTTTGCGTCACTCATGTTTACAAAATAGAAAACTTGAAATATCGTATTGTTTTCGAGTACGAGTTCCACCGTGGCATCAGTGCTGCAAAAACAGCTCGAATAATTAATTATGTATATATGGCGGCGGTGTCGCAAAAGAAAACACGGTGCGTTTTTGGTTCCAACGTTTTCGTTCTGGAAATTTCGACCTGCAGAAGCCCCGTGGACGGCCGGAGACCAAAGTTGATAATGAAGAATTTTGCTAATAAATAACAAGCTATTGTGGAAGCGGATCCATCGCAAACCACGTCCGAGTTAACTGCAGGCTGCGGTGTTAGTGATAATACTGTTTTAATCCACTTGAAGCAAATTGGGAAGGTAAAGCTTGATGAACCTTGTGAAATGACCTTGTTGACTGACCATGGTCTTGTGCTTGGTGAAAGCTTGAAATCTCATGAATTGAGTGCAGCAAACAGACGAACGCGCGTCGACTGCTGCGTTACATTACTCAACCGGCACAATAATGAAGGTATTTTAAATCGAATCATTACCTGTGATGAAAAGTGGATCCTGTACGATAATCGGAGACTCCCATCGCAATGGCTGAACCCTGGCGAACCAGCCGAAGCCTGCCCCAAGCGAAAATTGACTCAAAAAAAGTTACTTGTTAGCGTTTGGTGGACTAGTGCCGGTGACGTTCACTACAGCTTTCTTAAATCTGGCCAGACGATTACGGCAGATGTCTATTGCCAGCAACCGCAAATCATGATGAAAAACCTAGCTGCTAAACAACCGAGGTTGGTTGTTCGCTCTAGGCCACTGCTGCTTCAGGACAATGCTAGACCACACACTGCACAACAGACGGCTACCAAATTAGAGGAACTTCAATTGGAATGTCTAAGACATCCATCGTACTCCCCGGACCTTGCTCCAACAGATTACCAATTTTTTTCGAAATTTGGATAACTTCTTGCAAGGGAAAAAATTAAACTCCGATGGGGATATCCAAAGCGCCTTCAAAGATTTTATTGATTCCTGTCCGAAAGGTTTTTGTAGTAAAGACATCAATGAACTACCTATGAGATGGCAAAAGTGCATAGATAGCAATGGTATATACTTTGATTAAATAAATATATTATGTTAAAAAAAATCGACTTTTGTGCCTCCTTTACGAAACGCCAATTTCATATGTAATGACCTAATTTATAGATTATTACGCCACTATTGTTGTTTTAGATAGTTTGTCGCGAAGACACTTATTGTTGCAAATATGAAATCCTCATTTAAAAATACTTATTAATAACATAACATAAGTCATCAGTCAACTTAATTACATGTCGGTAGTGTTAACTGGTGTCGCCACCTCAATATTGCCATTACATTTTGCTAATCTCTATATCTTTCAATGTGATTTTTTAAGGGTCATTGCGTAATCTTACTTATAAATGAAACTTCTATTCCAGGAACCTGGTGTCGGCCAGCCAGGACGGCAAGCTAATCGTGTGGGACAGCCACACCACGAACAAGGTGCACGCGATCCCGCTGCGCTCGTCCTGGGTGATGACGTGTGCGTACGCCCCGTCCGGCTCGTATGTCGCGTGCGGCGGCCTCGACAACATCTGCTCTATATACAGGTAACAATATACTTTCACACACACCATTTATGAGAGTAAAAGTTCCAGTAGTTATCGGCTTCCCTTATGAATATTACTAAATAGTTGCCGCTAAGTGTAATCAAAATAAAACATAATTATTCAGTATTACAATTTACAATATATATTAGCTTACACGGCTTACCATTCCGCAGATTTCACGCTTCGCAACTGATAAGTACCTAAGATATTACTAATGAGTTTCCAGACAACAGAAATGGGTTAGAAATTATGAAATACGTAAATTTCTAGAAAATTATCGTACACTTCTAGAACCTACAGTTGCCTGTCTGTAAAGAGTGATCGTGCTCAACATTGTGTAAGCTGAGATGTAAAAAAAAAATGTTTATGTTGTGACGTAGCCAGTAGGATTTTTGGGAACTGGATTATGGATTATTGACTTATGGACTGGATTATTATGGATTTGAACAGATATGGAAGTGTTATTCTTACTAATGGCTTATCAATAAACAAAAATCTGGCAAATTAATCCGATTCATCTCTCCTGCAGCCTGAAGACGCGCGAGGGCAACGTGCGCGTGTCCCGCGAGCTGCCCGGCCACTCCGGCTACCTGTCATGCTGCCGGTTCCTCGACGACAACCAGATACTCACCAGCTCCGGGGACATGACTTGGTCAGTGTCTGACTTTGTTTTTGGGAAACCGTAAGAGGCAACGTGTTTGGACTCTTAATCTGCCATATGGTTTTACTTTGTTTTCTTATTAGGTATTGTAATAGGCAAAAGTATATAGGACTCGTTTGCCTTAATCTTGTAATACGCGCTATGAAGACTATTGTGACTGACTGACATGGTTTTTAAAACATAACTGTAATTATGTTGTTTAATATTGTGGTGTGAATGAAACTAATGTTTGCCCCAATACAAAGGTCATGAAGAACATTTGATTCAATCATATTTTATTATGAGCGGAATAACATTCATATTAAATAAATAGCTAATAAAGATTATGAAGTTTCTGTTGGTAGATAAAAACACTGTTAAAAAAAGATTTTACTTCCTTTAAATATTTGTTTAATATAAAAACAAATTAATATTTGTTTTGTTTTTATTTCAAAACATTGTGATTCATTAAATACACTGCAAGAAATTATGCTCGTGTATAAAAATATACATGAAGTATGAAATTTTTGAATTCATTTTTACATCTTTTTGATTTGTGTTTATTGCAATAAAACATATTTGTGTAGATAAGGCAATAAATGTAACATGTCATAAAGCCAGTAATCCATTGTAAATCTTGCGAAATCTACTCAAATATGATGTGTATAGTATTTTCTTGTGTGTGTGCGTACGTATCGTCCGTGCGTGCGTGCGTACTATCGTATGTGTGCGTGCGTGGCGTACTATCGTATGTGTGCGTGCGTGTTCACGCGTGTGTTTGAGTGTGCTGATACAATGTGTGACACAGCGCGCTGTGGGACATCGAGACGGGCCAGCAGTGCGGTCAGTTCACGGGGCACACGGGCGACGTGATGTCACTGTCGCTGGCGCCCGACCAGCGCACGTTCGTGTCGGGCGCCTGCGACGCGTCCGCCAAGCTGTGGGACATACGCGACTGCCAGTGCAAGCAGACCTTCCCCGGACATGAGAGCGATATCAACGCCGTCACGGTAATATATCTATATAATATAGTGATATATCGATCGGTTTGTTCGCTCCTGTAAATACAATAAACACTATGATAAAATACAAATCGTTGATATGAATTTGACGAAGACGAAGTTATAGTTATTAATATGTATAAAAATCATTTGAATGCTTCAATAAATTTTTTTGGCCCCCCAGGTTTTGCTATATCCCTAATCTATGCTAATGATGCTACTGATAGAAATGTTATTATTACAATATTATTCAATGTGATGTTGGGCATTACAGTTCTTCCCGTCGGGGTTCGCGTTCGCGACGGGGTCGGACGACGCGACGTGCCGCATGTTCGACATCCGCGCCGACCAGGAGCTGGCCATGTACTCGCACGACAACATCATTTGCGGCATCACGTCAGTCGCCTTCAGCAAGTCCGGCCGCCTGCTGCTTGCCGGCTACGACGACTTCAACTGCAACGTGTGGGACTCCATGAAGAGCGAGCGCGCCGGTACGTACATGTTGCGCATCTTACTACAAATGCTGAAGTTTGCGAAGAAAACGGGACACATATCCTAATCTGTGTGTCCAATAAGAGCATTCAAACAATATTTAGCACACAGATAGTTGATTGCCTGATAACGAACAATATTTTGTACACAGATAGTTTTCTCTTGTGTTTGAGTAACACGTAGTATATAGCGTTTGGACGTTAAGTTTACACGTGGATTTATTTTAAGCGTCAGTTCACACCGAGAACCGACGCAATGCGCATTTTTTGAGATAGCGATTCAAAATTGAACTATGTTTACTACACAAAAATATACAAGTTTCATTGCAAGAGTTCGGAATGCGAGCTGCAAGCCGCTCTTGCAATGAAATGTGTGTATTTTTTTGTGTACTGTAAAAGTTCAATTTTTAATCGCTATATTTAAAAGTGAGCGCCGCGTCACGTCTCGGTATAACCCTTACTTTATATTTATAAAATAAGTTTACCCAAACTTAAACGGAGGACGATCCTACCGTTGCCGTACATTACGATTATTATTATAATTAGCTGTTGGCAATTTTTAAATGTATGCATTCACTTGTTTCAGGCATCCTCGCCGGCCACGACAACCGCGTGTCCTGCCTGGGCGTGACCGAGAACGGCATGGCCGTCGCCACCGGCTCTTGGGACTCGTTCCTGCGCATCTGGAATTAAGACCCCCTCCCGCACCAAACCAGCTCCCCTCCCGCACCAAGCCAGCTCCCCTCCCCGATTCCCCCACACCCCTCCCCTCCCGCAGTCCCCCGCGAGCACTGCCCGCGCCTGCCTGTGTGTGTGTCTACAATCGAATTCTCAAAGTGAAACGAATTCGAGTCGACGTTTAGGAGATTACTAAAGGCTATAGAATCCCGCTTGTGCATATTTCCTAAAAAATCCTCGTATTTCTATGCTGAAATGTATCTCTTTCGGCCGTAAAATGCCACTCAAGCCTGTCACTAAAAGACAACTCCATTACTAAACTAATTGTCGAAAGTAATATTGACCCCAAAACAGATTACACACACACACAACTTATTTTCACAACAGTAGACGCACATTTGATGGGAAAATATTCCTTGTGGTCATTTTTAATAATAAACCCGCTAAATATTCTAAAACAATTCGAATCAAGTGTAGACACGCACAAGGTTTTTAATTTTATATAAAACTAAACGCACCGTCAACGCACTTGAAAACGGAGTGTCTTCGTATAGATCCGACACATCCTAATATATTTCTAGAAGGATACGTGTGTCTAGTGCGAGTTGCATACGAAAAATTTTCGTTTTCCTAACTGTCGTGTTTGCGTTAAAAAATATCGAACAATGGTCTATTATATACTTATAAAGTGGAACACAAACGGGACGGCTAAGTAACACTCGCTAGGCACACACCGATCTGAACTTAGTGGCCCACGGGGTTGTTTATTTATTGTATACATTAACTTAAAGCATTTAAATCGTGACTAAGGAGGCGTGTACACTGAGATGGTGTGTGTATGTCTGTGTATAATATATTTACATTTATAGTAAAGGAATTCGAGTCTACGGACGAGAGCTGTCAGTTTTTTTCTAATACTTGGTAAGTTGGTTTTGTTTCTTGAAACAATTTTCACGAGTTTCCAAGACCCGATTGTAACAAATACACCAAAATGCCGATCAATTCTCTTGTTAACAGTAAATACTATAATCTTTAAAGAATATAATAAGTGTTGTAGAATAAAATAAATAAAAAAATTGTTAAATGTTTACAAATATGACATAAATTTGCTGTTTTTCGGTAGATTTTTAAAAAGCGGTCGTTGTTAGGATAATTTTTCTGCTCTTATGAAACTTACTTTTTTCGTTATAAGTACCAAAAGATAGCGGATATAATCACTATTTATATTTATATGTATAAAAGTCTCCACAGTAAATATTGTAATCCCTTTCCATTATTTGCAAAAAATAATTATATCTACCAGTTATTAAACTTTTGGAGACTCTATGAGATAATCTTCTTCACGAAATTAATATGTTTCTCTTCTTTCCAGATATAAACTCATCGCACAACTGGAATCAAACATGCATGTCGATTATAATGGAAAAATTAAAGAACCAAATATTATTATTAATTATATCGATGTGTAATTTATTGTATGGTGAAACAATTTCGCTATTTTATTGTAAGCTTATTTCGATTATTTATATTTCTGTAATTATTGTTTAAGATAAGGTCAATATGATTTTTGACAAAACAATACAGATGTTGAAAGGATGCGTTTATTTCATTATCACGAATCGGAACTGTACCTTCTTATGTGAGCAATTAAACAATGATCGTTGTTGTTATATTTTAATTACACATGTATGTCGGCGTTGTAAAAATAATTTTATGTTGTCAATATGAAATTAAAGTGTACATTTTTATTTATTTATTGGATGTTTATTTTGTGTAAACGAGACGATATCGACGGAGTTTTACGTAGGTTCGACGGTAAAGATGTATTTCTACTTAACCCTATATGCTTGAGATCTATTTGATGGTCTAAACTCATTCTTTTTATACTATTATATTCACTTTTCTATGTAAATTTTAATATCGAACGGGATAAGAGTACCGTACGCGAATATCTACATATACAGCGTATATTCGTCAAGGCTGTATCTAGCGAGTTCCATGTATACTATATTCATTCGTACGCAAGCTTGCACGTCGTCGTTCACGCTATAATAGTACTTATTGTCCACGTTCCACGGTCTTTTATTCGATCCTGTAATCATGTTCATATGTGCAAGTGTTTGTACTACTTCGACATCGGGACCCAACACCAGCCCGATTTCATTATACTAGAGTAAGCTAGCTATAGGAATATAAGGGTAATATTAGGCATTTCTAACTTCAACATTCTGTGTTGCATCTGCAAGAGACGGTGACGATATTTTCGTTGGGGCAACACTACCGGTGAATAATTATCTGTTCTCAGTATTTGTTTGTAAGCACAAATGTTTGTACGCTTTTTTAGTCGATGGATGGTTGTCGCTATTCTTTTTCTGTTTAAATTAAGCCTTTTCGTCTTAGATAGGTTACAATATAATATGTAGGTGTTTATATGTAAGCGGTTAGATAACACCTCGGACGGCAGTCTGCTCCGCACACAACTGATCCGCTAGCGATATGCTCAAACTGTGTCAAAACACAAGTTGTATCAGATTGTCCCCCATGAAATGGCATATCAACTATGTAACGCGCCATTATCCCCGCAACCGATTTCTATTTATTTGTGTTAACTTATAAACACGCGTATGTTATGTAAGAATATCGTGGATGTTCTCCGTCTGTCCCCGCTCGGCTGCGAATCGGGCGAGGGAAGCCGCGGGGCGGACGGATAGCAATGAAAGTTAGCTGGTCTGCTAGTTTAACGCCTAGGATTAAGACTTTTTTAAAAACAAACAGTTGTTTTTCTACTGTATTTGCTTCGTTTCGGATCGGTGTACGATAACTTACGGTATATATAGAATTAATATAATATGATATGATATTTAATGGATAGTTAATGGCTCCTATTCGGTTTATTTTTTCTATTCAGACCAATTTTTCTCACTTTTACATCGTATTATTGGAATGGACTGCCATATTTTATCCTATTACTGTAACTGTAATCATAACTTAATAGCGAGGGCGGGTACGAACGTCAAATTGAAGATTTTCTGTGCCATTTTTAAAATCCAACATCTTTGTAAGCGAGTCTAAGAGACTTTTTGCTCGAAATCTTTAATTTGAAGCAAACAAAATGTTCGTCCCGGTTCGTAGGCGATCCCACGTTCTGTTTTTCGAAGAGGGCGCCACTGTTGCAGGTTCGTGTGCAGAGACCAGCCAACTGCAAAGATAGAATATTTTATGTTATATTGTGATAACGAAGTTCTAAAAACTATTCGTGGGACGCTTATAGATGACTCCTTTTGTCACTTGAAGTTAAGGTTGGATTTTATATAAGTTAACTTTTATTTGCTAGTCCACATCTTTGATATGTTAAAATATTATTAGTGGTGTAATACTAATTATAATGTATTGTGTAAAATATTTTTTTTAGTTATTATCAATAAATTAAAATTTGTTTATTTTAAACGCGAGTTTTATTTTTTGCCTCGACTTCACCTTTTTTTACGAGATACCTTTATTTCGATTTTTTAAATTTTATTATTGCAAGATTAAAAATTAAACTATATTTTTAGGTATTAACTACTTTTAACGAAACGTTATGTAGCAGTTTAGAAATACAATAGTAAATCAAGTGATTACTGCAATGTTTAGCTTTATTATCCTCTATAGCAGCTAATTTAACTAAAAACCCTTACCAAGATGTCATAAGGAGGGTTCCATAAATATCAACGTGCAATAGTTTTTTTCAAACAACTTCATAATATAGCAAAAGAGCTACTAGGAAATTTAGAGCAGGTGTTTGAGGCAAGCTTGTTATATACTTGTATTGTACCTCGACAGAGGCTGCAGGTCTGGCTGGCCGGAAGCGGGGCTAAGTCAATATACGAATTTTTGAAAATTGGATTTTTAATCCCCAAAAAACATGTTTGAGGAAATTTGAAATTTCTATATAGTGTTAGTTTAATATTTAAGGAGTTGGGGAAAAAAAGCCAGGTGATTTAGTCGGGTCTGTAACCATGCCAGTGGTCTGGCTTATTATTATTATTTTAACCTTTTATTTTACTTTAAATTGGAAAAAGGTTAAAATAATAAAAACACGATATAAACTTAAATATTAAACTCTGGGTATAAGACTAGGATAAAATCGTAACCAAGAGCATTTCACGACATGTCTAAGGAGGGTTCCGTAACTATCAACGCGCAATAGGTTTTCTTTGAATTACTTCAAAAGTTATTGTCCGATTTCGCTCAAAATAATTCTCCTAAAGAGTTTTTAGCATGGTCTATCAGCATGGAAACTTACATGTTTCTATCTCTTATAGTTTAGAAATGCCAGGGGAGGGACTAACTTATAAACTAGAGGCCGATTACTCAAAAATGATTGACTTTCTAAAAAAGTCATGTAGGTATGTATCCTTGCCTTTATTTTAAAAGAACTATTCAACGATACCCCACACGATGCGGTAGAATGAAATAATTATTTTTCATCCCCACTTCACATGTATGGAGAGCCACCCCTAAAATGTAAAATTATAATTGTATGATGCCAAAACCGATGTCACCGTCTGTACCAAATTTCTGTCTGTCCGCGCTTCTAGCTTCTAAATGGATGAAATTTGGTACAGTAAAACTGTATAGATCTCGGTTTTGGCATCATGCAATTATAATAATTTTACATTTTAGGGGTGGCTCTCCATACATGTGAAGTGGGGATGAAAAATATATATTTTTAATATTTTTTCATACTTTTTTGTGCATTTTTACTATGGAAGTCGGGGTTAATTTTTTGTTTAAAATTAATAACTGGTAACATATGCTTGGACTACTTCAGAAAAAGTTGAAATCACCATATGTGTCCATATACATTTTGAGGATTTCCCTCGATTGCTCATGGATCCCATCATCAGGTCACCACTTTGATGCCAAAAGGACCAATTTGGGATTATACTCTATACATCAAAAAATAATATATACAGCCGAGCGTATAATCGCCTCCTTTTTTTGAAAGGCGGTTAAAAGTAATATTTTGCACCATACCCTGCATCCAAAAGCATTGAACAGAAAGAACTCTTCAGTCTTTAAAGATACGCGTTTTTAAATTTCCTTTATAGTCATAAGTCATGCAGCTTTTCACGTAATTAATAATAATATTATAATAGACCATACTTAGAATTATAGTAAAACTATATTGCTAATGTAATGTTGTCGATGTATGAAAGCCGATTACTGAAAGCCATTTGGTTCGTGGTCGTACTGTAATTATTGTGTAAGTCACAAAAATTATTGTTATACCTACCTAGTTACATAATTCTAGTAAGGCATTCGAAATTATTCCTAAGCCCGATAAAACCTTAAACAGAGAATAAAAACCACTTGTTGCCAATTTTTAAAACTGCTAATAATGCATGCTACTGGCTATATCTAATTAAAAGCAATAATAAATACCGAAGCCCGGGCAAAGATTCAATTTCATTTTAGTGGTAAAAGTAATGAAACACTTCTTTCAATAATTTAGATAATTTCTTAATCATTTTGGATTAATCGACTTCTTGCTTTATAATAGGAATGTTGCCTAGTGTGGAATCTCACATTTTTATTAAATAAATTTTAAATCGTTGAAGAAGAAGAAACAAAAAATATTGCCCATCTCTTTCTCGCAAAACGATTTCTTACGTCACAAGTTGCTACCGCCATACATTTTGTAATGGCAATTAATGCCGATATATCGTTCTCCTTCATATTGTAAATTTAAATTGTTGTATCTTCGTTATTTTTTAAGATATATACGAAAATGGGTTCTAGATTGTTTAACATGTTGTCTAACATGGAATAGACAAAAAAAAATTTGGCAACATGCCTATTGTAGGTAGGTACTTCGTGAACTAGGTTGAGTTCTAAACTACCGTTATGACGTGACGATTTACTGTTAGGGCGGGACTATATGATCCGGAATCCGATAGGCCGAGGAAAATTCAAAGCCTTGAAAATAGAACTCTGCGCTAATACCCACAGTAGAGCTGAAAATCGAACACACAAGTGTCGAGTCAAATGTCAATGTCATATATGTCAGCTATCAATATCTATTTTCAATGCTCTAAATTTTCCCCGACTTTCCGGATTCCGGAACATATAGTCCCAGCGTTACGAGCTAAACTAGCCTACTAGCATCGACTAGTAACAGTCAATCGTCATTAAATTATTATCTAAAGCCGGAACTCGTCTGCGTTACATGCAATTTGTATAGTCCGTTCAGTTATTTTATGAGTTATGAGTATTATATCGTTGGCATACGGGTACTGTCAGTAATAACTAACTATCAATGTAGGTACTGTCATACAAATTGTAGCTAGCTTCTTCACGGCGAGTAGTGACAAAAACTCGCACTCAGCACATCGCTTTCATGTTCATATGAACCTAAATTTTATAAATTTTTAACCCTTGACGAAATCAGAGCGGCTTAATAAGTTTGACGTGTCTGTCCGTGGCATCGTAGCTTCTAACTACGATAATCCTACAGACCTAAAAGCTAAGCTAAGCTAAGAAAGCATTAATTCATCATCATCAGCTCGCTCACTGCTTAACAATTTGAGGGTTACTTAAATTTTTTAATTTTGTTTTTTTTTACTAAACTCAGCACACACCGCAAGCTTTTGGCAGTTGTAGTCATTGAATGATGTTTTACATACACCGTGCGTGTCGCTTGCCAAATACACTCGCAATATTTTGTTGCTAGAACCAAGGTTAATTCGCTCGTTACTTGCACTTGCGTCGGTAAACATACTTTTATACTGGGGTTCGACTTTTAAATCGCATAAAACAGTTACTTGGATGTTAGTGTTTTACCCGAGACAGCACAAAATGAGAAAATTGAATTTAAAAACCCCGTTTTAAGCCTTAAGAACTCACGGAGCGAATTTCAGGCGCGCCCGCCGCGATCGTTGAACTGCGATTTTGTTTCAAAACTCACGAGACCGCTTAGGCCTCCCCCACATTAGGCGTGCGCATTCCTCGGGCGTGTCAGCGATGCGGGCGCTGCTCGCGCTTCTTACACGCCCGAGGAAAGCGCACGCCTAATGTGGGGTCAGACTTATTTGCGCGATTACAAGTCGCCGCGGTTGCGATTCAAAAATGCAAGACTGCAAAACGGGCAAAGCAAAAACATAAACAATTTCGCCCGCCAATCGATCGCAGAGCGCGCGAGCGCAAATCGTCGGGGCTGCGGGTGATAATGATACGGCTGAGAACTCACGGAGCGAATTTCAGCCGCGCCCGCCGCGCCGGTGCACTATGTGGACTTTAGGCCATTTTCGTGTCATAAATCTGTAACTGCTTTGTTTTTCAAGATATCTCCTATCTCTCGATCTATCTATCTATCTCCTCGTTATCTCTATGTTTTTTTTTATTATATTCTTCAATAAACACACTTTCAAATGAAACACATTTTGATTATATAAATATATTTTTAATTGGTTAAAAAAAAAAAAACTTAAAAAAGGCAATATTTGATAATCTTTATATTATATGTTATACTATTCTACATAAAATAACGAAATTGAATATATTAAACATTATCGTAAATATAAAATGACTAATAACTTATATTAAAACTAGCTTTTGCTCGCGGCTCCGCCCTTGTAAATACAGTATAGTATTTCCTTGGGAACAACACGCAAACAACTTGATACCCATAATATTTGTATTTTATAATAATTACATCGTAATTATTAAGATTCTTGTATGTTATTTAATATTTAAATACATAAATACCAAAAAAGTAACCTACTAAAATTCGCCCCAAAGTTCCACAGCTTCTTCTAGAAGTTCTTGAGTTTTTCTATAAATAGGCTTCCTTAAACTCGATATATAAGGGTCCGAAGTATACAATTATATAAATAATTATATAAATAACCACAAATGAAGACGTTCTGCACACACTAGTGTGCAGAACGTCTTCATTTGTGGCTATTCTGGGGCATTTTCTTGCGTGATGAAGTCTGAACTTTTTATGATCTTTATTTCGTGATTCCTGGGCATATCCAATACAGAAAAATGTCGGATAACACTTTTTGCCGCGCCTTTTTTTTTTAACACGAGTTGCCGCTAACATGCTTAGGTTTATCTATATTTAAACCAAGTTGTTCTCTAAACCTTCTTTGAACGTAAGCTTTCTTTTGTTTTTTTAATTCTTTGTTTGCTGTTGTCGTGACAGACCATTTTTCAAAGGCTAGATTGTAAGACAGACGTAAAATAAGTTCCATGAATCTTATCCAACAATGCAAAGTTGAAAGACCATATTGGTAAGCACTTTCATCAACAGGTTTGTTTTTTACTTTTTCCAAATCGTTCATTTCTGTAGGTTTTGCGCCACAAATAGTACATACAGCACCTGATGAAGTATCTGTAAAACCTGAGCCACTTTTCCATCAATCATTGTTAAATATAAAATATGTTTTATTTCAATACCTTGCCCACTTTCGTTGAGTAATGTAGGATTAAGAGTAGTTATTTGATTATTTATTTCATCAACTACACTTTGAGTCTTTTCTGGAGTCTCCTTCGAAAATTCTATTAAAATTGTACGACAAAATCTGACTGATGATGGAGCAGGATTTTCCCACAGTGTTTCATTACTATCGGTATCAAAAAGTTTGAGAGGCACCATTGATGATATAAATAAATTTGTGTCGGAAATTATGTCACTCTCTTCAGGTAATACTTGTTTATACTCACTTTGTCCACTTGATACATCACAACCCCATTTAGAAAATAACTTTAAATGAAATGATCCTGTTTTATAAACGCCATTTATTTTTAGAATCCTGGCTGTCGTGTGATCTAAGAGATCTTGCAATTTAATTTTTGCTTTAATGTTAGTTATTTCTATGCTAGATTCTGGGGATAGCAACCTTGTTTAGCTTCCTGGATTGATTTATAATATGGAAATAATAAGAAATTCTTTGCTATCAAGCAATTCCGCATATTCTCATACTGTGCTGTGCTGAGATCTAATTCTATAAAAATGTTGAGAGCTTTCCTCGTCCTTTGAAAAAGCCTTTATTTCTCCAGGTTCATTTAGAAGATTACGGCGTATTTCATTCTTTTTTCTTTAGGCAAGTCTCGTAAAACTTCAATGATGAAGGCTTCTTCTGTTTCTCCTTGAGATCTCAACCCTTGAACGTATGAATTCAGTAGAAATTCAAGACCACAAATTTCCAGTAATTCCTTGTTTTTTCGTTTTTTTGTTCGCTCTGCACTATCTTCGTAGGCTTTAGAAGGCCGTCCTCGTTTCTCTGTCGATATAGCAGGCTCAATCTCGCAACTAGGTTCTGTAAGATTTACAGTGAAATTGTTTTTCAACCATTCGCTATTTTCTCTTAAAAACCGTTCTTTCTTGCGGCCTGATTTAGTATAGCGTTGACGAAACTGACCAATAAAAGTTTTTTGCACACTTACGATAATTTTTGGAATATTTTCATCAGCGACATTGGAAAAATTGTTTGGTAAGAATTCCGTGATAGAAATAACATAATCCTTATCATAATTCAGTAATACGAGACTTAAATTGAGTCTAGTACAGGTAAATTCAGTCATTGTTAGACAAATAATTAGTGAAACTAGTCACAACAATAAATAATAAAATACTATTGTTTATTTCATGAAAAAACATGAATATATACTAAAATACATTTAGTTTGGAGACGTGTGCATATCGTATGCAATTTGGTTTCATAAATTACTATCTACCCCGAAACCTACATGTGGCTGTGAGGTTTGTTATCTTATCAAAAGAAAATTTTCATACATCTTATCAATATACTAACCATAATAAAGTAGACTACTAATAGAACTATGGCTAATTTCAGTAATTGTCGAAACTGTATTTGAAAATCGAAGCGAAGAAAAAACGACATACTGCAAAATATACGTCTTTAGTGGTGCCATAATGATATATATGTACATATTGATTTAATTTATAATAAAGAAAACATTTCAAGCTTTTTAAAATGACATAACACTCATAAGTTACTATAAAAATATTGCTAAACAAATGACTTCAGTTGCATTCTAAGAGGAAAAAACATATCTTCACATTTTGCCATATTTTCATGATTTGCGCACTGATCCCACAACAGAAAAAATTACCCAGCAAATTTGCATTAAATTTGCTACAAAATAAAACTAATTACAGAACTTCGGCAAACTTCGATATACGTCAAAACTCTAATCGAAAATTTAAGATAAGGAAAAACGACATACTATGAGATGTACGTCTCTAGTGGTGTCATATATGAAAAAACCCAATATATAATTAATTCATAATAAAGAATATATTTTAATCTTTCTAAAATGGTGTAACACTTATATATTCCTCAAAGGAAAGTCACTATAAAATCAAAGTTAAATGTCTACATTTTAAGAATATTTTTCAACAAATTTTCATTCAGTGACTTTGAGCGATTTTTTTTTCAAAAATAAGGACAGACACAAGTGTAAATCGTTTATATTTAGGTAGATTGTCTACAATTTGAGGTACAATACATGTACCTCTGCCGACTTTTGGAAAAAGCATTTATGGTGCGGCTTTCTTAGGAGTGTCCACATAGTGCGGTGCAGCGACACCCACAAACAATCGCGTACGCCGCGGGCGTGAATCGCGTCGGCGTCGTGAGTTTTGATTTAATTTTTGCATATATAATTATTTGCATTCTACAGAAGATGCGGGCCCGCAATCGCGGCGGGCGCGACTAAAAATCACTCCGTGATTTCTTAGCCTAAATCAACACAATTATGGTCAACACTGTCTTGTAAGTTTACAGCTTCAGCTTTTCAGTCGCACACAAAGTGCTGGTTCTAACCAAAATGCTAGGTAAGTAAGTAGTTTTTGTTTTTGCCTAGGCAAACGGTACGAAATACGGTTCGAATGCTCAAACGTCTAAAGAAATAACCAACGTCCTGGGGAAACCAGTGGCCAATGGACTATGATCTATTTATATCTAATTCACTGCACATTATAGAAAGAAATGATTTGCAGTGAAAAGTCAGAGCGGGTAAACGTACTTACATTTCACGGTGAAATACCGCATTTTAATTTTTAAGGTATGTCCTAACAACGGATATTTTTAAAAACCTATTGAAGAAAAGTTATTCGGTACTTTTGGGTACATTATCAAAGAATGCCAATTACTTGAGTAAAATAACCAAACGCTAATTTGAAATTACTTTACAAATTTTTTTAACGCGTTTAACATAAATCAAGGTATTTATTATAGAGGTCATCTTAATAAGAATGAAGAGAAAACCATTTTGTTCTTTATATAGAGTTACATGCCATATATATTATCGAATTTATTGCGGTGCTGAATATGTAGTTTCTTGTAATTTTACATTTTTCTGCGAAAAACTGAAAAAGGCGATAGATAATCGGGCTTAAAAGTAAATTAATTAACACTAGCCCACCCATAATATTATACCTACGTCAGTAAAAGTGTAATTCTTCAGTTAGGTTTAAAATAAACTAAACCACAAGCAATGTGATCTTTGTAAATATATACCTACTTAAAAAAATACATTTTACTTTAAAATTTTTTTAAAAAATTGACCAAGGATCAGACCAAATAAAAAAGTAAAGACAGAGATTATTCTGTAATAATGGTTAAAAAATGGTTCTGTAAAAACCATTATCAACGTGTATCTGAGCAATTGTACTGTTACTTTGTTGGTATGAGTCAGTGGAGCTGACCCGTGTCAGTGTGCCGGCAGACGGGGCCTTTCCTTGTACAGTAGGTCACATGTTGGGGATGCCAGGATCATCATCAAATATGTATCCCACGTGAGGAATATTCCTCGGTAATATTAACAATTTTTTTCAATTAATTTGACCAGGAAACGAGTAGACGGCTCGCCTGACGGTAAGCGATTACCGCCGTCATTGGACAGTCGCAAGTCGCTACAGAAATCGACAAGTACTTGCTTGTCTGATCCTTATAATTCCCAATCCCTTTTGGGCCTCACTCGCCGAAGCACAACACAAAAGTTATTTCCCACCGGTATATTTTATTCTGTCTAGTCCATTCGTGCCGAAGCATGGCTCTAACACGAAATGACAATTTTTTCTCAGCTATCTTAAGGCCCCAAAGACGAGAGGCCTATCGTTTCAGTTGGAACTGACGTCATTTCGGCTTGAACGGATTCGAGGAGACACACGGAAAAATCGCATCAGTTCGTTCTGGTTTGTCGCGAGCTACGGTCGTGTTTATTGATTGAAGGGACCACTGCAATAATGATGTATTTTTGTCTTTGTCTTTTGTTTTAAGATAATTGGGTTTTAAATTTATAAACGGTGTAAAAAAACACAGACCTGAAGATAATAAAATGATATTTATTACAGTTAAAGTATATGTATCATATATTATTTCTTTGGAAAACAATCATTATTAGGGTGTTATAAACTTTAATATTTGCAGCATGAGGAAGTTAATATTAAGTAAGTAATAACGTCTCGTTTCAGGCCTATAGAACTTTTTCAGGAACTGCAGGTCGTTATATTTTGCTGTTGATATAGGCAGCTTCTCTTTATGAGCCAAACCAGGTAATTTGAATTCGCCCTCATTAACTGCCTTCATAGACCGAAAAGAAACTGGTGTGTTGACCATACTTGATTCCCATTGGACTATTATTAAAATTTCTGTGAAACATGAGCCGTGGGTGTTCTTTCCGCACTTTAAACTCACGCACAGGTCTTATGGGAAAAGGACAAGTTTTTTTGTAAAACGGTTTCAGAAATGCAGTCCAGCCCTTGAATGCATCTTGTGATAATTCGATGACATTGAAAGGTTTCGGTCTCTGTCGAGCTCCACGCACATGTTCGGCCCATTCTTCGGGAAGTTCAATCCTAGCCTTTTGATTTAAGTGGGCCATGTTACGACGACACTCCATGTAGGAGTGCCCTGTTATCGGGAATATAACTGTGACAGATTCTAAGCGATTGCAGCAGTGAACTATGTAGTGTAACATTCTAAAGATAGTATTAATATTATATAACATTCTAGTAGGAAAGAGACAGACAGTAATCATATGCAAAATGGCCTAGGTTAGGCTCAAAAAAAGAACAAAAGAAAATATTTGACACCTTATCATAACAATAAACCGTAGCATTCGTCCGTAATTTGCTTAAAACTACCCGTTTAATTACTATATACGTAATATTTCCTACTATATTTTAAATTAAGGATACAATTTATAATATAATTAAATAAATTGTAAAATTTTAATATAAGAAATCCTAAAATGCCTAAAATTATTTGGGGCCTTTAGGGATTCCTAAGTTGAGTAGCTTTTGTGATGGTTTTCAGTATTCTTTTAGTATATATCGACGCGAGTTTAGGAGTTTCTCAAAAACAGAGCTGGCAACACTGGAACGATTCGCTTCCGTCCATCCGGCCGGCTGATGCGATCTCGAAATTGCACACAGACAACACGATTTTACATCCGTTCAGGCCGAACTTAAGGAAAACTGGACCGTATATGGGGTATTATAACACATTTATTATGATGAAAGGAAATCTGTCGTTTCTTAAATTAATATCAGATAGGTATTACTCATATGTAAACGTACGCCTGAAAGATTTTAAAAACTTATTTTTTAATTTGGCATATATGGAAAATGCGGCCGTGGTTAATGCCTTGTAACTATCTTGCGGAAATTCTTCTATGTATAATAACCCTAGGAACAACGTCTTTTTTAGTAGATATTAGAATTAGCGGAAAATATGAAGGCGGTTTAGAAGACGATGGCGAAACATGGACCAACTGCGATGTACAGAATTAGAGTTTGGCAGACCACGCGCCCACTGCTGTGTCCATAAGGACACGAAACAAAGGAAACGATTGGTCAAGATTCAATTTATAAAAATGCAAATTTTTTAAATATAAATTATTTTGGTGGGCATAAAAACTGTTTAAGTCCTTTATTAAGGGTTGGTGAATAAACGTTGTCGTCATTTTAAAAGCTTAAAGTCTTAAAGTAAAGCTTAGCGTATGTACTATATATTCATATGAGTAGTCTTATTATTATCCGTTTTATAATCTTAAAATTAATCCGGTCTTAGTTCACCAAAATAGACTACTATAAATAAATAAAAGGCTTGCCTGATATTGCCCAGCAGTTGGATACCCAAATTGAAAAAAACTACATCGCAAACAATAGCCGAATGTCCCGCTGAAAACTCCTCCGACATGGTCCCCGCATGATGCTTTTCTTCGCATTATGCAATCGCGAGGTTTTATTTTAGTTTGTAAAAGTTTTCGCGGACCGCGCACGCCGATATCGTTGTGTTGCCATTGCAGTGTGTGTTGTTTTATTCATTGTTTTTAAGTATAAAAAAATATATTAATAATATATTTATACAATATCGTGCAGTAAAATAGTTTAGCAAAGTTTAAATGCCAAAATAGGAAAGAGTAGTCTGAAAGTTAAAAAGTACCCAAAATAATATGAATTGTCGCTCGTTAAACTCGCGAACTTCAGGAAAGCATGAAAGATCGTGAGTTAGGTTTTTAACCAAATTTTTTTTAAAGGCTTAAAATTAAAGAAAGCGTTTTCTATAGAATAATCTCTTGATTTTACGCCACCTTTAATTATACATACTTGTTTGTAAACGTTTTTTATGTAATGTAACATTTTTATTGAAGGTATAAAATGTAATTGTGTTCATTACACTATATTTTAGTGAGGAAATACTGTATGTTACTATTTAATTGCTATTAAAGTAACTCATTATCGTGAAGGTCTGATATTAACTTGTCTAAATATTGTTTACTAGCAATTAACATTCAAGAATACTTTTTTGGAAGGAAAATCTATCAGCTGTCTCTACTGTAAGTTCTTTTGTAAAAGTCTCTTTCTAATTTTTTAAAATATTTACTACTAAAAAATATAGAATCCGATGTCCTAAGATAAAGTATCATCCAAAATAGCACTATGCAAAATCCGTACTAATATTATAAATGTGAAAGTTTGTTTGTTTGGTCGTTTATTTTTCACGTAAAAACTACATAACCGATCATCATGAAATTTGGCACAGACATAAAGTGGACCACAGAGAAGGACATAGGGCCTATGTCCTTCCCTGTGCCATAGGCTAGGTACTTTATCGCGGCAAAATGTAGGGTTCCTGCTGAATATCCGGCGCACTATGTCGCGGGCAAGATTTAGTATAATATAATACTGAATTAACATACAAAGTGCTCTGGAAATAATAAATAAATTCAGAATTGTGTAGAGAGTAGAGACTAGAGTCAATACCTCGTATCTACGCTACTTGACCCTGAAATGATTTTTCTCTCTAAAAATACCAAGTCATAACTTGTTATTTTTCTCAAATGCATTCAAGACAATACCTATTACCATACTAAATAATGTTATGATGTTGTCTATACTAATATTATAAAGAGGAAACATTTGTTTGTATGTTTGTTCGTTTGCATCGAATAAGCTCCGAAACTTATACTGGACCGATTTTAATGAAATTTGGCACAGATATAAAGTAGACCGTGGTCTACTGGGAAGGACGGGCATAAGCTACTTTTCATCAAGTCGCAGCCAACGTCTTGTTATATAAAAATTAAATTATACTGTGCGCATTAAAAATGCTTATCTTCAATGAGTAAGATGCCGTCTGACACGTAACTTCTTATTTTGTTATGTTAGTCATAACAAAATGAGTAAATGATACAAAAAATGTAACGGATTGAACCCACGACCTACGCACATCCCACCAATGTCAAAGTTATTGAACTGAGAAGAAATTATTAAAATTTCTGTGAACTAGTTTTTTTTTGTATAGGGTGTTTACTGTTTCGTTTTATAGGAACAAAATAAAAATAAAAACTTACAAAAAATATAACAAAGTACCAAATCGGTAGACACCAGTAAAGTCCTGTAACTATAGAGGTACAATCCTAAGTTCCAGGAAAAGTAATAATCAAAAAAATCAAATCGTCTCACAAGTATATTAATTAGTTACGAATAGCTTTCTTTAGTTAATAGGTAAGAAAATTACAAAATCGAGTCATGCAAAATGAAAATAAACGTTACAATGTAAAGGTCGAAATGTACAATTGCATACAATATATCTTTCATTCTTTCCTGAAATATATTTTTTATTACCGAAAGTTTGTACCAAATGTGTACCAATAATTACTGCTAAATTCATTATATTATTGCACAAGAAAACACAATAAGGAGCTCATTACATTAGTTCAACATTCAGATATTAATGTGGAAAGTAAATTAAACCGTTTGTACATTATTAGCTAAAGTGCAAAATTCAGAGTGCGCATGTGTCAGTCCTACCCACTAATGTTTGCGTCAGAACAGTAGTTAGCTCTTCATTTGATTGTTTCACGAATTTCGTAGTCCGTTCGACGTATTTCCACATTAGTGTTTCGCCAAGTTGTAACTGCCTGCATTTAAATGTACTGGAAAATTTAGTAGCGTTAAACCTCCGTTATTTAACGATCAAATCATTTCGTAAACATACCGGCTCGGCAACTGCTCGGTTATTTTGGGCTCGAGCAACGCAAAACATTTCAAACTCTAATCTAAAAGCATAAAGCTTATAATCTTTGCGCTATTGCACAATTTAAAGTAGGATTACCTCTTAACATCTTGCATTTTATCTAACACAGTAACGTCATGAATTCCGATAGTTCTAACTATCGGAATTATAAGTATAATTCTTTTAATCCAGAGATTAAAAATTATACTTTTTGGCACGCACGTTTCAGTTTCTCTAAACAAAACATTTGGCAAATGATCTAATGACTCATAGCTTTTAGGGGTAACATTAGCTTTCTTAATTTTTCAGTGTTGGAAAAATCTATCGAAAGTTAAACAGTGATTAGTGTATTGGTGAAGTGTGCGCGTCAATATGATGACAATTAGTGAGAGCCAGTTCTCCTCCAACAAGATGTCCAGCGTCCACAAGGTGAACGACCATGTGGTGCACAAGGACAGCTTCGATGACGTCACCAGCTCCTCTAGCGTCAATAGCGCCCTCATCACCAAGAGGGGCTTCAAGCCCTCGGACATGTTTGACCCCCACAAAAAAGAGTTCCTCACCAACCTCAGCTATAAGTTGTTCCCTGTAAGTTGGGTAAGTCGTAACTATTCCTTTTAGTGCTAAGCTTCTAACACTGCGTTCTGCAAGGAGCTGTATCAGGACCTATGTTTTATGGTATCTATATATTTAACATTATAACACTTAAAATAAAATATAACAACGAATAATGATATTTAATATTGATATATTAATAATTAAATGTAACTGAGTTAGAAATGAAGCAAACAAAAGATGAAATCATTCGTCACGTCTATGACTATTAAAATAATCACTATCAGTATTAATTTATTAGTTGCAACTGTAGAAGATATTTCTGGCCAATATCCAGATATCAAAATAGACGATTCTCCATAACGCAATTAAACTATTGAATTAAATATTATTATCTTTCATATTATAGATATGTATTATGTACAGAACATAATATATATTTTATTAATTTAGTACATCTATAAGATGTATAATATACTTAAAGTGTAGAGAAAGTTTTCTATTGCTATTGACCGTGATCCAACTCCTCATAATTAGTTTACTCTTTGTTAGAGATTATACAAGTTTTAGTTTTACAATAGTATCTAGTCCGTATCAGTAGGTATAGATCATCACACAAAATACTTTGTTATGTTGTGTGTATCTTTATTACGCCCTCTTTTAAATTAGTAGGTATCTAGTTTAATTGCACTATGATATTTCATAAGCCATTTTATTTAAGACTTTTACGATCTCATTTTTTATTGATGTCTAAAATAAACTGTGATAGATTTTTAGTGCGTCAATCTGAAAACAAGAGACAATGTTATTTTCAAAATTGGAAAAAATGATGATGTGCCTAATATTATTTCAAAATAATTACATTAAGTTAAGTATTTTCTCTAGACCTTTTAACTTGTTTGTTACTTCCTTAGTTTCATCTTTTAAGATTTATTGGCTTACAACGGTCATAAAATTATTAGTTACTTCAACGCATACAGATCTTACAATACGTTAATTTTGACCTAAAACCTTCAAATTTATTAGATACTGGAAGCAGTAGTATGCAAATGCCTCGTACCTTCTACCTACTAACCGTTTGCTGCTGCCGTTATTTCTATGTAGAATCTCGTTTATTCTGACCTTAATTCTAAAATACACGTATTGTAACGTAACTGTAGTGTATGTTGGCAAGTCGCCAAAACTGTAAAGCTATCCGGGATACAAGGACCACCTGTTCAGATTACCACTCGTAAACAATTGGTTTGTGATAGAGTTATCAATTAGAGAGCATAACCCCAATTCTAGTAATTAACTTACACTTCCATTTTACGTTTATAGAATTGTCTAATTAATAGTCTTGACATCATAAACAGATTTTTGGAGTTTGGACCATACAAAACGGGTTTGACGTTGATTTGACGTTTATGACAATACCATTTTGCAGTTTTAACATATCAGGACTGGATCGTAATAGTATCATTGCAGGATTTAATTAGCACAATCTACCTTCAGACTGTCTATCGGTCGATACTTTACTTGGAGAGCGAATCTTTCTAATTAGATTTTTTAGTAGATAAGGTTGACAAAGTCCATTTAGTGTTAATTTTATAAAATTATAAAAATAATTGGAATATTATACAGATTGAAGGGGAGAATGGCGGATCAGAGTTACCTTCGATAAAAAACTCAAAAGTAAGAAAAAAATGTTTTCATATTCTTTTTTTATGCTTCTCTCCCCGGACCTTGGGTAGGATACCGGCGGGATACCTACCACGCAGCCTTCACAATTCACATAATATGTCAGATAGTACCAGTGTTTAGACTTTAAGTCCTCATGCCGCTAGGACTTTTGTGGTGAGTGATGATTTTAAAGCTGATTTTTTTATATATTTACAAAGCCTTTACCTACTTTCCAGTGTTCAGATAAACTATTCACAAAAATCAATAGTGTAATTATTATTGATTAAAAATACCTACTTTCCAGATTTCTGACGAATTATTCACAAAAATCAATAGTGTATGTTATTAATAATTTAAAAATACTTTTTTAGATAGTAGTGTCAAATCACTATAGCTGAAGCGTACGAACAGTAATGTTACTTATTTTTTAATGTTTTATAAAAATTGTCTACAGAATGATGGGGAAGGAAAGTTTGAAAGTATTTTGCAGCTACCAACGGACGTAAGGACTGTATTTATATATAAGCACAATTTCAACATTTTATTCACAAAAAAATCGATTTTTATCGATGTAACCTTAATGTTATGTTAACTTCTTACTTTTGCCACCTTTTGCTTAAATTAAACTTTTTACACAATTGTTGAGTGTTTTTACTCCAGTTTTTAATGAAAGTAAAACATGTTTAATGTAATACGTAATATCTGCAACTACTAGTATGGTATGCCGTATGATGAAGCACCAAGGAGTTCTTGTTACATACTTTCAGTTGTTTTACTTTTGCATATACTTTAGATGCCTTTCTTTTACACCGTGCTTACCATGAATTATTTTTATTTTGACTCACTGAGCATTGGGCAGCATCTTGGCCTTGCTGAAAACGCACTTCACTTCTGGAATGGATAGTTATTTCGATTTTTCGTAAACAGAACACTGTATCAGAAGAAAAAGTTGGGCTCCACGAATTTTCTGCTCAACAACGGAAAAGAATCGCAATGCTTCTAACAAACCTTCTCCAAGATTTGGTCGAAATCGGAACAGCTGTAGTGGGTTCGGATCTGACGATAAAACTAATAATTGACACAGTTGGAAAACTAGAGGAAGAGTTCTCCATCGCTCGCCAACATATTAACAAAATAAAAGATGAAGTAAAAAACATTATGAAGACTTCGTTCAGAAGTGTCGATACTGCGGTGCAAGAGGTAATTATTTACCGTGACATTAAATAAGTAAATATAAACCGTATGAATAATAGTAAATAAAGATTAATAATTAAAAGTTAAAATGCAGAAATAGATAGAAATATAAATTTATCTTACAGGAGAATTGTAATAGCATAGAACAGGGCAGCGTGAAAGAGGCTGAAAGTGATATTAATGAAAACAGTAAAGGAGTTGAGACTAAAGTATCCACAGTAAGCATATTTGTTTTCTTAAAAACACTCTTTAAAATTATCTTTATGAATTGGAACCAAGTATAGATCCGATAAAACAAAATTAAATTAAATAGATACCAAAGATTACGAAGATAAATACAAAGTATAGACTATCCTCTCTATTTACCCATAAGATTTAGTTTAACCCCCTACAAATAAAATTATTTACACAACTGATTATATTTATTCAATTAATTAATTTTTATTAACGTATCAAACAAAGACAGCAACATTGAATAGATAATCAGTTGTGTAATCAGTAGGGGGGTAATTGACTGAAGTCTATTAGTATTTTATTTTGTCTAATAATTATTATTATGTTAATAATAATTATAATTAGACAAAATAAAATAATGTTCTTGTTTTTAAAATTCAGAACGAAGAGGATGTTGACCCAATAGTAGAATTACCATGTAAAGAGGAAAATGTCGTAAGAATTATCTTCTTTGTTTGCTCTTGCACCTATAAACAATTTTCACGCAATTGTTTTTGCACCTGCTCGATAAATACTGTAATTGTTTTTTGCTAGAAAGCTTAAAAAGTAGCACAGGTTTATCTACTTTTATTAACCGAGTTCCAAAGACGGCGGTTGTTTATTAGGAAGGAACGAGCGACTTTTGCAAAACTCACCTTATCAAAAAGGTGTATTTTACAATAAACACTTTGCTGTTGTTGGAAAATTGTCCACTGTTTTGTATCACCACTTTTTGCAAAATTTTTCATATTGAATACGAATAAGCGTCAATAAATTTTACATCATATAAAACAACACATTTTACTTCATTTTTTGTTTTCAATTATCCTGCGTGTAAAATTTATTTGTCTTTTTTAATCATTGCGAGTAAATGATAAAAAATAAATGAATTAGATAATAATAAAAATAATGAATATGAAATAATGAAATAATAATCTGATATAATGAAATTATATATCCAGGGTTCTGTACCTCAAGAGGAAAAACCGGAACCCTTATGATATCATTTCGTTTTTAATATAACAAAAATATTATTGATAACAGACTAACGGCGATGTATCTGAAACGAAAGAATCATCACCAGTATCTCAAACGGTAAGAGTTTACCACAGATTAGTAATCAAATATTAACTACTGACTATGACTATAAAGTTCTAAAATCTGATTTTTAAATTTTATGTTCAGAAAACGGAGTCAGTAGAAATCACCGAAATAGTTGATTTAACGGCCTCTGAATCTGACAATCCACAACTGTCATCGGTAAGACCCTATTATGTTTTTATAAAATCTGAATTTTAACTATTCTTATAGTTAGTCTAAAATAATTACCATGCAAGAAAGTAAGTTTTACGCAATAAAATAGAGTAATGCAATATATTCTAAAAAGGAAACGATGTCTCTTATTGTAGGAACCGCAAAACGATAAAGAGCCGTCTGATAGTTCCGAGTCAAAAACTCCAGACAACACTTCTACATCTGTAGAAACCGTAAGCATCAACAATTGTATTGTTAAACATGAAAATAATGAAAGTAAAAAAAACTGACCTACCTAATCCAATTTTAAAGGAAAAGGAGGAACCAAAAGAAAGCAATAATTCTGAAGCAGACTCGAAACAAGAGGAATTGGTGCCAGTAAGCTACAGCATTTACTTCATTGTTTTTGTTTACATATAAAAGTGTCAAGAACTCAACAGGCATATATTTTGAAACAACCAAAAAAGTATTTAAATTTGATCTGATTTTTGTGGATAATTCAAGGATTCTTCTTACATTTTCATTTTAACTTTACTTAAATAACTTATATATACTGTAAATGTGATGTATAATAAAAAAAAACTTTTTTCTCATATAAATATAATGTTTAAATTGTTTTATATCATTACAAGGTGTTAGAATTAATGTATCGTGTATGCAGGTTGAAGCTGTAAAGTCCAAGGAAGTACCGCCTCCTCTACCTCCGCCAATGCCTGTAAGAGCAATAAATCCAAAGGTTATGCTTTTACTTCTCTTTTTTCTACATTCACTGCTAATACCAACATGGGAAATGTTAGCGGAGCTCTTCTGCAGTTTGCTAATTTCAATTCGTCACTTTTAAAATGAGTGCTTTTTCATGATTTCATTTCAAAATTTATGCAGTTATATTCTTTTTCTATTTCCAAAGCTAGGTATATTCTTTTTCTATTTCATATAAGTTGAGTTGTATTCTGCTTTATTTATTTTTCGTTTTCTAAATTTTTTGTTTTTTATTTATGCAGAACCAAGGAGTGGTTCCATGGAGGAAAGATATTTCTAAAAAACGACAAGTAAGATATGAGAATTTATGCGTTTCACTTGTTTGAATATTTTTTTCATCACGTCAATATTTTTTTATATTTTACTGCTCATATAAACATCATAATATAGCTCTATCGTTTATACATATTGCTAAACTTTGCATTTGATAATGCATAATGATATGATGAGGTTGTTCATAACTTTACTCAATGTGACAAAAAAATTGGACTGTAACAGAAAGGTACTAACTATGTTTTAGACCTTAAAAAAGCCTTCGACACAGACTACCTATCTTGATGAAAAAACTTGAAAAACTAGGAATTCGTGGAACACAACTACCTCTGTTTAAAGATTACGTAACAAATCGCTCGCAGTATGTTAAGATAGTAAAATACATAAGCTTTGAACAAAAACTCGACTTCGGCATCCCACAGAGAAGTATAACTGGCCCAAATCTATTTTTATGTTACAAATGATTTGTGTCGGGTTACTATAGAAAACTATGATATCACTTCATACGCAGACGATACTGCCCTTACATTTACGGCTGACACCTGGTAGTAGAGGTTTTTGAGCACGCACAAAATGTTTCAGCGTTGTATCTCGGTGGTTGGCTCTAAATAGCATATATAAATAGCATATATATAATAGCATAGCACGTTAAGCATTTAAAAAACCAAATATATGTGCTTCTATCCGCAGCTTGAATTTACCGCAATGAGAATGTATGTCCATAAATGCTCGTATCCATTGTCTCCACCCTGCCAATGTCCATAAATGCTCTTATCCATTGTCTCCACCCTGCAAATGTCCAGAAATAAGCAAAACAACACATATTAATTATCTTGGGGCGACGATTGACAATAACCTATCATTTCCTGAACACATACATAATATATCGCAGAGGCTTAGAAAATTAATATTTGTTTTCAGGGTTCCGTAATAATCAAGGAACTCCCATAATTTCGCTCTGTCCGTCCGTCTGTCTCTCTGTCTGTCCGCGCTTCTATCTTCTGTAACTATGAATATAAATTGATCAAATTTAGTAAAGTTAAGGGTGGCTCTTCATACATGTGAAGTGGGGATGAAAAATATTTTTTTGTTCTACCCCATTGTGTGGGGTATCGTTGAATAGGTATTTTAAAAAATGGCAAGGATTCAAGAATGATATTTTTACAAAGTCAAGTATTTTAGAGTAATCAGCCTCGAAAGTTTATAAGTTGGTGCTTGGCATTTCTAAACTATAAGAGATAGAAACTTGTTAGTTTCCATGGTTATATAGATCATACTAAAACTCTTTAGGAAAATAATTTTGAGTGAAATCGGACAATAACTTTTTAAGTACGAGGGCGGGTCAATAAGTCCGTGACTTTTGGAATAAAACACAGATTTTTTGATAAATAAATCATTTTATTTTTCAACGTAGTCCCACTTGAGCTCTATACACTTTGTCCAACGCTTCTCCAATTTTTTTATTCCTTCCAAAAAATATGATTTGTCGAGGTCCTCAAAATAGGCCTTTGTTTGCGAGATGACTTCATCATTGGAGTCAAATCTTTTTCCACCGAGCCATTTTTTCAGGTTTGGGAACAAGAAGTAGTCACTCGGAGCCAAATCTTGAGAATAGGGTAGATGTGGGAGCAATTCATAGCCCATTTCATGGATTTTTGCCATGGCAACTGCACATGTGTGCACCCTTGCATTGTCTTAGTGAAAAAGAACTTTTTTCTTGGCCAAATGAGGTCGGTTTTTTTTTCAAATCCTCATTGAAGCGGTCCAATAAGTTGGCATAATATTCCCCATTAATTGTTCTTCCCTTTTGAAGATAGTCAATGTGGATTATCCCACGTGCATCCCAAAAAACAGTCGCCATAACTTTATTGGCTGACAAACCCACCTTGGCCTTCTTTGGCGCCGATTCACCCTTAGAAACACACTGTTTTGACTGTTGTTTGGTCTCTGGTGTATTGTGATGGATCCATGTTTCGTCCACGGTTAAAAAACTCCTCCATATTGTGATTAAACAACGCCAAACCTTCCTGTGAAGTTGTTACACGATTGCGTTTGTGGTCGACTGTGAGCAAACGCGGCACCCATCTTGCGGAAAGCTTTCTCATGCCCAAGTGATCATTCAAAATTGAAACCACTGAGCCATGCGAGATGCCTATGGCTTCCACAATCTCTTGCACTTTCAATCTTCGGTCGGCCAACACCATATCGTGAATTTTTTCGATTGTTTCTGGTGTAGAGACCTCAACTGGGCGTCCAGGACGTTCGGCATCTTCAGTGCTTGTAAGGCCACAACGAAATTCAGTAAACCACTTTTTTACCATTGAAATCGATGGTGCAGAGTCCCCATAGTATTTATCAAGCTTAGCCTTGGTCTCGGTAATGGTTTTTTTTCGCAAAAAATAATGCTTAATAAGCACACGAAATTCACTTTTTTCCATTGTTTCCTTAAGTTACTGGATAGTCTGATAAAGATAGCTGTAAAACACAAACTAACTGACGCAGCAAGTTCAAATTTTGATAGGAGTCAACTGACAGTTGCCTGTTGACAGGAGTAGTGTTGCTTTTTCAGTAAGGATGTTAGAAATTCAAAAAGTCACGGACTTATTGACCCGCCTTAGTAATTCATAGAAAACCTATTGCGCGTTGATAGCGGAACCCTCCTTAGACATGTCCTGACATGCTCTTGGTTAGGTTTTAAGCAGTTAAGGCACGTTGCCATGGAAGGAACGATAAAATTAGTTTATATCGCCCTTGCACAATCAGTTATATCCTACTGCATAACATCTTGCGGCGGAGCCACTAAGACCAAATTGATAGAGTTGGAGCGAACTCAGAGACTCCTCAAGATATGTTTCTTTAAGCCGAGACTCTTCCCGACCACCGAATTATATCAAGATGCTAAAGTCCTCACGGTTAGAAAACTTTTTGTGCTTTTCACAATAGTAAAACAATACTCTCTTGTTTATTACACTCCAACACCTATTACTAGGAGAAAATACAAAATATGTAACCCTGAAACTTGCACACCTTTGCCCATAGATTCTTCTTTAAATTAGCTAAAACACTATATAATCATTCAAACAAAATTATGAACATCTACTCTAAACAAAATTAAAATGTAAATAAGCTGTAACACAATGGCTTATGAACCTCGATTATTCTGAAACTGAAAATCTAATACACTAAAATAAAATAAATATACATTTATATCACACATATTTTACACACACACACACACACACAAAACACTTAAAATATGCTATGTTAGAATTAAATTCAATGTTTTGTTAAATTGTATTAAATAAGTATTGCAATTTTTGTTAACATTTTATATTGCTAAAGCGAGGGTTGGAGGCCTGGTGTCTTGAAATACAAGTAGGAAACTGCATAGTTTAAGATTCCAGTTTCCCCACAAAGTCTGTACTCTATATGTGTATATTGTAAATGTTAAAATTGTATATTGATTATTGTGGAGAGAAAATAAACTATTATTATTATTATAGAATCATATATTTTTAAAGGAACATACTGAAGAGCAAAAGGAACTACTTAAAGAAAAAATTAGGACAGATTTGGCAGAAACTCAACTTGTAAGCCTTTCGTATTTTTTTAAGTATATTTGTTACATGTTCATCGTTAAAAGGCTAAGAACACCTAATAAAGAACATTTGTTACATAAAATGATAATCATCTACAAAAAAAATACGTAAACAACGCAGAAACACAGTACGACAAACAGACTACGTGACTGTGTTTAAATTTCATGGTCTAAAAAACAAGTTTAGATTTTTTGACGTGATAACGTCTTATAATTTGATGGAGCCGGCTGCACGCACGAAAAAACATGACTCATGCGTTACCTGTTACCAGCGTTACCTCGCTAAATATGACGCATTGGCGTTACCTCAGCTAGCCGCGCCTTAGGTATGTGAGCGGTGGGACGGAGAGGCGGGGGCGCTTGATGTTATTACTCAGTTCGTCGCCGGACTTCGCAAAGGCAATACGCCTACCTAAGGCGTGTTGCCTCTGCGAAGTTTTTTTAAATATTATGCAGACTATACATTTAAACCAAACGTATCTTAATATTAAATAAAATATTTAGAACAATCTAATACAGACGAATACCTTGTCTTATATTTATTATTTTAATTTGTTTTTATGTTGGTCGTGATTTAAAAGATTTTTATGGTTGATATAGAACGGAGATTCGCCGTGGAGAAAAGTCGAACCACCTCAAGAGAAAAAAGTAAGAATTATTTTCGAACTTTAACGCAGAAAAATTCTGCGTCCTTCTTTGCTTTTGTTTTGTATTTCATTGTTTGATATATTTTTTGTTTTAACAGCTGTAAATCAGTATATGTCTTTTTATAATGTGTTGCAAAGTACATTGGATGTACTGGGAAGGAAAATTCTTCATGTTTGGCAATCCTCATTGTGGTGGTGTGTCAAAATCTTTTTTTTCGATAGGTTTGAGACATCTATTTTTTTTATCAATTCTTCAATTTTGTTGGAATTTTTCTAATTTTGAGGCTTGATTTTACAATAGAAATTTTGGCCTAAAATCTAGTTCTTTATACTTTTCGAAGGAGAAAGAAGAAACGAAACCGACCGTCGAAAACGAGCCAATCCCAGCATTCCCGGAACCGGAACCAATAGTAAGACAAGATAAATTCAAATGTTTAGATCTAATTATATAGTATGGAACAATATAAAATTCTCTAAATGATTAAATAAAGGTAAAATAATTAAAAATGTGATGTCTTACAATACATTAACTCTATTGCTTCTTTGATGTAGAGTAAAGAAGAGGTAGCCTGGAAACCAGTAGCCCCACCGCAACTGAAAACTCAAGTAAGGAAATAAAATCGTCCTCGCCTTAAACCTTAACCTATTCAATACTTTATGACTGCTTTACTCGGGACTAGTATGTAATTTGACTTACCTTTTAGATATTCCAAAAATACATACCAACAATAATTTTTCGTGTAATTTAACTGTACTTCCCTAGAGACCTTGGATGTCATTTTCATATTTTTCGATATAGCTTCGATGTACTCACATCTCGTCACTTTTTGAATTCAGTATGCTGGTCTAAATGAAAAACAAGTGAATCTTATTCATAACATTGCATACTTGAACAATAAGAACGCTCTCGATTGGTTCATGAATTCCTAGACAGAGTCATTGAACCCTTATACCAGATTTATTTGTATAAATAGAAATGATTTAAATACAGATTTGAACTGAACTTGCTTGTTCCAACTCAATAGAACTTTTAACATTATTCGATCAGAGTCTACAATACTTTTCTGTTCGCTTCAACAAATGTAAAGTAATTACGTTACATTTTACATCATAATTATTCTAACTTAAATCTTCATGCTTCAAAATTCAAGTCAAATGACATTGAAACAGCCTACGACAATGATCAGATTTTCAGTATCTGATGCTACTGATATTGATGTAACCGGAACACTTCTACTAAATAGTTTCGCTTTTATTTCGTCTATTGAACAGAAAATTTTAATACTAAATATAGGTAAATATAAAATCAAATGTGCTAATTTAGAGTAAATATTCTAAAGGAAACCGAAGAAGTGGACAAGAAAGAAGATGATGTGCAACCTTCGTTCCCAGAAATACCGCCTGTAAGATTTATTTTTGGATGTATGTTGCACTGTTTAGTTTCTATTTTTATCACTTGAATGGTTCTAGCAGTTTCATTCGTACTAGTAGATTCCCAGTGCCACAGACGAAAAATTCCCGTGGTATAGGCTACAGATTTTACAACATCCTCCAAAAAGGCAAGCATTTAGCTGTGAATGTATATGATTTAAAGCATTCAAGTATTTTAACACATCTTAATATTCAGTACTTAAACCTTACGTAGTGTAGTTTTAACCATTACTTAAGGTTGGTGATGTTGATCTGGTGCATTGAGAATTTTATTTCTTCTCTAGATAAACTAGCATGTAGAGAACATTTGATTGCATTAAGATTTTTTTCATAAATTTTTAATATGACTATTTACAACTACTATAATATTAATATATTATGAATCAGATCGACCAAGACATCTCCGACACCATACTCATGATGTATCTGCAACAGAACCAAGTAAGAATCTAATATTAGCTAATAAATAATATAATTATTTACATACTCAAAAAACATAATTTAAATTTTGACTTTGTTTTAAAATATACTATTTTCCATTGATTAATTTTTTTGTTTAAAGCTCTTTTGCTTTGTTTTTAAAGCTTGGCCCTTGGGTACAGTTTGAGACATCTATATAAATATAATTTGGTAATGTACAGAGTAACGAGCGGTGTTGGAGAAGAGTGTTCCCACCATGGGAGACATTCCACGTAAGAGTTCTATTTCTTCGTACTTTCTTTCAGTTGTGGTTAGCACATTTATTACATCCGAGCACAATAATTTATCATTCAATAATTATGATTTATAATGTAGATATTATAAGATTGAGCTATTCACGTAAAAATTAAAAAGAAAATGCTTGCTAAAGTGCTACCTAACTATGGAAGTTTAAAAACTCTGTTACTGATACGAAGGAGCTTTAACAAGCTTTTGACCTCATTTCAACATTCTATGTCTTCTTTTAAGATTTGTCATTTTCGCTTTAAAAATTATAATGGCTTTTACAATGGATAATTATAATTCTTTCTTGCCTCTCTTCGTCCTATTTACTGTATCACGATACGAAGTATATTTTTCTGTCCAAAACGGTTCGTCACCGTTATACATTACTCTTGTTACGGTTTCATCATCATTATTAATTGTGGAAACTGTTGTTTATTACTTTGCGGTCCAAGTGTTTTGCAGCTGATTTTGGGTAGAAACTAATGCGGTATTTACATTGGTGCACCAATTCATTTTATCAGATATGTCGCAGAAATTAGAAAATTTAGTCACATCACAGAATAATACAGTTTTAGAAGTTGTCGGATCGAAAATTAAAACCGCAAAAGGCGACCAAAACAGCGTAATCTTTTGCTGTTTTGAATTTTCAAAATCCAGGATAAATTTTGTCTAATCAATACAAAACATCATGGTAATGAACAGTGTCTAAAACACATTTCTTGATATCAGAAAATTAACGAAGATTTACCACTCGCAATACTTACAATTTTTTCACAGCCAGAATCGATTTGCGAGAAAGAGAAGGAAAATATTTTCTGTTTGCTTATAATTTTTAATCGCGTGAACCGAAATTACTTTTAAGATAATATAACTTTGTCTATTCATCAAGAACTAAATTTATTACAGTCTGACCTTCGACACCAGTCAACTTCTCTTTCATGCAACATATCAACAAACAGTAATTAAAGTAAATTTTTCGTTTTACAACAGAAAGGCGCCAACGAGGCCGAGCAAGTTTTGCCTCCGTGGGAGAAAGCTCCTGTAAGCTACTCTATTTGGTGGTGTTATATTCCAGATAATTCCATTGCCTTCCTAGTTCCTACTAGTTTTATTTTCAGTGATGTAATAGTAGGAAGTAGTTAGAGCATTCGTAATTGCGAAATTAGTTAACTCTAGATTTAAATAATGGTATATTAAACTTACTTAACACCGTATGGATTTGGAATCGTCGAATGAATAATATAAATTATAGAGTTCTGATTCCTTGCACATTTTGTATGCAAAAAATGCCTGTAGCCTGTAACATAAGGATTTTATTTAACATAAAAATTAAAAATAAGGATCTGGTTTCTTTCGTGTTTTCTTTTATGTGATAAAATTAAATGCACATAAATATTTGATGTGAGGCACATAATTACTAATAAATTACTTTTCGTAAAATGTAGAGTAATTGGTAAATTATGCACTTTCATTGTAAGTGATTGTTTCCCTTAAAGTTTTACTTCTTAAATTCACTACAGCTATATAGCTGTATAGGTAAAAGGACAAAAGTGCAGCCACTTTTGCCGTAGGCACTTTTATCCTATTAACATAGTTTCAAATTTAGTTCCGTTGTAAAACGGTAAGCTAATAAATACTGTGGTCACTTACCGTGATCATTGTATTTATAATATAACATTTTGAGTACTTTTTAGATCGTAACGCATATTATGAAGTGCGTAATTTACATAATTATATATTATTATCTAACTGCGACTTTCAGATTAGGTGAAATCAATTACGAATATTCAAATTGTGCAGTAGATCATATTTTATTTTTATTTTTTATTTTTATTTTATTTAGAAAGCTTACATACAGCAAATAAAATATAACAATAAAAATACATATTAAAAAGCGAAATGCCAATAAGAAGTTTTCACTAGTGTAAAACAAATTTATGTTAATATAAGCACATGCTAAGCATCTGATCATGACATTACATAACATACACCCACTGCATAAAAGTAAAACTAAAATCAATAGTAATAATAATGATCAGCATAATCAATACTCAAACCACAAGAAAAGGCTAGCCGATTAATAAATATCATAATAAAATCAAAGGACATGTCACACATACTCATACACAGCACAGCAAATGGTTTTTAATAAATAATTAGGACATAAAATATTAAATAGGGAGCTTATCAATTAGATTTAAAGAAGGCATCAGTCATAAGTTTTCTAACTTTTATGGGTTTTAGTAAGAATAAGTCCTCACATGGATTACTATTTAGGAATTTGTTGAATTGTGCGCTGGATCTAAAAACAAATGAATTTCGACGATAGTAGGTGTTAAAAGGCGGGATATAAAAAGGCAATTACGAGAAGTTCTAATGGGAACGTTAAGATTGATTTTAATTAATAATTTGCCCCAAAATATCCGTTATTGATTTTACCGGACCTCATATATCTATGGACGCTTCACACCACGTCAATCTGGTCCAGTGACAAGTTCTCGAAGAACTTTTGTAACGGGTACCAGACAACGGAAATATATTTTATACTTTTACGTTATACAGATCCATGACCCAGGAGCACGGATTTTTTTTGTTCCTTCGGCGGGATTCGAACCCGCGATCCCCGGCTTGAGCACTGTAGAGCTACGACCTCTTGGTTTTACATATCCTTCTTACGCTTGAGTGGTGATATTAATAATACCGCAACAATTCTTATATTCTCCTTCATTGGTGCTTAACACAGATACGTATTACATGAGATATTATGTCTAACACAAATACGTCTAAACTAAGTATAGCCTTTTGGCTAACTGAAATAAAAAAAATAAAGAAATTATAAATAAACTAAATAGGCTGTACCTGTGACATCCGTCAATATGATATTGACAATTATATTTCTTATAACTACTGTTGACATTATGCGACAAGCACTAACACGCTTAACCACTGAGCCACAAAGTACCTATCTCTCCGGTGCAGTGGAACCGGCAAATATTTAATAATAAAATCAAATGTCAATTTGAGTACCTACTCGAAATGTATCTTTTAGTGTAGTGGATAAAGTTCAAATTTGAACCGCTATCGAAAAAATACTGTGCCGCGTCGCTTCTCGGTGTGAGCTGGCCCAGAGTTTCTCTATTTTGATGCGTCTTTAATCGTGTTTAATAAACAATAGGGAAGACCTTTAGCTGGTGCTAAAGGTCCTAAATATAGATCAAACATTCATTTGTTTGTATTTAACCTCCATCTTGGATCGCTAGTTGCGAATTTGGAGCCGTGCCAAAATGTATGTCAAATATTCAGGAAATATATTTTCGACTTTTCTATGTGGAAAATAAAAGCTGAAGTATAGTGAGAGTGGAGACGATTGACAGCTGGGGCTGGCTTCCTCAAACAGTTAGCTATATAATTGTGATAAAGTATCTACAGCGTTTGGCGGAGAAGCGAAAAAATGAACAGAAATATAGATTACTAGGACTAGAAATTAAAAAAAATCTTAATACCATACAATAGGCTATTCTACATTGTTTTAACATATATTTTTAAATGTTCGTACCGATTCGATGGTCAATTAGTATTATTATTTCCTGGAAACAATATCTCTTTATGTAAAGAAAAAATTATTAAAATTTAAACTATAAATGTTTGCGCCAAAACGACAGCCACCATTATCGTGACGTCATAAGAACAGAAACAAACAAATGTACATATGACATTTGTTTGTTTCTGTTCTTATGACGTCACTTACAAGAAAAATATGGCGGCTGGTGTTTTCGATCACGTGACATACAGATATTAATACTACAGTTTTATTTTCGAAATTATAAATAACTCACAAATTTATATAACAAAATAGTGTTGTATTCGTTTTTCTTATGATAGAAACTGTATAAATAACAAATGTATATCATTTAATTTTGATATATGAAACTAGCCTATTGTGGGATATGGTGGAGAGAAAAGTATTTATCAAAGGGAGATCTCCGATCGAACGAGATGGTATAGACTAGAATTAGATTGATATTCCGTAGTCGTTTTTAGGGTTACGCACCCAATGGGTAAAAACGGGACCCTATTACTATGACTCAGCTGTCGTCATGAACAGTAATAGCTAGACTGTTGAAATTTTAACAGACGATGTATATTCTGATGAACCTATAACAACAAAATATACTAAAAACTGAATGTATGTTTGTTCCACTGTAGTACCTAAAATACTAATCCAATTTCAATTAATGAGGTGTCAATAGATTCGTAATAACAGCCCGGGTAACATAGGCTATATAATTTATGTATTCGACATAAGTAAGTATAGTTTTTTATAAAAAAATATTTTTATGGACAGTGTACCTACTTACTGGCTACAATCTAGTTTCTACATAATAATATGCTACATGACAACAAGTTCTTAATTAAGATGGCATCTCGAAACATTACTTCCAGTTATTAGCTAATAATGAGGGTTTTTAAATTCGATCTGACAGCTTTTTCACACGACAAGGACCGTCGGGCTACCAAGCGCCGCCTGGTGCAGAAAAAGAATCGAAAATTCTTATTGACCGTTTTTGATACCACTTACGCCATCAGATGACGCTTTGGGTGCGTTGGATCTTGGAGAAAAAATATCAAACATCCTCATTAGACCTAAATCGTGGGAAACATTTCATTAATTGTCACATAAAAGTAGCATACGCGAATATGCTCAAAGAATTCGAACCTGTTCCCTTTCGAGAGGAAAAGTTAAAAACAACTTCGGTCATCGCTCTGTTTTCAGATAGACTGAGACGGGTTATTTTTGTCATATGTCATTAACACTTTATTTTAGTATTGCTAATTAAAAAAACCGCCAAGTGCATGTCAGGCTACGCATAGAATAGGGTTCGGTAGTATACTTATTTTTTTACTTATTTTTGTACGAGGTTATCTAAGTGATCGCATTTTCAAGGTTAGGCTTCTGTAACTCCTGAACTAGTAAAGTTATCTAATCCGTTATAGTTTTCCTTCAAAGTTCATGGTCTCCCATCATATGGACTACCATCATGATTTGTTTTTTCTGATCCAGCCGTTTAGCTTTAGCCGTTTAGTCCTACTTTATCGTAAAATAAAAAATGCGCTTTATACTTAAATATAATAGTAGCTTAAAAAATAATACATAGGTATTACAAATTATCATTTTAATACTCAACCCTTAAGTTAGCCAGAAGAATGTTTTTGCACAATTCTCATAACTGGTTGCAAGTTGCAACCTTTCGGCTATGTTTGTAGTTGTCCTTCGTGGGGTTAGTTTTTGTGAAGATGAGCAGGTGTCGGTAGCTCTAACTGGCTTAGGTTTAATACTATAGGTAATTATGGTCGCCTAGGTTCTATACTTGTACCTTAAGGCAGAAAATCTTGTCCTTAATCAATGAAATTGCGAATTAAAACAGTAGATTTCTACCTACATAAAAATTACATTCTCTATGGCATACTAGCTTTTGCCCGCGGCTTCGCGAGGGTACACTATACTTTCTGTGGATAAAAAGTAGCCTACATGTTAATCTAGAGCTTAATCTACTACCATATCAAATTTGATCAAAATCCGTTCAGTAGTTTTGACGTGAAGGAGTCGCAAAACAAAAAACCACTCACATTTATAATAGTGGTAAGATAATCCTGGAGAGTTGTCATTCAGAAAAAAAGGTTCTTAAAGTGGAAAATAACATTCTTTTGCAATCATTTTTAATGGATATTGGTCTAGAATTAAACAATGAAAAATACGATACAATTTGTTATTCGTAGGACACAATACAATAGCAGTTTTTATTTTTAACTGACATTTTAAAAAAAGGAGGCGGTTTTATATTGACTTCAAAATGAAGATTGAGTAGAAAAATATTCAAAATTTGTGCAGTTTTACTTTGGAAGTCGGTTTTCAATTTTTGTTTCGGTATAATTATACCGAATATATATTATATACTACCGAATATATATAATACCGAGTAATATTATGTTACCCAAATGTTACCTTGTACTTGTACCTACATTTTTTTTAAATAAGGAAAATTATATTAACATATTACATTGACGTGTTCGTCAGAATGATGCTGATGTGGCACCGGTCATCGCTCCAAAGGCCAAACTTGTAAGACCCATACACATTGTAAATATATACAGTTCATGTGTGGTCGAAATTGCAATGTTTTTAAACTTGTTAATTAATACATCGTATTTAAAAAATAATCAAAAAGTTAAAAGAGTTACCCCCTTACTATGTAATAAAAATATTTACACAATGGGTAAGCTATACAATGTTTTGTCTTGTCTGTCTAGCGACTTATCTAACGTATAAGACAAGGACAAAACTTTGTATAGCATTAAGCTATAATAAGCTTATCCACTGTGTAAATATTTTTATTAGTGAGGCGGTAACAATATTATCACATACTTTAGTTAGAGAATAATCGCTATTAATTCCAGAGTAGCCAAATCAGTAGCCCAAGCAGGAACAATTGACAATTACGTTGTCGTAACGTTATCGAATATCAATGAGGGTTTTTGATTCGGGACATCTGACAGCATATTGACACGACAAGGACCGTCGTGACAGACAAAGAAAATTCTTATTGACCGTTTCTGATACCACTTACGCCTCCAGATAACGATTTGTGTCCGTTGGGTCTGCCCCCTAGCGGCAGAAAAAATATCAAACACCCTCATTGTGTGGGCGCTGCCATAATTCTCACACAATTCTGTTTCGAAAAGATTACGAATACGTAGTTTTCAATTGTTCCTGCTAACCCCACTGATTCGTCCAATGTTTTGTGTTCAAATGTTACAATTTTTCATTACGAGGGCGGGTCAATAAGTCCGTGACTTTTGGAATAAAACACAGATTTTTTGATGAATAAATCATTTTATTTTTCAACGTAGTCCCCCTTGAGCTCTATACACTTTGTCCAACGCTTCTCCAATTTTTTTATCCCTTCCAAAAAATATGATTTGTCGAGGTCCTCAAAATAGGCCTTTGTTTGCGAGATGACTTCATCATTGGAGTCAAATCTTTTTCCACCGAGCCATTTTTTCAGGTTTGGGAACAAGAAGTAGTCACTCGGAGCCAAATCTTGAGAATAGGGTGGATGTGGGAGCAATTCATAGCCCAATTCATGGATTTTTGCCATGGCAACTGCACTTGTGTGCACCCTTGCATTGTCTTGGTGAAAAAGAACTTTTTTCTTGGCCAAATGAGGTCGGTTTTGTTTTCAAATCCTCATTGAAGCGGTCCAATAAGTTGGCATAATATTCCCCATTAATTGTTCTTCCCTTTTGAAGATAGTCAATGTGGATTATCCCACGTGCATCCCAAAAAACAGTCGCCATAACTTTATTGGCTGACAAACCCACCTTGGCCTTCTTTGGCGCCGATTCACCCTTAGAAACACACTGTTTTGACTGTTGTTTGGTCTCTGGTGTATTGTGGTGGATCCATGTTTCGTCCACGGTTAAAAAACTCCTCCATATTGTGATTAAACAACGCCAAACCTTCCTGTGAAGTTGTTACACGATTGCGTTTGTGGTCGACTGTGAGCAAACGCGGCACCCATCTTGCGGAAAGCTTTCTCATGCCCAAGTGATCATTCAAAATTGAAACCACTGAGCCATGCGAGATGCCTATGGCTTCCACAATCTCTTGCACTTTTAATCTTCGGTCGGCCAACACCATATCGTGAATTTTTTCGATTGTTTCGGGTGTAGAGACCTCAACTGGGCGTCCAGGACGTTCGGCATCTTCAGTGCTTGTACGGCCACAACGAAATTCAGTAACCACTTTTTTACCATTGAAATCGATGGTGCAGAGTCCCCATAGTATTTATCAAGCTTAGCCTTGGTCTCGGTAATGGTTTTTTTTCGCAAAAAATAATGCTTAAAAAGCACACGAAATTCACATTTTTCCATTGTTTCCTTAAGTTACTGGATAGTCTGATAAAGATAGCTGTAAAACACAAACTGACGCAGCAAGTTCAAATTTTGATAGGAGTCAACTGACAGATGCCTGTTGACAGGAGTAGTGTTGCTTTTTCAGTAAGGAGGTTAGAAATTCAAAAAGTCACGGACTTATTGACCCGCCTTAGTATCTTGTATTTATATTATTTACATTTTATATTAATGTGTTAATCTTTCTGTAAATTTAAGTTACACTTATATCTTGTGGTTTGTCCACAGCACACGCAACAGCTGCGTGCCCTTGCCCAGAGAGAGAGTGCTAGTTTATTTAACAATTTACTAATTTTAATACAGTTTTATCCACTTATCAGACACATTTAACATATTTTATGATATAATAATATAATCACTAACCATACTTAAAATACTTAGTACATGGGTAACCGAGCTTTGCTCGGAGTATCTAATAAATTTAAATAAATAAAAAGAATAAAAAAAACCTGACTCGAACCCACCACATTCCGAATTTTCGAACAAAGCAAAAATTATACTTAAGTATACCAATCTGCCAATCGGACTGACATAACAGACTCGAAATTATTGACATATTATGAACACGTTGCATGTTGCAAGACAAAAGAAAAAACACATGTACCTACTCGTAGCTTTAAAATGCGCAGTTTCACAGACAGCTAGATCGATTTTTCTCCCCCAAAACACTCTGCACACTAAATTTCATGGTAATACTCGCAGCCGATTTCGAGATTATAAATTGTAAGATAGTAACACTATAAAAATTGCATTATCTTTAAAGAAAAAATATAATTTAACCCTTCAGTTATACATACGACACTGGACGACAAGATTACTTAAATGTATATGAAAATAACATTTTCATATCAATAAACATAGAATGTCTTATGTATATATAAAATTCTCGTGTCACAGTGTTTGTCACAACAGGGGGGTAGGGGGTACAGCTAGTGTAAATATGTAAATAAACCTGCCTGAAAAGTGTGTTTGGTTGTACATATTTCTAACTCAATGTTTTCTAGCAAAGTTAAAAAATGCATAAGAGCAATGATTCTGCTGGTCGCAGGCCTAAAGACCTTTAGAATGTACTTTAAAACATATTGATATAACATGAGCCAAGTCTAATAGAGCTGTTTTAAATATTTCAGGAAGATATGGAGAACAAACCAATAATTGTAGGTGACAAGGAGGTGGACCTCAACAAAATATTCACACCAGCGCCTGATGCTGAGGAGCATATCATCAAGAAGGATCGCAAATTTGGTAAGAAGCATTGAATTGAATAATATGGCAGTTATTAGTTTGTTTCAATTATCAATAATGTAAATAAATTAGTCCGCTAGTTATTATTTATTTATTATTTATTTCCCAAAAAATATGTCTCATTATTTCTCCATAAATATTCCAGAAAAAACGTTCGCGTCATCGGCTTTCTACGTCCCGGGCGTCCACCCCACGGTGAAGGAGCAGATGGACCTCGCGCGATCCATATCCAAGTCGCTCTCAGACTCCAGCAACAACATGAGTAAGGGCCAAAGCATGTACGTCAACAGAAAGAAACGCTCCGTCAAATGGGTGCACGAGGGACGAGGTGAACCCATCTGTTTTATTTTTTTACATTTACACACACACACACCTCACATGCACATTGAAAATACACAAACACACACCACATACACTAACATACGCTGTTCTTTAGCCTTCCCTTCCCTTCTTCCTTTAGCCAATGTAATATTTTGAGACTCTGTCGTCTTCCATGTCATAAAGCATATATATATATATATATATATATATATATATATATATATATATATATATATATATATATATATATATATGAAGGAAAGAAAACAACCACGCAAGTGAAATGAAATATATAATTAAAAGGAAAGAGCGTAATTGAAGTTACTATGATTTACGTAGACAATGATTAATATTAGGATATTTTAGAGAAGAGCCGAATGCCCAAAAAACGAACAAACATTATCTGTGACCACGCCACTTTTCAAAAACTTCAAGCACTCTTAAAACAAGAAAAACTAAAGACAAAAAACTTTACCTAGCGGAACTCCAACTGTAAGTCCTTGATGTGATAACAAAATAATAAGCTTGTTATTACGCACACTTTACAAGTTTTTAAAACTAGAATTATTGAAATAAATTAGTAATTATTTAATGTATTGAGGCAATTTATAAGATTTAAACCGATTCAAAGTATTGCTATCTAATGCCTTAAAAATCCTTAAAAATCTTTAAAAGCTTTAACATTCACAGTATTTGCACATTTATTTTGATACAATTTGTTTTAATAAATTGGTTTGGTTTGGTAAATAACTTAATTACAATTTGGTTTTAGTGACAACACTTGCACTTTTTTTGTTTACAAAAATATGTTTTTATCATAACTTCATAAGTCTTGAAGTTTTAGGGTCCGCTTACACCGAGACGCTAACTTTTTTCACTACTCAAGAAAGCAATACTTTTGCAATGAAACATATATCTTCTTGAGTAGTGAAAAAAGTTCAATTTTAAATCGATATCTTAAAAATGCAGCGCCGCATCTCGTTTTGAACTGACGTGAACTGGTTATCTGAAAGTTTATAAAATAATATAAATATAAAATGTAATCACAGTAGGTATGATTTACCATTGGATTTTAAATTATAATACTATATATATATAATAAATATAATAAATTATAATACTATATATATATAATATAATAATACAGTCCTAAATAATACAGGTTTCAGGACTTTTTATGAAAACATGCAATGTTATACTGTTCATTATGTAACTTTCAAATACATCTGTATATCAAAAATTAAAATGGCGATAGGTACTTATTTTAAAATAATATATTGACGGCACGTTATCTTTAATTTCCGCAGCCTCTCCAAAGCCCTTCCGTAATAATACTGAAAATAAGCCGAAAATCTGCAGTGGCCAATTGCCCACTTACTACGGTAAATACGGCAAAAAGAAGCCAATCGCTTGCTCTTACATCGACGAGTGATTAAACCACACTTCTTTCATAAGTTTGCAAGTTTTAAGAATATGTATTGTTATTGTGTTTGCAACCGTGTGGAGTTTATGTCACTACAAAATATATCATAAAAACATTTTCATAGAACACTTATCTACTATTAGACGTTTTATTTTCAATACTTTTTTTTTTCAAAGACAAGAAGTACTTTTCTAGGCATTAGTACTTTTATGTCAAAGAATTTTTGGCTATGTTCTAAGATAGCTATTAGCTAAATACTCATTTAATTCATCTTACATCGGTAAAAAGCATTACGTGTGCCTCATGTTGTATGCTATCGATAGATTAGTGAGATGCATTGATTTATTATTTACATATTTGTTTAGTTGTATGACGATGGTAACCTATACGAAAAAACATCAGAGCATTATATTTTTACTGCACATTTGAATTTTTTTGACCTGTTCGTGGTTTGAACAATCTGCTCCACATGCTCTATATTTTTTCGAAAAAGTGAACGCAACGCAAAATTTTAAAATGTGTGTTGCTTGCTGAAAACAGCTTGCTGAAAAATATGGATAAGATTTGTCATTGTTCTTGGTCTTCATAGAATGTGTCGGTTATTTTCAGGTCGCAACACTTCGAACACGTGCTCAACACCGTCTCCGGTGGCCAACCACGACACGCCGTATCGTCCACCATCTAGCTTGCGAAACCAGAAAACTTACCCCAAGCCGGCTCTCAAGCACACGAATCTACCAAAAATGGAGCCATTCCCGCTGCAACCGCCGACAATATCAGTCCAGAATGTGGATATCCTAGTGCCTATAGCTCCGACCAAGTTAAACGATGTATACGCCTCCCCCATCAGCCCCCGCTTCCCGCTCGTGTCCGGTCCAAACTTCAACGTCGCGCCGCGGGGCTGGGGTGACATGAAGGATTACTACCGACCCGTGACCCTAGATGGCGTTGGCAAAGTCGCAATCGCGTGCACAGATTTCTAAATATATTTCTTATTTTTAGGTAACATATTATTATTATTGTTTCTGGAGTGATGATACTCAACTAGTGTAGTAGTTTATGTGAATTGTGAACGAAATATATTATTGAAATATCTCGAATCAAAAGGCGAAAAAAGTTTTTTCAAAATTTTAATTAAGTGTACCTAAGTTTAGTTATGTTTAATACAAATTTATATGTAGTTCAATAAATATACAATTTAGACACATAATAGTGCAAATGTAAGACATCTTATAGTTACCAACTACAATCACAAATTCACAATACTCTCCTTTTTATATTACGCCTTAGGGGCTTAGTCGACACTGCATACTGTTTTTTGGTTAAGTCTATTTTGCTTGGATACAGGCCGATCGCCGATTTCACTTATAGCGGTAATGTTACTTGCATTAAAAATTGCATTTAAACTGTAAATAGAATAAACCTATTAACGTAATATTGACACAGTTTCTTCATTTGCACTATTGTCTTATAAGTTTGTCCAGTATATACAATAAGATATTTTGCAATTACCTGTCAACTTCTCTATGGGTGATAGAGCAAGTTGATCAAGAAATACTTGGTGACTATATTTTGAATTTATAAGCATAAAATACAACGTATAATATTTTTACATTATAGCTTTTAGAAAGAAAACTATAATTTATAATTCGAATTGTAAAATTTGACAATGAAATTAAAATTTGGCAAATCGTAGACTCTATAACGAGAAGAGTCTCAAATAAATCATTTATTATCACCAAGTACAATTTTAATTGGAAAACTACAAAGAATCAACGATATTTGTAAATGTAATTTTTATTTTACTATCCGTATTGTAATAAATAGGAATATATCAACTTTTTCGGCATCAAAAATAGAAAAGCATTTATCAATTCATTCAATAATTTTTTTCGAAAATGCGTTTTGACTTTAATATAGAACTAGTCATATTTTGATTTATATGTGTTTAATTTACAATAATTATAAATTGATGTTGCATTAACTATATTATGGAATGGTAGAGTCGGTTATGCATCGCCATCTAGCAGTGAGAGGCGGAACGTTGTTTAAAATGAGAGCGTTGTAACTTTGTAAGTAAGACATGAAATGGACAATAATTTAAATTTTTGCACATATTATTAGAGGCTAAAATAAACTTCAGTTTTAAAACAATAGCCAATAAAAAATTGATTAGTAAATTAATATCTAGATATTATTTATGAGCTTCGACTTCCCATAGCGCTCAAGCTCTAGTTTCTTTGTGAATAATCCTAAGGCTATTAGGATGTGTATAAGGCTAGGTCATAACCTAGAACAAGGTATGTACACAATTCATATTACCATATCAATGAAGGTTCTAAAATATTATATACATTATATTTTAGAACCATATATTATACATTTTGGAATTTGTCCACACTAAAAAGTAAAATATTTTAGTGTAAAACTTTTCAGCTAAAAATAATTTAGCTGTAAAGTTTTTGGTATTCGGTAGATTATTTGGTATATTTGGTATTTTTAAATGTAAAAAATATATTAAAATTACCTTTTTAAATTCGCTGCGTTATTAATCATTATTGTGAAACGCTTATTGTAAAATAACCAGAAAAACTATATTAATTAAATTTTATTTGCGTTCGTATAAGGTTCGGTAGTATTGTATGACAGGAGATTTAATAAAATAATGGCTGAAAACTGACAAAATCAATTCGAACATTGCCAACAATCTGTTCAATTTTGTGGTGGTCTTTACTAAAAAACTTTGTTTGGCATTTTTGGGTGGGCATTTAGGTAAATTATTTAATAAAACCATAAAGAACTGCACGTATTAACCCAATAAGGAGTCAGTTGTACTATTTAGGCCAAAATGTGGACACCAAAATATATATTATAGGCCCTGGTTCCTGGGGCTGAGGCTTCAATTAGCCTTTCTATTACAATCAAAACTGTACGATGCAAACCATCAGCTTTTATCTATACCATTTTGGTACAGATTGCAGATGACTGTGGCCTATACTCGATAGGGATGCAAAATAAATAATACAATAGTCATTACAACTTTTTTTTTATCCAAGCTCAACCACAAAAGTTTTTCAGCAATCAGCTACACACCTGCCTCCAAGCAGCTTTTTAAAACTGTAATTCGAAATGCAGAAAACCAAAACAAATTTACAAAAATAGCTAGTAGATTTATAATATCATAGGCAACAAGTAAGTATAAAAGTACTATAATATCTATGGACGCTTCCTCACCACGTCAATCTGGTCCCGTGGTAAGTTCTCGAAGAACTTGTGTTACGGGTAACCAGACAACGGAAATATATGTAATACTTTTTATACTATACTTATATATAAGATTTTTATTATGTTATACGCAAATTTAATACACATTCATGACCCGGGCCACGGAAAACTTTTTAAGCTATTGCATAGCTTCTATCGCGGGCCTTAAGCGCGGGGACCGAATCCAGAAATTCCGTAACGAAAAAACCTCACGCTCGTCGTTTCAGTTCGGCAGTCTTCGACACGGCGTTGTGTGCGTGCGATTAGACGTATTGTACGACTCTACGAAACTCGCACGAATCGCGGTATCAGATTCGAAAAACATAACCCTCCTTCTGACGCAGTCGGATAAAAACTCAACGAACATTACTTGAACACCATCGCTTACCTATCATCGTTCATTTCATAAAATAATAAGTAGTGTTTATTTACCTACAATGTCTAGTTATAGGTACCGATTATACGTAGGGCGGCGGTAATCGCTTACCATCAGGCGATCCGACTGCTCGTTTCTTCGTTAATCTCATTAAAAATGTGCAAGCATTAATCTATATAGCATTAATGTACTACAACAGGACGCGGTCGTGGTCGTGGTCTGATTTAGATGCGGTTTTTTTTTTGTTTGTAAGCTGACGTGATCGAGAATGTTCTAAGCTTTAATTTTAAGCTTTCATCATATTCGAACTAATTGACAATTCGGGGTTTCTTTATTTTTTAATTTTGTTTATTCAATACTGAATTATGTGATGTCTTTGATAAAAAAAACTTATAAGAATCACGTTCGAAATTGACCTCTAGTATTTACATATAACCGAGACGTAACTGATTTATAGATAGTACTAAGGCGGGTCAATAAGTCCGTGACTTTTTGAATTTCTAACCTCCTTACTGAAAAAGCAACACTACTCCTGTCAACAGGCATCTGTCAGTTGACTCCTATCAAAATTTGAACTTGCTGCGTCAGTTAGTTTGTGTTTTACAGCTATCTTTATCAGACTATCCAGTAACTTAAGGAAACAATGGAAAAAAGTGAATTTCGTGTGCTTATTAAGCATTATTTTTTACGAAAAAAAACCATTACCGAGACCAAGGCTAAGCTTGATAAATACTATGGGGACTCTGCACCATCGATTTCAATGGTAAAAAAGTGGTTTACTGAATTTCGTTGTGTCCGTACAAGCACTGAAGATGCCGAACGTCCTGGACGCCCAGTTGAGGTCTCTACACCCGAAACAATCGAAAAAATTCACGATATGGTGTTGGCCGACCGAAGATTGAAAGTGCAAGAGATTGTGGAAGCCAAGCCAAGGATAGGCATCTCGCATGGCTCAGTGGTTTCAATTTTGAATGATCACTTGGGCATGAGAAAGCTTTCCGCAAGTCGACCACAAACGCAATCGTGTAACAACTTCACAGGAAGGTTTGGCGTTGTTTAATCACAATTTGGAGGAGTTTTTGCGCCGTTTTGTAACCGTGGACGAAACATGGATCCATCACAACACACCAGAGACCAAACAACAGTCAAAACAGTGTGTTTCTAAGGTTGAATCGGCGCCAAAGAAGGCCAAGGTGAGTTTGTCAGCCAATAAAGTTATGGCGACTGTTTTTTGGGATGCACGTGGGATAATCCACATTGAGTATCTTCAAAAGGGAAGAACAATTAATGGGGTATATTATGCCAACTTATTGGACCGCTTCAATGAGGATTTGAAAAAAAACCGACCTCATTTGTCCAAGAAAAAAGTTCTTTTTCACCAAGACAATGCAAGGGTGCACACATGTGCAGTTGCCATGGCAAAAATCCATGAATTGGGCTATGAATTGCTCCCACATCCACCCTATTCTCCAGATTTGGCTCCGAGTGACTACTTCTTGTTCCCAAACCTGAAAAAATGGCTCGGTGGAAAAAGATTTGACTCCAATGATGAAGTCATCTCGCAAACAAAGGCCTATTTTGAGGACCTCGACAAATCATATTTTTTGGAAGGGTTAAAAAAATTGGAGAAGCGTTGGACAAAGTGTATAGAGCTCAAGGGGGACTACGTTGAAAAATAAAATGATTTATTTATCAAAAAATCTGTGTTTTATTCCAAAGGTCACGGACTTATTGACCCGCCCTCGTAGAGTCAAAAATATTGATATAAAAAAATATTGAAACAATATTTCACGACGTAAAAAATTTATATAATTTAGAAATGCGCGGTTACCTAGGGATTAGACCAAGCTAGATCGATTTTTCTACCCCAGAGGGTAGAAAAATTTTGTATGTAGGGGGTCCTACATGCATAATTTCACAGAAATACTTGCATCCGTTTCCGTGTTTATGTAGATAATATCTACAAGATATACTCGTTTAAAGTATAAGGCTGGGACTATATTATGATCCGGAATACGGCGGGCCCGGAAAAATTCAGAGCATTGAAAATTGAACTCTGCGCTAATAAATTAAAGTTCAAATTCGAAATGTCGAGCGTCTAGCTGTCATATATGACATTGACATTTGACTCGACACTTCTGTGCTCGGTTCGCAGCTCTACTGTTTAAGCGCAGAGTTCTATTTTCAATGCTCTGAACTTTCCCCGGTCTGCCGAATTTCGGACTATATAGTTCCAACCTTAGATTATTATTTGCAGTTTTACGTTCAGTCAAGCTTTTGTTGCAGCTAGTACTTATACAGAGTCTAGATTATAGAGCCTAGATTTTGTAATCATGCGAATAACCACGCAAAGCTACATTATATAGTTCCTACTTACCAGTTGCTTACAAAATTGGCAATTTATATAATGCTTCAGTTAAGTATATTGTAAATTGTCATATAAAGCAAATCCTGTATCCAACTGATAGTATTATTTTAAAGCGGTATATTTAAAGTTATTTCAAATTTATTAGCTTTTTATCAAAGGCTTTCAGCTGAGTATGTGAAGATTTATACTTTAAATCTTGAAAACTACAACTAAGTATAATAGCTGCTAATTTGAGTTATACGATACGATACTTTTTCATTAGTAAATATTGACTATAGATCTCATCTATCTATGATATGTGTATAATAATTTCTGATAATTATTATTATTTTGCAAACAAAACATGCGACAAAGGTGACCGTCCGCGTCGCGACCATGGAGCAGATAATATAGAGTCGCGACTCGCGACTGCGTTACGAGGAATATTTTCACAAAATTATTTTCTTTGACTCCATGGCGCATAAATATACTAGAAAAGAGGAGTGTCTGTTGTGCTGTCTTGCTAACACAACTTTTTTCTGTAATATGCAACGTAGTGCTACAATAACATTGCGCTTATTGTCGTCTAAAAACTGGAAAGGTAACTAATGTGAAGCGGTAGGTCGTTTGTGTATTATAAGAAAAGTAAGGACGAAATACACTATACCTTGTGAGACACCAAATTTTATTTGTCTGCTGGATATTATAAGTATTTACTTAGGCAGTAACGTTTTACTTGTAAATTGATTCGATTATTTCTTTCATAACATCATGTGACTATTTTGATGAGTGTAATAAAACACAATCTTCTCTTTGTGTTAAAATTTGAAACCTATCAGCAAATGTAATAAGATGAAAGTTGAAACGGTCATTGTTAAATCATCAGCAAATTAAATCAAAATTGCAATCTTAGTCTAAATTATTGCCTTCTCGTTCATTATCACTAAGAACGAGAGAGATAACTTAATATTTGATCAATGATTAACTTTAACAGGCGTTGGTGAAATTGGCACATAAGATTACAAACAACAACAACAACAACAAACAGTAACCTGTTTAAAGGTCGGTAAATTATAAAAAACCCGACTACGAAAATGATATAGCATATGTTACCCGTCTATTTTTACGAATACGAAATTACGAAATTGACACTACAGATTATTTATATGAATTATTACATAAAATATACATACGTATACTTCTAAAATCATTACTCTTCCTTTTGGCTTCGCCGTATTGGAGAAAAAGATGTCGGCTAAATAATAAATAGGCAAAGAAAGAAGAGTAAAGATTTAGGACTCGAACATAGGGAAAGTTACTATCAAGTTGAATATGCTCATAAACATCATTTATCGCGAAACAGAAGAACTATAGAACTCCAGATTACTTAATTTACCAACGCATGTAGCTATTGTTTGTTTCGACTAATTGAGAATTGAGACCCTAGAAGACTTGAAAGCAAGGCCAAGACTCGCTGTTAAGTATGAACTTAGCTACCTTTGTGTGGTAATATTGACTGTTGGCAATTGGAATCACGTGAGGATTGAGGACGTAAGTGGAGCTGAGGAGGTGGGGACTGGGGAGGTAAGTGGAACTGAGAGGTGAGGAGGGAGGAGAACGGGTGAGGCTCTCGATGTATATTCGGAACTCACAGGTTACGCTGTGTAAGTATGATGAATTATTTATTATTATTATCCGACGACGACGTTTTAAATATTATGTGGATAATATTTTATGTGATTATCTGAAGATACAACTAATTTTCTATCGACTTCCAAAACACAGGAGGAGGTTATTAATTCGTGTGTATGTTTTTTTGTGTGTAGGTTACGAGATTACTCCGCCGTTTGTGGGCCGATTTTCGAAATAATTTTTTTATTGTAAAATATGAATTGGTCCCATTGTCACCAAATGGTATACCTGGTGATGGGATCCATGAGGAATCGAGAGATGTCCTCAAAATTTATAGGGACACCCATAGTGATTTTGACTTCTTTTGAAGTAACTCGAGCATATGCTACCAAAAACTGAAATGTGCCAAGGTATATACTCTGGATCTAAAAGCACTGAACGGCATTTCTCAATCTTTGAAGATATACGTTTAGAAATTTCAGCATTGCTTATAAAACTGCAAGCAAATGTCACTATTAAACAATCATCATCACCGACACCATCATCACACCTTTCACCATGGTATTATGTTGATATCTAGGTATTTCTCTTAGTCTTTTACACCGATATCGATTTCTTTGAACATTCACAGGTATCAAAAAGTGAAATGTTGTGCCAACGTATACCCTGGATCCAAAAGGACTGAATAGAACTCCTCAGTCTTTAAAGATACACGTTTGGAAATTTCGACATTGTTTAAAGAACTGCAAGCATTTGTTACTATTAAATAATAATCACTATTATCACACCATACATCATGATATTGTGTTGATATAGGTATTTCTCATAGTATTTTACACCAATATCGATTTCTTTGAACATTCACAGCTATCAAAAAGTAAAATGTTGTGCCAACTGCCAAGTCTGTAAACCAAGAACAATGACAATGGTATCCACGAGGTATCGAGGAAACTCTTATTAGAAAAGTTAATGATCGTTATATTTCTTACACATTTTTAATTTCCCCGCAATATTTCCTGTCAACACAATACCACAACAAATATTTATGAAAATTGGTCTAGCAGTTCATGCAATGAATGACCAAGACAAAAGCGGATTAATTTTTTGTTAAATATAGAAGATGATGACTAACTATGAACTAATCGAGACACGGCGCCGGTTTTTTGAGTAGATTTCATTTTAGAAATCGTGAGTGTGGGATCTCTTGCTACAACTAACTTCATGGAGGTGTTTTGTGCATAAATGCTTTTTTTTTTCTTTTATTTTCCAAAAATGAAAAGATACAATTTTACTACAATATAAACAGCATTTAAAACCACTGAGGTTTGTCCAATGCTGCATCTGTATGCTATAATTATTCGCAATTCTAGTATAAATACACAGTTGCTTACATTTTAGTATAATTTTTTTTGAATATTAAAACAGTTTGGAAACAGATAGAATTTCTTTACATGTTTTAGGCCTTCTACATTAGTGTTTTAATTTTAGATAGTTAAGTAATATGATTTTAATTTGCATTTTATTTTTTTTTCAGTTAAATTATTTATTACATCTGTAGGTAAATCATTATAAGACGAGGAGCTATGTAGCTAGTCATTCGCTCGCCATATCGGTTGCAGGCTCGAGTCGTCACTAGCCGGTTTTGTGCGACGGCTCGAGTGCGTACAGGATTCAGTTAATACTTTTAAACTTTCGTTAAAATATTGTTCTTTTAACAGGGTAAATTTAAATTTAGTAAATACTGGTAAAACTTTACAGTGCTTAAATAATTCATCATCATTGTTGACGAGTTTTTGGATTATATTCGGGGAAACTATTGATATTAAAATTCTAAGTTGTAAGTTGTAAATTTGATTTAAATAACTTTATAAAACCGGTCCGAGTACTTAATCCATAATTTATATGCTTATAATATATATATTACAAGTTTCACTTTAAAAGGAATTTTATGTTTTAAAATAATACTAAATTTAAAGTAATACTAGCCAGAAACTGTCTTAGTTTATCGCATACATTTTCAATATGATGAGTCCAGTTGATTTTATTATCTATTGTTATACCAAGGTATTTTTTGAGCTTACTTCCTCAATAGCTGGGCGTGAACACGAATCAACTCTGGTAAGATTTAAACAGCTATGGTCATGAGCAATTAATTTAGTATTTAGAGATTGATGCCGAAGGTAAGGCGACCTGATAAGTAATAATTTTGTTTTATTCGCATTCAGTACTAAGCCAGCATCATGAAACCAGCGTTGAATCATATCAAAGTCAGTTTGTAAGCGCTCAAGTGCATTGTTAGGGTCCTCGTCAACATACATCAGACACGTATCGTCAGCAAACTGATAACATGAACAGTATTTGAGGCAATTACCCATGTCGTTGACGTATGACAAAAAATGGGTAGGCCCCAGCACCAAGCCCTGGGCGGTTCCCTCATGTACTGTAATTTGATCACTGAGTGTGTTATTAATTTTAACATTAAATGACCGATTTTTCATATAGTTTTCGCACCATTTTAACATTGGACCCCTTATACCGCAACCACTTAGCTTGCATATAAGTTTTTTATGGTCTAAGGTGTCAAATGCCCGTGAAAAATCGATAAAAAGAACGAGAACAACTTTCTTCTTATCGAGATTTCCATGTGGTACCTTTCCCTTTTTGAAAACCAAACTGATTTTTATATAAACACATGTTTCTTGTAGAAGCTACGAATTTGGTTGCAAAAAAAATTTTCAACTATTTTATTAATAGCAGGGGAGTAGTGTAATTGGACGATAGTTAGAATAATCATTTCGTTTTCCTTTTTTATAGATAGGTCTAACGCATACTACTTTGAGTTCATCCGGATAAGCAGCGAAAACCACACTACTATTTATCAGATTTGAATATAATTATTTGAAGAATATCGAAATTGCCAATGCTGGATCCTCTCCTACAATTTTAATATCCAATGCCTTAATATTATCGACAGGAGTCGATAATATTGAGGCATTGTTTGTTTTAAGTGTTTTAATTATTTTATGTATGGAATGAGAATTTGCTTTTTTAAATAAAATACTGCAATCAACTGGTTTACTGTAACTAGCAGAGTTTAAGAGGTTTATTTTGCATTTAGGAACGATTGTTTTAACTGCTTTATCAAATTCGCTAGCAAAGTTCTCAGCTAGTTCTTTGGACGTGAGTCCTTATGAATCAAATGCTCTTAAAATCGCGTCGTCTACTGAACGCTTGACATGAACCATCAGTTGGTTTATTATCTGAAATATATTTTTTGTATTATTAAAATTCTCATTAATTAGATTAATGTAGTATGTATTTCTTTTATTTTCTAAAACCTTGTGTACTCTGTTTCTAAATTTATTATATTCTAATCTTAAAGCTGGATAGTATAGGCTATTTTTCCAAAGTGAATATAATTTATCCCTTTTTGCACATAGCCTATTTATATTGTCATCCATCCATGGGACTTTAAAATTTTTACGTGTTGTATTTTGCGGTTTTAAGTTGTATTTTTTTACAAACTGTTTAGCGTTATTGAAATAGTTATTAATAAAATTTAGAATATCGTTAGGGTTTTTCATATTATTTATCTGAGTCCAGTTTATCTTTTTAAGTTCCTCATAGTAATGCTTAAAATTGAAGTATTTTTCTTTTCGATCACACTGTATACCGCTAGGCGGAGTGTCGTGTACGCAGGTAAATATAATTGCACGGTGATCGGCCAGTACGACATCGAGAGCTGCAGCGTAAGGATCTGATGCGGGGAATCGCGCGAATATATGGTCGATGCACGATTTTGTTAATACATTTGATTTAAGTTCCACTCTAGTGTAATCAGTCATTCCACACATCACTCCACACGCGCTCAGTGTTTCTTTGTATGAGTCTACGTATGCTTTAATAGATTTAAGGTCAATATTGGTGTCACCAATGCAAATTAAATTCTTTTCACATTTAAAATTAGAGATGTATCTATCTAGTTCCTTTATAAAATGTGGCTTGTTTGTTGAAGGCGGCCTGTAGATTGCAGACAAAACTACGGTTTCATGGGATGGAAGTTTTAAGGTGCCTGTTAAGCTTTCGAATGTAAATGTTTTATATAGATAACAAGGAGTAAATTTTATGTAGTTTTTGGCATAAATAATAGTCCCGCCACCCTTTTTATCATTTCGTAGTTTTGTGTGCATGTTATATCCAGGTATGTTATACAGATGAGATATATTATCAGATATACCGGCCTCGGTAATTATGATTATGTCTAGAAGGTGTGAATTATTGTGAGCTATTTGCAGTAGATTTGCATAATTTTTAATCATAGATCTTATAATAATGTGCATACAAGCAAATTTAACATAACTTTTTAGAGGTAATGTTTGGACAAATTTATTGATTGAAGTACAGTTAAAGATTTCTTTTATATGCGATGACATTTTTATCTAAAAAAAAATTAGTAGGTACAGACAATTGATACGAGATGATAAAAAATAAATGAACAAAGTGGTCATTATATTATTTACGAGGTTTTTTTGTTAGAAAATTCTTTTTCAATTTGCATAATGTCATGTAGTGAACGAATAAGATAAATTTTACTGTTATTAGTTTTTCTGGCAATGATTACCCTCTTTACACCATACGAATTCAAAGAATGGTTTCAATTTAGTTTTGGCATGATATAAAACAGTTTTGATATGCTTCGTTAGGGCTTCTCTAATAATCTATCCTCGGCTTTATCCTTAGATATGTTAGTTTTGATCGAAGCAACAGGAAGACATTTTTCCTTTCCAGCTGCTATCCACTTCCTAGAGGCTTCTTTGGAATTCACGTCTAAGAGAATCACTCCGGGCTTGTCATTTTTAGTTGATAAGCACTTTGCTGATTGAATATCCCGGCTATTCCTATCCAGTTTCATAGCTAGGTTCTCAATGGTAGTGTTTAGGTTTTTAGCATCTAAATCTGGAATTCCGGAAACTTCTAGGGTCGAAGACAGAGCCTTTTGTTCGAATTTCTGCATGTTTTGTTCAAGCGTGGATACCCTCAGTTCAAGATTTTTATTTTTATTAAGTAAATCCTGATTTTTGTTCTCGAGCTCTTTGATTTTTTTGTCTTGATTTTTAATAGACGGCTCCAACGTACTTAGTTGATCACTTAGAAATTCCAATGACGCTATTTTGACTTCGTGAGATATGTTAAGTACAAGTTTACGTATGTCGATGCTATGATTAGTGGTGCCCGCTTCAACATCCTCGTCCTCATCATCGTCCTCGTCTGGAATCATGTAAGAAGTTCTGCGCGAGAGGTGCTTTAGGCAGTCTTTACAGCTCCATTCGATCCCAGGGAAATTCCGGAGAGTAGTCAGCTGCTTGTTGGTCAACTTACGCATACTGGGTTGGCATGAACAACCTTTTCACATCTTTCATTCCAATCCTGTGGATTTTTTAGTTACAGTTTTTTTGCACGTAACACACTTTTTAAGTACCATTTCAGGTAGAATAAAAAAGTCAATAGTGATACTCTTCTAATATCCACACGCGATGACGTTGCGAATATGACTGAAAATCGACATTGAAAACACATGATTATACTAAAGTAGACGTAGCTCGCGACTTCGTGCGCGCAAAAGGAAATCTCGCGGGAATCACAGAAAAGAAAAAAATAAAAAATATATATTAAAATATAGAAACCGACTTCCAAAGGAAATTCTTAAAATCACTTAAAAGTATGAAATAATTCTTATTGTCGAAATAGTTCACCTTTTAAATTCTGCTAAAATGTTACAAATAGTAACTACTCAATCTTCTTATTTTTGAAGTCGTAATTTATGAAATATTATACGATATTTTTGAAATCCGTACAGTGGACTGAACGGACCATGTGTGACAAATCGCTTCAGTTCTCTCCAGAGCCACGGCCGTGCGGGCGTGTATCTTGCACAAGCGTAGTGAGTTTACAATTTATAAACACGACCGCGACCGTAGCTCGCAGCAAACTAGAACGAACTGATGCGATTTTTCCGTGTGTGTGCTCGAATCCGTTCAGGTTCATGGAAAGGGAGAGAAAAACTCAAGCACGTAAGGCAGAAACATATTTAACGTAGAGTGACAGTCGGGAGGGGCCAAAGAAACCTAATATCACGCAAGCTAGTAATATAGTAATGGTATTATGTATTCTGTGGGCCCTGCGGTACAAAGTAGCATAGACGGTATGACGTCACCGCCTCCTGAACGCGAAAGGCCACTTTAAAATTAAATGTCTTGGAAACTAATTGACGTATTGAAATAATTCCTTCACAAGTATTTTTATTTTCTACGGAGAATACAGAAAGTATACATTTAAAATTAGTAAACTGTCCATTTGTAAAATATACCTATCCTATCCACTTTTAAACTGGTTGTGTCCGCTCGGAACCCTATTTTGCGTGCAGGTAGTCTGCTTTCAGTAGGCACACTAGACAAGTTAATAATAATTACCCAATAAACTAATACCCAATAAACTACATATCAAACATCGCGAACACTCTTTAAAATAAATCCATATATAAATCATACTCGTTACTTATCATGTCACATGTGTGACAGAGTGACAATGTCCACGCATGGATTGCGAATCTTTTCATTCAAGTTCAAGGGGCACACAGTAAAATATAAAACGTTAGTTCGTACTCGGCAGCCGCGCGGCGTGCGTGTTGGTTAGTTTTTGTCGCGAAAATGTGCATTTAAAAACTTTTTATATGTGAGTATTTATGTTTTTTTTCCTGTGGTTCTTTATGGCCAGTAATGCCAATTAGTTCATTTCCATAATTAAAGTGAAATTCAAAAGGTTGAAGCGGTTCCCTCTTTTACTTTATTTAGAAAGTTAAATCAAAGTCGCCACGAATTCAGTGTTTCGAGTTTGTGCAGTGAAAAAGGTTATTGTGATGATACAATATTCATATATTTAATTTTTATCCGAGCCTGTTTGACAATCTTCTAGTGTCATCCGTCATCCGACACTTAGAAGATAGTGAAACGGTTTATTCGGAAGTCGGAAGTTTTGTCGCTGCTTAGGTACTTTATATCGAGCGACAGAGACGAAACATGCCAAAAAGCTATGTGACACTTATCGGTAGATTGTAAAACAGTTTAATAACTAAGTCGTAGCTAGCAGTAGTTAAGGCAGAACTCAATGGTACTACATGAACATTTTTAAGATCAGAATGACAGTGAAATCCATATAGGTAAAAAAAATTAATTAGGTACATAATTTGAATGCAAGAATAAAATATGTTTATATTTAAACGTGAGGTCGTAACAAAAGATGAGGAAAACATTAAAATTATTACCTTTGATATTCAATATCACGTTTTCATGAATATACAGGGTGTCCCAGAAAGAATGGATAATCCTGGAGCACCTAATAGTACCGCTATCAGGCCTTAAAATAAAAATACACAAAAAAAAATATTCGAAGTGGTGCCAAAAATATGAAGTTTTTTTTTTTAAATCGTTTTTATTGACCTTACTGTACTTTCATGTACACCACTGCTTTTGCAAATTAATGAAATTTGTTGCATTTTTGGTGTTATCTTATTCCTCATAGACCATACTATTAGAAATACAGTAAAAAGTATGAATATCTATTGTACTTTTTTGGAAAAACAAATATCTACTTAAATTTTTATCATGAAATTTGATAAATAAATAATTTTGACAAAGTTTGGGAGCCTTTCGTGAAAAAAAAATAGTATGAAGACCTAAGTGGCCAGCTGTTTCAAAAATATGCGCAATTAATACAGTTTACAAAATGGTATAATACATAATTTTATCTAAAGACAGATAATTAAAAAAAAATCTTATCTTGTCTTAAACGGTGACCACGACGGTGACAGGTGTTCTAAAAGAGCTCTTTTTACTGCAGTAAAGATCGTGTAATATCGGTATTTACTACAGGTAGTATTTACTACAGGCTCAGGAGCCTGGTATTTACTACCTGGCCCATGCTACCCATCTTTTGTTTATTACGAGACAGGTAGAGTGTGAGCGAGCGATAGAAGAGTTATGTTAATACATTGTACCTTTCCTCTCGCGACAGGGCACATAACATAGGCAAGTATTTACAATTAAGTACGTATATCGACTTGTTCGGTATTGCATGTGTACATTCCTGTTAGACTTCTCTGTAATTTTAAAATCAGTGTTATAACGACGACTCCTGGCTATATCATTGGACTCTTATTTTTGCTCAGTGATTTGGATTTTGTGTGTTGATTTTACGACGACTTGGCTTGTATCTGAACTAGTATTGTGTATTAAGATGCCATCATGCCACGTATTCAATATACGTCTCAAGAATACGCAAACATGCACTTCATTTATGGTGAATGTAGAGGCAAAGCAAGTGCTGCTGCAGCTCTTTATAGGGAAAGATACCCTACCGCGCGTCATCCAGATTACCGCATATTCATCAGAGTCTACAGGTGTTATTCTGAAGGTAGAATACCTGGCAGCGGCATTGGTGGTACGAGCTAGCTAATATCAATACACAAGATATTGTTACTGACGAAATTGTCCACCTCTAGACTGTCCACCTCTACTAGAGTAATAGCACGACGTACTGGAATCTATAAGACGACCGTGCACCGTGTACTGAAAAAAAAAATTTCATCCCTACCACATTAGACGCGTCCAAGCTCCACAACCGAGAGATTACAACGCAAGATTGTTTTTTTGTCGACAAAGGCTCTCAAACTTTGTCAAAATTATTTATTTATCAAATTTCATGCTAAAAATTTAAGTTGATATTTATCTTTCCAAAAAAGTACAATAGATACTTACTCATTCTTTTTACTGTATTTCTAATAATTATTATGGTCTGTGAAGAATAAGATAGCACCAAAAATGCAACGAATTTCCATAATTTGCGGCAGTAGTGTACATGAAAGTACAGTAAGGTCAATAAAAACCATTTTTTTTTAAACTTCATATTTTTGGCACCACTTCGATTATTTTTTTTGTGTATTTTTATTTGAGCGCCTGATAGCCGTACTATTAGGCACTCCAGGATTATCTATTCTTTCTGGGACACAGTTCTTCCACAACCTCAGTTGTGGAAGAACTGTATATTTGTTTGTTATTTCTGACCTAATGATTCCACATATTAGCACCAGCTGTGAAGATTGGAGCAAGTTTAAAATTAGTTTTTGGTTAATTTTTGTAGTGATAACAAAGTTAACCTAACCGGTGGATGTACTAGATAAGAAGAAGCGCGAAGCTATGACGATAGGCGGGACGATACGTGGAATTTGTGGAAACCAGTAATAGAAAATCCCTTTTAGAACTACCTTGTTATGTTGTGGATAATACCTAATCATAGAAAAGTCGAGAAAACAAAATAAGTATCAATCATTACGCAACATTTTTGCAGACTGATCACATATTATTTGATATCTCTAAATTAATCAAATTAGATAAAATCCTGTGTTCAACGAGGATTATGGTAATGATGGTCTTGTTTAATATGCAATATCCTTACCATAACCATATTAAACCTCATACAATAGGATGTTAGATAGTAGACCAAATTAGTTTGCCAATAAAAGCCAAAGGTAAATCTTGATTGCAGGTGTTGTCTAATATAATGATATTACCAACAAATATCTGACAATGACCGAAAAGGGATATGTTATACCTACGATACCGGACGAGATGAAGCAACAAGAAAACACGATGCTGCCGTTTTTAAAACAGGTAAAAACCATGCATTCCTAAGTATTGCTTCATATTTTTGTAAGGTACCTATTTACTATAAATGTCTCCCCTAAACTACAGTAAGAATTTGGATGTGGACTTCACATAAATAATATACCTAATGTAAAAATGGTTTTCATTTCTCATACTCGGAAAGTAGTGTTGTTTTGATCTGATTATTGGGTGGAAGATGCTGCTTTCCTTTCATAGGGAGGGAAAAACTCATACAAATTCATTCCGGCCCGAGGGTCTTCAAAACTTCAAAAATAGAACTGCTGTCAGCTGTGAAGAGTTGTATGTAAAAAAAACTATTAAAAAATGACATGACTTCCTAAACAGCCAATGTGAATTTAGCGCAAACTACTTTAAGCAGAATAAGCCGCGAGTGCCGCGACAATTACGCGGCGAGCGGCAAGTTCCATATTTAAAATTTAAAAAGTCAACACAAATTGGCGGGATACTAAAATCTGTTATACAGTAGGTATATATCTGTGACGGACTTTTGTGCTAAGATTTGAATTGAATGTTAAAAATGAGTTCAAGCGAAATATTGACACCAGATTCCATTACAGACGAGGCAAATTGTGTCATAGAAAATATTTTGCCAAAAATATCAAAAGGAAGATATATAAACACATACAATGATTTTATGAAGTGGCGAGAAGACAAGAATATAAAATCGTTTTCCGAAAGTGTATTTCTTACATATTTTAATGGACTGTGTAGCAAATTACAGCCTTCAACGGTATGGAGCCGATATTCAATGCTCAAGAGTACACTTAATGTAAAACACAATGTAGATTTGAAAATTTTCATAATTTAACACCATTTTTGGAAAAACAGTTGCAGGGGTTCAAGAGTAAGAAATCTAAAGTTTTCACATCTCATGAGGTGGATTTTTTTTAAATGATGCTCCTGACGAGATATATTTGGCAGTGAAGGTAAGATTACCTAAGTATTTATGGATTTATTCTAAATATGAACGTATTTATTACACAAATACTAAAATAATTACATGTTTTTCACAGATCATATTGATACTCGGTATAAGCGGTGCTTGCAGAAGCAGTGAACTCACAAATTTGACAATTAACGAATTGAAATTCAAGGCGATTTATTATTAGTCAAACTGACGAAAACAAAGCCAGCCACATATTGAGCGCTCGTTTATAGTAAAAGAAGAGTTTACACAAATAGTAAAGAAATATCAAAAAATGAGACCTAGTGATGTAAAAAGCGCTTTTTTTCCAACTATCAGAAGGGAAAATGCTATAAACAAGTGATCGGTAAAAATAAAATCTCAGGTATGCCGAAGCAGATAGCAACATATTTGAATTTACCAAACTGTGAGCAGTATACCAGACACTGTTTTAGACGAACTTCAGCGACACTTTTAGCCGATTCTGGGGCAAACATGACTACGTTAAAAAGACATGGAGGCTGGAAATCCAGTACAGTCGCCGAAGGCTACATAGAGGATTTAGGCCAAAATAAAACTAAAATTTCAACCAAATTAACCGAAACTATAAAAATACGCCCCAATTCGCCTCTGCCGACAACTTCCAGGGAGTGTCCGCGATGGAATCCATCGTCTGATAAAATACCAGAGTCTCCTACTTTTACAGAGATCCAGAACAGCCAAATTTCTCAATATATATCAAACAGCATAAATATTCCAAACAAAAATGTAACTTTTAATTTACGAATTGTCCTAATTTGACTATTAATTTTAAATAGGCACTACTAATATATTATTATCAATAAATAGTTTAGATAAACAACAAGTTATATTTTCCTCATATTCTAAATGAAAAGTAGTGTTTGCCACGGGTAAAAGAATCAATTCCTAATCTGACTTTACTCTCTCGGACTCGCTGCGCTCGGGCGTCTAACTACCTCGGGAATTGATTCTTTTCAACCCTAGGCTAACAATCTTCTATTTATTTCAATGTAAACATACAAAATTATTTATAGAAAGTCAGAAAATTAAATGTACCACCGGTTCACCCCAAACCACGGAGAAGAACCGGTGGCGTAAGAAACTCGCGCAGCCCGCCGCCTTTGAGCAAAAAGATGGGATATATTGTTATTTTAAAATATATTTATTAAAATGTGATAACTGAATCTATTTAACAAAAGTCATAATATATAAGTACATTAAAGCAGCCTTGTAGGGAGCCATCTTATTCCCAATGCATAGGTGTATATAATATAATATTGAACTTTAAAAGATTTCCTCACTTTGCTAAGTTTCACCGGTTATCTAACTTGTTCTTATATTATTTACAATCTAGTATCTAACCACTATATAATTAGGAATACAGTGGTGTTCACTAAGTTTATTCTAATTTTTCTCATCATTAAAATATAGTACATTGGTTTGTACTTGCATAACATTTGGCCAAATACATATTTTGTTATATTTGAATTTATAAGTAAATTATTCACATTTAACCAATTTGACTGTCGTCGTAGAATGTCAAAACATTAAAAATAAGTGAAGTGTCGTAATGATAATCTTTGACTAGTTAAGGTAGGTCATTTATATAAACACACCGGCATATTTAGCGGAACACAAAAAAAAGGTCCATAATTAAAAAACTATGGTTTTATTTTAAAATCTACTTACTACATTTATTTTATTTAAAGTTTCATTTGTTTTACTTAAAATTATATCACATTAAGAACAGATTTTGCGAGTAAAGGCTATTTATGAAAAATTGTACATTTTTGAACTTTTCATATAAACGGGAAAAGTGAAAATTAATATAAAAATAACAATTAATTAAATTAGAAAAATGGTGATAACGAGGGCGGGTCAATAAGTCCGTGACTTTTGGAATAAAACACAGATTTTTTGATAAATAAATCATTTTATTTTTCAACGTAAGCCCCGTTCCCCTTGAGCTCTATACACTTTGTTCAACGCTTCTCCAATTTTTTTATCCCTTCCAAAAAATATGATTTGTCGAGGTCCTCAAAATAGGCCTTTGTTTGCGAGATGACTTCATCATTGGAGTCAAATCTTTTTCCACCGAGCCATTTTTTCAGGTTTGGGAACAAGAAGTAGTCACTCGGAGCCAGATCTTGAGAATAGGGTGGATGTGGGAGCAATTCATAGTGGGATTCATGGATTTTTGCCATGGCAACTGCACATGTGTGCACCCTTGCATTGTCTTGGTGAAAAAGAACTTTTTTCTTGGCCAAATGAGGTCGGTTTTGTTTTCAAATCCTCATTGAAGCGGTCCAATAAGTTGGAATAATATTCCCCATTAATTGTTCTTCCCTTTTGAAGATAGTCAATGTGGATTATCCCACGTGCATCCCAAAAAACAGTCGCCATAACTTTATTGGCTGACAAACCCACCTTGGCCTTCTTTGGCGCCGATTCACCCTTAGAAACACACTGTTTTGACTGTTGTTTGGTCTCTGGTGTGTTGTGAAGGATCCATGTTTCGTCCACGGTTAAAAAACTCCTCCATATTGTGATTAAACAACGCCAAACCTTCCTGTGAAGTTGTTACACGATTGCGTTTGTGGTCGACTGTGAGCAAACGCGGCACCCATCTTGCGGAAAGCTTTCTCATGCCCAAGTGATCATTCAAAATTGAAACCACTGAGCCATGCGAGATGCCTATGGCTTCCACAATCTCTTGCACTTTTAATCTTCGGTCGGCCAACACCATATCGTGAATTTTTTCGATTGTTTCGGGTGTAGAGACCTCAACTGGGCGTCCAGGACGTTCGGCATCTTCAGTGCTTGTACGGCCACAACGAAATTCAGTAACCACTTTTTACCATTGATATCGATGGTGCAGAGTCCCCATAGTATTTATCACGCTTAGCCTTGGTATCGGTAATGGTTTTTTTTCGCAAAAAATAATGCTTAATAAGCACACGAAATTCACTTTTTTCCATTGTTTCCTTAAGTTACTGGATAGTCTGATAAAGATAGCTGTAAAACACAAACTAACTGACGCAGCAAGTTCAAATTTTGATAGGAGTCAACTGACAGATGCCTGTTGACAGGAGTAGTGTTGCTTTTTCAGTAAGGAGGTTAGAAATTCAAAAAGTCGCGGACTTATTGACCCGCCTTAGTAATATCGCGTATTTCCTCCACGTCCTCTTATTAAATTTCTACCCGTCTAGGCATACTGAGAATGATGTTATCGATGATCTCCTGTGATAGTCTCCACCATTCCTCAACTACGGCGATTCGCAGTTCACCCACGTTGGCAGGAGCTGGAATTCTGGACTTAACTTTTCTTTTCAGCAAGTCCCAAACGTGCTCTATTGGGTTCATATCCGGTGATCTCGCCGGCCCCTCCATAACAGTGATATTCATATCATTAAGATAAGCTTGAGTTACCCGAGCGGTATGCGGCCGAGCATTATCCTGCATAAAAACAAAATCGTCACCGATATATGGGGCAAACGGTACGACATTTTCTTCTAAAACTTCTCTGATATAGCGGTCTGCAGTCAGACTCCCTCTGTCAATCACTACCAAGTCTGTGCGAGCTCTCAAACAAATGCCCGCCCAAACCATTATTGATCCACCACCGTATGCAACTGTAGTTTCAAAATTTGTCTGAATGTATCGTTCTCCTTTGCGTCTATATATTCTTTGCCTGCCGTCAATTTGATTTAAGAGAATTCTGCACTCATCACTAAACAATAATTTACTCCATTGGTCCGCGTTCCAAAGTCGATGTTCCTGAGCAAAAGTTAACCTGTTTCTACGATGATTTACCTTGAGCCTTGGAGCCTTGGTGGGCACAAATGAACCCAAACTAGCTTCTTCGAACCTTCTTCGTACCGTACGCTCACTTACGGTGACATCCTGCACTGCTTCTAACTCATATCGGGCTTGGACGGCTGTCAAACGGGGGTTCCTACGTACACGAAGCCGAATGAAACGATCATCCCTACTCGAAGTGCGTCTTTTTCTGCCTTCTCCTGCTCTTCTCACATAAGTACCGGTCTCTCTGAACCGTTAGATACTGCGATGGATCGTTGAAACTGCTCGACGAAGATCTCTGGATATCACTCTGTAGGTTTGACCATTTCTTCGCATTTCGAGTGCCCTGGCAATCTCCGTTGAGGCTAAGTCAGGCATAATTCAGTACTCAACTCCAAAAAGATACGCGATTAAAAAAAAAACTAACAAAAACAGTATTTCAATGAAATTTTAAATCAAACTCAGAAGGAAGAAATACTCGAAATTCGCTCCAGATAAGGTGTATTTGAATAAAATTAAAACAATTGCATAAAATGTGATGTTCACTTGTTTTCTTAATTTGAAAATATTTCTTTTTAAATTAAATGACGTATAAACCAGCCAGCAACCTTATATGATACTGATATCAAACCTTTACTAAGGCGGGTCAATAAGTCCGTGACTTTTTGAATTTCTAACCTCCTTACTGAAAAAGCAACACTACTCCTGTCAACAGGCAACTGTCAGTTGACTCCTATCAAAATTTGAACTTGCTGCGTCAGTTAGTTTGTGTTTTACAGCTATCTTTATCAGACTATCCAGTAACTTAAGGAAACAATGGAAAAAAGTGAATTTCGTGTGCTTATTAAGCATTATTTTTTGCGAAAAAAAACCATTACCGAGACCATGGCTAAGCTTGATAAATACTATGGGGACTCTGCACCATCGATTTCAATGGTAAAAAAGTGGTTACTGAATTTCGTTGTGGCCGTACAAGCACTGAAGATGCCGAACGTCCTGGACGCCCAGTTGAGGTCTCTACACCCGAAACAATCGAAAAAATTCACGATATGGTGTTGGCCGACCGAAGATTAAAAGTGCAAGAGATTGTGGAAGCCATAGGCATCTCGCATGGCTCAGTGGTTTCAATTTTGAATGATCACTTGGTCATGAGAAAGCTTTCCGCAAGATGGGTGCCGCGTTTGCTCACAGTCGACCACAAACGCAATCGTGTAACAACTTCACAGGAAGGTTTGGCGTTGTTTAATCACAATATGGAGGAGTTTTTTAACCGTGGACGAAACATGGATCCATCACAATACACCAGAGACCAAACAACAGTCAAAACAGTGTGTTTCTAAGGGTGAATCGGCGCCAAAGAAGGCCAAGGTGGGTTTGTCAGCCAATAAAGTTATGGCGACTGTTTTTTGGGATGCACGTGGGATAATCCACATTGACTATCTTCAAAAGGGAAGAACAATTAATGGGGAATATTATGCCAACTTATTGGACCGCTTCAATGAGGATTTGAAAACAAAACCGACCTCATTTGGCCAAGAAAAAAGTTCTTTTTCACCAAGACAATGCAAGGGTGCACACATGTGCAGTTGCCATGGCAAATGGGCATGGCAACTGCACATTGGGCTATGAATTGCTCCCACATCCACCCTATTCTCAAGATTTGGCTCCGAGTGACTACGTCTTGTTCCCAAACCTGAAAAAATGGCTCGGTGGAAAAAGATTTGACTCCAATGATGAAGTCATCTCGCAAACAAAGGCCTATTTTGAGGACCTCGACAAATCATATTTTTTGGAAGGGATAAAAAAATTGGAGAAGCGTTGGACAAAGTGTATAGAGCTCAAGGGGGACTACGTTGAAAAATAAAATGATTTATTTATCAAAAAATCTTCGTTTATTCCAAAAGTCACGGACTTATTGACCCGCCCTCGTATTTTATGTTCTGCTAAATATGCCGGTGTGTGTAGATGAGAAAAAGAAACGAGCCTAAAATGTACCCCAATGGCACACCTAGTTCATTTTGGTCCCAGTAGACCATAATTATCCGTAAACCCTTATACCATAATGGTACCAATGTAGCTCGCTTGACACAGTCAAAGGCTTTGGATAAATCACAAAAGACACCAAGTGTATGCTACGATCCTTCCCAAGGCTCAAGTATGTTGCAAAGAAGACTGATGCCTGAACCTGTTGTAGTCCGACATTTAGTAAACCCGAATTGATTACTATGATGTAATAAGTTAAAGTGAACCTTGTGAAAATTGTGATTTCACAATCAGAATGAATTTTCATTCAAGATTATTTTCTCGAACATTTTACTGAAAGTCGGTAGTATCGATATTGTTCTGTAATTAACTGAGTCGGACTTATTCCCAGATTTGAAAACAGGCATTACCTTACTATGTTTTATTAGATACACACAATTCCAAATACAAATATCGAAAACTAAGGAGCAAATATGTCAATTATTGATTTTGATTCTGATAAAATAAATTATTGCGATTTTGTAATGATATTATGACTGATATTTTTATTAAAATTGACATCATATTCCTTGTCATATTGTCTGAGTATTTTTTCAGCAACTGTAGGTGATGAGTTGTTTTTTGTAGTTGAGACCTGTAGGTTAAGTGATTTAATCTTCATCTGCTTACAATTTGACTTACAATAATTTATACACTTATCGCATTTATGACTGTCTGTTCTGCTATTTAGCTTCTGTCCGTGAGCGGTGTGGTGCTGTACATGATAGGCACCGGCGCCAACATAGCGTACCCCGGCGTGCTGCTAGAGCAGCTACGTCACCCTGACTCCGTGCTTCGCCTGACACCTGATCATGAGTCGTGGATCGGTGAGTGAGCTGCTGGCTATGTGCGGTGTGGTGATGTACGTATTCGGCATCGGCGTCAACATAGCGTACCCCGGCGTGCTGCTAGAGCAACTACGTCAGCCTGACCCCGTGCTGCTCCTGACACCTGACCACGAGTCGTGGACCACCAGTCACTTCGCCGTGAGCGGTGTGGTGTACATGATCGGCACCGAGCACGAGTCGTGGATCGGTATGAATGAAAATGAATTATATAAATGAAAATCTCTTTTAGAGTTTCAACTAACTCCCTAAGCCAATCTTCTGTCATCTGGTAGATGAGTACTACCTTAAGCCAGCTAGTTTTTTCTACTTTCTAACGTGCCTTTTACGTAGATGAATTAAATTTAAATATAAAACGAAAGGCTACCAGTCAGAAACAATAAATTTGTACTTCGCGGAATCTAATTCATTCGGAGGTGGAGTGTTCTCATAATTTATTTGTATTATAATGACGGCATGCAGTCACAATACAATTGTCAATAACATGTTATAAAAATAGCATAGTACGAACAAATTATGACAACCGTCAATCTGCTTATGAATTAGATTCCCCGATAGTACAATAAGGTAAATTCAAACAAAAACCGTGACGTCACATTGAATTTTACGCTTTAACACCACGTCAATCTGGTCTCATGATAAGTTATCGAAGAACTTGTGTTACGGGTACCCGTAGGCAATGGAGGTTTTATTTAATACTTTTTATGCTATACCTATATATCGGTTTAAAGACCTATTTTCATTCTCAAAAAAAAGATACCTATATTTAAGATTTTTATTATAAAATAACACAATATATTTAATACACATCCATGATCCAGGAACTCAGAAAACTTTTTGTTCCCTGGCGGGATTCGAACCCACGACAACCGGCTTGCGAGCCAACGGCTGACTACTGAGTCACAGAGGTCGTCCTAAGATTATGGAGCATAATCATGTATGTAGCAGCAAATTTGCGCCTGTAGGTACTTTGTAATTTGTTATTTGTGTTATTCATCCCACAAACTAACGAGATTCTCCATTCAGATTCAACTTTCGTTTGCCAGACTCTAATAATTGTCTTATTTATGTACCTATATTATTAATTTTTAAACAAAAAATAAACACCGTCTTCATGTATAAATTATGCCCTAAAAACAAAAAAAAATCCTTTCAATTCACCTACCAAATAATCAACTAGCTATATCCCTTACCCTATCTTGTCATATTTGAAGCCGGTACCAGCCACTGCAGAAATTGAAAAAAAATCCATTAATAAATTACCTAACGGCTGGTACCGGAAGACTGAGGAGTTTCGTTCGATGCTTTTGGTTCCAAGGTGAACTTTCACCCAAAATCTTGCAGTCTGGCAGTATTTGCTTAAATTATTTCGAAAAAAACGTAAACACTTTAGGTGTCCCTATAAATTTTGAAGAGTTTCCTCGATTCCTCATGGATCCCATCATCAGGACAACCAATGGTCATTTGTTGACAAAGGGACCTGAACTTACAAGCAAAACCCTGTACAATAAAAAAATAATTTTGAAAATCGGTCTACAAACGGCGAAGTAATCGCGTAACATCCATACAAAAAAACAGTCGAATTGTGAACTCCTCCTTTATTGTAGTCGGTTAAAAATAAAATATTTTAACGTGGGGATTTTTAAGCGCGCATCACGTAACAATTTGCAGGTTCAAGTTGACGCTTAGGCTGGGACATATGTATAGTCCGGAATCCAGAACGCCCGCGCCGGTCAAAATTCAGAGCACTGAAAATATAACTCTTGTGCTATTACTGCTTATTCTTCTTTAAAATGGCCTCCATTGTGCTATTATAATAGAGTTAAAAATGTAAGTTTCGAGTGTCGAGCTGTCATATATGACATTGACATTTGACTCGACACTCATGTGTTGGATTTTCAACTCTATTGTATTATCGCAGAGTTCTATTTTCAATGGTCAGAATTTTCTACGGCCTTCCGGATTCCGAAGCATTTACGCCCAGCCTTATCCGTTACTAATATTTTTCCAGCCTCAATCCTGGGCTTGGCGCTGATCACTGGAATCGTGGTGGCGCCATTCTCTCTGCAGAAGTTCGGGCGGCGGCTGACCAACCAGCTCAGCACGCTGCCGGTGCTGGCGGGCTGGGGGCTGCTGGTAGCGGCCAGGGCACCGCACGCGCTGCTGATTAGCAGATCACTACAGGTAGGTAGGCCCATGGGTTTTAGTCGGTAAAACTTCGGTGCAAGCACTGCGTGGAGACCAACCTTAGGCTGGGACTACATTGTCTGTAATCTGGAAGGCCGGAAAAATTCCGAATAAAGAAATCTGGACTAATTCAATAGAGTTTAAAATCGAACACATGAGTCGAGTCGAGTTATCAGATTTGACATTGTCTCTGAATTTTCCCCATCCTTACGGATTCCGGACCACACAGTCTCAGCCTTACACTGCGGACCTCCCCCCCCCTAACGAGTATGCGCATTGCATTTCCCTTTGTAAATAAACCCTCTATAATGGACTGTTTAACTCAATTTTATGTTATCGGTCAATCCGGAAGAAGCCTCGAACTACCTGATCGCTAGCTTAGGCCTTGTTATTTTTGGTGAATAACAGCTATTATTACCTACTATTTAAGTATCAACTAGATGATACATAGATTCTTGGTCTGGAAAAAAAATATGGACGCTATAACACCACGTCAATCAAAAGATCTTCGTGGTATCATCACATTGGTTTTTAAATACCTTTCTAATGATACCCCAGATTATGGGGCAGACGCGAGAAAAAACAACTGGGGATGTTACTTTAAGGTACCCCAACAAAAAATATTTTACGCGATTTTATTTTAGCACTTTGTCGAATACACATATGTCATATACATTGTTAAATACACATATACATGCAAAGTTTCACCTTTCTAGTACTAACCGTTTTTCTAAAATATAGATAATAATTAATTTTTCTGAAATACTTTTTTAAATGAATAAATTAGTAAATAAAGATTTTAAATTAGTAGTACGATGTTGTAAAACCTTTTCACCAAGTTAAAAAAAAAAAAGTAAACTAAATGTGACAATGCCATAGTACTCTATTCTGCTATAGTTTAAATCTATTTTCTCTCAAAACGAAATAAAATATCACCCAGTATAACTACTTAATACTTAACTTGCAATATATTCCTTGACATAGTTGCGTTTCAGTGACATAGGGGGCAAAGGGCCTACAGCAGTCGCTGTGATTGCCGCAATAATACACATTTCGATCATTTGATCCGCTGAATGAGAGGCAAAGATCAAGAATCTAAAAGAAATGGCAAATGGATTATCAAACAACAATTTAAAAATGTATAAAATCATAGTAACAGATGGTGCGCCAAATTGACTTCTAAATTTAACCAATTAGAACCAATGAAAATGACGGCCAATGATTGGCAAATATAGCCAATATTCGTTCATCAGTTAAGCACTGTGGCAATCATTTTGTTAAAATATCAATAGTATTTACAACCTAAGAAGTAAGAACCTAATAGTGGGGTTTTTAAGGGTCTTAAGTATAATAAATAACATAATATATGTAATCAAAAACCAACATGTTTGAAGCTTAAGAATTCAAAATTCACTCACTATGTGCATAGTGTTAATGGTAGATAAAAGATATTACAGGAGTATCTACTGTTTGCCATTTCGATTAAATTTTAAAACTGTTTTATAGAAAACAAGCTACATCTCTAACTTGTTCATTCTACGTAACAATTTGTAATTAAACAAGTAGGAATGCTATAAAATTACTGCCAGTAAGTCGATAGTTCTTGGTTCTTCTGATTTCTAATATAGGAAATCACCGTTTACTACTGTTAAAATATCTTATAATTATAAGTTATTTTAAGAGTAGTGGGGAGACCGAGCTTTGCTCGGAGTTTTAGTAGGATGAGAAAATAATAAAAAAAAAAGAAATCGCAAAAATATTCGTTTGACCAGGATTCCAACTCGATATTTGCCAACAAGGCAAAAAGTCCAACGCTCACCAAAATGCCAACCGAATTTGACACTTAGAAATCGTAATCACTCATATCATATTAGGCGACGAAAGAAAATGCACAGTTTCAGTTTCACACAGGGATAAGACCTAGGTAGATCGATTTTTCTCCCCCAAAAGGCCCTCCATACTAAATTTCATGGAAATACAGCTGATTCCGAGATTCCGATTATATGTACCTAAACAAGATTTGCTAGTTTAAGTATCGATATCATTCAAAATAATATCATCCTAGCCCCTAGGGCCTAGGTCATCCTTCCATTATATTATAACGCAAATATGTAAATAAAACAATGTATCCTATCCTCTACATACTGTTTTTTTTCTTTATTAAATAGTAACTGTTTACATTTTCAGGGTTTCGGGATGGGTATCCAAGCTGCGTGCGCACCAGTCTCCATAGCTGAGTACTCCGCTCCAAAACACCGTGGAGCCTTCCTCGCTACTATAGCGTTATCTTTCGCAACCGGAATGTTGCTAGCACATACCTTCGGAACCTTATTATATTGGAGATCGGCTGCCGTAGCCTGTGGCAGTTTCTACATTATATCTCTCATATTTATTTCATTATCACCTGAAACCCCACCATATTTGGCGTCAGTGGGAAAATTCAACGAATGTCGCAAATCCTTCCGTTGGCTTAGAGGAAACTCAGAGGAATCCGAGAAGGAATTAAATGTACTGCTGGAGAGTCAAAAGAACAAAGCTATCACTGCACCGAAAGAGTCTAGGCTAAAAGTGATTGCGAGTATATTTAGAAAGCCAGAGTTTTATAAGCCAACTATTATCATGATGTTTATGTTTGTTCTATTTCAAATATCTGGTATGACTGTTGTACCGTCCTACACTGTTCCCATGATGGAAGAGGTTACGGATAAAGCGATTGAGCCTTATACTAGCATGCTAATGGTGGACGTGGTACGATTCGTAACCGCCGTCCTTGGGTGTGGAGTTGTAAATAGACTAAATCGAAGAACGGTCCTTTTTATTGGAGTACTCATCAGCGTCTCGTCACTATTCTGTGCAGCTCTATTGTTGTACCTTCGGGACTTTGGGTATATTCCAGAGGAATACAAATGGGTTCCAGCTATACCGACATTGATGTACATTTTTGGAAAAACTCTTGGAATCCTAACAATTCCTTGGGCCATAGCAGGGGAAATATTTCCCCTACAGTATAGATCTTTAGGGAGCGGTATTTCTGGAATGTTTCTAGCGATCATGTTCTTTGTGGTAGTAAAAACTGCACCGACATCTTTCAGACAGATTGGAGTCAAGGGAACATTTTGTATTTATGGCTTGTGCATTGCAATTTGCGGCGCATTTTTATTCTTCCTCCTGCCCGAGACGAAGGGCAAGACCTTGTATGAAATTGAATGTCACTTCAAGGGAACTTATAAAACCCCTGACGTTTCGGATCCTTGTGAAAAAGACAAAATGCTGGAACTGAAAAAGGTGGAAGAGGGATGATGCTGACAACACAAAAAAGAGGGAAGACTTTTCAGCTTTAGGAGCTGACACCTTAAAGGAAAAAACAGATGGATAGGTACTGACCGAAATGAACTAATATATAGTATAACTGTCAATACACAAGTTATAAATTTAAGTTTGACGTAATTAATTTTGATATTAACAAATAAATATAAAACAATTTAAATATGTTTCTGAGATTTACATTTATTTTAATATAAATTATTTTATTATTGCCTATAATATAAATACAATAATAATAATTAATACAATATAACGGAACTACATCGCCGCATATCGCTGTCTCTGTAGCCGTTGAGAGGCTCCACGCTTTTTCGCTCTGCTGATGACAAACCGCGGAAAGTATTTTCAATATCTTGTAAGGTTCTATCCTTAGTTTCGGGTAGCATGAAATACAATATACTCAAGCAGAATGTAACTATACCAGCATACAGCAAATAAGTCGCAGATAGTCCTATCGCGTTCGTTAAAACTGGAAAACTTTTGACAGCTATGAAAAAGTTTAATGACAGTGCAAGGACACTGATGCCGCTACCTAAACCTCTATATTCTAGCGGGAAGATCTCCCCTGACAAAGTAAACGGTATTGATGATACACCAACAGTCAGTGAGAACATGTAAAAACCTATTAAAGCGAGAGGCACCCACTGATTGTCAAAAGGTAGTGTGCCTTTCTGCTTAGCTAAAACGTACATAGACTTCCCTACATATGACAGAACACAAATAGCGCCACTGCTGAATAGCAGCGTCCGCCGTTTCATAGTTCTCATCAAAAATACAGCTAATATGTTACATAATAATCGCTCTATATCTAAAGCCACCATCAAGAATTTGGCGTTAGCTTCTGGGCCTACTACTTTATGAATAATATCCATGGTGTAGGAACTGATAACGTTAATTCCAGCAAATTGGAACATCGTGTACAATAGAAACATAATAATTATGGGTTTGTAGAATTCAGGTTTCTTCAATGTAACACGTAAGTATCCGAAAAATAAAGAAACGCGTCTGCCAAAACCCACATTGTCGTCACTATCTATAGATCTTTTTATCATCTTTTGAGCGACTAACATGTCATTCCATTCTGTTTCCTGTTGGTCGTTCTTTCCTCTCAAATAGTAGAAAATGTCTTCAGCCTTGTCAAATTTTCGTTTGGCTATCAACCACGGGGGAGACTCTGGGTTGTATATGATCAGAAGTAAACTAGTAAATGTTACGAACGAACAGATAAGAGCGTTCTGCTGCCAACTGAAGTATGTTCCAAGTGCATGTGTGGATAGTACTCCAATGGTTAGCGACAATGATACACAAGTCAGGAAAGCTCCACGATTCCTTGGGTCTGTCATCTCCCCAATAATTATAGAGCCCAGGGGGCCCAGCATACCCATTGCCACACCTTGTAGAAATCTCGCGAATATAATGCTGGCAACATTTGTGGCTGTCACGAGGAGGAACCACCCAATCAGCACGGGTAAAATTGTCAGTAGATGTGACTTTTTCCTTCCTAACGTGTCCATGAGTGGCGTGATGATTATGTTGCCAGTGATTAGCGCGAACCCGACAATTGAAGCTGAAAAATAATGATTTTAATTTTAATAGCTTGCCAAACTCTGCTTAAAGATAAGCTTATCTCAACGTCATAAAAATAGCGCGTTCATTATGATCATTACGGCAAAGTTAAATCGAACAACTTTGAAATTAGGCCCTTCTAATACTTTTTTCCACAGTGTTTTTCTTCATTCTTTTATCTAAACCTAATGAGTGAGCGATGCTTCATAAATTAAGTATTTTGTATGAAGTGTACTAAAATTTTCACATTTTTTAATTCGTCAAACTAGTAGTATTTAGTAGATATGTCACACTCTTAAGCCTCTGTATGCCAGTGACCTTGAGCGTCAAGTCCCATACTAATTTTAGGCGACAAGGGCATATCGCGCCGACCGGAGAGTATTGAAATCGGATAAAAAATCGCTATAAATATTTGAGACAAAGTTTGCAAAAACTAAAACGGACTTCCCCTGAGTCCTGTCTTACTTGAAATACTGAAATAATTTTCACTCGTGTGACTTATGGAAGAAAAGAAAAAATGGTTTTAACTTTTAAAAAAAGGATGAACTTAGCTGACTGATTGAAACTGATTTTTTTGAATAAATATTTAAATAAAAATTTCAATTTAAAAAGGCAGTCCTCGGCTAAATATAATGCAGATTAACATATATTTTATTGGGATTTTTCAATACGACCATGACTGAGAAAAAAGGTTTTAAATAACTCCAATTTTCAGTTATATCGAGCGCACATCCCCTTAATAGGCTACTTGACCTTGTTTTATGTATGTCCTAAACGCTTCATAATTGTTTCATTACACACAAAAATAATATGACAATATTTTGAAACCTAAAAACCTACAAAAAAATATTTTAAAAATACACTTTTTAAAACCCGCCGAAAACACTATTCGCCAAGTTGGTTGATAGATTATCGGTGCTGTGACGTCATACTAGTACTATTTGTAATCTGTGCTATAAGTCCGTAGTAGTAAAATGACATATTATATAACTTTAAAAGATCTCATGAACTATTTATTTACAGAAACGTTTCACTACTACATATGCGTTTAGTGTGTTTGTGTCGTCATATCCTTCATCAGTAGAAATTAAAAACACAAATACATATTTTTAAATCAACTCTAACTATCAATCTTAAGTTTTTAATTTATGATATCGCTAGAATACGTTTTCCTAAGCCAAGTACTAAAGGAAATACTCCTTCAATGCATGAAATTATATGAGTCAAGTAGCCTATTTGAACGGTTAATAAAAGTAAGTGCGTTTTCCCATTATCCAATCCGATATCGGACTGAATGACAAAGATAGGTACTATTATGCTTTATATTGAAACCTTACCTGTCTTTCTCGTGGCTTTGTCATTATCGGATCGGTTAATGGGAAAACGCTTTTACAGATACATAAATAAAAAGTAAATAAAAACAGCCACGCGCGACTCGGACTCGCGCACGCAGTGTTCCGTATCAATATACTAATATTTTACATGTTTACTTATTATTTCGTTACTTTTGTACGAGTTAGCGCATTTTACCAATAAAGTGTCTATAACTCCTAAATTAACAAAGTAATATAAGCCGTTATAGTTTTCCTTTAAATTTAATGACACCATCATGATTTTTTTCAGATTTTACGAGCCAGCCGTTTAGCTTTTAGACGGTGGGGACGCAAATTTCAAGTTGAATATCTCGCAAACGGATAATATCTAAAACCAAAAATCGTTTTAGCAACCTCTTATTGTTTTTAAAAGACCTATCTATATCTAATGATACCACAAACAATGTGGTAGACACGAGAAAAATAAATCACCCACTTTACATGTAGGGGAGGTACCCCAATAAAAAAAATCACGATTTTATTTTAGCACTTTGCGTATTAAATACACAATATATCCAAGCAAAGTTTCATTTTTCTAGCACTAACCGTTTGGACGGTAAGGGAGCGTTCAAATATGACGTAACGTAATGTGGGGGGCTCTTGTAAAACATTACGATGCGTTACGAGTGGGGGAGGGGGGTTCAAACACCGCGTTACGTAACATAAAAAGGTACAGGTAAAAGGGGGCAGCTACTAAACAAATAAACAATAACATAGGAATTTGAGCGACTTTCCGGTAAATTTCGCTGCATTATGATGAAAAAATTTTAGATAAAAAAATGGTCACTTAGGTGTTACGTAACGTTTTAAAGTAGGGGTAGGTACACCTTACTTACCCTATAAGTAGGGTGTAAAGAACGTTACGGCGCATTATAATTTCAATAGTAATTTCTATAAGTAATTCTACACAAGTGTATCTTGCTTTCATTAGATACGGGTCATATGTGCCTAATAACTAGTCCGCCATCTTGGGTATGCCGACATATTGGATTTAGAATGACGACACTTAGCAGTATAGTCACATAGTTAACCATGCATTGTCAACTGAACTGAACGTGTATACAACATTTCAGCTCAATCGGTTGAATATATCTGATTCAATATTGATTTGAAAGATTTGAAGTAATATGAGGGTTAAGGGATAGATGGAGGTAGAGAAATATAACAGAATGGAAAAGAACTGACCGATCCATGACTCCTGGCTGGGCGTGACCTTGATGTGTGACTCCGGGCGGCGCAGGCTGGGGATGAGGATTGCGGAGAAGCCGATGACGCAGCCGTGCGCGACGATGTTGATGGCCACGCTGGCCGTGAGGAAAGCCTGGAATTTGCGGATAAGAATATAAGTTGTGGTAAGGCTGGGGAAGATGTGAAAGTCATTCAAAATATCATCTGTTACTTGCCGATAGATTAAAGCATATAAAGAAGTAAGTTCAAACTACCTCTACTTCAGACTTCAATATCTTCATATCAATAAAAATCTATATTGACGAGTCGAGTTTTTTAATATAAAGAGATGAAAAGTTTCAATATTTTGCAACTGTTGTACATCCAGTCTACATTTTAAATATTTTTTGTAACAACAAAAGAAAGGTAGAAAGTTGATCAAATATATTTTTTTATTATTAGCTTATCCATATTATCGTGCAATATGCTTATAGAGCAATCAGTTCTAAATGACCGTTTTACAATTGTATCTTATCAGTGGAATAACAATCAAGGATTTGTGGGGCAAACACTCGCGATAATGCCTCTTCAGTAGGGTTACGAAATATTATATTAAATATTAGTACGAAATATTAATATTAATTCTTTTAAATCTCTATATACTCAAACTTATTAATTTTGAAGTCGGTATCAGCCCAAACAATATCCTACAATATTTTATAGCATTCACGTTTAAATTTACTGGTACCGACTTTGAAATTAAAAAGATCGAGTAGAGAAATAGTTAAAATTTTAGCCGAATTTAAATGGGGAATTATTTAGAAAATAAATTTTATTTCATACTTTTTTGTGCATTTTTACTTTGGAAGGAGGTTTTAATTTTTTGTTTAAAAATAATAATTTTTCTCTTTTTATTTAAATTTATTATCTATATTATTATGAACACATTGATATCGGTGCACAAAACTCTGATGAGTAGTGAGTACTTATGTCATTATAATATTATGTTGGTGTTTCTTGTGAAGATGGTGGTGATGATGATGATGATTACTGTAAGTGGTATGATGGCATGTGCTTGCAGTTATTTATACAACGCCGCAATATCCAAACATGTATCTATAAGGACTCGGGAGTTCTGTTCAGTTCTTTTGGATCCAGGGGATACCTTGGTACAAAAGCTTACTTTTTGGTAGTATATGCTTGAAATACTTCAGAAAAAGTCGGAATAGGTTTGCGAATAGGTTCACATACGGTAAAGTAATGACTAATGTTCAAAGATATCCGTGTCAGCGTAAAATACTATGATAAGTACCTATTATATCATCATAATGTGATTATGTATAGAATTATGTATCAGAAAAAGTCAAAATCACGATATGTGTCCATATAAATTTCGAGGAGTTTCCTCGATTCCTCATGGATCTCATCATCAGGTCACCACTTTGGTGAAAACGGGACCACCGTTGATGACCACCTGATGACTTGGGATTAGATATTAGGTTCAAAATAATGAATATTATTTGCCTTTCAGGGCGAACACGGAACAAATTTACTTTATCACTTGTCGTCCAATCATCCTGATGAATACAAAATAGTCAACGACCGCAACAAGTTAAACAGAAGCGAAGAACTTGCACAGACAAGTAATCAAAATGATAATAATATTTTAAAATCGCAAAAAACAAGTTCAAAGTACACCTATTAACAATCGCAACGTGTTGACTTGGTAACAGCACATGGAATACAATTTTTATTAATGGATGATCAGGCATTTATTAACATAATAGCAATGACAGGCGTTAGGCCGAGAGAATGCCAATCTTTGAATTCACACTCAATAAAAATATTAGTTACAGAGGCGGCTGAAAAGGTTGGAAAAGATATATCTACAGAAATGAAAGGCAGATTAATTTCACTAAAAATTGACAGTGCCACTCGATTAGATCGAACATTTTTCGCAGTCAATGCCCAATATATCGAAAATGCCTCAGTGGTGATTAAAACCTTAGGTATGGCAGAGATGTGGGATAGAAGTACATCACATAACCTACGAGAAAAGTTATTGTAGATCTTAAGGAAATACGAAATAAATGTGAATCAAATTTTGAGCACATCAGATAATGGTGTCAATATATTGAAATTTACTCGCCTTATGAACGTCATTTTGAGAAACATAGACAAGGAGATATAAGTGACGATGAGTCGGATTCGGGTCCAGAATACAACAGTGACCAATTACTGGAGGTGACTTTCCAATCCGATGATGATGTACCATATGAAATAGCAGCAGTTCGGTGCGCTGCACGCTCACTGCAACTAGCAGTTCAAGATGCGCTAAGAGAAGATGAATCGCTCCCTACGATTGAACAAGTCCGCTCAATTGTCAGGCAAATGCAAACACCTACTATGAAGAATTTAATTAAAACCAAAAAAATAAGGCTATTTTATATAATAACACACGCTGGCATTCAACATTTGATATGTTAGAGCGATTGAAAACTCTAACCCGCTGTATTGTCCTACTATTGATGATTTGCTAAGTTCTCTGAAACCTGCTAAAATGTGCACTAAGATGTTACAAAAAGAAAAACTTACCTTGAGTGATTTTTTTTACTACTGGACAAAATGTTACTTAAATACATAACACGTGCAAACCCCTCTAGCGCAACAGATTTGTATATTTATGAAAAATAGACAAAACATTTTAATGACCAATTCCACATTCCTTAGTGCATTAAATTTAGACCCTCGATTCCAGGTATTGTTATCGAAAGAGGAGGAGGCTTTGGCTCTGCAACATCTAAATACCACTTGGCTACAAATTATGTTACCATTTTGGCATAAGAAAGCTTTCTTGGAGCCTCAACTATATATTTTATCGAAGGTGGCGTTCGGTATGCCAACCACGCAAGTGAGCGTGCAGCGCCTTTTTCTTGTTTAAAATATACGATGAAAAATTTTCGTCACAATTTAAACGAAATTCTCGTCGAGGATATTTTAGTAATAAGAAATAATAAATGAATACTACAAAATATTTTACTGATTTTGTTATCTTCTTCGCAACAAGATTAACTTAATTTATAACAGCCTCCGTGGTCTAGTGGTTAGAGCTTCGCTCTCGACTCGGCGGTTCATGGACTCGATTCCTGCATTGGAACAACAAAAAATGTTGTTTCCAAGTTTGGTTAGGACAATGCAGGCTGATCACCTGATTGTCTGACAAGAAAGTCATCCGTCCCACTGGGTTACGAGAGAAAAGGAAAAGAGAGTGCTCTTGTGTACTGCGCACACACTTGGGCTCTATAAAATTACTGCTGCGCAACTGGTCTGGTTTCAATGAAACCGGCCACCGTCACCGAAATCGGTTTGGGGAGTTACTATTATAATTTATAACTTTAAGGGCGAGCACGCACCATGCGCGCGCGCACTACGGTTTTTATACGCTTAATGTGTCGCGGTAATCGTATACTTAGGTGTTTTGATTTTTGTATAATTTTGATCGAGTAAAATAAAATATTGTTATAGAATTTCTTTATTATTATTTAGTAATCAGTCAGAATTTTAAATAATAGTTATTTTAGTATTAGTATTACATAATTATGTAGGTTCTTCTTTTATAAGTAAGCTAAAAATGTAATTTCTTTGGTCCTTTTCTTCTTGTTCGATTGCTACGCAGTGGGAACATTCAGGTTGATGTTTTTTGTTGTATTTACCTATTTTAGGATGGAGAACGGAGGAGGACAGTGGTCGCTCCGAATCCCCTGAATGTCTGGCGAGTGATGACGTTTTATTGCTGATTATGAAAAAATTGTTACACCCTATGTTATTACGTTAGGGTAACTAGAATGAGTGTTCATAAATAAAATCCTTTTGCCTACTGGATTACGTTTATTACGCAAGCGACCACTCGGGTTGCTGCACCAAGAACACACTGATATTTTACATGTTAGTTCACCACATGCATCGAACATCGATATAATATAACGACACATGATCACATCGATATACAATATATTGTGTCCCCACAAAATAATAAAATTATTGTAATTACATATTTAGAAGTAGAAACAAAGATTCCTACAGCTCACAGAAGGATTAGAAAGTTGAAATGTCTATCTTATGCACATGCGGGCGACTACCATGTCTCAAAATATAGGGGGAAGCAATAAGGAGCCCTGTGTTCAGCAATAGCAGTGGAAATATGTTTGGTGGCAAACTGCTGATGACACTGATGTAATAATAAAAAGTATTCACTTACTTTTATCCATCTTGGTGTCTGTCTACTTGTTGTTTTAAACAACGCTCACACGCAAATTATTGGCAACCTGCGCGGCTCAGCAGGCAGGACACGACTGTCAGTAAATTTCGATCAAGGACCAAAGCAATCGGCATGATGCCCCGGCGGGCAGCTGGGTATAAAGAAAATCTTTATTTTACATATTTAGATATCTGAAAAATTATTGATAACGTAATTTTGCAATACCAAAATAATAGAGGTACCGCTATTTTAAGGTAATCGTAATTTAAATGTATGACGTCATACCGTTTACCGTTTTAACGAATATTTTTCGGTTATTCAACACATATATTTTTCTCATGTAGGTAATTCAAAACACATAATAAGCAGCAAAACGAGTGCACATAAAAAAACGTAAAGGAGCATACAAAATTCCCATTTTTAATTTATTTTTCGGTTTCGGGGGGTGTAGATGTTGTGTAGATTCATTTTGAAATTCCATGATGGCGGCAATACTTCATTTTATAAAAATTAATATGACCCGTCCTTTTGTAGGTTTCTGGGGGTACTGATTACAAAAAAGTCATCAAGTTTTTTCATCAATTTCCAAGATAGTAGACATTAAAAAAAGGGATATAGGTGTCCTTTTCTAGGTTTCTGGAGTCACTGATTACAAAAATTCATTCATTTTGAAATTTCAAAATGGCGAATATTTATTTTTCTGTAAAATTGATACGGGTGTCGTCTTCGAGGTTTTATGGGGTGCTGAATACAGAAATGATATCCATTTTGAATATCAAAGATAGCTAACATTTATTTAAAAAAAAAAAATCTAGGTGTCATTTTCTAGGTTTAGGGGATGTTAATTACAAAAAAAAACATTTAGTTTGAAATTTCAAAATGGCGGATATATTTTAATTTCTGTAAAATTCTTCTATCTCAAAAATGGTGCGTCCTATTGAAACAATAATGAAAATTTCCTCTCCCTTAGTAACCCCGCAACGACATGTTTTCGTCATAATGGGAGGAAAAGAAATTTTGAAAATAATAAATTTTCCATAATTTCTATAGCTTTATACATCGCTCGTATCTCAAAGTAGGCATTACCATATTTTTTCTGTATTCATACGTTAAACGCTTGTTTAAGATTTTTGACGTGATAATGTCTTATAAATCGATGGAGCCGGCTGAACGCACGAAAAGACATGACTCATGCGCTACCAAGTACTGTTACCAAGTACCGTTACCAAGTACCAGCGTTACCTCGCATTTTATTATTATTATTATTATTATAATTATTGTTGTTGTTGTTGTTAATGTTGTTGTTGTTGTTGTTGTTGTGGTTGTTGGTGTTGTTGTTGTTGACGTGGTCACGTTCAACTATCGTCAGTAAACCGACTTTACAGACAACCGATATATTTTTTTTATTAGTAAGAGAGATAGTATATAGGCTATTTATATTAAAGATTTCCGATCTTCAGATAACAATGCGACTGATAACTTATTTTGAATGGCCAGCGTGTAAAATCTAAAAGTTGGCGATTAATAAACGACCTTCTTTATTTTTGGAATGTATCAAATATGTGATAACGCGTGTAGCATAATTAGGCTAAATTTAATCATCAATATTGTAGGCAGATTTTTATCAATAGGAATTTAAAAACAAAAGAATTTCAAGGATTTTCAGTCCGGCGAAAAATTTTTAGAAATGTATCCTGTATACAGCAATATAATTGCAGCCCTCGTCCTTATCAGACGTAGACATAATATTATTAGGCATGTATTTAAATTTGAGACAAAACAATCAAATTTTGGATGTGAAAATACTGAATATGAATACTAAATTACCAAGTTGTCGAAAGAATATAAGGAACAAACAATTTTTTTCACTGAATATTCCAAAGTGGCAGACAGATATTATTTTAGCGAACAAACAACCATCTTGGCGATTTAGAGAGTACACATTTAATTTAAGAATAGGCACATATATTTTCCCTGATTAATTCCCTGGTAACTCAAAAAACATAATAAGTAGCAAAACCAATGCATATAAAAAAAACGTAAAGGAGCCTACAAAATTCCCATTTTTAATTTTACTAGGATTCGGGGGGTGTAGATTTTGTGTAGATCATTTTGAAATTTAAAAATGGCGGATATTTATTTTTCGTAAAATTTATATGGGTGTCGTTTATCAGGTTTTTGGGGGTGCTGCATACGAAAATGACATTAATTTTAAAATTCCAAGATGGCGGACATACTTCATTTTATCAAAATGAATATGGGTGTCCTTTTGTAGGTTTCTGGGGGTGGTGATTACAAAAAAGTCATTCATTTTGAATTTTCAATATAGAAGACATTACAAAAATGGATAAAGGTGTCCATTTTTAGGTTTTTGGAGTCACTGATTACAAAAATTCATTCATTTTGAAATTCCATGATGGCGGACATACTTCATTTTATAAAAATTAATATTGGTGTTCTTTTGTAGGTTTCTGGGGGTGCTGATTACAAAAAAATCATCCATTTTGATTTTTCAATATTGTAGACATTAAAAAAATGGATAAAGGTCCATTTCTAGGTTTTTGGAGTCACTGATTAAAAAAATCCATTCATTTTGAAATTTCAAAATGGCGAATATTTATTTTTGTGTAAAATTGATACGGGTGTCGTCTTCGAGGTTTTTAGGGGTGCTGGATCGTAAAATAATATCCATTTTGAATTTCAAAGATAGCGGACATTTATTTTTAATAAAATGAATCTAGGTCTCCTTTTCTAGGTTTAGGGGATGTTAATTACAAAAAAAAAAAATATTTAAAATATTTAAAAATGGCAACATATTTTAATTTATGTAAAATTCTTCTATCTCAAAAATGGTGCGCCCTACTGAAAAAATTATAAAAATTACCTCTCCCTTAGTAACCCCGCAACAACATATTTTCTTCTTGATGGGAGAAAAAAAAATTTGAAAATCTTAAATTTCTATAGCTTTATACATCGCTCGTATCTCAAAGTCGGCATTGCCATATTTTTTTATATAACCGCTTCTGTCTCGGAAACGGAGCATCCTACTGAAAAAATAATGAAAATTTCCTCCCCCTTAGTAGCTTCGCAACCACATATTTTCTTCATGATGGAAGAAAAATAAATTTGAAAATCATGAATTTTCCAACATATATAGCTTTATACATCGCTCGTATCTCAAAGTAGAGCTTCTCTACTCTCAGAGTAGAGGTTACAGTTTGGCAACTAATTAATTTATACGTTATGATAGATAAACCAACCTTATTGATTTTACTACGACATTTTCGCGAAAAGGGTTGCCAGGTCGCCAAACCTAAGAGCCGGACAGACCAACCAGTTTGGCCGACATTTTGGTAAATATGCCGGACACCCTACATTATTGAAGATTATGTCTCAGTATGAATAAGTAAGACAGTAAAATAGTTTCTAAAAACAAGCTTTTTGATTTTTACCATAAATATTCTTAAATTAAAATGTTATATAAATAAAATCGAAGGCCAAGACATTCTAAGTACTTTATTATTAACCAGTCCAAGTATTGTTTTAATGACATCAATCAAAATTAATTTCTAGATAAACATTTATCAACATTTTTAAATTATAATAACCTAACCAAGAGCATGTCAAGACAACACAAACGATGACAAGACAAACAGACGGACGGACAGAGCGAAACTATGAGGGTTCCTTGAGTATTACGGAGCCCTAAAAAGCCTTATAAAATCCGGATAGGCCGGACACCGTCTATTTTGGCTGGACACGCAATCTAAAAGCCTAACTATGTCAGACTTTTTTCGGACGCCTGGCAACCCTATTCGCGAATAATAGTAAAAATAGCTCCCCACACCGATTTCGGTGACGGTGGCCGGTTTCATTGAAACCAGGCCAGCTACACAGGTGTTATTGTGATATATATATATCATATATATGTTATAGTTTTTTATAGTGACCAAGTGCGCGCAGTACACAAGAGCACTCGCTCTTCCTTTACTCTCTAAACCCAGTGGGACGGACATACCAATAATTGCAATCGACCAGCGCGGCGTTTTAAAACACTCATGCGATAGTTTAATTATATTTACTGAAAATACAAATGGATTAGTGTCAAATCTTAAAGATGTAGAATGGACCAACATAAAATTCTTCTTCTTCTTATAAAAAAAATGGATTGCAATTCCATATACTAGTGAACGGCTAGACCGATTTGGCAAATTTTTGTCAGGAAATAGTTGTAGAAGTTCAGGGAAGGTTTAAACGGTGAGAAATATAGGAAAATAACTGTCTGTCATCACTGTACTCACCAGGTAAGTACAGTGATGACACACAGACAGGCGGACAGAGCAGCCTCCGTAATAGGCAATAGCCAATAGGGTCTCGTTTTTCCTATCGGTACGGAAAACTAAAATTTAAATGGAAAAGTTACAATTTTTCGTAAGTACCTACCTAAAGCGACAAATGTGAGAAGTAGATACCTACACCTAAAAGTAATTCCTAGTATTTGAACAACAAAATTATATATTTTAATCTGTACCTAACAGAGATTTCATTGCGATATTATAAAAAATATAATAATATGAATTAGGTAAATCCTTTTTTTTATCAGAAGGGCCTTTCAGTTATCAGAAGAAAAACACATTGACGTTCTAAAAATAGATTGTGTTTGATATACGTGAGAAAATATTTATTATCAGACACAAAGTCAGTTAAAAAAACAAAATAGATATACGTATGACGACATACGTGTACTACGTAATTCCATAACCAATTGCTAAAATTATGTAGGTACTTATTTAAAAATTAAATAAGTACCTACATTAGACTTTAGAGCTTGGCTGTTTTTAATAGGTAGCCATAATTATGATGTTATTGTGTGCTCATGTATGGTAGGTATGTGTAGTAGCGACAAAAATAAAGAAAGAGGAACAGGACAAAAATAAATAAAGAGGAACAGATAAACAGCCACATAGTTCGCTCTCGATTTGATTGCACTACTACAAGCAGACGGCGCGGGCGTGTCCACGAATGTGTGGAAAAACTGTGGGCCGTTAAAGGGACCATCTGATTTTTCAAATTTGGGTCGATTTGGATCGTTCTATGGAATGATGAATTTTCTACTCTGTGGTTTTGACTTATCTATAGTACGTATATTAGTATACTGTCCCCCTTACTAATAAAAATATTTACACAACGGATAACTTATACCACGTTGCTGTCTTTGTCTGATACGGTGGAAAAGTCGCTTGACGGACAAAGATAGCAATCTTGTATAAGTTATCCGTTGTGTAAATATTTTTAAGGCAAATCATAGATCGAAGGATGGATGGATTTAAGTCTGGATACCCATATCGCTTTCATAGATCTAGAAAAAGCCCTTGACAGAATAAATTGAAGTAGAATGATAAATATACTTAAAATGGCTGGTCTGGATTACAGGGATAGAAGTATAATATAAAGTGCGCTATAAGAAAAATATCTGAAAAAGGTAAAGGAAGAATAAAAATTAACGACAAAAAATACACTTTATTAGATTTACAGACGACATAACAGCAGTAGCGGTAAAACAGAGAAAGTTTAAAAGAGTTAATAATGGAGTTGGATAAAAATTTTGAAGAATTGGGCTTAAACATTTATTACAATAAATCAAATACAATAGTAGCATCTAAATCATCCCATAAAGCTAAACAATGTTGCAATCGAACAGGTCGAATCCTTCAAATACCACAGCAGTATAATAACGAAAGACTCAAGGTGTATTCCAGATGTGGTGTCCAGAATAGCCATAGCTAAGACGGCATTTAACAGCAAAAAAATTTAATTAACTCAAAAAACATTCCTAATAAACCGACTTCCTAAGTAAAAATACACATTTTGAAGTTTATAATTTTGAAGTCGGTAATAGCAAACTGAAACGTGAGCTCTATAAAAAAATAATTTATTGGGATATTGTTTGGGCTGGTACAGACTTCCAAATAGTGAAGATTGTGTAGAGAAATAGTTACAATTTACCTGAATTTAAAAGGGGAATTACTTAGAAAAAAAAAAAATCATACTTTTTGTGTATTTTTACTTTGAGAGTCGGTTTATTTTTTGTTAAAAAAACCCTTTTTAGTCATATTTGTTACATTAACACATTTTAAGAACGTTTAAAATAAACGATCGAATGTATAATTGAATACACGCCAAGCTTCCATTAGGTATTGTATTATAAGGAGTCAGGAGTTCTGTTCAGTATTTTTGGATCCAGGTACCTTTTTGGTAGCATATGTCAAAATTGCTTTATGTGTCCATATAAATTTCGAGGAGTTCCCTCGAATCCTCGTAGATGCCATCATCAGGTCACTTCTCACTTTGGTGACAACGGGACCAACTTCGGATTATACCCCGAACATCAAAAAAATAAAATAAAATTTTGAAAATCGGTCAACAGACGGCGAAGTTATCGTTGAACATACAAAAACAAAAATATATACAGCCGAACGTATAACCGACTCCATTTTTGGAAGTTGGTTAAAAATACCTACATCTAGAGTATACCATTGTATACATGTGAAACACGGACCCTAACTAAAATAGATAAAGAAAGGCTAGAGGGATTTGAGATATGGTGCTGGAGATGAATGGAAGATATAAGCTGGACGGAAAGGAAAACAAATATAGAGGTTTTAGATATGGTAGAAGAAAAAAGGAATATAATTAAAACAATAGAAAACAGAAGGCGAAAGATAGTTGGACACTTAATACGACATGACGAATTTATAAAGAATATCATGGAAGAAAAAGTAGAGGGGAGAAGAAGAAGGGAAGGCCTAGGAAAAACAATTTTGAACAACTAAAAGAAAAGGTTAACGTTATGTCGTATCTAGAGGTCAAAAGTGGAGCACATGACCGAGAAACATGGCGAATACTCCACCGACAAGAGCCTAAAATTATTCTAATGTGTGAACACTAAAATTATTCTAATGCATTGGGCATTGTAACAAACCTAGATCCATTTAATGTTTGTTTCACTTTTAAACCTACATATTATGTGCATTGTGCCGACCTAAAAGAAAACCTGAATGTGGTTGTGGTGGGATTATAGCCGATGAGCGGCTCGTCGTTATAAATAATGTCTTTATAAGAGTTTTCACTGTAATAACTTTTTTAGTTTAGGAATGAATAAATAATGAGGCCTAACCTTCGCAAAATCTTCGAGATAAAATCACTGCTCGCAACTAACTAGATAATCTTTAGACAGATAAAAGTAATACGATAAGGATAGATAACTCTCACCTGTCTTACTATTGGCTTCATTGTCACTATTAGCGGCAAATAACCATTTTTTTAATTAAAAATAAAACTAGAGCGTGTTTACCGCTTTGCAGTGAGCACTAAAATGTATTTATCCGGCTAAAGAAAGCGATAAGATAGATTAGACGATTGTCCGTTAATAATTACAAGCGATAACACGATTGTTGGATCGGTTGATAACAAATCATTAGTGTTTTAAACGCTATCCTCGTAGCTAGTTTACTGGCTAGGTAACAGTGTGCTGAGTGCGACTTTTTGTCACTACTTGCCGTGAAGAAGTTTTTACTACAATAGGGATGTTGCCTAGTGTGGAATATCACATTTTTATAAATTAAATGTTAAAATTGTTAATTAAAGATACATAAATCTAATAGAAATAGATATTTATAAATAAAAAATAATACCCATCTCTTTCTCGCAAAACGATTTGTTACGTCACAAGTTACTATCGCCATACATTTTGTAATGACAAATGTATGGCGGGTGCAACTCGTGACGCCACAAGCCGATATATCGCTCTCTTTCATATTGTAAATTTAAATTGTTTGAATCTTCGTTATTTTTTAAGATATACGAAAATGGGTTCTAGATTGTTTATTAACATGTTGTCTGACATCGATAATGACATAGACGAAAAAAATTTATTAGTCAACATGCTATTTGTGTAGCATCGAATTAGTTACCATTTTTTGCCACTAGGGGCGTTGTTTAGATAGCCATACAAATTGTATAATGTATATTGTATATCCTTCTTCGGTGATACAAAAAAAGTAGTCAAATACTTCACGGCGATTAGTGACAAAATACAACACGCATTCAGTCGCATACAGCATACAGTTTAGGTTAGGTGTTAGTTTACACCTACCCCATGTCCATTCCCTATGTCTAATATGTAAGAAGCCTTTAAAGTTTTTATAGTACAGAGACCCAGAATGAGCAGGTTTTATAATTTCTACATGCTTCTCGTCTAAGGCTCCTAAGCAATTCCAAAATTGATATCTTTTTCCAAAATCTTCTGCTCCATTTTTCCATTCACTTTCAGTGGTTGGCATCTGTAACAAATAATTAAACTTATTGAAGTAATATAGTACTTATATTGATAATAATTATTAAAACTTTTACCTGTCATGTGAAGTGCATGTGTGTACGTATGATGTGATAAACTTAAAGAACTTTTTACTTTTCAGATTCTAAATAATGAAGACTCAGACGATTCCAATACACATATACTACAAGGAAATGATTCTGAAGAGCTGTCTGGACAAGTTTCTAGCCAACTAAGTAGTTCCTCCTCACTGTCCTCTATCAATGCAATGCCAGCGCCTGTTAATGAGAGGTTTAATGCAAAAAGGAAATCATAAACGATCACTTGCACTTTCAGTTTTCTCTCACTCACAGATTCAAAATGAATTACTAAAAAGGCCTGCACATTGCAGCAGCAGCATTGTTTTGGTCTGAAAAACTTGAAGCATTGGATCCTACACAAAGAATATACGCTGAGAAGGCTATAAACGATATTTTGTTTCAAGCACAATTGGGCAATTTGTACAGATTCTCTGTGAAAATTAACGAATCGCTATCTGCAGATACAACACCCTCTGTGCATTTGTCATCGCCAGCATATAACCCATCGCCTCGTGAAAACTACTATAACTACACCTACACGCCATCTCCTTCATCATCATTGGAGCGACCCCCTGAATATTTTTCATCAATAGCATACATACCGTCACCTCGTGATAGCAATGACCATGATAATATGCCTGCACTATCATCTCCGCTATTACAGGGGCAAGCAGTTATCCTATCAGATTCTGCATCACAAATAAAAATTACCAATCCTGCTTCGAACCAAAACATTCAGACTGAATTCTCATTCTCATAAACAACAGGATAACTATAACTTACAGATTCTTTCACAAAATCAAGCCACTTCTCAATTAGTTGGACATACAGATTCACATCAACAGGAGCCTATAGTAGGCCAACATATTATGTTCTTGCTTCAACAACACCATTAGAAACAGAACATACAAATCCACCGAACGAACAGGGTAGTTATATCCTACACATTCCATAACCGTTCGATACCAATTCTGAATCACCTTCAGAGTATACAGTAGGAACATTGTTTGCCGAGTTCAAAGCGAATATGGAACTGGCGACATGATGACTGAAAATTTCAGACATTCAATAGTTCTGCCAGTAGCGAGGTAACGCAATGTAGCAGCCAATTTTTCTTTAGGCGTTATGCTCTCTCGCATGCAGGTGTCTTGTTTTAGTAAGTATGGTCTAACCAACTCCAACAAATGATCAAAGAATGCCTCCTTCACCTGTAGTAATTTGCATAGTCCTCTTCCTCTTCAGTACTATGAATTTCATCTAACAAGTTCAGAGTAGATATTCCTTTTCAGTCACCATGGTTTGACCCAATGTTTTCTCTTGACACGTTTCTTTAGAGCACGAGCAATAATTATTACTACACAGGCTTTTTTCTTGCTCAGATCCATTTTGCGATCGTGAACACACAATCTTCTTATTTTTTATTTATTGGCAATCGGAATCCCCAGAACTGAGAACATGTATTCATGTGATATTTGCGAAAAGTGGACTGACATGATCTGGATTGACTGTGTAATGTGACAACTAGCCAAATCAAGTTATATCAATCTATCGCGATCCGCGATCTCGATCTAGATTGACTGTGTAATGGATGTCATAGTAAAGCCAAACACTATAGATTTTCCTTTCCTGAGAGGGCGCACAAAGCTGGAAAAATATCTGATTTCACACCACCCCGCAGTCATCCAACGCATCGATAACGTCTCCGCGGGCCGCGGGCCGCGGGCCGCGGGCGGACGCGCGGGCCAACTACGAACATATGTAGTATACGCAAAAAGGTCAGATAAAACTTGACTAAATGTGAGTCGGATTATGCATTTGTACTTTTACTAGTAAATAATAATATTAACTGAATAATAATAATATATAGTGAATAATAATATTAATGAAATAAAATTAACATTATAATAAATAAAGCTATTATTATTCTGATAATATTATTTTAGGAGTAAAAAATGGCTAACCTCAAATCATTAATTAAAACTGTACCTTTTGCTAATCTACTTTACAATTCTAGACATATGACAATCTTAAATGTTAATCTTATGTTTATTTGCAATGTACGAGGAAATGACTTAATCGATTTAGATTTTTTTTTATTTATTATGAAAACCAACAGCTTAATACAAATAAAATTTTCAAGATTAGTATTTTACAAAGATATAGGCAATAACAGGTTTCCCATAATTAACAATAGTGCTAACGTGAAGAGATGAATGATAATTTAAAAGTAAGAAATGTAAATAGAGATTCTTAAAAAAACTGGTTTACAATTTTTTTTAAAAAAAAGGTAATCAGTAAGTCTTGCTATGAATTAAATTAAAATTTTACAGCTACCATGTAGATTAGGAATTTGTAAAAACAATATACCTGTATCATTGTAGCAGTAGATACTACTCCAATAACACAGCAAACAAGCAATTAATATTTTATGAGTCATCATTTTTAGGGATTTTATTGTTTTTATTATATTATTTTTAAAATTAACTTTAGAGCTAGTAAAAAGATCAACGTCACTAAAGTATTTATTATAAGTACGAGCGATTCGTGTCAGGACCGAGTTATGTGCATAGTTGGTGTGATGCATTGGAACATGTAGTAGAGTGGTGTTACGGGTTCGATATTGGGGGGTTCGAAATGCGATGTTTGAGAGAAGGTGAATGCAGTCTACCCTACTATTTATAATATCATACAGAAAACCCATATCGAGGACAATGCGTCTGTGTTCCAGAGTCAACATATCGTGCTCGGCGCAAGCGTCTTCATATGTGTTAATGTATTTAGTATAGTATAGTATAAAGTATTATTGTTAAAGATAACGCTTATAATCCAACTTCCAAAAAAGGAGGCGGTTATTCATTCGGCTGTATGTTTTTCTCTGTATGTAGTAATCGTCATGCGTACAACCGTAATGCGGAGTAATCGTCGAGATTAGTCAGCCGCCTGTGGACCGATTTTCAAAATTATTTTTTTGCTCACCAAAGTGGTGACCTGATGGTGGGATCCATGAGGAATCTAGGACACTCCTCGAAATTTATCTGGACACATATATAGGTATTTTGTCTTTTTCTGAACTAGTCCAAGCATATTCTACAAAAAGTAAGATTTTGCGCCAAGGTATAACCCTGGATCTAAAAGCACTAAACAGAACTCCTCAGTCTTTATATATACTTACACGTTTAGAAAGTTCGGCATCGTTTAAGGAACTACAAGCATATGCCATTATACTACTTACAGTAAGCATCATCATCATCACCACCATCTTCTCACGATACACCAAAAAAATGCATTAGGTATGCAGCCATATTACCTACAGACTCTAGTTTTTATTTGTTTATATTATTATACCATTATCTAAACGGCGATCGTTGACCAGGTTAGGTATGAGTCATCTAATTTTAAGGCACATGTACCCTTATAAAAAGTACTAGTATAAAGATAATAAAAAGTAACAGAGTACCTAGGGTACCTAGAAATGGGCATACTTTGATATGTACATAGTATATACACAGGTACTTACTGTAACTTACATTATAATTAATATAATCATTAATCATCATCGTTATTCTGTATACTTACGCCTTACCTTGATGATACGATAAACGTAAAGCGACACATTGCTCCATTGCATCGACTATAATTACAGTGGATTACATGAAATGGGACGCAAATAATATTATAGTAACATCATACTATAGTTTAATTATTTGAAGCTATTCTAATACTTACTATACTTGTAATAACTATTTGGTTTATGCTTTGCAACTAAATAAAAAGCAAAGAAATGTTGAAGCTAGGTTGAAGCTCAAAATAATAAGGTTTATTTAATATATTATATTGATTGTTCAAGTACAGTGGAGGAAATTTCTAGCAGATTGTTAATCTACTTTTAAAATTTATCATGGTCATTAGTACCTCTCAAGATTAATAATATGAAAAAATCCTGTAATCTTAATCAAATAATCGGGTTTTAGTTTTGAAATAATATTTTATTTATAAGAATCTAATAGCGTCGAATGACGCAAAATTTTATGAGACCTGAGCAACACTCATAAATAGAGCAGCTATTTATAAGCGTATGAGATTAGAATCCATTGGTATACCTACATATTGGGGGATAAATAAAAACATATTGTATGTTTGTTTACTTTTGTTTATTTAAAAATTTAAATCAACAAATTTCGATCTTGTGCAGTAAGTAGAGCTGTTATAACAAAATATCAAATTATTTACACTAGAACTCAAAATTATCTTGTGCAGATTAAATTACTAAGTATAAGTAGTCAGTCTTAAAATAAATACTTAAGTATCACTGAAAATTTAAGCGTTTAGTCCACTTCCTCGACCGTGGGTCCGCTGCCGGGCTGCGCCCCAGGCATGCCCCCGGGTGCCCCGCCGCCGGCGCCGTGCAGCTTGCTCATGATGGGCGAGCACACCTTCGACAGCTCCTTCAGCTTGTGCTCGTACTCTTCCTTCTCCGCCAGGGTGTTGTTGTCCAGCCATTTCAGGGCCTCGTCGCACTCGCTGCGGGCCGTGCTCTTGTCCTGGTCAGTCAGCTTTGCCCCGGCGTCGTCCAGCGCCTGCTTTACGCTGAAGATGTAGGACTCGAGTTGGTTCCTCGCCGCGACCCTCTGCCTCTGCTTCTCGTCCTCCTCCTTATACTTCTCGGCCTCGGACAGCATACGATCGATCTCCGCCTGCGACAGTCTGCCCTTGTCGTTCTTGATCACGATGTTCTTGGAGCGACCAGTGCTGTTCTCCTTGGCGGACACGTTGAGAATGCCATTGGCATCCATGTCGAATGTAACGTCGATTTTGGGAACGCCGCGGGGCGCCGGCGGTATACCGGTCAGGTCAAACGTGCCCAGCAGGTTGTTGTCCTTGGTCATGGCGCGCTCGCCCTCGTACACCTGGATGGTGACGGCCGGCTGGTTGTCCGAGTAGGTGGTGAATGTCTGCGACTGCTTGCAAGGGATCTTGCAGTTGCGCTCGATGATCTTCGTCATCACACCGCCGGCGGTCTCGATACCCAGCGACAGGGGAGCGACGTCCACAAGCAGCACATCCTGGATCTTCGAGTCCGATTCCCCGCTGAGAATGGCGGCCTGGACCGCGGCTCCGTACGCCACGGCTTCGTCGGGGTTGATTGACAGGTTCAACTTCTTGCCGCAGAAGAAGGACTGAAGGAGATTCTGAACCTTCGGGATGCGAGTGGATCCTCCCACGAGAACGACGTCATGAATTTGACCTTTGTCCATTTTTGCATCTTTCAAGGCCTTCTCGACCGGCTCCAGGGTGCCCCGGAAGAGGTCAGAGCAAAGCTCCTCGAACCTCGCTCGGGACACTCGGGTATAGTAGTCAATACCCTCGTAGAGGGCGTCGATCTCGATAGTCGCCTCCGTGCTCGATGACAAGGTCCGTTTCGCGCGCTCGGCGGCCGTCCGGAGGCGTCGGAGTGCGCGTGGGTTCGTGCGCAAATCTTTCTTGTATTTCCTTAAAAACTCTTCCGCGAGATGATTCACCAACCGGTTATCGAAATCTTCGCCTCCCAAATGAGTGTCGCCGGCCGTAGCTTTTACTTCGAACAGGGAGCCCTCGTCGATGGTGAGGATGGAGACGTCGAAGGTCCCGCCGCCCAGATCGAAGATCAATACGTTCCGTTCGCCCTTGAGATTTTTGTCGAGGCCATAGGCCAAGGCCGCCGCGGTTGGTTCGTTGATGATCCTCAATATGTTCAGTCCGGCGATGGCACCCGCGTCCTTAGTGGCCTGACGCTGGGAGTCGTTAAAGTAGGCCGGGACAGTTACGACGGCGTCTCTGATCGTCGTTCCGAGGTAGGCTTCCGCGGTCTCCTTCATTTTCGTCAAAACCATGCTGCTGATTTCTTCGGGTGCAAATTTTTTCATTTCGCCCTTAAACTCCACCTGTATTTTGGGTTTTCCGCCGTCGCTGACCACTTTGAACGGCCAATGCTTCATGTCCTGTTGGATTTTAGGGTCGTCGAACTTGCGCCCGATCAGTCTCTTAGCGTCGAACACCGTATTGTTGGGGTTCAAAGCTACCTGGTTCTTTGCGGCATCTCCGATGAGGCGCTCGTTGTCCGTGAAAGCGACATAAGATGGTGTCGTGCGGTTTCCTTGATCATTTGCGATGATTTCCACATTACCATGTTGCCAAACACCAACGCAGGAGTAAGTTGTACCCAGATCAATTCCAATAGCTGGCATCTTCATTTAATCTCCGAAAACTTCCAAATAGTAATATTATCTTTTACTTCTAAACAATTTTATAAACTTCAACTAAACGTCACTTCGCTTCGTTTCACTTGGAAACTCCGAACTGTTTGTTCGCTCTGTATCGTATCTCAAATTATTCTGAATTCGCGCGCCACTCGCTCACCTTATATACTAAACGAATAGAAGTCCAGAAACATCTACCTTGTGCGAGAAACGACCAATGAGATCAATGTGTCAAACGAAAATTCTAGAAACATTTTAACCGACCAATAGGGAGCGACTTATGTTTGTGACGTCGTAAAATAGGGTTGCAGTGTAATAAAACTTCCCAATTGTTAGAGAGAATATTTTACCGCATATCTATATGTTTATTACCTTTGTTATATGATATGAAAAAACTCCTTATTTTCATTTTTTTATATGTGTTGGACTAAGTAATTGAGAAGTTTGTAATACATAATAGGGAATAGGCATTTGTTTCAAATCAGCAAAAGTCGTATATTTTCCGAATGAAAACATAAATAATATGAACTGAAAAATGGAAAAAATACATTATTATCATTTGTAAAATAAAAAGTTATAGCAGCATAAAATAACTAAAAAACTAAACCGGCCTAGGTCGAGCCGGACAAGGGCTACAGAACGACAAAAGATGCGTTTTTTTTTATTAGGATTCTGTCGTACTCAAGGAACCTTATACTTCCGCTCTGTCTGTCAGTCTGTCCGCTCTTCCAGCTTCTGTAATTATGAATATACATTGATAAAATTCGGTATAGTTATAAAATGTGTATAGATCTCAGTTTTGGCGTCATACAATAATATTTATATATTAAGTAATATTATATTATGAAAATTATTATGAACGAAAACAAACAGTAACTTTTGAAATAATTAAAAAAAAAACTATTTAGTAGGTAGTAATATACGCCTTTATAGTTACGGAACTCTCCTTAGATATAACCTGACATGCTCTTGGTTAGGTTAGATTAATATTTGCTGACATAGCAGCAACTGAAATACACCTGTGAACATTTCAACTAACTAGCTATCATGGTTAAGGAGATACAGCTTGGTAAAAGAGAGACGGACAGACAGCAAAGTCTCAGTAATAGAGTCCATTTGAGTACAGAACCCTAAAAACGACAGTTTTTTGACGTGATAACGTCTTATAATTCGATGGAGCCGGCTGCACGCACGAAAAAACTTGACTCATGCGTTACCGGCGCTACCTCGCTAAACATGACTCATTTCTTATGACGTTGTCACGTTCAACAATCGTCAGTAATTCGACTTTACAGACAACCGATTTTTTGCTATAATTGAAAAACGAAAATTACCTTCCAAATCCTTATGTTGTGACATTTTTTATTAGCAAAATTAATAACATACACTCAGTAGTAATGTTTATAAAATTAATTTTGTATTAATCTCCATATATTTTCAACTGCGGTTATGACCAGTGACGAATTAAAAATCATGATTCATGACTAATTAATACGTCTTGTTTAACTATGATTCTCGATTCATATTATTTACTTGCACGTTTCGGTCATTCTGCACAAACTCAATAGTGGAAATTTATTTTATAAAGTGGTCACCCTTACCGAGGAGCGCCGAGTTTGTACGAGCGACCTCTCGACTTTTCCAAGAAAGGGATGGGGCAATGATGTCTTTTCTTTTTAACCGACTTCCAAAAAAAGGAGGCGGTATACGTTCTGATGTATATTATATTTTTTGTATATTCAACGATTACTCCGCCGTCTGTGGACCGATATTCAAAATTATTTTTTGGTGTAAAGGGTATAATCCCAAGTTGGTCCCGTTTTCACCAAAGTGGTGACCTGATGATGAACTCCTCGAAATATATATGGACACATATACTGATTTCGACTTTTTCTGAAGTATTTTAAGCATATTATGCTACCAAAAAGTAAGGTTTTGTACCAAGGTATGCCCTGGATCCAAAAGTACTGAACAGAATTCCTGAGTCCTTATAGATACATGTTTGGGGATTCCGGCGTTGTTTAAAAAAACACCAACATATTATTATGATGACATAGGTACTCACTACTCATCAGAGTTTTGTGCACCAATATCAATGTGTTCATAATAATATAGATAATAAATTTTACTAAAAAGAGCTTAAAATTTTACCTACCAGCAAATTTTAACGTTAGTTCTATTAAATATTACATATTGGATATTGTTTGGGCTGGCACCGACTTTACATTTAGGAAGATTGAGTAGAGAAATAGTTAAAATTTTAGTCAAATTTAAAAGGGGAATTATATAGAAAATAAGTTTTATTTCATATTTTTTTGTGCATTTTTATTGGTTATTGGTTTATTGAAAGGGTGAACATTCTAGAAATTTCAAGTTCAAGTACACTTTGGTCGCATGTGAACTGGTGAACAAAAAACTACCTACGGTTATCGAGATCAATCATCAAACATTCATGCCTTTCACAAATAGAACTTCTGGAAAAATCTGCCCACTTGCGTCTAGAGGAGATTCGAAATATTATTATGGTATGGCGCGCGCTGCTTCAATTTGTCTAATTTATTTTTATCCACTAAAATCATAATTAATGATGTTTGGTTAAACTTAAAAGATAGATAGATAAAATTAATCTTTCAAATAAGTACTTAGGTATGTAATCTGCATTCAAAGATGTTTTCGGTAGAGGGCGGGTTATTTTTTCACTAATTCTAATAATTCAAAGTAGGCGAAAAAGGTAGGTAACATAATTAGATAGGTAGTACCTAAGTAGAATTTAAGAGGTTTTTGGTTCTGTTCACAAGGACCAGGGGGCTAAAAAGGTCACTTTAGGTGTTTCATATAATTATTCATATATATTTTTCAACTCTTATTCAGTGCGCCATTTTACGCATTGAGAACTGTCAAAATTGATGTTTTCTAATATGATGAAATCAGATGAATCATGTAGCCATTTTACAATTTCACGATTTTTGTATGGAAAAAATGTATGAAACAATATGAAACACCTAAAGTGGTCTTTTTAGGACTTTTCTTCCATCACTTTCAAATTTCAATAGGACGAAATAATATTGTGAAAAGTTAGGTGTTTCTAAAGGATCATGCATTAATAAGTAATTGATAATGTCAATTAAAGGGACTAAATATCAATTAAATTCCAAATAAACAGCTGCAATTCAGACAAAAACACAATGTAAATACTAAATAGTAGCGAAGCCAGTGCATCGCGCGGCGCGCCACTTGTATTGATCGCGTGCATCTGGGTCAATCAAGGACGGACGACGGATTCGGCTGGAAAGTTCTACTTAATCTAGATTCTAGAACCACCATGTTTACATTGGTCGCCCTGGCCGTGATACATATTACCAACATATTGATATAGTACATGGATAACCGATTACCGAGCGTTGTTCGGAGTTCTGATAAATTAAAAAAAAATAAAAATAAACAAAAATATTCATATGACCGAGCGCGAGATGCGAACCCACCACTTTCCGATCAAAGTAAATACCGCAAACCAAACTGCCAATCGGACTGACTTAATATTGTTGAAATTATGAATATATTGATAATTGTTAAACGACGAAAGAAAAACATTAAATAGCTTAAAATGCGCAGTTTCCAGGAATAAAGACTATAACGATTTTTCTCCTCCAAAACTCACTGCATAGGTACTAAATTTCATGGTGATACTTGTAGCCGATTTCGAGAAAACGACTATAATATATTATATACAAGACTAGCTTTTGCTCACGGCTCCGCCCGTGTAAATACAGTACCTATCCCACGGAAACACTGTACTTTTTGGGGATAAAAACCCAAATAGCCTATGTTTTAATCTAAACTAAACTACTACTATACCAAATTTCATCAAAATCCGTTGAGTAGTTTTTGCATGAAAGAGTAACAAACATCCATCCATACATAGGTATATCTATTACAAACTTTCATATTTATAATATTAGTAGGTAGTATTGTCTCGTTCAGTTTCAAGATAAAGAACGAAGCCGGTACCAGCCCAAACAATATCCGGATAAAAACAATAGGTACCTATTTTATAGAACGAGTTAAAGTTTGCTGGTACAGACTTCAAAAATAGTAGAGAAATAGTCAATATTTTAGCAGAATTTCAAAGGGGAATTATAATATTTGAAAATAAGTATTATTTCACACTTTTTGTGCATTTTTACTTTGGAAGTCAGTTTAAATTCTTTGTTTAAAAATAATAATTCAGACTAAGTCGAAATCACTATAAGTGTCCATATAAATTTCGAAGAGTTCCCACGATTTATCATGGTTTAACTAAGGCCCACAGCCCACTATACACTATACACAAATATAGGTATGAAATACCTATATTTTATGATTTTACATGGAAAAATATTTGCAGATTCAATTCAATATCATTACCAAAGCAAAATTTTAAACATTACTAAGTACCTACCTAATGAAGAAAGAATTTAATTCATTAAAAAAGTAACATTTAATTAATAACTTTTTGTTACATGGTTTAAAATAATGAAAACCAAATTTTGGCATAAAGGAATTTATTTTTGGAACAAAAAATATCAGAAGATATTATTTATGGAATTGTTACAACACAATTATTATACAGCTTAAAACATACTGCAAATTAAAATTTACTTTTACAGTAAACAAGATAACATGGAATTCAACTTAATCAGTCTTTGGCTGCACAATTAATGCACATACTGAAATCACATTCATAGGCAGATTGTTTAGTCAACCTCCTCCATGCGAGACGCATCATCAGCGTCACCCTCTAGTGGAGGAACATCGCTGGCGTTAGTCTCCTCGGCCTGGATTGGCTCGTCCTCATCAATGCCAAGACCGAGCTTGATCATTCTGTAAATCCTAGATGCATGGACCTGGGGCTCATCGAGGGTGAATCCAGACGAGAGCAGGGCAGTCTCGTACAAGAGAATTACTAAGTCCTTCACAGCTTTGTCGTTCTTGTCAGTATCAGACTTCTGTCTGAGGGTCTCAATTATGGAATGATCAGGGTTGATCTCGAGATGCTTCTTGGCAGCCATATAACCCATGGTGGAGGTGTCTCGGAGAGCTTGAGCTTTCATAATACGCTCCATGTTAGCTGACCAACCATACTGAGCTGTGACAATACAGCATGGTGACTCAACTAACCTATTGGAGACAACAACCTTCTCAACTTTGCTGTCAAGGATGTTCTTCATAATTTTGCAAAGACCTTCGAATTTGGATTTGTCTTCCTCACGCTTTTTCTTTTCCTCCTCATCCTCAGGCAGTTCCAAGCCCTCCTTGGTAACTGAGACTAGATTCTTACCATCATACTCTTTCATTTGTTGTACTACATACTCATCAATGGGTTCGGTCATGTAGATAACTTCATAGCCACGCTTCTTCACCCTCTCTACGAATGACGAGTTGGCAACCTGATCCCTGTTTTCACCAGTAATGTAGTATATGTGTTTCTGGTTATCCTTCATGCGGGAAACATACTCTTTGAGAGAGCATACTTCATCTCCGGAAGCTGATGTGTGGTAGCGTAGTAAGTCACCGAGCTTAGTGCGGTTCTGAGAGTCTTCATGGACACCCAATTTTAGGTTCTTGCTAAACTGTTCGTAGTACTTCTTGTAGTTCTCCTTGTCCTCAGCAAGCTCCTCAAACAGTTCAATGCATTTCTTAACTAAATTCTTCCTAATAACCTTAAGAATCTTGTTTTGTTGGAGCATCTCACGAGAAATGTTCAACGGCAAGTCCTCACTGTCTACAACACCCTTAATGAAGTTCAGGTACTCTGGGATCAAGTCATCACAGTTATCCATGATGAATACTCTGCGTACATACAATTTAATATTGTTCTTGCGTTTTTTGTTCTCAAAAAGGTCAAAGGGTGCACGTTTGGGTACAAAGAGAAGTGCACGGAACTCAAGTTGACCTTCAACACTGAAGTGTTTGACAGCCAAGTGGTCTTCCCAGTCATTGGTTAGGGATTTGTAGAAGTCACCATACTCCTCCTGAGTGATGTCATCAGCATTACGGGTCCAGATTGGTTTGGTTTTGTTCAACTCCTCATCCTCACTGTATTTCTCCTTGATGGTCTTCTTCTTCTTTTTCTTATCTTTGTTGTCTTCATCCTCATCCTCACCGACATCCTCAATTTTTGGTTTGTCGTCCTCTTTCTCTTCCTCCTTCTTCTCCTCCTCGGCCTCGTCGTCCGACAGCTCCTTTTCGCGCTCCTTCTCCACTACTAATTTGATGGGATAGCCGATGAACTGAGAGTGCTTCTTGACGACCTCCTTGATTTTGTGCTCTTCCAAGAATTCTGCGAGGTCTTCCTTGATGTGGAGGACGATCTTGGTACCGCGGCCGAGGGGCTCACCGTTGTCTGGGCGCACTGTGAAGGAGCCTCCAGCGGCTGACTCCCACATGTATTGTTCGTCGTCATTGTGCTTAGAGTGGACGGTGACTTTGTCGGCGACCAGGTAGCACGAGTAGAAACCAACACCAAACTGACCGATCATGCTGATGTCGGCTCCCGCTTGAAGGGCCTCCATGAAAGCCTTTGTACCAGACTTGGCGATGGTACCCAAGTTGTTGACTAGATCGGCCTTTGTCATACCGATACCGGTATCGATGATGGTCAGTGTACCTTCGCTCTTGTTGGGGATGATCTTGATGTACAATTCCTTGCCGCTGTCGAGCTTAGACGGGTCTGTGAGTGACTCATAGCGGATCTTGTCCAAAGCATCAGACGAGTTGGAAATCAACTCTCGAAGGAAGATTTCTTTGTTGGAGTAGAATGTGTTGATGATGAGTGACATGAGCTGGGCGATCTCCGCCTGGAAGGCAAAGGTCTCCACCTCCGCTGGCTGAGTTTCCATTTGTTCCGGCATTTTTGAGGTTATGTATCCAATGAAATAATAATTTACCTCTGGATTTTTACGTGTAGATGCCTTCTTTTAATATCTCACTTCAATGTGCTTAATTAATACACGCACGTGGAATAGAGATTCAGCGCACTGAGAAATACTTGTATTGTCACGGTTCAAAAATTCTTTATGCCGCAAAACGCGCAGTCCGACCGTTTATATAGCTTTGAGTCATAAGCGACATCTGTGACCCAATAGAATATTCTAGTGTTGGCGCGCTAAAATTCCAGGGGTAATAAACTTTTTGTTGTTTTGTATAGTAATTTACAGTTTGCAATATATTAAAATTAAGTTGGTTTATTATAATAATTCTAAATAGTGAATAGATGGCAAATGAACAAAAGGACGCCTAATGCACTTACTCAGCAAAACAATTCAATTTAAAGCTTTATTACCAGACAGTTTTCTGTGTAGCCAGACCATTCGTGCCGTGAAGCATGGCTTTTAATTTTCCGCCGAAATTTGTTATTTAATGTATTTACTAGTGGTCCAAAAACAAAAAAAATCATGTGCTCTTTTTTTAATTGTCTCAATAGCTTCTCTTAGGTATAAAAAATTTTCGCTCCAAAGCGCAGCTTGATATCTCAATTTTTCATAAAGCACAATGATTTTTTATTTTCCCGTTCCAATAACACGTAAAAATATACTTATAAGTTTTCATCCGGTAAAACAACGAAAAAATATTTTTTCAAAATTTTTCCTTTATAATATTTCTTTTTTTTTTTGTAGAGAAATGAATTTCCTACAAGAATATTTTATTTCACGACTCTACTTTACTGAAGATACTCTGAATAATTTTGAAAAATAATTTAAAAACGAAACTAAAGCACAGTAATTTAAATTACCTTTAATACATACCGATACAAGTAAATAAATTTAAACTGTCTGTTTGTAATTTTAATTATTTTTTTTAAAACAGCTTTTCACTAAAGACATAAAAGCATTTAGTACGGTAGGTACTAATAATAACCTAACCAAGAGACTCTCGACATGTCTAAGGTTCCGCACTATAAGTACATCAACATGTAACTTATAAGTACATACACAACTATCAAAGCGCTATAAGTTTTTTTTTAAATTACGTAAAATATTTTTCCTAAAGAGTTTTTAGCATGATCGATAAGCATAGAAACTTACAAGTTTGTATCTCTTATAGTTTAGAATTCCCAGGGGGAACTAACGAATAATCACTTTGGAGGACGATTACTCGAAAATGGTTGACTTTGTAAAAAAAGTAATGAATGAAATCGATTTTCACGGTACTCTTACTGGCAGATAGCTGATTTTATGAGGAGCAACTTAAACTACTTTAATCTCAGGTTTCCATTTTAAAAGTTTGATAGTTCTACGCAAACGTTGTTGGCACTAGCTAGTACATAATATAAAGTAAAAAAGTATAAGAAACTTCAAACAATTTTAATATTCGTAGCATATTTTAGTATTATAGCATTCAAGTAATGAATATCATATTTTGTAGTGTAAACGGCAAAACATCGTTTGTAAATGGTAACATTGTTACGTTTATTCGATTTTAAATTTAAAAATCTAGCATGTAATCGTAAAATGAAAATACAAGTCAGACGTATACAGCTGCTACTCTGCTACTTATGAAACATAAAAGGTTGACAACCGCACAACAAATTTAGTAGGTCTATAGACCGCTAGATGGCGCTTTATCATGTTCGTGCGGTAGCACATGTGGAATATTCGAGAACATTCGAGATTCTTCTAGAATTTCTCTTTAAAATTAAACTTAGAGCCTATTTTCAATTAAATATTCTGTTTACATTAAAGTATTTTGCTTTAAAAATAATATGTGTAATGAAATCTCCTACATTTTCATAAAAAAATATTAAGTTTTTACTATGTTACCAAAACTTACTAGAACTTTCAAAATGTATCCGGTGTGTTGTTTTATATTTCACCGCAAACAGCGCTAGTTGTTTCCGCTTATTTAAGTTCTAGATACTTGTTCGAAGAATATAATATAGTTATTGATTTTTTTAGAAAATGCAGTTTATATTATAAGTATATTATCTTTTTTATATTTATTAATTTGATTTTTATAATCATATTATGATTATAATATTATTATTGTAGCAATTTTTATTACGAAAAAAATTTGTTTAGTAGGTATGTTAGTAGGTTCCTTAGGATTGTGTAAAATCTGTAACCAACAGCAATCTTTTGTTAATTTCAATTAAATATTAATCTATTTTACTTTGCACATTTTACTTCAAGTAAAATGAAAAATTCTACGATAATTTAGTCTAAATTTAATTTGATTGAGGAAAGTAATAAATACTATGTACCTATTTGCGAAATTAAATTAATTGCCTAAAGATGTATTATATTAAAAAGAGGTAAGTAATTGGCATAATTTTTATACCGATCAAAGATTTCAAAACTCCTCATATCGATGACACTCACGAGTACATAAAAGTTATAGGTTATGTTAAAGTTATATACTTATGCCGGTATAGTGCGGCATTTACGAAAATCGTTGAATTAGGTATTAATTATTATTATTATAGAATCCTATCGCACATACTTAGGTCTTTGACATGTTCAGATTTCAGACTGACTGTTTAAAATAAGATGGGATAGTACCTACGTACCTACTACCTACATACCTACCCAATCGTATTTAGAAATTAAGATGTCCAGTACCTACCTATCCCTTTTAAAGAAATATTTTTTTTATTTAACATTGTACCTAATAGGTATGTAAGTGAAGTTAAATGAAATCGGAAATGACCTGCAAGTAACCTATGCCGTATGCCGCATAGTAACATGTTAAAAAAATAATAAAATGCCATCTGCGGTATGCCGCCTGTGCTGGACAGCATAGAATGTAGATGAATACTTATAACTGAGAGCTGGACAGGCTGGAAAGGAGTACAGTGTACTGCTGTCTTCACTGCACCCGGCAGCAATAACTTTATGCCGGCCAGCACATGTTTTAATATTAAATAGCTTGTAACCTTAAATTTAAAATTAACAAGAAAAAAAACTATAGACAGCAATTTGCTCTTCATACAAAGTTTCTAAATAAATAGTCATTGATAAGGGCCATACCATTGTAACCTCATAACATTTTATCTTAATTTAAACTTTGTGTGGTTCAAAAAAATTAATTAGCATGTAGCAGTTGCAGTGCCATCTTACGTCAAGTAGCAATTTTAACAAAAAGTTAATACAACGATCAAAATAAAAAAAATAATTAAAAAATCAAAAAACCCGACTGCGTAAAAAAACAAGCACAGATGTCCGGTGGTCTAGAATTCTATAATATATTATTGAATAAATACTATTGAAGAAAATAAAATATATTTTAATAATGGAACATAACTGTAACACAACTGGTCAGGATCCATTGAAAAATTAGATTGGCTGTCGAATAATGGATCCCGACTGTTCAGTTGTTATTAGAATATATTTTATTCTCTCTCTCACTTTTTACGCAGTCGGGTTATTTGATTTTTTTAAATACTTTTTAGTTTTGAGTACCTAGCTAGCTAATTACCAGACTGGATTTCCTATCAGCATCAGTACTACATCACAATTGCACTGGAATTTATTGTGAGAATGGTTGTTATGCAACTTTAAATCGATATAGATCCTAAACTGTCAGTCTAATCGAAAAATGTTGACAGAAAACTAACAATGATTTTATTTTATTTGAATACCTATTCAATGATACCCCACTTGATATAGTTTGTTGATTTTAATTTTTTTCAATTTCACAATATGGCGAACAGTAGTCGCCATATTGAATTTTCACTAACGTCATGTCTTTAGTGACACTCGGACTACCGACCCGGACTAAGAGGAATCGATTGACGTGTGAATCATAAAAATCAGCCCAGGCGTTTGGTCTGTATAGTGCTACAAAGGAACATACAAACATACATACATACATTGGCTAATAAACACATTACCACTCCTTTACGTCGCGCAGTTGGGTAAAAAGCGACATCTAGTATATAAAATTTGCTTTTTCTCACGTGAAAAAGGCTACATTATTTAACCAGTAGACACACACATTTGCGTCTTAAAATCTTATAATCGTATTATTTGTAAATAAATATCTATTTTTTGGATACATGAAATAAAATCAAATATAACAAAGTAAAATATTTATTAAAAATAATATAAGCAGCCAACTATTTTATTATTATAAAAAGTGTTGAATAAATAATCTGTAGCGCCATCTAACGTTATAAAATTGCATCACTAAAATTAGTAGTAAGCTTCACAAAAAGCGACATCTGTTGTTATATGATGTAGTTTATAAATATATCTTCTCGTTACTAGATGACTCTTTCGCAGATAGTTCAAGAAAATTCTCGTGTAGTCTAGAAAACATACACTAGATGTCACTTTTCTACAACCTTCAAGAAATTTCTACAATTTCATTTTCATGCCTATATAACAGCGCCGTTGCGTTGCAAGCGTCAGTTTATGGAATTAAACGCTAAGCAGCGAGTACCTGTTCCGAATTCCAATACAGGCGATTCACCTTCGATTCTCTCGAAGTATTCAAAAGTTTTTCTCAAAGGCAATTAAAATTCAGAACAATGGCACTAATACCTTATTTGTTGAGCAGCGAAATTCGTCCTCGACGACTTCGAGACCAACTATTTGGCTTGGATTTAGCGGCAGATGACTTCTTAACCGATGTATTTGATCGGCCCCTGTTGCGGAACTATTCAAGATCGTGGAGAAATCTGTCATCGATGGCCCGAGATGTGGGCTCCACCATAAAGATCGACAAGGACAAATTCCAAGTTAATTTGGACGTACAGCACTTTTCACCGGAGGAACTTTCTGTAAAGGTCGTGGACAATTACGTCATCGTCGAGGGCCAGCACGAAGAAAAGCAGGACGAGCACGGCTACATCTCCCGACATTTCAAGCGTCGATACACCTTGCCAGAGGGATGTAATGCCGAGGCAGTACTATCCAAGCTGTCTTCAGATGGAGTTTTAAAGATCATCGCTCCAAAGAAACTTTCTGAGACGAATGAAAGAATTGTTCCGATTTCACAGACTGGGCCCGTACGAAGGAAAATCGAGGATAGCAGCGAAAACGAAACACCAAGCCCACAAAAGAAGAAGAGACGTTGAATTTAATTTTAACTTTTTAGTTTGTAAGTAACGTAAGGTTAATTTTATACTATAAAAGTACTTTTGTTTTATAAGTATTAATTATAATAAGACTGATTATATTTCTAAAATTTAATGTTAGAAAAAAAAATAACTCTTAACTGTTATACATGTTTTATTTTAACCATTCTAATTTCTATTTTCGCCCTAAAAATGTTAGTTAAGCGCCATCTATTGGCAACAAAGCAAACTGCTATGGCACACAAGTCTATTCCCGTGGTATACTATAATACTATTAGCTCACGCTAGATGTCGCCAACTGTATATAAAAATACGATTTGTTTCTAGATATTTTTTATATTGTAAATTACTCGATATTAATATTATTATTTTCTAAGATTTTATTTGCAGAAGTTCATTTAGTAAAATGTGTCCAAGATCAAATTCACCAAAGAACATTTATCTCATGGGTCCTGTTACCACCTAGAAGGAACCAAATTGGCCGAGGTAAACGAGGTCCGCGATCTTGGTGTCGTGTTTGATAGTAAGCTTAAATTCAATCGACATATCAACACGATTATCAGGACATCTGCTAGCATGCTGGGCTTAATCAAACGCAACACCATAGGTTTCAAACCTAAAATTCTGCTCTTTAATTCATTAGTACGTGACTACATTGAGTACGCAAGCTCCGTATGGAGTCCGTCCTATGTCCAGTCATCTCAAAAAATTGCCTCAAAAAAATCAAAAAAAATCCAGAGATCGTTCACGAGACGGCCTTTTCCGACAAAGGCAATTCCCATAGAAGCCCATACGAGCAGCGCCTGAGTTTCTACAAAATTCTACCAATCAGGACGCGGAGAAAAATCCACTATATTACCTTACTCCACAAAATCATTAACGGCAATGCGTCTTGCTGTGATCTTTTGGAACTCTTCTCTTTGTCCGCCCCATACAACCGGACCAAGGCACCCCATAAGTAAGCTCTTGCGTGGACCACCTCGGAGAACTAATGTGGGGAAACACGCTCAACCCCAGCGTATCAGCGACTTGTATAATTATACATGCGTAAGAAATAGAAGTATTGACATTTTACACGATAATTTTAGTGTATTTAAAAAGAAACTCCTAACCCACTTTGGCTTAAATGGCTCCAGCGCTAGTCAGTCATTTTATATTATCTATTTTATAAGAATTAAATTCAATTGCGTGAAATTTAAAAAAAATAAATAAATTTAAATATATGTAAATGAAATATATAGTTTGAACTAACATTCAATATTTTAAATGTTATTTTGTATATAATTTTGTAATGATTCTTTTATTTTGTTGTTTATGATTTAAAAATTGTATTGCGAATGTTGTGTTGCCTATTAAGGCGTTGGCATCGGTTATTTATATGTTTAGTAAAATGTTTGATTGATTGTTTTAATGTATACCTACGCTGCTGGTAAGCATAATAAATAAAAACTCTATTTGTAATTCGCCTTGGCCTAGCTTGTTTTGATTAAATTTTCAATCGATCACGATCTTAACAGATGAGACAAATAATACAACGATTGCCAAAAGACATTAAGAATGTACTGTAGAATTTTAATGTTTTATCCTGAGTGCGTTGATAATGAATCTACACTAAAAGTTACTATTTACATGAAATTGTACTCCCGATGGATAGTATTTTACACGCTCAATCGAAATATAGAAATTAAGATTGTATGGAGTAACTCGATATCGGATTTTTAAAAAAAAAATATTTTACACTTATAAGAAAGTAAGACATGTCCTAACACCATATAAGACGAGGCATATCGAGTCAAAAAGTGTCCACACTTAAACTGCCCTACTTTTGGGATTGTTTGGGGCAGACGAGGTTTGACATTTGCTTTCTGCAGTTTAATCAGTCCGCATTTTTTCTGAAATCAAGATGGCGTAACCTTTACTATAATGAAGATTTTTTCTGTGAACTGTGTTAGCCGATCCTTAGTTTTGAATCATAGCCTTACGCGTTAAATTACTCTTAATATGAACAGAAATGCTTTTTCAAATTCCGTAACGTTTACAATCAAACTAACACAATCACAAGCACAATCTAATTTAACCACAACCCAAAGAAACAAATAAAGAAATAGAAACGCTACCTTTCAGTTATAAGTATGTATGAAAGTCCCTTGTTCTTATTAAGAAAATCTTTAATTGTGCCGCGGGGGTTCCCCCTCCGCACGCAACCAGAGACAAACCGTATGAATAGTTGTTGGGATATATAGTAATAAAGTATAAATGATGAAGCAACATATAGGAAAATATTATATATTTGTTCGTATACCTAAACGCGATATATATATTGTCGGTTGATGGAATACGGCGGGACGTGGAGTCGAAAAGGAATTGTGGTTCAATTTTTTTTAAAATATTTTTACTCTCTCCAGTGTCCATGCCTGTAGCTTCGTAAGTGTTAAAGAACTGAATTGGTTAAGATGGGAGGGCGACAATGTATATATTATCCCCTTGTCAAAATGTTATTTATGATGATACCTATTATTACCCTACCATATGTATGACATAGGTACCAATTCTCATTTAGGATCAGATACGTCTATTTATAGCATATACCTATCTCATATTCGTGTATAAAAGGTACTTCGTAAGCAACATAGGTAGGTACATCACTATAGTAGTAATTGCGTTTTTACCCGACTACGACAAGCCAAAATGAAGAAATGATTTTGGCAGTCCATGTATGTATGTACGTATTTATGTTTGTTCTATCGTAGCACCGAAACTACTGATCCGATTTTTATGAATGAGATACAATAGATACGTAATGATGGCCCGGGTAACGTAGGCTATATAATTTTTTACTTCGAATATTATGCTAGTTTTAAAAGTTTGCGGCAACTTAAGTCCATATCATAACATTATCAAAAGTATCATACTAATAATATAACATAATACCTACTCTTTTTTATTTTACGTAGATACTAACAAGCACATTTATAAATGAAGCTAAGTTATTTCAAAACTGCTACAAAACAAATCCTCCAAGAAACTTCTAATAAAATACACAATATAAGAATCATAAACAGCCATAACAATAAATATCATTTAATTTATTATAATAAAAGCAGCAACCGCAGCTCCATTCGTTTTAGCCCGGAACACACATACGTAGTGCGAGGCGCTCCGTCTTAAGGACGACATATGAAGTAATTTTTTTCCAACTACCCGCTACAATAAAATCGACTTTGCGCTACGGATATAAGATTCAAAATCGCATTAACCGCGAAATATTTTTTCCATTTCATATTTACGAATATGCCCCAAATTCCCCAAAAATTAGAACCGTGAAAGCGGGGGAGGCGCAGTAGGGTAAGAATATTTGTACGCACACCGCCGCACCACGCTCCTGGGGTGGCGCGGGGGGTGCAGATAGTTTAACAAATATATGTGTAGATCACTCCGCTCTTATTCCATTTGTTTTAAACATATACTGCTGAATAGTATATCGTAACTCTGTGTCATAAGTGACTCGTAGACTCGTAGTATACTCAGAAGTATTGAATATGAATATAATTATATTTTTCATTAAAAACTATAACCCGACTACGTAAATTAGACAGCCTATGTTATCCGGGTTATTATGACAAATCTATTAACATCTCATTCGTTAAAACCGCAGCTAAGCCGCTACGGTGGAACAAACACACATACATTTACTGCCAAAATCAAATTGTTTTCGGCTACGCCGCAGCCGTAGTCGGGTAAAAAGCTAAATTTCACATGAGAAACATATTCAATAAAATTTTCATTTTCGTAAAAGTTTTCAACATACACCCTTCGACTATTTGGGGGAGTCATTCTAAATTGTCAGTAGACTGACATTGTTTAGGTATACCTTATTAGGTAAGGGCTCGATCAGAAAATACATCCCATAATATTACGATTATTAAGAAGTAAGTTACGGTTAAAAGATTAAAAGCTGAAACCGCTCAGATTTAAGGAACGATCGCTTCGTTGGATGTTAAACAAAATAATTCTACAAATTGGCAGGTGCACAGGCAAACAGACAGACGGACGGACAGAGCAACCAACACACAAACCAACTTGGAACCAATATCTGAATATAGGTTTCGATGGACTGTTTTAATGGTAGTAAAATAATATTGCAATAGAAGCATAATGCTTTATTCATAAAATAGCATGAGACCGTATCATATTTTGTTCAGGTGAGTGTGACGACTGAGCGCTCGTCACATTCACACGCTGCGCTCTCTATGCTAAAACGGTTCGACGCATAAGAAAAAGTACGATGCTATGTTTGTAGAGAATTCACTTTCCCACAACTTAAATCAGAATGTAATTTTTTGCCCTTGTTAATATGTTTAATCTTGAAACTTATCCAAAAAACTTCCTTGTAGCTTATATTTTAGTATTGTATAGTTTAATATACGAACTTTGGAAAATTTCGTCGCTCAACATTTCAATTTGAATCTAGTAATTCGTATTATTATTTAAAAGTTCTTCTCTCCGGTTCTGATTATTTTTTTAAAACAAAATGCCTCTTGTTTTATTTTTAAAACAGCCAAGAATGTAAAAATGTAATTAGAAAATACTGAAAACAGCAATAGCATTAAAGTTAGACAATGAAAAATGAAAAAATCGTTATTACGCGATTTTTATGACAAGTGCCTATTTCTCGACGAAACTTTAAAACAAAATAAATTTCAAATTCGGATTCAGCGACCAAAAACACGTAAGTTGTCATGTTCTTTAGCCACTTATCTCACCATGGTCGGTCCACCTTGATTTTAGTGCATTTCCTACTCGCCTATAGCGTATTATTGAGTATCTGTGACTGTTTACAAATACTCAATAATATGCTGTACGGAACGTTGAACTGAGGACCTTAAATATTATATTTTTAGATATTAGCATGATATATTAGAACAATGTTATATTAAAGTTTTATGTGATTGTTTATGTTTTTATTTTTTGACTACGTAATAGTAAGCTTAGGGTCTGTTTCACTTATTAGAAGATTTCTAATAAGTGTCCGTCCTATCCGATAATTAATTTGAAAGTTTTGTCGCTGCTTAATTTATATCGAGCGATAGAGACAAAACATGCAAATAAGCTACACATTCATATTATTAAGATTGTGAAAGAGGCCTTTATTATGTGTTATAGACAACATTATTATATTTCTCTTTTCGAACTCTACATACGACACAGTACCTACACTTTTAATACAATTCCCAAACCACCTAACAATGAAGGAATGAATGAGTTTAAATGTGAAAAAGTCTTTACCACTTACTTCTAATTCCTTATCATTATAACGTTATATGATTGCTGCATTATGCGTCATAAAAATCTATTCTAGCGATACATTCAAATTAAAATAGAGGAACGGATTTTTTTTTAATATTCCTAAATGGGGAACGGAAATGGGAAATATTGGGAAATGTGGGGCACAGGGAATATATTTTAAAGCGAGCGAAATAAGCGTCTGGGGACGGGCAGGGTGGCGCTTATGGGGAAACCGTTGGGCCACGAAACGAGCGAGCGAAGAAAATTTTAACTAAAAAATATATTTATTTACATTTTAGGAGTTATGATGCAAAGACAGGCTTGATTAACTTATAGTTCGTCTTTTCTGCAGGGGCTAAAGCGGGTTAGTGGGCGTGACTGGTTGGTGTCTTTGTGATACTAATATCCCGTAAAATAATTAAAAAAATCTCCTTTTTGCATACTTACTCCAATGTTTGAATGTTAATTATTTATTAAATGAGGGTAATTAAATGACGACGTCGATACTTCCGTAATAATTTTATAGGGAGTTTTCTTAATGAGCGCATACATTATATAATGCCAATGAATAAGCTTTTTAAATAATACATATAATTGATTTTCTTTCTGTCTTTACTCGATGAATAAAGTGTTCAGAAAAAATAAGTTTAATTAGCATGATCAACATAAATATCATAATCCGCTCGCTTGCTTAGTGACCCTAAAATATTTTCGTCTTTTACAATATCTATGGATGGCAAATAGTTTACCACGAGTACATTTTGGATTTGATGATTAATAAAACATTATATTCTTATCTTTATGACTGTTTAACACGATAATCAATAATTTTCATTTTCCTCATCACCTATTTCACTATTTAAAGGAAGTGATATGTAGTTTGACTCCAAAACAGTTATTCCATCAAACTTAAATACAAAATGGTGCATTTCTTCGTGACATTGTAACAAGCTTCTCGTGCAGGGGGCCTAGCACGAACAGTTGACAGCTGCGTAAACGTAACGCTATCGAAAGAGATCTGTACGAAAATTATGACAGCGCCTATACAATTGACATTCGATAACGTTACGTTTACGCAGCTGTCAATTGTTCCTGCTAGGAATTTTCAGTATTTCACGTTAATTCCGTTTTGGCAAAACAGTATGAACTTTGAACTTTGGACCACAGATCAATTCATTTAAGGTATGTTGAAACTTTGAACCAGCTTATTCAAATGAAATAACCTATAAAAAACCGTCTTCCAAAGTAAAAATTCACAAAAAAGTATAAAATAAAACTTATTTTCTAAATAATCCCTTTTAAATTCAGCCAAAATTTTAACTGCTTATTTTCCTACTCAATCTGCATAATCTTGAAGTCGGAACCAGCCCGAACAACATCCTGATAAAACAATATTTATAGAACTCACGTTCAAATATGCTGGTACCGACTTCAAAATTGAAAAGATTGAGTAGAGAAATAGTTAGCATTTTAGTCGAATTTAAAGGGTAAGAGTAGTTAGTACATATGTCATCATAATAACATCTTGGTGTTTCGTGTGTAGATCGTGGTGATGATGATGATTACTGTAAGTGGTATGATGGTATATGCTTGCAGTTCTTTAAACAACGCTGGAATCCCTAAACATGTATATATAAGGACTCAGGAGTTCTGTTTGGATCATGAGTTTTGGATCCAGTACCTTGTTTGTTTCAAAAGCTTACTTTTTAGTAGTATATGCTTGGAATACTTCAGAATATTCAAATCACTATATGTGTCCATATAAATTTCGAAGAGTTCCATCGATTTATCATGGATCTCCTCATCAGGTCTCCACTTTGGTGACTCAGGGACAAATTTTGAATTATGGCCTTTACAACAACAAAACAAGTTTGCAAATAGGTTCACATACGGCAAAGTAATGATTAATGTTCAAAGATATCCGTGTCGGTGTAAAATACTATGAGAAGTACCTATTATATCATCATAATGTGATGATGAATGGTGTGATGATGGTGTTGATGATGATGATTACCGTAATTGACATAGTGGCATATGCTTGCAGTTCTTTAAACAACGTCTAAATCCCAAAACATATATCTATAAGGACTCAGGAGTTCTGTTCAGTACTTTTGGATCCAGGTGAAAAATCTTATTTTTGTAAATAAAAAAAATAATTTTGAAAATCGGTCCATCGACGGCGGAATTATCGTTGAACACACACACACACACACACACACATATATATAGCAAGTTGCAAATAATATAATATGTGCCAATATTAGTTATGGCTAATTTTTCATAACCATTGCCCAAGATGACTCATATCGTGCGTTACGCTTTTCACTGCGTTCGAAGAATTAATTTCTCAGTAGGAGTATCAATTAACTTGTATATTTAACGTGACAGAGCCATGCTTCGGCACGACTACGGCCACACAGAAACCGGCGTGAAATAACGTTTGCGTTGTGTTTCGCCGAGTGAGTAAGGTTACCGGAGGCCCAGGAGGGGTTAAGGATTTTAAGGCCCTGGAACGCAAGTTCGCAACACCAGAGGTGTTACGAGCTTACCATCAGGCGATTCTTCTGCTCGTTTACTGGTCCATTTCACTAAAAAAATACAATTTAGTATTTTATCAGTTAGGCATTCTGATATCTCAGTGTGATAAGGTTATTGTTGTGTCAAATTCCTCATCAAAAGGATGTTGTTTCAATTTTAAACGATAATGAACAATTTTATAGTGCCCAAGTGTGTGCGGAGTACACAAGAGCACTCTCTCCTCCGTTACTCTCGTAACCCAGTGGCACGGATAACCGACGCGACTGGCGAGAGATCAGGCGCAGGTCCGAATTTTTACATGCCCATCCGACGCATGGATCATTTTTCTTGTCAGACAATCAGGTATCAGCCTGCATTATCCTAACCAAACTTGGAAACAACATTTTTTGTTGTTCCAATGCGGGAATCGAACCCACGACTTCCTAGTCGGGGGCCAAGCTCTAACCACTAGACCACAGAGGCAGTTATTGAATATAAGAGAAGTATAAACTTAGGTCTTTTTCATCCGTTATTGGATGATTTATACAGTATTCTCCGAGCGAAGTAACCACTCTTGAAATACTATATTTTATTGGTTTGGTTTTTTAAATGTCGTATGGTTGCCTAAGCACATCCAGCATTCTTACAACACAGTCAGCCTTGTCCAGAGGAACGTCTGGTCAAAACGTCTGGGGCCAACCATGTGCGGGTTTCCTCACGACGTTTTCCTTCACCGTTGGAGCGTCCGTATAGTGTAATTGAGATCTGAAAAAGTCTCATTGGTACACGCTACAACCTGGGAATCGATCTGCACTCTCTCCAGTGCGAATCAAACAGTCTCGTGTCCACCCACTAGGCCACGGAGCTCTTAGAAGTATAATAACTTCACTTATACTATGTTTTAACAAATTTACTATTAAGCTATTCATCATCGTACCTAATAATTCCTAATGGTCCTCATATTGAGGAGCTGCTCCTCGACTAATTAAACTTTAATATACATTACTATTATTGTTAACATAAAATTTTTACTTTATGAACAAAATATAATTATAACATAACAACGTAAATTTAGGCGCATTTTATAGGAAAATATTTCAATCAAGGTTTAAATTTGATATGCGTTCAACGGAGTGAAGGAAAAAAGTCAACATGACAATCAGGTCGGCGCCAAATTGTTATTTCAATATTAATGATGGCGACATCGCGAGTGTTTTGTTCGAAATTTGAAAATTTTCAATTCAAAAACAATATTTGCGTGCAAAAACAATGTTAGATTTTTAAAAATCTCTTTTATAGTCAAAGATTTCAAAACTCATGATAGGCTATGCTATGACGTAGGTACGTTTGACAGAACAAAACTTCATACAATAAAAAGTTACGCCATATTGGTTTTCACCATACTTCAAATGTCAGCGGTCTTGTTTTCACCATACGTCAAAATATGTCAAAATGGCCCCAAAAATCTCAAAAGTGGGGCCATTTAACTGGAGACACTTTTTGCCTCAACATGCCTCATCTATAATATACATATACGTCTATGTTTAAAGTTATAAAATACAATTCATTTCTCTACACTGCCTGCTATAACTCACTGAAAATCCCGTAAATATAAAAGTAACCCAACCAAGAGCATGTCAGGACATGTCTGAGGAGGGTTCCGTAGTATCAATGCGTAATAACTTTTTCGAATTACTTCAAACTTATGGTCCGATTTTGCTCAAAATAATTTTCTTACAGAGTATTTAGCAGGGGCCACCAGCATAGAAAATGAATTTTATCTCTGATAGTTTAGAAATACCAAGCGACCACGACCAACTTGTATACCAATTAGGAAGCCTATTAGGAACTTGGAAATGGTTCACTTTATGAAAAATACGTGTATGAAACCTAAACTTTACGACCCATTATTTATTTACGATCTTTAAGACCTATTCAACGATACCCCACACGAAGGGTATAGAATGAAAAATTTTCATCCCCACTTCACATGGATGACATCCTCATAGGATTGAGGACCCACCCCTATAATACAATATTATTTTATAATGTCAAAAGCAAAATCTATTCGCAAACTGCAACGCCTCCATCGAATTATATAATCACAGAAGTTACCCGGACGGACAGAGCGAATCTATAAGGGTTCCTTGTAGCTACTACGGAGCTCTAAAAATACAAACTACTACCAAAATGGACGGATAGCAGAGATAAATTTTTCTAGCGAAAAGCATTTATATTTTTTTGCCAAAACTTTCACAGAACTTGGCCATTTTCGAGAAGATATTTCAGTGACTTCAACTTAAAGTAATGTGTTTTCCATTCACATATTTTTAGCAAAACGTTTCGAAAAAAATAAAGGAATGAAATGAACTTTATTAAATATAGAAAAGGTATGCCCTAAATCAAGGGAGAAGGGTTATCTTTAATATAAAGTTTTCTTTATAACTAATAAATATTTGTGCGGGGAAAAATGTTACCCCAAGTCTGTTTCGTATGAATTATGATGGTACTAAGCATGTATTTATACAAATAAGTCAATTTGTAGTTACGATATTATGTAAAGTCTCAAGTACAATTAACATTGAAGCCTGATTTACAAATAATCCCCACTTTACGTGCCCCAAAAAATATTTTGAGTGATTTTATTACAGCACTTTGTCGACGTGGTAAATAGTAAATACACATATTATGTATGCAAAGTTGTATGTTTCTAGCGCTAACCGTTTGGACGGCAAACCAGAGACGGACGGACGGACGGATGGACGGATGGACATAACGAAACCATAAGTGTTCCGAGACGTGAACTATGGAACCCCTCAAAACGTAAGTTGAATTCTGCATAGCATATCAAATGCCACCTATTTTGAATCTTTTTACATTTCCTTCTTTCACAGTGAATGGATTTTATTATCACGTAAGCGAACTGTAAACCATTGTTTTGCACAAAGTGTCAGTCACACGAAAACCTTTTGCGGTAATTCCCATACCAAAAACTTACCTAAAACTCAGTTACATACTTAGGCATTAGACAACTAAAAGGAAATTTCCTGCAAACAGTATAAGTGTAAACGATCCTTAGGCCATCAGCGCCTATTTTTCCGCGAAGAATTAAGATCATGTGGTTACTAATATGTTTACTGATTACGTTTGAATAACTGAATCATCCTTGTTTTTAATAGACAGAACTCAGAGCTAGAATTCTTCCCAGTTCCCTGAAATGTATAGTTGTCGACAAACCGGTGTTATTACTACTGCAATAAGGTCTAAAATCGATCTTATTACTACTACAATAAGGTCCCAAATGGTACACCTCAGCTGTCCGCGACTGAACAATCAATTAACATCATTGAGATCATTAGGTACGCATAGAATTACAACTAGAAGCTAGCTGTTAGTGTAATTTTTTCGGAATTTCTAGCTTTTTCGTGCGGCTCCATCCGTGTAAATACAGTATCAAAGTAGTCTATGTTTTAATTCAGACCCTAAACTACTACCATACCAAATTTCAAAAAAATCTGTTCAGTGGTTTTTGCGTGAAAGAGTAACAAGCATCCATCCATTCATCCATATTTAAGTAAAAAATATGGAAGTCCTCCATCCTCACAAACACTTTCAAATTTATTACTAGCTTTTCGCGTAAATATACAGTATCTCACGGGAACACTGCACCTTTTCGGGGTAAAAATAGGTAACCTGTGTTAATCCAGAGCTTAAATTGTATTAAGAATTTTCCTATTCATTGAGATCACTAAAATGAGCCCAAACACGATACCTTCTCACAAACTTACAGCAGAGGTATCGTCCTCTGCTGTAAGTTTGTGAGAAGTTGGGTATCCTACAGATTCCAGGTGATGCTGCAGCATCAGCTTAACGTTGCCAAATGTAGGTATTATTGATAAAGTGCCAGGATACGATATATTGAACCGATCAGACCAGTGGAAGTTGCTTACAAGTTACAACCTTTCATCAACTAGATAACCCTCGTATTGTCAGGCAGTGAGCGAGCTGATGATGATGAATTCCATTCTTTATTCAGCTAAGAACACTCTCGATCATGTCAGCTTTCATACAAAAAAAAACCGCATCTAAATCGGACCGTTCGTTTTCGAGCTTCGTTTCGTTTAGGAGCTACGATGCCAAGGACAGACACACAGACGGACAAATAGACAGACAGACAGACACGTCAAACTTATAACACCCCTCTTTTTTGTCAAGGGTTAAAATGTAATCCAACACAGAAAAAATTTTGGCAAACGAATAAAGTTTGTTTGATAGTTTTTCTGCCGCTAGGGGGCAGACCCAACGTACACAAAGCGTCATCTGGTGGGTTAAGTGGTATAAAAAACGGTCAATAAGAATTTTAGATTCTTTTTCTATCACCAGGCGGCGCTTGGTAGCTCGACGGTCCTTGACGTGTCAAAAAGCTGTCAGATGTCACGAATTTAAAAACCCTCCTTAAAGGTTCTACGAGGGCGGGTCAATAAGTCCGTGACTTTTGGAATATAACACAGATTTTTTGATAAATAAATCATTTTATTTTCAACGTAGTCCCCTTGAGCTCTATACACTTTGTCCAACGCTTCTTCAATTTTTTTATCCCTTCCAAAAAATATGATTTGTCGAGGTCCTCAAAATAGGCCTTTGTTTGCGAGATGACTTCATCATTGGAGTCAAATCTTTTTCCACCGAGCCATTTTTTCAGGTTTGGGAACAAGAAGTAGTCACTCGGAGCCAAATCTGGAGAATAGGGTGGATGTGGGAGCAATTCATAGCCCAATTCATGGATTTTTGCCATGGCAACTGCACATGTGTGCACCCTTGCATTGTCTTGGTGAAAAAGAACTTTTTTCTTGGCCAAATGAGGTCGGTTTTTTTTCAAATCCTCATTGAAGCGGTCCAATAAGTTGGCATAATATTTCCCATTAATTGTTCTTCCCTTTTGAAGATAGTCAATGTGGATTATCCCACGTGCATACCAAAAAACAGTCGCCATAACTTTATTGGCTGACAAACCCACCTTGGCCTTCTTTGGCGCCGATTCACCTTTAGAAACCCACTGTTTTGACTGTTGTCTCTGGTGTATTGTGATGGATCCATGTTTCGTCCACGGTTACAAAACGGCGCAAAAACTCCTCCATATTGTGATTAAACAACGCCAAACCTTCCTGTGAAGTTGTTACACGATTGCGTTTGTGGTCGACTGTGAGCAAACGCGGCACCCATCTTGCGGAAAGCTTTCTCATGCCCAAGTGATCATTCAAAATTGAAACCACTGAGCCATGCGAGATGCCTATGGCTTCCACAATCTCTTGCACTTTCAATCTTCGGTCGGCCAACACCATATCGTGAATTTTTTCGATTGTTTCGGGTGTAGAGACCTCAACTGGGCGTCCAGGACGTTCGGCATCTTCAGTGCTTGTACGGCCACAACGAAATTCAGTAAACCACTTTTTTACCATTGAAATCGATGGTGCAGAGTCCCCATAGTATTTATCAAGCTTAGCCTTGGTCTCGGTAATGGTTTTTTTTCGCAAAAAATAATGCTTAATAAGCACACGAAATTCACTTTTTTCCATTGTTTCCTTAAGTTACTGGATAGTCTGATAAAGATAGCTGTAAAACACAAACTAACTGACGCAGCAAGTTCAAATTTTGATAGGAGTCAACTGACAGATGCCTGTTGACAGGAGTAGTGTTGCTTTTTCAGTAAGGAGGTTAGAAATTCAAAAAGTCACGGACTTATTGACCCGCCTTAGTACGTAGATAAATCTAGGGCACGTGGCAATGCAATTTGCAAGGATTTTAAAATAAAATAAAAAACGACCAAGTGCGAGCGTGTCGCACTCGCGCACAAAGGGCTCCGTGCAAAACGGCAAAAATCACGTTTGTTGTATAGAAGCCCCACTTGAATATATTTTTTTATTCTATTTTTAGTATTTGTTGTTATAGCGGCAACAGAAATAGACCTTCTGTGAACTCAACTCTCTAGGTATCACGGTTCAGGAGACACAGAGATACAGGCTACAGCTAATAGGGTCCCGTTTTTATCCGTTGGTACGGAACCCTAAAAAACGAAATACGTATATCAACCAAGCTTCTATAACTTCTATATTATTGCATTAAAGAAAGGGTTTGAGACAAATTAAACCTACATATATTTAGTTGACGTATCGTATGTAGAATTGTAGACTTTTTTATCTCAGACCTTTTCTTTCAGTGACCGCGTATAATACTCATACCATTTATACTTTTTAAATTTCAGGGTCAATTAACACCGAGACGAAACGATACTCTGCATTTTTATTAAGATAGCTATTCAAAATTGAACTTTATTCAAAATACAATTTATTGTATGAGTTCGAATGTCAAGTTGCACCGCGCTGCACAGCGCACGTGCAGTGTATTGACTGACATAATATGAAACGTGTATCTTTTCGTGTAGTGAATAAAGTTCAATTTTGAATAGCTATCTTAAAAATGCAGTGTCGCGTATTGTCGCGGTGTGAACTGACCCTTAGGGCCATGCTCGCATTACCACTTCGAATATTGAATCGTAATGTTGACATATCACTAGCTGAAAATTCCGTCAGGAATTTCAGCTAGTGATATGATCAAGCGCCTATAATTTTTGTTAGCATCCCAGTTCCTACTTTATTAACTAATTTATACCAATTCGAACATAAATCATAGCGACATGTCACTGGCTGAAAAGACTGACTTCAAAGTAATTGGTAAACGAAAATGCTCCAATAAGTTCAAATATCATCCTTCTTTCATATTTAATTGTTAGGTTACAACATAGAATATAAATCATAACTCATGTCACTGGCCGAAAAGAAATTTAAAATTGGAAAATGCGAAAACAATAAAGTTTTTATAAAATATCCCGGGCGGGCTTAAAAATCGAATCAGGCCCCGTCCTTGGGAGAAAAGGAGGCGTTCTTGCCGTCAACACATAAATCATATTTCTCGAGAATTTTTAAAAGTCCTATTGCTTTCGCGTATTTGCCATGTACTCCCCCCCCCTGGGGCGTGTGTACTTACCCCCCTTCCTAGTTCCCCTACAGGGTGTTCACTGTTCCCCTTGTTGGTTGATTTGTGGCTTCGCTGTTTATTGTTATAGAATTATTTATTTCATTCTAATTTTCATTTCGCATACGGAGAATTTAAGACAGCTCACAGATTATAAACGTAGGAATGTGTATTTTTCTTAATTTCACTTAATTTCTTAGTTTGACTCGTTGGTGTCACAATCAGCTGCCATAAAAATGTACACCTAGTTACAATGCGGATGTACACCTGGTTAAGTAGTGAGTAAAAAGTAACAAAATTTTCAAAGAGCATCAACTCTATTACTAATATTCAGTATTTATGACACTTTGTATTGTAATAGCACTATTATAGATATTTGAAATCTTTCAATCTTCTGACCATTCCTTCGTGATTTAAGAAATATAAAAAAATTACATCACACTATTCAATTTTTTTTAAAGTTTCTCTAACGACACCATAATAATTGATTGTTTTTTTTTCCACTTCCTACTACAAATGTCTGTAGTTCACACAGTAACAATGGTCTATAACAAGAGCAGCCTGTACAGCCGTAAGGCGCTGGGGGCGGGCGGCGCCTGCACGCGCCTCGCAGTACACCCGACACTTGCAGATACTGCGAGTAACAATTAATTAACTTTCTTTTGTTTTAACATATAATTTTATGTATGGTTCTTATATATGTTTATGTGGTTTATTACAAGAGATTTTCACTAGCGATGAAAGTTTTATGAGGCTATTGTTTATTTGGATAGTAAATAACTATTATTAGATCTTAGTGGTATTGAAACATTATATGAATATAAAATTTACTTATACAGTCATATTATTAAGAAAGTCTATTAAGCTTACTTGAGATTATAAGGTCATGTTTTCACCTTTACATTAGCGGATTGTGTGTTAGTATCTCAGTTATTCTACACATTTAGGCTTTTATTAAGTTTTTTTATACGCCTTTGCATTTAAACAGTCATTAGGTTAAATGAAAGATAATAATAATAAAATAACAATAAGAACTCCTTTAAGTTATTTGGTATACATTTCACTAAAATATTAAAGGACACACGCTGCAAATCACTTTTGCATTACCTAAGGTTTAACAATTAACTCTATTCAACAATAATTGGAACATTATCAACACATCGATAAAATTATCAGACAAAAAATCAATACCGGAAATAATGGAGTCTCTGCATACTAAGCTTATACTGTACCCGGCACACATGTGGTGGGGCACTAGGAAGAAAGCCGGCGAAGAAAAAATGAGGGAGACGAAAAACTAGAGCGGGACGGAAAAGTCGGTGAAAAACGAAAAATTCACCCTCCCCTCACCCCCGCACCGCCCGCGCCCCCACACGCACACACGCGTGTGACAGCGCGGCCGGCTAGTCCTGATACTTGATACTTTCACTTTTCCTGGAAAATTTTGGTATAAAAAAATTGTAGTATGTTAAGGAGTTTTTGCAGTGTTTTGTCAAGGGATCTGAAACACTGCAAAAACTTCTGACAGTATCAAGGCTGACAATAGCAAATGTATCATTTGATATTGATTTTACAGATTTTAATTGAACTTATTTGAACCATGATTTGTGAAAACTGCTAAGAGTTCGCGCTACGAGACCTGTACAATGCACAATAAGGTAAAACATACATCATGTTTTTGGAGAGAAAAAAAAAATATCGTAGAGGTCTTGCATTAAATTATCGTGTAAGGTTTTATTTAATATATACTTAATATTGATTTTTTTTGTATAAAATATTGTAAGATAACAAAAATTTTCGACAACGATATGAAACAATTACGTTAAAGGCAAATTATAAGTGGCAATATTTTAGCGGTATTATCAAAGCTTAAGAGGTTTTTCTTTAAATTTTTATCAAAGTAATTGCTATTTGCAGGTAAATAAAGGAAAAAATCTATTGTTTTTAAGCTACTTAGTACGAAGGCTACTATGCTATCGTATTGTTTGCAGCGCAAGTATCAAGAGGGCTTGTTCCTGAGGGAGGCTATTGTAGCATGTTTTTATACCCAAAAATTTTAAGTCAGTAGGCGCTCGCACTCAGAGCGGCTTGAACGTTTTTATTATTATTATTATTAATATATATTTATATTTCGTTTTCATTTACAAGTTTTCCATGGTTCATAATTTTTAATATTTTTATACCGTTTTATACAATAAAGTGTTTATAGATAGTAATGATTAACTAATTGTAGCCGTCGACAACTTTCGCCCGGGAGTTTGACAGTTCGCGGATTCGAAATTTAAATTTGACGTTTGTAACAACATGGCGGACTGTGTGTCTGTCGGTGTGTCTGGCAGGTTCGTCGACCTCTAGGATGCTCCACTACCAGCTCACCTGACGCGGCCCGTACCCGTGAGTATGAACTAGTTCCCCAGCACTATATACGCGTAGTCTATCACTGAACTGAACTAGTTCGTTCATGAACTAGTTCGGGGTAGTTAGCGGTTGTATAATTTTTATTGTCGTGGGGCTCAATAGTGACCGATAGTGGTGTGGTATTGATTTTTCCGTCGTGCTGTTAAATTTCATTTATTTGGGGGAGCGACCGGCTGGTGACGTGCGAGCGATAACCAATTGGCCACAACTTTCATTTAGTTCTATACAAGTATACACTATACTTTCGCTGAAGGTCAGCTATTTCCAACCTAGACCTACCAACACTAGCTCATATGACTATAGATAGACTTATATTTGAACTTTATACATTAATCCCGCTGCTATTTTGCTTTCAATAATTCAATATACAAAAAATTGCATGAACTATGGACATGAACCATAATAATGGGTTTCTTATGAGCTGAACTGTCTAAACGACATTTTTCAAGTTTCAACTTTTTGCTAGGTCTTAATATGTGAAAGTCAAATTCACTATTTTTGACGACACGCTGACGTCCTTCTGCCTCCCTAGCACAGGAGCAGAAAAGACGCGACGCGAGAAACTTGACATCTTGCTTCGTCGAATATCTCGCGTCGCGTCGCTCTTTAGGAATTGTGCTAGGGAGGCTGGTAATGTAATACGCCGTGCTAGTGCCTAGTTGTTAAGCCTGAGAATGAGGGATGTAGGCTGAAACTGATTATGGAATTTAAACTTATCTATTAACTTAAATGATCGATTTGACCACAGAATGTTTAATTCTGTTGCCTGTAGTAAAAAATAACTACTCTGTTAAAAGAATAGATCAGTTATATTGTTATAAGTTAAGTTGCTGATTCCTCGCCTGCCTCAAATATGTTTCGAGATAATGTTTTCTTGTTTCGTTTATCATTGTTTCAGAAGTAAGCTATTATTTTTTAAACCCAGCGCGAGCTCCACCCTCGTCTTAGGACATGTCACTGAAGGCAGATCGGAACTCACTTCGGTACCTTCATATTGCAGATGCCTCATAACAAGCTCGCTAGGCCATAAACTGGCATGATCTCCGTACATAAATTAGTCCAATCATCTCGGTGATCTTTACGAGTGTGTGGCCTACCTAAGTATGACCACTGAGTACTGGATTATGAATACTTCCGACACCGGTTTATTACCAATTAATACTTAAGGCTCGATTACATTAGTCCGATGTGCAGATTTTTTTGTTTCTTCCGGAGGTAATTCATGTTGAGCCCGGGCGTCGTTGCGACCGAAATGGATCTATCGTGATTCGTGACTCCTTCTCGCGTGATCTAGTGACTAGTGACTACCGATTGTAAAGTTCATGAATGCTGGTGCTCATTACTATAATGTCGATTTATCAAAAAAAAGTATTTAAGGCTCGTTCACAATACTTCGTAATGAATGATTTTTTTTTGTTGCGTAACGCAATAATTGATCTTTCTGTACTGAAAATAAAGTTCAATGCTTGTTTGTATTCGGGTTAACAGTGCGGCGCCGACGGACGTTACTCTATGTATTTAAGGAAGACGAAGCGGTGTAACAGTGGCTTAATAAACAGAAAACTGTAAGAATCAGTTCACACCGAGACGCGCAGCTACGCTGCGCTGCTTTGCCAAGATAGCGATTCAAAATTGTACTTAAGTATGACTTCACACCGATACGGGACGATATGCGATGCGGTGGTATATTTTTAAGGTAGCTATTAAAATTTAATCGATCAATTACACTATTCGCTACACAAAAATATACACGTTTCAAAGGACAGCAGTCATACACTGCACATGCGCTGTGCAGCGCAGTGCAACTTGACATTCGAACTCTTACAATGACACGTGTAATTTCTTGTGTAATAAATATAGTTCAATTTTGAATGGCTATCTTGAAAATGACACGCCGCGTTAGGTATCCTTTCGTTTCGGTGGAAATTGACCCTTATTCACTACACAACAAGAGAAACATTTAATTGCAAGATTTCCAATTTGGAATTGCTCCGAGCTGCGTAGCAATAAAACGTGTCTTTTTGAGTAGTAAACAAAGTTGTATATTTTTGAATCTTAAAAAACGCAGCGCTGCGTGGCGTTACGTCTCGTCATGACCCGACCCTAATAGTTGTTTTACTAAACAAATATGAATATTTTTACAATCCTTATAAAGGAACATATACATACTACGGCGACGGCCATAATTACCGTGTTGGATCTGCAGGCTGGATCGTGAGTATGGCGCTTCAACTATGAGCTAAATATTTTACAATGTATAACACCGTGTGGGGTGGAGGGAGGTTTAGATGGTAAAAAGTTGCGTAACGTGGTATGGGCACGTTCCCTAAGCAAGAATAGTAGACAGACCTATAGAATATATTTCACATCAAAAATGTCTCTGATTGGAGCTAAGCCGAGCTCGTAAAGTGGACTCAACTGACCTTGAAACTGATTAACTAATAGATCAAATAAGCTCGCAGCTAAATCTCAAGATACATGTTTATTACTCTATCATCCAAAGGTTTACGAACCAGAAAATCAAATCCCACCAAAAACATTTTCATGTAAAGTGATGCCAAGACGTTACCATATGACTTGCACTGCCAAAAAGCTATCAGATCTCATGTAAAACCAAGCTTCTGACTCTACCAAACTCCTAACTCTACAAGCCTAACTACACAAAATCACCTTAGACAAAATATGTGGTCTGGCGGATTCGCTACATTCGCTTGGGCGTAAGGTGAAACATTTACGGACCGTTTTGTTTTACTATTCTTGTAGGAACGATACGGCAAAGCCACATAACTTGATTAAGGTGTAGAGTTTGTGAAGTTAGGCTTGTAGAGTTAAGGCGAGTAGAGTTATTGCCGGATTCAATAACATATCTACCAATAACTATTTGTTTAAACCGTCGTCATTCAATCATTTGCCGATTTTTTATGATACAAATTTGACGTTTCTAACAAATAGTTATTGGTAGATAGGTTATAGAAACGGGCCGTTAGAAGTTTCGTTGAGTCAGAAGCTTGGTTTTATATCTGATAGCTTTTTGACAGTGAAAGTTATATGGTATCGTCTTGTTTCTTTCTTACGCCGGTTCTTCTAGCCGGGCTAGTTTCCGAACCGGTGGTAGGCCTCATGTAGACTGACGTTCAGAAAGTGTATAAAAATACCAATTTCGAATAAAAAATTTTGACTTTTACTTTGACTTGGCATGACTTGGTGGGAAAGAAGTTAAATCTTCTTTTTAAAAGTTGGTATGACAATATTTTTATTTTCTTTTTTTATTGTTACTATTTATAACACGAATCTCTACAACAATTTCAGACCTCTAGAGTAAAAATTTGCGTAGGTAAGTCTCTTACAAATTTTCATCCCCTAGTATAAGGGGTTGGAGTTAAAAAGTTCCAAGTTTGACAATTTTTATGTTGTTTATGTGCAAATAATAGCTTACATATCAAATTTCAGCTTTATAGGACATCCGGAAGTACCTTACAATTTTGTTGATCATCAGTGAGTCAGTGACGAAATCAGGGATTTTTAGACATCAATATAATCTTAAGTATAAGACCTATATAATCACAACTTTACATTTTTAGTTAGTCTGCTACTGGGAAAATATCCTTAAAAATTTCGTTTATCTGGTACCTATAATCCAAACCCAAGTTATGATGGTTCAAAAAATCGACGCAATGCTTCCAGAAAAGGTAGTCTAGTAGTAGCCTTGCGCTTCGCTTAGCTCGTCTTGGCGGGAGCACTGCCGTGGCCCCAAATAAAATATCGCCTTCAAAATATAAAGTCTTCGTGTGAACCGATATGGATCATCAAAATTTTCTCAATGACGTGGGGACGCGTTACTTCTCCAAGTCACGCTATTCACGATTGGAGTTGGATTGAATGTATTACATTAAGTTGAAATGAATAAGACTGTGTAGAAAGCACAAATAACTAAAAAAAAACTAAACCAAAAAAGGCTGTTGTTCACAGAATAAAACCGGACTGTTTTTGTCAAATATGTAAATTATATTAAACTCTGTAGCCAGTGTATAAGGTTCATAATTGTGGGTGCTGTGAAATGAAATATATGTTAAATATGTTAAATAATATAATTGTTGTTAGTCGATCTAGTGTGACATACCCTTTACTTAACGTAAAAAATAAACTGTTTTTATATTTTTGTAAAGCATCGTTTGCATATTATTTCTGACTGCAGGACATCCATCCGAGATCAGTAGAAATGTCTTTGAAAATTGTACACTTCTGACTTCCTGTATGTTGGATATCCATCGACTTATTCTTCCTGCATCAAATTCTTAAAGTTGCCTCATCTATTTCTCTACCTACAGTTATATTTAGAATTTAAAGTGTTAATTTGTTGATTATATCCACAATTTATTTACTATTTTAATTGCTCTAAATAAGAAATAAAATGTATAAAATACAGATTATTGTTTTGGTATTGACTATACCTACTGCTACTGCGCAGTCAAATCAGGTCCAACTTAGCTTGAGTCCAACTGTCCAACACATGTGGATTGTAGATAGGGATGCCAGACGTTCCGTATTTCCCGGGACGTCCCGTATTTTAAGTATTATTTGAAACGTCCCGCCAGGATAAGCGCTGTCCCGTAAATCGAGCGATCTAGGATAAAAAACTAAAAAGTATCCCATATAGATAAATATGAGCTCAGGCATCCTAAAACTAATCAAAAATGCAAAAACTCGCTCAGGAAAATATAAAAAATTTATCACTTATTAATCAATTTTGTTCTTTTTTGTCCCGGGTAAAATCCCGTATTTTTTGGCTTATCTAAGCATTTGCCCTTTATAGGCTGAAAAAAATTGAAGATGACTGAATTTAAACAGCTCATAGTGCTAAGTGTGAGTTTTTGTTTTCGCATTATACCACTTTCGAATAAAAATTTTTTACTTTGACTTTGACTTGGCATGACTTGGTGGGATTTAACTTCTTTTTGAAAGTTGGTATGACAATATTTTTATTTTATTTTTTTATTGGTACTATTTATAACACGGATCTCTACAACAATGTCAGACATCTAGAGTAAAAATTTGCGTAGGTAAGTCTCTTACAAATTTTCATCCCCTAGTATAAGGGGTTGGAGTTTAGAAGTTCCAAGTTTGACAATTTTTATGTTGTTTATGTGAATTTAAACAGCTCATAGTGCTAAGTGTGAGTTTTTCTTTTCGCATTGGATCGTGAGCGCGTTTGGCGTTTACTAGGAATTTGTATATGATTTTTACAGCACCACCTAGTTGTAAACGCGACAACTTGGTCAAATCACATACAAATTCCTCGATCATTCGAAAATCGAATGCGAAAAGAAAAACTCACACTCAGCACTCAGTTTTGAATCTTATGACATAGATTATAATATTATTATCTTTTTTTTAATATGTTGCATCGGCTTATAACCATTTGCCAGTGTCAAGTTAAAAAGGCGGGAAATAGAACTATCGTTTAAATTTTCAACACCGTATTCCTAAATCGTGATGTCTAAAGTCTAGTCAAAGTCCAAATAAATAGTACAGTCCATGAGACATGTCAGTCGATTCAGTAAAGTGGTAGAAGCTTTACTAAAAGTTCCTAGGAAGGTTTGGCGGGAAACACAAAATAGCACGTTTTTAGAAGTTGTACCACTTGCCCACACTTGTGCACGTTAACGAATATTTAATGGTTAATCTTCATACAAGAAAAAGTTACGTCATCTTCGCCATACCTCGAATGTCAAAATGGCGCCAAATAGCCCCAAAGGTGGGGCCATTTAAGTGGGAACAGTTTGCCTCGCATACATCTATGCTATAATCTAATATACATCTATGCTTCACAGATTTTCCACATGCGCACGTCCCACATATTCACAAAATCCCGAAAACTGGTTTTGTTGGTTGAGATAATTTTAAGTTTCTATTTTACTATGATACCAGAGAGATTTGAGAAATCTACATACAATACGAATTATGTTCTTATAAATTTTGTAATTAAAAAAATCGTTACATCTGTACTATAATAGCCGTCACAGACGTTCAAGTCACAGATTTCACATGAACGTGCGTGGGTAAATTAGGCGAAAATAAGAGACTTAAAATAAACCTTTGTTGGATGGCATGATCTTACTGTAGAATCGTGGCGGACATTGCTATGTATACAGTCTGAAAAACTTCTCATAAAATATAATATTATTTGCGTTCAGATTATTACTAATTTTTTATATGCATTGCATACTTTATGTGAAAGATGTTGCTCGCGACATAATGCGCGCAAAGGGAAGTCCCACGGGTGCGGTACATTTTGCTTCGAAGAAAAGTAGCCATGTCCTTCCTTGTGATCTACTCTATGTCTGTGCAAAATTTCATGAAAATCAGTCCAGTAGTTTCGGAGCATATTCAATGCAAACAAACAAATCTTTCCTCTTTATTATATTATACTAGCTGACCCGACGAATTTCGTACTGTCAATTTGCTATTTTTTTTAAATATATTTTTTCATACAAACCTTCTCCTGACAATAACGGACACATAAAAGAAAGATTTATCCAATTTGTTGCAGTCGTTTGGAAGTTATGCGCGTACAAACATTTCGGTAATTCATTTTTATTTATATAGATTATTTATTTAAAAGATAATAATTTTATTTAAAAAATGTGTTACCTAGACAGTGCGCAATTATGCAACATGAGGTAAAGTTTCCTTATATTATAAATAATTATGCACTTATATATGGTATTTCAACATTTATAATAATTATAGATTTTGTATTATTTATTAATCATGTTATTTCCTCACAATATTTTCCTTGAACAACTGTGCCTATGTGGGTCGCCACACGTCGCGGGCGCTCCCATATTATGTAAATCCGACGGGGAATGAGGAACAAATGTGTATATCATATTTTTATATCACTATAAGGCTACTTTCCCACGAGAGTTTATTTGTGGTCGCACAGACTATAAACAGAACTTTGCGTCAATACGATAGAGTTAAAGTTCGTGTAGAGTTGTCAAATCTGACATTTGACACTTGACACTTTGATTTTCAGCTCTACTGCATTAGTGCTGGGTTCTATTTACAGCGCAATTTTTCTGTCTCGATTTTTTTTTTGTATATTCGGTAGGTCTGAGAATCGGTCGTAATATATTTTCAACCCCTAAATGATAAGGGCACCACATATTATTTTTATTTTTGTATGCATAGCTATTATCGCGGGCTTTGAGCGTGGCGACCGAATCAAGAAATTCCGTAACGAAAATAAACCTAACGCCCCCCACTCCGACCGGCACAGCGGTGCGGCGTTGAAAGCCGTGCATCGTCTAACGTCGTTTCAGTTCGGCAGACTTCGGCACGGTGTTTGTGTGCGTGCGACTAGACGTATGCGTGTAGACTTACTATGCAATAGCTTTACCGCGGCAGTCCCCGAGTGCCACACGTATTTTTTTTATAATATGATGTGGCATTCAAAAATACACATAATGTCAAAACAACGTTTGCCGGGTCAGCTAGTAAATATATACAATAGGACTTCAATTCCAGAACTATCCCACGGGGATAAAAAGTTGTCTATGTATGAACCCAACACTTAAACTACAACCATATCAAACTTCGTTCAGTAGTTTTTGCCTAAGAGTCACAAACATCCATACATCTATCCATCCTCACAAACTTTTACATTTTTGTAGCATCAAATATTCATAACTAATGAAGTACTCCAATAACGTTATAATTTCAGCGTCAGTAATTCATAGTTCACACCGTGACGCGGCGCAATGCGACGCTGCATTTTTAAGATGGCTATTCAAAATTGAACTTTATTCACTACACAAGAAGATACACGTTTAATTGCAAGAGTTCGTATTTCGAGCTGTACCGCCTGTAATTTTGTATCGCCATCATGAAAATACAACGCCGCATCGCGTCTCAGTGTGAGTTGACCCTTAAACTTCATTTTAAAATCATTTTAACATTTTGAATGCTGGGTTTTTATTATGGTGTAATAAATTAAATGACATAATATTAGGAATTTCCAAAACGTTGTTATATGGACAGGGGCTTTGGAAATACATCACACGCGTCACTGGCATAAAGCATGCTAGCACTGGCAAGAGCTATTAGCACAACCTTTCACTCATGCTGACATTTGTCATGATCATCATCGCCCGAGGCCTCTCGGCTCTACGAGGCCAATGGTGTCCCAAATGAGAGGAATTACCCTATATTGAACCACGCCAGCCTACTGCGAGCCAGCACAATCATAGGATGCATCTCAAAGCTGCAAATGTTAAAATAAAGTGACCTTAACGCAGTCTCGTTCAAATTTTATGTACGAGCAGAGGGACACCTCATCTTTAGGGGGGGACTTGGTGCATAAGATTTACAGAGCTTGTATGGGCAATAAACGGTATCTCTAGTTTTACAGTGGTAACATCCGTAAACGTTCTAAAATGTGTAGGTACAGCAGACTTGGCACTTTTTCGAATGACGGCCCACTGAGTGCAACAAAACTTTATTGAAACACTAGCTTTAGCCTGCGGCTCCCCCCGCGAAAATACAGTATCCAATGGGAACGCTGTACTTTTTCGAGATAAATAGTACAGTGCTCTTCCAGGGCTTAACCTACTACCATACCAAATTTCATCAAAATCCGTTCAATTGTTGAGGCGTGAAAGAATAAACATTCATCCATCCATACATCCATCCATTCTCACAAACTTTCAGATATATAGAATAGTAGTGTGATAAAGCTTTGCAAAATTTTAAAAGCAATTTTTTAAAGGTTTTGTTTTTTTACAGCTTTTTCGAAAGTATTTTACAATGTACGTATGCATTTTTATAAATTTTTTTCCCACTAACTTCTTATGGGAAAAATGTTACTAAGAGAGACTTGAGACGCCCCCACAAACCAAGCGATACTTACTTTAACTATATTTATTTAAAAAAATACCTTTTACAGTTTTTTAAGTAGAAAATTAATTCCGCATACTTTAGTGTTTTTTTTTAAATGAGAACGATTTTAAGGACATAAAAAATGAAAAACAAGAGGGGGATCAAGTGTCCCCAGTCTTCCTTGCGTACAAAGCAAAGGTTAATTTAATCTACCGTGTGAAAATAAGGTCATGGAGGTATTGAAGGTAGAACTACAGCATCAAGCACATGCTAGTAAATATGGCGAATAGTTAAGAAATATAAATAAAATAATTTTATTTTAAAATTTATTATTCAAATTAAACTGTTTTAGAATATTTTTTTTACAATTTCTATACGTAAACAAAATATACAGATAAAAATATAATTCGCTACATTTTAATGAGGATAGCAAATTATAATAAACATTTAAAAATTAATAATACTGCTTATAAGAGTAAAACAAATCAAAATATTATACCTAAACTAAATGTATTAATTCATATATTATATACACATACATTTTACATAGTTATTGCAAAAATATTAAGAATTACTTATACCTATTAGATTCAAATGCCTAAACAGTCTTTTAGTATGTTGGTTAGTACATTTTGTGAACATTGTTCTTAGTAACAGTAATTATGAATACATTAGAAGAAATTTGGTATAGTTATATATTGAGCCTTTAATTTGCGCATTGTAAAATAATTATAATTTTACACTTTAGCGGTGGCTCCATATATATGAAGTGGGGTAGAATTCTTTTTCATTCGACCCCATTGTGTCGAATATATCTTTTTAAATAAAAGGTAGGTTTTGTACGAACACAACATTCTAATAAATTTGAACCAATTATGAGTAATCGGACTCCAAAGTGGTTTAAAATGGCATTTATAACCTATAATTACTTGCAACTTTCCATGACGATAGTTCACGCTAACAATAATCTTTAGGAAAATTATTTTGCTCGGACAATAACTTTTGAAATAATTTAAAAAAAACCTTTTGTACGTTAATAATTACGGAACCCTCTTTAGACATGTCCTGACAGGCTTTTGGTTAAAAAGTTATCTACTATCATACATTTTTTTGTAACTTTAAACACTATACGAACTATATTTTGATTAATTTTTCCCAACAATAGCAGGAATTGTCTCTTTCCATTGACACTAAACCTTGACAACAATTAATTTGTAACATTGTTTTTTCTTCTTCAATTCTTCACGCATTCACACTTCATTGTTCACAGTTTTAGACATCCAGCCTATATTTCTGCACAACTTTTTATATATCTTTAACGATTAACTTTGGCGAGATTACTATTTACTAGTTTTGATTTTAGACTTTGTAGCAGGGATCCCTTAAACAGAACATGCCCTTTCTCGTATATCCACTTGCGCACCTGTATCGGCCGACTTCTTGTTTCCTTTTGCTACACCTTTTAGTTTTGGGCTTCAAATTGAAGAATGGTATCGGTGTTTGTGCAGGCGGTGGCGCATTGGATAAAGGTACTGTTTGTACTACAACTTCGGGATGGGTTTTTGCGACATCTCGGCTGTGGACTATTTCAGATCTCCTCTGTCTATACTTGTTACAATTGCACACGTACGGCGATAGTTCGCCGGGTAGGATGTTATTGAGGCTGTACTTTTCCGGGTTTGTCAGGAATTTTCTCAGGTCCTCGAAGTCGTTGATCACTTGATCGCAGGTGCAGGGTTCGTCGGCAGCCAGCACCCCGACGAGGGCAAGGACAACGAGAATTCGGTACATGTTGACAGTGTAGAGCAAATGACTGCTACAAAGTGTGCAAGGCAGATGACTGCTTAAGCGTTGGGACGCGATTTAAATACAACGCCATGACTCATGGTATTCTCATGATGACGCGATTTGATATAGTTTTCAATGTGTTGTTCTTACGTAGGTTTTTCTTATCTATTCGTACTTTGCGTATACAATAAGTGTTTATGACGACCTCAGTGGCTCAGTGATTCAGCGCGTTGGTGCTCAAGCCCGGGGGTCGCGGGTTCGAATCCCGCCGAAGGAACAAAAAGTTTCTCTGTGTTCCTGAGTCATGGATGTGTATTAAATATGTGTGTAATATAATAAAAATCTTAAATATATGTATAGTATAAAAGTATTAAATATACTTCCCGTTTTCTGGTACCTGTAACACAAGTTTTTCGGATACTTAGCACCGGGCCAGATTGACGTGGTGTGAAGCGTAGCCATAGATATTATTATTATTTATTTATTTATTTATTTATTGTCAATTAATCTTTTATGTTTTGATCGAATTTATGGATTCGGTGGTCGAATTACGTCAATTGATCTATACTAATATTTTAAAGATGTCCCACAGCTCCGGGATATCTTTGAATAATCGATTCCACAATCCCTTTAAACCAGGGTCTTTAATCAGTGCGATCTACCGATAATGACATACGGAGCCGAAACGTAGACACTCACCGTTGGGCTGGATCACAAGTTCAAGGTTGCTCAGCGTGCGATGGAAAGAGCAATGTTGAGGATATCTCTGATGGATAAAATTCATAACGATGTTATTCGCCAGAGAACTAAAGTCACTGACATTGCTCATAGAATTAGCACGCCGAAGTGGAAGTGGGCCGGCCATGTCTGGAGACGGACAGACGGTTGATGGAGCAGACAAGTGTTAGAGTGGAGACCACACTTAGACAAACGTAGTGTAGGACATCCTGCGGCACGATGGACCGACGATTTGAAGAAGATGGCTGGCAGCGGATGGATGCGGGCTGCCCATAATCGGGATGGTTGGCGCTCATTGACGGCGATAGGCTGATGATGATAATGATGATGAATATTCTCTTCAATCAGGAAATCTTTCCAAACTAACAAACAAACAATCAATTCAATGCAAACACACAAATCTTTGTTTGTTTGTTTGCATTGAATAGGCTCCGAAACTATTAGACCGATTATGATGAGATTTAACACAGGTATAGAGTAGACCACAGGGAAGGACATAGGCTTCTTTTCATCGCGGCAAAATATACGGTTCCCGCGTAAATTTCCTTTTGCGCGCACGAATTCGCGGGCAAAATCTAATATATTATTATAAAATGAATATTTACAATAAATTTATATCTTTTTATTGTATAGGTTGAATGTATTAAATTAGTATTCTGGTACTTATAATGAAAGTTCAATGCTTACATAATTTTCCTTTAAATGCTTTTTGTCATTTAATGATTTTGTAAGTACCTACCTCGAAATTTGACCATAATAGTTAAGTATGCAAAAGTCGCATACAATTGTCTCGATGACCTACTGATGCCTCGCTATGTCTTCATCGGAATTCGGAAGTCTTTTGAAGCCCACTTACAAAACTTTACCCACCGATCCTGACTAATATGGTAATTCTCGAAAAAGACCCGTTTGCGAAGTGAGGAGAAAAAAATATTTACAATAGATAGAGTTAGAAATAATATACCTACACATGTTTTATTCGAATAATATTAATTGAATTCATTTTGTATGAATTCAATTTCAATTCAATTCAATTATTAAATACTAGCTTTTTCCCGCGGCTACGCCCGCGTAAATACAGTATCCCACGGGAACACTTTACTTTTTCGGGTTAAAAGTAGCCTATGTGTTAATCCATGGTTTAAAATAGTACTATAACAAAATTCATCAAAATCCGTCCAGTACTTTTTGCATGAAAGAGTAACAAACATCCATCGATCCAACCATCCTCACAAACATTCACATATTTTATAATAGTAGTGGGATATAATACCTCCCCCACACCGATTTCGGTGACGGTGGCCGGTTTCATTGAAACCAGGCCAGTTAAGCAAGAGTAAATTCTATAGTGCCCAAGTGTGTGCGCAGTACACAAAAGCACTCTCTCCTCCTTTTACTCCCATAACCCAGTGGGACGGACAACCGACACGACTGGCGAGAGATCAGGCGCAGGTCCGACTTTTTACATGCCCATCCGACACATGGATCATCTTTCTTGTCAGACAATCAGGTGATCAGCCTGCATTGTCCTAACCAAACATGGAAACAACATTTTTTGTTGTTTAGTTTAGTAGTGGGATATAATTAGTACAAATGCTAAAGAGCTGGACCAAGAGAACGCATAGGAGTACGTACCTATGGCGTAATGTAAGGGTTCGCTCAGAATTTTCATATAGGAATACATGGCTAACCGCGGTTCATCTTCTGAATTGAAATTTCCTTACATTACGTAAACTAATTAAAATATTGTAATAGCTGCTGCTGCTGCTGCTGGAGCTGGTGGCAATTTAGTTATATGATTTCATCGTCGTGGTTAAGACGTAACGTAGTCGGCAACTATGGGAACTAGAGATATATTGTGATTTCTTTTATAACTAAGTTCGAAATTTTAGGTAAAAAAACTGTAAATTATCTTTTATGTCGTCAATTACATTCTGGGCTTATTCGCAATGCGACAAAGCCCTTTATATATGAATTAAAAAAAAATACATTCTGCCATTCAACTGGCGTACAAAAGTAAAAATAATAACTATAATCCTACTAGTACTAATATTATAAATGTGAAAGTTTGCGAGGGTGGGTGTATGTATAGATGGATGGATGGATGTTTGTTACTGTTTCCCGCACAAACTACTGAACGGATTTCGATGAAATTTGGTATGGTAGTAGTTTAGGCTCTGGATTAAAACATAGGCTACATTTTATCCCGAAAAAGGGCAGTGTTCCCGTGCGATACCCGATACTATATTTACGCGGGCGGGACCGCGGGAAAAAGCTAGTTATTTTATAAAAACTATCTCCCGACTACGTAAATTATATAACCTATGTCACCCGAGCTATTACTACGTATCTATTGACACCTTATTTATTAAAATCGGATCAGTAGCATAGGCGCTACGGGGGAACAAAGTCAAAGTCAAAAATGTTTATTCAAAGTTGGTAGTGTTATACACTTTCTGAACGTCGGTATACGTTACGCCTGCCGCCGGTTCGGGAACTGGCACGGCGAGAAAACATACATACATAAACTGCGAAAATCATAACACTTCCTTTTTCGCCGTAGTCGTGTAAAAACAGATATAAAAGAGACATAACTCTGCGACTGTCCTCACAGTCTAGTTTCCACATAGATACCTACTGGAAGCTTGAAACTTTTTTGTTTGTGTATTTGACCAGATAATTTTTTGGGCCACCAAGATTTAAGTCTATCCTCACAGCCTTCCACATAAATTTGGTGCCACATAACGCTTACACTTGTCCGAATCTTGTTCCCTATCTACACATATTAAACAGCCTCTATCTGGACCCTGTGGAAAAAATCTTGGGGCCGGAACTCCCTACAATAATTAGTTTAACTGCCCCCCTCCCCCTCGCAAACCCCCCTAGTGCCAGTGTGTGAGTGATAGAACTATATACTACCCGAATGTAAGTTTCGATTACATGCGTTCGATTCGCAGGATATTGAACGATAAGTAAGATGTCATTATAAAAGTGTAATGGAAACATAAACTATGTTCATTTTCGTTATTACACGTTATTAAACTTATCAATTATTTTATGAAAAACAATTATTACTAGCTTTTACCCGCGGCTCCGCCCGCGTAAATAACTTATCTTACGGGAACACTGTACATTTTTGGGATAAAAGTAGCCTATATTCTAATTTGGCCCCTTAACTACTACCATACCGAATTTCATCAAAATCTGTTCAGTAGTTTTTGCGTGAAAGAGTAACAAGCCTCCATCCATTCATACGTCCATCCTCACAGACTTTCACATTTATAATATTAGTAGGATAAGAGGACAAACATTTTTTTTATTTTTCGCTCCCATTTTACTACTGCTTAAAGGTATAAAAACAATATCTTCCACAATTGTTTAAGGAGCTTTTAAGTGATACAATAGAATATCATCCTTTGGTAGTAATTAAACACACCTTCAATAACATATTAACAATTAATCTAGAATACCAGCACAATAACTAAATTAACCTAGGTATTAGTGTTTAATTGGCAAGTAATTAATTAAGTATTGCCATGGGGCGCATAGTGGTTATCATTTTACTACCGCAATAATTGTTAATAACAATTATTATAATATTAATAAGAATTAAACAACGCCCTATTTACTTATAGCTTAGGGCGGACTATAAATATGGACTATAACGCGTCGTTGACTTTTTAAGTGCCTTTTTATAACCTAGGGCGTGACTATGCCACTAGGTGGCACAGAATAGCGATTTCGCATTCCTCTGTTGTTTCATTAGATGAAATTATAAAGAATAAAAAAAAACATGACGTGTATACTACAGACTTCACGTGGTAGAAGTGAAGCTTCATACATCATTTAAAATCCCAAAATACTCTCATCGTGCCTTAAGAAATCACTTCAAAAGAGAATAAAATAATTATTACATGTGTATTGAGCCGTACCTCAGAAAGTTAAGTTCTTATGTAAGAAGTATACATAAGTAGCTTCAGATTTCAGACATATGAAGTTATATCCAAAATCGTGTCGTGACGAGTCGCGACCTTGAAATTTCACATTCAATGCCGCTAAAGCCGCTTACCTTCAAAAATTGTATATATGCCTATTATTCCTTGTACATAATTCAATTAACAGTATTGTTTATAATAAGTCTTAATACTAGTCTTCTGAAAAAAAATGTAATAATTATTTTTAGATTCTTAGAAAGTTCGGGGTTCACCGTTAAACAAAGTGAAAATATTTCATCATTTTTAAGCTACGAGGCTTATAGTAATGACGACCTCTGTGGCTCAGTGGTTAGCGTATTGGCTCTCAAGCCGGAGGTCGCGAGTTCAAAACCCCTACCAGGAACAAACAATTTTCTGTGTTCCTGGGTGATGGATGTGTATTAAAAAATGTGAATTTTATAAAAGTAAATATAAGTATAGTACAAAAAGTATTAAATATATTTCCGTTGTCTGGTACCCGTAACTAAAGTTCTTCGAGAACTTACCACGGAACCAAATTGACATAGCGTGAAAGCGTCAATAATTAAATAACTAGCATCAATTGCCCGCGGCTTCGCCTGCGTGAAATTAGGTTTTAAACTTTTATCTCCTATTTTACCCACCCAGGGGTTAAATTTTAGAAAACGATGAAATACGTAATTCATTAATTGATTAATTAATTAATTAATTGATTATTCATTAATTCATTCATTCATTCATCAACCTTGTCAAAGCGACAACATCGTTGTAAAATTGTAAAAATTATATTAAATATAAATCGACAAGAAACTAACAGAATACTGTAAATAAAACAAATACTAAATTATACCGTCGATATATTAACAATTATAATAAGAATGGAATGTCAAAAGTGCAAAAAAAACTTACCAAAGAAAGGTACGCATTTTATATGTCAGGGGCCTTGTGAAGGAATTTTTCACAAGGGCTGTATTAAAGGCTTAGGAAAGAATAGAACTCATTGTAATAATTGCAAAGAAGATGAATGTGAAGGAGAGGAAGCAAATATCGAGCAACAAGATAACTCAAAAATTCTACGAGACATTCAAAGAAAAATCGGTGCATTACCTGAATTCAAAAGACAACTTGACGAGATAACTTTAAGCCTTAGCTTACTCTCAGACAAGTACGACACCTTAATAAGAGAAAATAGTCAGTCAAAAGAAAAAATTAATAAACTGGAAAAAGGAATGGTGAATATCAATAATAAATGTATATACCTGGAAAAAAAGAACATAGCACTCGAACAAAAGCTATACGAAATTGAACAAACATCCAGAAAACACAATATCGAAATTGCTGGTGTAGAAAATTTACCTGAAGAAGATGTGAAAGAAATCGTAACTAAAATAGGAGATGTGCTCAACGTTAATACCTTAGACATAGATTGTATTAAACGTATGAGACCATCAAAAGAAGGTAAAAGACCAGCGCCTATCATCGTGAGCTTCAAATCTACAGGCACTGAATCACGGGACAAATGGCTAGCTGAACGACGTAAACTAAGTAACACTACAAGTAATATGGTAACTAATGGTTTGGCAACTAATAAAATACATATTAATGAAGACCTAACTCCGCCAATGCGAGCTTTACTATGGAATACAAAAAAACAACTAAAGGATATATATAAATTCATATGGGTTTCCAACGGAAAGATATTAGTTAAGAAATCTGAAGGTCAAAATGCAGTATGTATTCGATCTGAAAACGACATTTCTGCCTTATTCAATAATCAGTAATTTTATATTTAATTTTTATTAATTATTAATCATGTCTATGATTTAAATCAAAATTCACCTTCCTAAGTAACATAGATTCTATTAAAGATAGCTCACTTAATTATACTAGTGTTGAGAGCCTAGATATGTGGTTTACACAAGTAAATTATAAGAACGATCTATGTCTTCTGCACATCAACATTCGCTCTTTAAAAAATAACTTTAATGATTTATTACTAACTATAGGCAATAATTTAAATAGACTAGACATTATCATCATCACAGAGCCGAATATAAATTTTACTTTATTATCATTTTATACAATCCCAGGATTTGTGGTTCATTCATATACGCGAAAAGAACGGAAAGGAGGAGGAGTATTAGTTTATTCACGAGCGGAGCTAGTAGCATCTATGATTGAGACACCTGCGGTCAAAACCGCTAGCACGATGCGCTCAGCAGAGTGCGTGTCAGTAAAATTTAACAGTAATGGAGAAAAAATCTACTTAATATCACTTTACCGGCCGCCCAAATTTTTTAAACGTGATAGGATACAAGAGTTTTTTATAGAGTTGCGTAACTTACTTGATAGTTTCCCGAAACATTCTAAAATTATCTTGTGTGGCGACATAAATATAAATCTTTTAAATAAAAGCGACAATCGTGTCCTATCTTATGAAAATATTTTAGCAGAATATGGATTCACGAAATGTATAAATGATGTAACACGAAGAGAAATACTTTTAGATAAGATAGTAGAATCATGTTTAGACATAAAGCAGTCATAAAGCATAAGACATCTGACCACTATTATGTATCCGCAGCAATTGAATGGAGACATGTATCTGACACGGATCCCGCGATTCACTCCGACGAACACTCGACACAACGTTATCTTTCAACAACAAAACGTATTTTAGACAATCGCCTTGTCAGAGAAAAGTTACAATCAACCAACTTCGATGATTTATTAAGTATAACTTGCCCAACTGAATTATACAAATCCTTTGCTAACATTTTTACTAATATATATAGCGAAAGTTGCAAAATTCAACCAACCATATTAAAGCAAAACAAAAGAAATAAAAAATATTGGATAAATGCTAATTTGAAACTCATGATAAAAGAAAGAGATAGGTTATTTCATGTCTGGAGTAATGATCGTAAAAATATGATAAAAAGGTTGGCTTACACAAACTATAGGAATAAATGTACAAAAGCTATTAATAAATGTAAAGTCGCTTACGATAAAAAGAGTATATTAGATTGTAACAAAAATATTAGGAAAATATGGGAAAAAATAAATAGTCTATTAGGGAATAACAAACAATCTTTAGACGACATTATACTAAAACATATGGATAACAGTAATAATATAAAAGAAATATGTGATAATTTTGCAAGAAGCTTTTCGATAGAGATAGACGAATTAAAACATAAATGCGCTGATAAATGGTTAACAAGAAATGACTATATCATTAGATCAGATGTATGCATGAGATGGCAACCAGTAAATTCTAAGGACGTCAAAAGAGTCATTGATAAAATGGATGTAAACAAATCACCTGGTAGTGATCTGGTACGCATGTCAGACTTAAAAATTGTCGCCGACAAAGTTAGCCCTATCATAGCCAGCTTAATTAATTTATCTATCTAAATTCAGAAAAAACAAAATTACTTGTCATACATTCTCCTTACTTATGCACTTCAAATTCGCCCCCTATGTATAGCCATTGTTTTGCGTGCTTTAATAATAATCATACAAATTGTCAATGTAAGCCTATTGAACAAGTTGATTGTATAACTTACCTTGGTGTCAAAGTAGACAAACATTTTTCATATACATGTCATATAGACTACATCGCAAACAAATTAAGAACTCTCCTAGGAAAATTTTATCATCTAAGTCTAAAAGTACCGAGAAGCATATTAAGGTGTTTGTACTTTGCATTAGTTGACTCAATTCTAGGTTTTGCCCCTGATAGTTATGGTCTGACATTTAGAAGTTATCTAAATAAACTTGAATCTCTACAAATAAGATTTTTAAAACTCATAGTCAGTAAAAAAACCAAATCTATTTGTAAAGGCGACTATTCTAAATTATTTAAAATTTGTAAAATTCTCCCAGTAACTTTAAAACACAAATACCTTTTGGCGATTAACAACCACAACCATAATAATATCCATAACCTAGAAATACTGCAGCACAACTATGGTACTCGGTCGGTATCGGAAGGCAAATATAAGGTACCCAGAGTTCTTAACTACTTTGGGGACCGAACTTTAAATAAAAGGATACCATATCTGTTAAATAGCTTGCCCAACGATATTCGACACGAGACCAAAAGAAAAACCTTCCAAAAAAACATGTACAAACACCTTTTTACTTTATTACCTTATTGTACATCCTTCACCACCTAAAACATTATTTTAATCATTACTCTAATTTTATTTTGCTTTTTTTGTTATTACAATATCTAATTTTGTATTATTAGTATTATTAATGTTGTATCTTGTTAATTTTATTTTTATACTCTGTCTATAATATTAAGTTTTGTAACATTGATCCTACAGACAAACTGAAGAACAGTTTTGTAGGTCTTTATTTAATATTTTTTGTTTATTGGTCTGAAGTAATAAATAAATAATAATAATAATAATAATTTTTTTCGTACCCAATTCATACGAAATATCATGTAAGTATGTCCAAGGAATAAAAAGATTCATACAAACTTCACCCACATTACCCCCTTGGGGGTTGAACTTTGAGAAATCCTTCATTAGTGGAAGTCATATGAGAAATGCGTGTGCAAAATTTAAAATTTCTAGCTTTAGAGCTTAACCTGTGCGTTGATACATCAGTCAATCAGCTTTGCCTTGTGTATATATATATATATATATATATATATATATATATATATATATATATATATATATATATAGATAAATTAAGCTTGTTTTCCTCCAGTTACTAATATACTTAATTAGGTACTATGTAGGGTAGGGTAGGTTTACTTCACCTACTTACACGACTTTAGCTAAACATTCACCATGGGACAGCATTTACGTATTATTGTAATATAATATTACATATTTGTATAATCAAATTAAAACAATTACTAAGTTAATGGGGTTATTGACACTATCAAACTGGCATGATAGAGTTCAGTATAACATATAATTAATATGATTTTCTAGTCGCCTCACTCGCCATTTTCCCGGGGGTAAAAAGTGTTTGTACTAAAAACAATTCGAAATATTGACGATTAAAATATTTTTTTTCTCATTATCTTATACCACGGTCATGTAGAATTTACAAAAATGTATTGGACAGGATGACATTTCTATAGGGTACCTAATAGGGTTTTAGTTACAGATCTAAAATCAGATTATGGTTCAGTTACAGATCAATTTTCAAGACCACTGTCCGTAATAAACAATAGAAATAAGCCCCGAATCGACAAGTAGTGAGCGAGCTCATGATCATGAGTTAAAGCTAAAAACACTTTCGATCATGTCAGCTTTCAAACAAAAAAACTAGATCAAAATCGGTCCATCTGTTTGGAAGCTACGATGCCACGGACAAACACACACACATACACACATACAGACTGTCACGTGAAACTTGTGACGCCCCTCTGTTTTCGTGTGGGGTTAAAAAAATTCAGTCGTCTAGGCTTTTGATGGCAGAAACAATAATATTAGGTCTTGTAAAGGAGGAACATAAAGTCGATTTTTAAACATAATATATTTATTTAATCAAAGTAACCATTGCTATTAGCCGTTTCTGCAGCACTGGTGCTACGGTGGAACACGTACTCGAAAATAAAAATAAAAAAGAGGCAAAAACAAATGAATTACGATTTTCGAAACACAAATAAATGTATGAGTAAATAGCGGTATAAATTTGAAATTGGAATTCCTAACTTACGAAGATATATTTGAGATCAAAGTGACCAGTACGACAAAACGCCAATTTCATATGTATGGACTTTATATAATTTTTGACAATTCTTTTACGTACAATTTGAAATTATTTATTAAAAATAATAGAGCATCCTGAGCACGCCACTATTTTTCTCTAGTTCACATAGTTGCACACTACACTGCGTCTTAGAATCATATACCTACATTGCCACCAGCTCCGTAGCTATAAGCAAGACGATGGCGATGTCAATCTTTCTTTAGTGTCAATTTTCAAGACGACTATTGACTGTCCGCGGTGTTCGCAACGCCGCTATTGACTGTCCGCGGTGTTCGCAACGCCGCTATTGACTGTCCGCGGTGTTCGCAACGCCGCTATTGACTGTCCGCGGTGTTCGCAACGCCGCTATTGACTGTCCGCGGTGTTCGCAACGCCGCTATTGACTGTATTGCGGACAGTGGTCTTGGAAATTGATCAGTATCAGAGCCGGTTTAGGATCTTTAAGTGTTTGTCTCATGTTTCTGCAGGACGAGAAGTGTGATCAGTATTTATTCGATCACCGAAGTAGGGAAGGAACGGTTTTCCAGCATATAATGTTATGAAAAGTTCATTTACCACAGCCTAAACTCTAAATAACAGATTAAAGGGGACCAGATAAACAGCTACATAGTTAGCTATCGAAATGCACTACTACAGGTATACGGTGTGTCCACGATTGTGTGGAAACATTGTGGGCCATGGAATGGGACATCAAAATTTTGAAATTTGGATCGATAGTAAGTAATAAGTATATTATATATTTTCTACTCTGTGATCTAAATGGCTTGAAGAATATTAAGTTGAGGTGTTGTCGAGATTAGTCACGATTGGTAGAGTGACACAGGATACCTATATGATATATCATGATTAGTTACGTGATACGTCCGGTTTTTGATTTTTAGATTTAATAATACAAATGCTTTTAGAGCACTATGGTAACATATGGTAACATAATTCGATAAACCAACAGTATTTCGTCGCATTAGTATGCGGCGCAGGTATAATATGAGACGCTCAGGTATTTCCGTCCGGAATAACGTATTTTTTAATTCGATCAAAGTTTTCCTTGTAAGAAATATTTGTATTGAATTCTTTTTGACAAAAATGTTACATTAATTCAATTATGACTTAGACTTACTTATGATCTCGTACTTCAAAACTCTATATCTCTATAGATTGTTTGTTTGAAGTTTGAACGCTATAATCTCAGAAACTAATGGTTGGATAGGAAAAAATATTTATTCATGAATTATTGAGTAAGGCTGTAGGTATTACTATTTGAGTATCACGCTATGATAGTTTTCGTTATGCGAACATAAAGACGCGGGTAAAAAAAAAACAAACTATGCAAAGTAAACAATATAAAACATTTAAAAGTTTTATTTTGTTTTAAAATATTAGGCTTACTTACTACCTACTTACTTATTGATTGCTTATTATTTTCTTTTAGGCTGGGACTATACGATTCGGAATCTGGACGGTCGGGGAGAATTCAGAGCATTGGAAATAGAACGCTGATACAATAGAGCTGAAAATTTAACACACAAGTGTCGAGGCAAATGTCAATGTCATATATGACAGCTCGACACTCGACAAATCCATTTTCAACTCTATTGTATTAGCGCAGAGTTCTATTTTTGGTGCTCTAAATTTTCCCAAGACCGCCAGATTCCGGATCATATCGGAGTCCCAGCCTTAGCCGTAACGAAAAGTTGAAAACTATTATCATTAAACCACAAAACGAGATTGCTGATTGTAAAAGTCGTCTTTTTCCGGCGTGTGGCTGTGAGGCAGTTGAGCATCTAAATAATGATTTTTAAAGTCTGCACCTATCTGGCTCAAAGAGCCATCCAGCGAGGAAACACTTTTTAGCCTAATTATAGGCGCTCTACCTGATGGAAACGCCCTGGGGATATTCATTATTTGTAGCCATTTAAGTTTATTGTAGTTTTAGTTATCTATTTTAAGGTTTTATTTTTGGTTTGTAAACATATTAATATATTGTGATGTTATATTATATTTATGTGTGTAAAAAAAACTTTTGAAAGATTTTTTTTGTATTTACGCAGATACGCAATATATCTGACGTTGCATAAAATCCATGTTGAAAGTGGAATTTATGTGGACGCAAAGCCGGAGCCTGATGGTAAGTGCTTGCATATTCATGAGGGGCATGCATGTCATTAATCAGCATCAAAAGTCTTGACGAATAAAAACGGAATAATCTTGTGCTTATTGACTCCCCATTATTGTAGGGCTGCTATCTCGGAAATTACAATCCGGACAAGACGCGTGAAAACCCCGGATTTCGGAGCTCAAAACCGGGACATACTTACTTTAAAAGTTTTCTTCAAGACGTAATAAAAACAGTTGAAAACTAATAAAAATTATACACAAACATTTTATTATGTAAATAAAATCATACTAAATGTGAAAAAACGGATTCTAAATAAAGTTCGTTTGATTTGAATCATATCAAAAACCGGCCAAGTGCGAGTCGGACTCGCGCACTAAGGGTCCCGTACAAAAAGGCAAAAAAAATAAATAGGTTTTTTGAATGGAAGCCCCACTTTAATATATATTCAATATTTTCTTCTGTTTTTAGTATTTGTTGTTATAGCGGTAACAGAAATCCGTAAAAATTGTTTTTTGAAAACTTTTACTCTTTTAAAGGAATGAAGTTTTCCGGAATTTGACTCGAGGCCGCCCGCGCCAGTGGCTCCTAACATCGACAAAATCCAAAAATTTTAATTTTACTTTCGACATTTGGCTGAAAAGTTAGGTAGTATTTTAGTCTAAGACTAGACTAAAATACTTAAGTCAAAGCTAGAAATTGGAAGTTTGCTCGAAGGCTTTGGTCAAACCTAGGATAAAGTAGTCATTCCTGGAAGAGACTACATAATGTACCTTTATTGTAAGATAATTATTTACTAAATTTCAAAAAAGAAAGGGAGGTAAAGTGCATAATAATAATCTTATATCTATGGACGCATCACACCACGTCATTCTGGTCCCGTATTAAGTTCTCGAAGAACTAGTGTTACGGGTACCAGACAACGAAAATATATTTAATGATACTAATTTCAAAATAAACATATATTTAGGATTTTTATTATATTATACACATGTTTACTACACATCCGTGACCCAGGAACACAGAAAACTTTTTTGTTCCTTCGGCGGGACTCGAATCCGCGACTATCGCGTATAATGAGTATCATATCAGAGATCATTATATAAATGTTTCTTTACTGGTTTTTTAAGTCATTTATTTCAAAACATACAAAGTTTTTACAAATTATTTTTTCGCCAAACTGCATGACAGTTTGTTGGCGAATACAGCATTCACTTAAATAAACAGTTACATTTGAACAACAATTTTTATTACTGCTAACAGTTACAGTTTGTCAATGTATAAAGTAAATTTATGGGCAACGTGCGCGTCTGAGATCAGCGTATTGTCTGTTGGAGCAAGGCCCGGGGAGTACGGTGGATGTCTTAGACTTTCCAATTGAAGCGCCTCTAATTTGGTAGCCGTCGTGACAAGCTTGTCCTGAAGCAGCAGTGGCCTAGAGCGAACGACCAACTTCGGTTGTTTAGCAGCTAGCTATCCATCATGATTTGCAGTTGCTGGCAATAGACTTCTGCCGTAATCGTCTCGCCAGATTTAAGAAAGCTGTAGTGACCGACACAGGCACTAGTCCACCAAACGGATACGGACAAAAACGGAAACGGAAACAACATATTACCATTTTTTTTCAAAATTTGGATAACTTCTTGCACGGGAAAAAATTCAACTCCGATGGGGCAGTCTAAAGCGCCTTCAAAGAGTTTATTGATTCCTGTCCGAATAGTTTTTTTAGTAAAGGAATCAATGAACAACCAACCTATGAGATGGCAAAAGTGCATAGATAGCAATGGTATACTTTGATTAAATAAATATATTACGTTTGAAAAAAATCGACTTTATGTTCCTCCTTTACAAAACGCCAATTTCATATGTAATGACTCAATATTATTTGGCTCTGAAACAAAAATAAATTAAACCTTGTAGAATATACATTAACTTTTAGTAGGTTAATAAATATGTTCTTTTCCAATTAGATTTTTGGTCTGTCTCTAAAACGCCAAGATCAATTCTTTTTTATGTCCGATTTGATATTCCCTTATCTCGTCCCAATAAGATAGCGATTCCGAGGGGTTCTCATGTCATTTTATTTTTAGAGATTTATAATCTCTTATTATTGGTTAATTATATTCACTTTCACTAAGTATTGTTATACTGTCAGAAGCCTACGTATGATATATTAGTAATTAATATAGGTACCTACTAATAAGAGGCAATAAGTAATAGCCATGTTGTCTAAAGTATTTTTTCGTCTATTCGATGATGGACATGTTATCCTACTACTATTATAAATGTGAAAGATTGTGAGAATGGATGGATGGATGGAACTATGGAACAGACTTTGATAAAATTTGGTATGGTAGTATTTTAGGCTCTGGATCCCCGAAATGGTACAGAGTTGCCGTGGGTTACTGTACTTACGCGGGCGAAGCCGCGGGCAAAAGCTAGTGAGCAATATAGAACCTATTTTTGTAAATTTAAAAAAGTAACGGAGATACAAACAATTTAAATTTACAATAAGAAAGAGAGCGAATAATCATTTGTCATTAGATTGAGCAGATTGTGACGTGAAAATCTTTTGCAAGAGATAGCCAACCGCGTAAACCGAAATCACTGTTTGTTTTAGATTTATATATGTATCTCTATTCGACAATTTAAAATTCAATTTGTAAAAATGTGATATTTGAAACTAGGCAACATCCCTATTACTATGTAGATCAATTCGTATTGCATAGTCTCAACAGTGTTTTTACAGGATACAGGATTTTATAAATGAAACTCAAAAACACCATTTTTTTGTGTAAATGGATATTTCTTTGATAATCTATTCTTCATCTCATAAGCCTGGTCAAATTTTATTTTAACTTTTAGCACATGTTTATGTGGAAAAAGATTATAGATTAGATTTCAAAATATCGACGTTCAAATATTTTGTAGCCAGGCTAATGAGAATTTCAAACAGAAATAAAAAGAACAAAAATAAAAAGAAATATGTAAATTAAATCAGTTTTAATAAAAATATAATCAAATTTTCACAACAACAATAATCTGTTTTAACGAAAACGGTTTACAGTATAATTTCACTGAAAAACAGCTAACTAACTTCAGTTAAATTCAGAATTGACTTAGATTATAAAGTTTGTAAATCAAAAAAGGTAATTATGACACTCCCAGGTAAGAAATCAGTCTCAGTTTAGTCTTGATTACTGATTAGATTATCGCTATCACTTATAACTACACTTACCTACTTACTTTTACTTATAATAAAGCACTTGGTCCAAAATGTATACTAAAATAACCCAGAATCGACATCAATGAAATGGTTGCCAACGGGTTTACTTAAAATTATATTTCATATAACGAAACAGGCAATCACAAAAAACACTGGGTATAGAAATTAAAATAAAATCCAAAATCATAGATGTAGGAGTAGATACATTTGTTGGTGTATGAACTGTAAGAGTATGTAGTTAAATTTCTGTTGTAGTAGGTGGGTAGGTGTAGGTACAGATTAGAGTTGTAACGGAGCTTCGCTTCCCCCTCAATAATTGCGGAATTTCCGGAAGAAATCGCAAAAAAAGGACCAGCAACAATTTCAATGTACGGAACATTGAAATTGTTGCTGGTCTTTTGACCAGGCTAATGAGACACAAGTAAATAAGAATTATGTCTATAATTATACGTAACTCATTATAAATACATGCTTTAGTATTATTATTTTCACACATAAATCTATAACCCAAAAGCATCACACAAAACGCTGATTTTAGTTTTAGAATTAAGAATAGTAATATACGCTTGATAGAGTAGATAGTTTAATGATAATACTACCCAAACTAAACACAGGTTAATAATTAACCTTCGTAACAATGGGATCGAAAGCTACCAGCCGCACGTGCCTACTAGTTTCTTCGTTGCACGAATACCTTGCTCACACGCGGTAAACCACACTCTCATTGCTAACACCAAAGCACGGAAACTTTAAAGCGAAACTGTTTGGATTTACATTAGTCTCGTCTCCACTATGCGAGTGTTCGACCGAAGGTAGCCCTTATGAACAAACTGCTCATCACATACTCTGGGAGTGTGATCTCTGGTATGACGAAAGAATCGAAATGTTGAACAGCGTCCATTGTGTTTCTAGGGTTGTGTACTATGAAGATCTCGTGGACTGCGCGAAAAACTTCCGAGCTTTCAAACGTTTTTGTCATAAGTACTATTGGAAACAATGCAACACTTTTTTGTCATTATAAATGCATTGTAATCAATTGTCATATTATAAATTAAAACATTTAATTACATTCTGTCTTGTAGCCATAAAAAAAAAAAACATGTTATTCCCGTGGTGCTTCCCCTTTAATTCTGACTTTTTGTCATCACAATTTTTGCTGTCTCCCGCTTTGCTTGGGGAGGGAAACTGGAATACTTCCTACTCCTCCTACAATCTTCTGATTAATTTCGTTGCGGGTTCCAAGACAGATTTAGCATGTCCCCCGGGCACCCCTGAGATCATATCAAAGGGTTTTTGCGGTTGGTTACCACTGTCGATCCTGGCTACACAGGAGTTGCAGTGGTGGGTAAGTGTGGTGGGCCAATTGCCCGTTTAAAAAAAATAACACCAAAGCAGTTTTAATCAAGTACACTTGTGCCAGTATAATTATTATTTTACGCCGGACACTTCTTATTTACTGATTTACAAACACGCTAGTTTAGTAACGCTCAATGCGACTATTTTTTTAAATTATAATTTACATATATTTATCGAAGAGAAATTGTGATATTAACGATTTTGTTGCAGAAAATGGCAAACGGACGACCCTGGCTAATGAGAAGAACGGACTTTAACTTTTTTATTTTACACTGCTATTATTTAAAAAAAAGTTGTACTTAATAAGGAATAAAGCTCAACCATTTATAAAAAAAGAATTATTGCGTTTTGTTTCCTGGTTACAAAAATTTATACACATACATCGGAAATTTCGTCTCCGGAGAAATGACCCAATACTTCAACGTTGCAATTTTCTAACTACCTTTAGATAGAGAAAAGGAAACGCTTACTGTAAAAGTGTAACATAAAGTACGTAGGCACATAGAAAAATCGAGAAATTCAAAATAAGCTGTAATATAATCGTCTATGGTTTAGTCGAGACCTTTAAGGTGCTATAAAAATTCATGACCCCACCGTTTTATTATGTGTAAAGTTTTAATTTTATAGTACCCTGAAAACGGCAATCGCTCAAGGCCTTTCCTCGATATTAAATATTAAGTTTTTATGTACACGCATATATATTATATTATTTTAGGTTTTCTTATGAAGTTTCAGGAACTTTGAAAATTAATTATTATGATGAGGTCCTTATACATGACGTCTTCGTATAAAATAATTGAGTTATTCAACTTCAAAACGGTGAAGCCGTTCAAAAACATATTAAATATGAGCGGCCCCGACGACAAACCTTGAGGTACGCTAGATTTGTTTCCAACATTTGGATAATAATTTATAATATTTAATGCTTTATTGGTACTTTCTACAGAATTAACGCAAAAGTGAAATAAAATAGTAATCAACGTGCACAAAATAGTTTCCGTAATAATTTCGCTGGCGCGGGCAATAATTATCTTTGGGCATTGAAACCATTTCCACATATTGATTTTTTCCACCCTCATACATGTCGCGAAATTATCGAAATCCAACAAAAACACCCAGCCGAAACTCGCAAGAAAACTAATAACTGGACTCACACATGCACGCGCCCGCACACGCGCGCCCGCACGCACACACACAGCGCCGCCTAATTATATACGTCTACAGAAAATAAAGATCGGGGAAAAATTTTACAAGAACAAGTGAGCCGGACGTGGGGGTGGGGGCGTTGACCGCTCCGTCATTACCCCCTCCCCCCAGGGGGCTAGTTCCTCCCTGGATGTTTAATAATATGAAGAATTGGAGATAATTTGCGCGAAACTAAATAAGAAACGCCGGCCGAAAATTGAAAGGTCGAGTGGGATGGCTAGTGTTGTTATCTCTTTCATTAGGGTAAGATTTTCCAAGGAAGTCGGGGCATATATCAAACTCGGCGTGGAAATAAAACTCATTCGATATTTTACTTATTGATGAAATTAAGATTCGGTACTAATCAAGGCTTTGAAAGATTTAGAAGTCTGAAGTCTAGAACTATTAGTATGTATACCAATATTGTTATAATGGGACACCGATAACTGATAAGAACTTTACCATGTCAAACAGCGACGACTTCCATTCCACTTTTAGAGCAGCCTCTATAATTTGTTTTCTTATTATTTAATAGGTTGTAAAGGGATTAAAAGTATAAGTGAATTATTTTATACCAATTATGAAAGAACATATAGCCACTTAGGACTGCTTACTCGACAGTTTTATAGTTGAACATGATTGTAATAGATCAATATATTACTATAATCTACGGACCCGAAGCTAGGGGAGAGAATCTGTATAATCTTTACGATTTGAACCTCGTAAAATTACTGACCTGAACACTACGCTAATGCTGTTCTAAAAAAAGGTTTCTTCATAAATTGTCTTCTTATTGCTGAAGGATTATTTTTGATAATTTTTAATAATTAAGTGAACCGTTAATGTTTTAAGCCAATGACGATATTATGATTGCGAATGTTGGCGTTAGCTCTAGAACTGTATGTGGAGTTAAATTACGTGTAATTCTTATTTTAACTATTTAGTTGCGGTATTTTTATACTTCCGTACCTCATAAGGAAAAAAACGGGATTCTTTTAATTTGTAGGGTTCCGTACCCAAAGGGTAAAAACGGGACCTTATTACTAAGACTCCGCTGTCCGTCCGTCTGTCTGCCTTTCTGCATGTCACCAGGCTGTATCTCATTAACTGTGATAGCTGACAGTTTTTTTTGCCGTTTATTGATAAAGGCTACAGTTAGACGCTTCACTTATTCACTGAATATTGAGTTGTATACTGACTTTAAAAATGAATAATAAAATAAAATATTAATAATAAAAATAAACATTATAGTTGTTTTCAATTTAGTCGGATCACTTTTTACGTAAAAATTATGAACTAACGTTGATTAACAACGATATTCTGCTATTTTTTACTTAAATTTATATAATTATTACAAATAACAAGGAACAAAACTAAACAAAAAGTGATGCTACTTATTTAAATAACAAAATAGCTAAGGCCGATTCTATGACTTAAGGGCGTCACTGACTGCGAAGATACTGATTTTTGAGTTTATCTTAAGATGCCTGCATATATTTCATATAAAATGAAAAAAAACTAAAATTAAATTAAAGTAAGTAGTTAATACAATGATTTCAAAACTCAAGATAGGCTATGACGTACATTTGACAGAACAAATCTTCATACAAAAAAAGTTACGCCATCTTGGTTTTCACCATACCTCAAATGTCAAAATGGACCCAATATGCGTCTATGACGTGATATGAAATATAGTATCTTAGCCGTCTGTGGTGGTTCATACAAACTGTATAGCAAGCGATATTTTAATTTAACATAAAATATTATAGTATCTTCGCCGTCCGCGATGCCCCTTATACTTTTAAACTTGATACTTTTGAACTTGGTCAAATTGATTTTTTTGTGAGAATTCTCACCCATTCACATCAAGGCTAAATAGTATAAAGTTCGAATTCAAAATTTTATTATACTTCGAGCGGCACGGCATTATCGTAGTTTGACATTTGATTTTGACATTTAGTTTTATAGGTCAGTCAGGCAAGCCCTAATAGCCCTCGGGGTTTACATTCCAACTTTCGTCGAAATGTAGCGATCGAATTTTAAACGCATTGCGTGATGTACAACTATAATATGAACCCGGTACTAAAATCTTAAGATATCAAGGTATAGATGATAGTGAAACTCGTTATTATGCCCTAGAAATCCTTACTTATTAGCGCGAAAGTTTGTATATTTATAGATGTATTAATGTATGTTACTCTTTGACGCAAAACTACTGAACGAATTTTAATGAAATTTGGTATGGTAGTAGTTAAGACTCTGGGTTGACGCTTAAGCTACTCTTTATCGCATCAAAATGTACGGATTATAAATGTACGGAAATGGATAAAATAGTCGCCGGCAGTATCTGGTATGTAATACTTAAACTTAATAAAGACTAGTTTTTGCCGACTCCGCCTGCGCAATTACCCCTTTGGAACACTGTACGGGATAAAAAGTAGCCTATGTGTTAACCCGGAGTCTTAAATGCTTAGGTTCTGGATTAACACATAGGCTATTTTTTTACTATTGTACCGAATTTCACATTTGCAAGTTTTTGAAGCCTCGTCACGCACGGCAAAGTTTTTTAGATCTTATTAGCATAGACAAAGAATGAAGTACAAAAATATTGATATTGCTACTTTCCAGCCGTTTCTCTTGAATCAAAAATACTGTCCTGACAATAATCCTTACAATCCAGGAATTTATACTACAAGCCAATTTTATCCAAAAAATATTCCTCAATAGTTAATCTCCAAAACCCAGTTATTTCTGTCTTTCCGTAAACGATTTGTGTTGTGGAGTTGAAATCGTCCGGCCGTCCGTCCGTCTGTCCGTCAGTGCGTCAGACCGCCGACAAATAAATTGTGGGGACGAGACAAGACGGATGGAAAGGGGCGACAGATACAGCGTTCCCCCCGTGCTGGCGCTTCACAACGTCTGCGGTGCACGCTACGTATTGCAGTTGTTTTTGATGTGTCGTTTAATTAAAGGCCAAAAATATTTTTTATATTCCTCGTCCGCCTATCGTCCTACGCAGTAATAAATTACTTTCGACTCAGCTATTACAATATAGTTAGATTTATTTTTATTATTATACATAGATTTATTTTACAAGTGACATAGTATAAGATCCAAACTATTTTCAAACTCTTAAGTTGAAAAATAATCTTACATCCATAATGATATACTTAAGGACTTTTTTGGGAAATGATTTTTAAATAAAATGTTACCTATAAAGTAACATTAGCTATTGAAAATAGATAAAATAATCACTTTTATTGGTTTTTACCGAAACCAAATATATTAGTTGAATTATTAAAAAAAAATGTTGACTAAACCAACTAGAAGTTATTCTAATAGGACGTTATCTCAAGCAACTCATATAGGTTATCTTAAAATTCTAAAAAAAAATTTATTCCGAAAAAGTAGGTACAGTGTTCCTTCGTGATACTGTATTAACGCGGGTGGAGCCGCGGGCAACAGCTAGTTTTATTATAATTACAAAATTGTAAAGTGAATCCAATTGACGAGAATGTTTGCCATAGGTATATAATTATGTTCTTCCCATTTTCATTTTATTTTTAGACAAGTCGGAAAAATACTTATAATTTGAAAAGTATTGATTTCATAAAAATACTTCGGCAATATGAAATCCTTGCCATTCCAAAATAAAAATAATTAAAATCAAATTATTATAAAAAATATCAACTAAACTAACACAGCACCGCTTTCCGTGTGGTGACTCCATTATTTTGTAGTTTGTACTGAAATTTCCTCGGCCCGTCGCGTCGCGTGGTCGACGCAGAGGCGAGCCAAAATGATAACACGAAATGTGATAATAAAAATACAATTTGCTAAAAAGAACACGAATTCTGTTTATCAACACTAATAGATACTGGCTCTTTAGCCAAGATGCCATCGCTAATGACGATGACGAATTTAGAAACCAAAAATGTATAGTTTGGACGTATCGCGCGCTATGTCATTTAGCGAACGTTATGTCAACCCCATATGTATTTTAATTTCGAAGATCGTTATTGTAATTAACGATCGCATGTTGTAAACCCTCTGTTTAATTGCGAATAGAAACAAAATATGGTGGTCACAGCTTATTAGAAAACGAGAAAAGACTAAAACATTATTATCAACACTTAAAACAAAATATGCTGTCTTAGGCTCGGACCAAATGGATCCGGAATCTCTCCGGCCGGAAAAAAACAGCGCTGAAAATAGAACTCTACGTTAAAACAATAGGGTTGAAAATCGAACACACAAACGTCGAGTTTTTAAATTGTAGCCGTGTGTCCGAGTGTTTTCGATTTTCAGCTCCATTGCATTAGCGGAGCAGAGTTCTATTTTCAGCGCGGTTTTTTCCGGCTGGAGATATTACGGACGCCTAAGACCTAAAAAGGCATGTGCCAGTAACTTTTGTATTAAAAATCTTAGTATATCTAATATCTATGATTTATGTCATGAAATGTTGTCTTCAGCAAGCACTAAACATCATGATAATATATTATTATTATAAGAGGGTATTAGGAGTCGTAAAATGTATGTATTATGGATCAGACATAAGCAATTCTACTTATGAACATATTACAGGCATTGTACAGGTATTTTATAGCTCATAAAAATGATAATAATCTTTACTATCAGTAAGTCTTGTTATGGAATATTTTTGAATCCAGCTGTTTTAATTCAATTGTACTATTATATAAAAATTCAAATGCGAGTCGTATCAAAATTAATCCAACTTAACCTATCATATTTTTACTCCTTAGTTCTTTGTTGAGAACTTTTGAGAGGTTAGTTCAAACCGTGACGATACGCGACGTAACGTAGCGCTGCATTTTTAAGATAGCTATTCAAAATTTAACTTTATTTATTAAATAAGAAGATACATGTTTCATTGTAAGAGTTCGAACATCAAGTTGCAACACGCTGCACAGCGTATGTGCAGTGTGTGACTGATGTCATATTTTCATACGATGTGTAAATACGTCGTGTCACGTATCGTCGCGGTGTGAACTGACCCTCAGTTACATATTTTATGGTGTCATTAAAACACATTCATACAGAAAAGTACTTTATTGCTATACACTACACTGCACCTCTATGAAAAAGAAATGCGATGTAAGGAATACTATTCTACGAATAAATAATAATAATAATAAAAAATAATAAAAATAATATAATAATATTCTACGAATTCTATCTTAAAGTTGTACACCGGAACATTTGCTGACGGCACATAAAAACATACATTCGAATTAATAACCCCGTTTCGAAAGTCGTTTGAAAACTTTTATCGCGTTCCTCCCTTTTCTCCCCTGATATCTATAATGGTTGTTATACAATCTTTATATATATCAAAATTTATCTTCCGTATGCTCGCATCAGCGAGATTCGAAAAGTGGATTAAATTTAGCGTATTTTTAGAACAGAAAATAAGGAAAGGAATCAGCAACTATTCTCTGTAGCAAAAGAATAAAGTGTGTAAAGGTTACTGCCCTATTTTGGAATTACCTACACGGCCTATCGGTGCCGAAGCGTCAGCGGAATAGAATCTATTGTAAGACAGAACAACGATACTTTATTTTTATTGCACTTAGCGCCATCTATTAAGTGATATTCATAAGGCAAGCCTTGCTACTGCGGTCTATACCTACCCGCATAATATATATTACCATTAGCACATTTGATTAGTATAAAAAAATATATTAGGCACATTATTTGTAAAAATACTAAATGATATCCTAAATACTAAACAATACCGCTACCTCATGCGGCGCAAATATGAGAACCTTAGTGGGGATCTCATATTTGGAGCGTTTGGGGTTGAATCATGGGGTCTGGGTGCGCACAATCTTTTCAGAGAAATCTCCAAAAAACTCATTGAGGCCAACCGAGACCCCAGAGCCGGCACCTACCTGGCCCAGAGAATAAGTATCGCAATCCAGCGAGGAAACTCTTTGAGCCTTCTATGTACTCTGCCTGGTGGGGACGACCTGGGAGATTTCTTTGTTTTTTAGCATTTTAAGTTTTGGAGTAGTTATTATTTTTTTAGTACTTACCTACTTTTATAGTTTGTAAATATTTTAAATAGATTATAGTTAATTTTACCTTTTAACATTATATTACATAACTTTGTAATCTCTTGAAATAAATGAAGATACCTACTTTCTAGACAATACATTACGATTTTTATCTACATAGATACACTCTACAATCGCTGAGTAGAACACTAGACGGAGCTACAGTCGTGACCTCTCATCTCCCTAACGATGTTTTCCCAATCCTCAATCGAGCGAAACATTTATTGAATTGAAATTCACCGAATACAAAACTATAAACTGAAGTAAACAAATCCGTTTGTACGCTGCCGCATAAAGTATACTGTTGTTTGTTAAAAAATAAAACGGAAATATACTACGTCACAAAAGAAATAAAATGAAATAAAAGTGCGCGCAAGTCTGACGGCACACATAGCAACGGTCCAATTTATAATATTGTTTTCCTTGGGATATATTTTTTCACTAGTCTGGGGTGAGGTGGGGAGTTCCCCCCACCTCCCGGTTATTATTAAAGACGTATACTCACACATCCCGGGGAGCGAGCGTTAGATTAATATGGAGGCGTGGGCGTGTGGCCATGATTTGGTCTTTAATTGCCAACTATTTGAACCTTTGTATCTTTCTACTGAGATGTCTTATCGATTTTATTGTTCAAATAAAAACATTCAGCTCTAAGCTCTACATTTTTGCGCAAACGCGAGTGCGCTGCGATTTATAGACGTTGGAGTTCGTCAGGAAATGTAGAGCACTTTTCATTTATGGGTTTTTTATATCAAAAGGAGTGCTCTATATTTCTCGACAATTTCTAAACTGACAGTATACTTGTAATAATTTTAAATAAACCTACTTTGAGTAAGAAGACCAAGAATTTGGTGTAAATGTGTTTTTGTAAATGAATCAAGGTAGTGTAATTGTAATTGGACTCTACTTAACTATAATACTGCTATGACAAAAATTTATTGCGCAATAATGATTCAGTGTTATCGTGTATGTGGTATCGTAGACAATTCACCAAAAAACGTCACTAACCAATTCCTCAATAAAAGCACCAAAATTTATACGCGTATGTATTAGGAAAAACTATTTACGTGATTATTGCGATAAGTAAGTACCAGATTCGCATTTTTTTAAACGGGATAATGTCCCACCACACGCTCCCACTCCACTGCAACTCCTTTGAGTCAGGAATCAGGATCGACCGCTTAACCGATCAAAAAATCCCTTTTGATATGCTCTCTGGGTAGTCCTGTTTTCCAGGACATGTCCTTGTTTTTGCAGTGTCCTGGGGTGACCAGGATAGTTTTAAAGCGACGTCCTGGGTTTTAAAGCGCCTTGTTAAGGTTATGTATTTTAAAATTCGCGCGCCACTTTTACAATTTTTCTTCTTAATTTAATTTTTCCCTACATATTAATTTATCTGTTGCAGCTCTATTAGTGCGTCTGTTTTTAAACTGAATTGTCCTATTTTTCCAACTTCAAAGTTTTTTGAATTTGGGGTTATCAACCCTATCTCAGGGGTTACTGAGGGACATGCTAAATCGGTCTTGGGTCTCGGAACGAAATTAATCAGAAGGTCCAGTTTCGAAAACGCACTTGTAACACGTCGGGTCCACGAGTGACGGTCATCGCTCATCATCAGGTGATCTGTTTGTTCATGTCCTGTTCTATTCTACAAAAATATGTAAAAGTTTAAGTATAATCTAATAAGATTGTCTCATCAAATATTTTAATATGGCTTCTGACTTTAATCTGATTAGTGGTTTTAAATTAACTAATTATGTACGTCGACCTCTGTAGCTGAGGTCGCAGGTTTGAATCCCGCCAGGGAACACAAAGTCTTCTGCGTTCCTGGGTCATGGATGTGTATTTTATAATAAACATCTTAAATATAACTTTAATTATAAAAGTGATAAAAATATTTCCGTTGTCTGGTACCTTACGGGTACTTCAACACACACAAGTTCTTCGAGAACTTAGCACGGGACCAGATTGACGTGGTGTGAAAGCGTCATAGGTGTTATTATTATTGTTTGTTACGTTATCGTATTCTCGTATACATGGTGTTTTTTTTAGTTCAAAAATTCACCAGGTCGTTGATGAAGAAATCCGAATTCCGATACATTTATGAATGGCGAATAATGCTGAAAAATCTACCCATTATGCACTGTGCATTGTGTTTTGTTTTTAGTCCAAACTCATGAAATATTTTAACTGAAGCCTGATTTTACATTTCAGTAAATTATTTAAGATACATTAGTGCCACAGAGTAGAAAATATATTATATACTTACGTACAGAGAAACAGCTTTCATATAACGATTCAAAACGATCCAAATTTGTAAATTTTGACATTCCCTTTCAACGGAACACAATTTTTCCACACAATCGTGGACACAAAATATGCTTGCAGTAGTGCAATCAAATCGAAAGCTAACTATATAGCTGTTTACCTGTTCCTCTTTCTTTAATATGTGTTAGTTCTCTGTATTAGAAGATTTCTGTTCACGTACCTAACACGTTTGAATAGCTACGAGCCCTAATATGTGTATGTATGTATCTTCATGCCAAAGTTATTAAAAATGTATACAAGTACAGCGTAACGATTCATTAATATAAAATTTAACAGTTGCACTACAAAAACTTTAACACTGCACCCCGTACTGTTTACATATAGCGCAGTTTGTATGGAGTGCCGCTATCTCAATTCACTTTTTATCATAGCTTTTTTGATACTGAAAATCGATGGAAGTTTTGGTTGTTTTTAATTCTACGCTTATCGGCATGGATAATATTTTATATATTGGACGACAGTACACGGGTGAGAAATGTTTATGATATTTTTCGGGTGTATTCGGTAGGTATGAGAATATATTGCGAGCTATTTTAATGCCCCTAAGTGATAAGCACCCCATGATAAATATTTTTTAAATATTTTTCTTGTCTTATATTATTTTATGATTCACTAGCTGGTGCCCGTAACTTCGTTTGCGTAGAACTAACGTTAATGGATCCCTACTTTTTTAATCGGAACCCTAAGATAAAAGTAGCCTAAGTTACTCCTTACATCAACTATCAGTGGAAGTCCCGTGAAAGTCGGTCCAGCCGTTTTAGAGATCAGCCGGAACAAACAGACGGACAGACATACATTTTAAAATTGATATTTTATTGTCAGTACCTACATATACATTAAGTGTAAATTACATCCCTCTAACACCAACCCCCATTTTTAACACCGAAATTGGTTACTTTCCTTATGTCCGGTACTACGTTCCTTATGTCCCTCGGCAATCGTCGTATTTCTAAGGCAGCGTTCGACGATTTACGACGAAAGACGATTCCCGAAACATTAAGAACGTGGCACCGTACGTCAATTTTTACACCACATCAAAGTTTGAGTGTGTTTTTAATTTAAGCTTATCGCTGTATTATCTTTAAAACCGACGCGGGGCGCAGATAATGAAACATATATTTTGGAGGGCAAATCGATCCGCCTGTCCTTCGTATTTGTTCTGCTGATAGAACACGTGATTTATTACATTATTACATTCCATATTCGTGCAATTACATCGTTGTAATGTTCACTGAACCTAATGATACGAATGGTATGTATATTTGTGAATATAATATCAAGATGGTTCATTTTGAGATAAAACACTTTAAAATTAATATCCTTTATGCAAATATATATTTGATAAAATGTAAAGAAAAAAATGAATACTTATTTGATAGTAGGTTGATTAAAAATCTTGATAAGTTGTAGAGGTTCTACGCGTCTACGCGCGTAGCATTAGCAAGGCGGCTTTGAAACAAGCGCTACGGCCACACTACGACTTTTCACGCGATGTCATTCAAAAAATAAATGACATTGTCACGTTACACATTAAGAGGGCGGCACTGAAAATTTCGGGAATCAAGGAAGTGACACAACATTACTATTCAAAAATGTATTTATTGCTTTTCGAAGTATTCTCCGAAAATTGACACATCCAATACATTCAATGACCAATCATTGAAGCAACCATTCTATTCGGAAGTTGGGGTCTCCAAAATGGCCGTTTTGTAGGCGTCCACAGCTTCTTCAGGTGATGAAAATCTCTGACCACGCAATTTATTCTTTATTTTAGGGAAAGTATAGAAATCATTAGGGCTTAGGTCGGGGCTGTACGGCGGATGATCTAATAATTCTATGATTTCTTGCTCTAAAAACTCTTTTGTTCTGTGCGCGGTGTGAGAACTCGCATTGTCGTGATGGAGGATGATGCGGCGGTTGCAGTTCTCTTAACGGAGTTCAGAAACGACCTGTGGCAAACAAATGTTAGCATACCATTCTGCATTAACCGTTCTTTGTCCCTCAAGAGGAATAGTCGCAACATGGCCGGTTTTGGAGACAAACGTGGCCACCATTTTTTTTGCAACACTCCGTGAACGAACAATTTTTGTTGGCTTTAACTCATTTTCGAACACCCAAACTCGTGACTGGTTTTTTGTTTCGGGTTCGTACGCGTATATCCAGGATTCGTCACCTGATACGATGTTGTATACAGCATTTGAGGACCCTGCGTGGAATCTTTCGAGAGTTCTGACGCACCAAGTAACGCGAGCCGCTTTTTGCTCTTCACAGAGCAAATGCGATATCCATCGGGAAAACAACTTTTTTACACCTAATTGTTCATGCAAGATTATTTGTATTTGCCTCATGCCAATGTCTAAAGTTGCCTGAATTTCGCGGTATGTCACATGTTGATCTTCCTCAATCAGCTTACGCACAGCATCAACGTTTTCTTGGGTGACTGCAGTTTTTGGACGACCTTGACGGGGATTATCACTGAGCTTGACACGTCCACGTTGAAATTCAGCAAACCAGCGATAAATTGTGGTTTTGGATGGGGCTTCATCACCAAATGCAGAAATCATCCGGTCAACACACTGTTTTTGTGTTAAACCACTTCTAAAGTCATAATAAATCATCGCTCTAGAATTTTCTCGAGTCAATTCCATTTTCTCAACGACTAAACAAGTTTGACAAGACCTTGTGACAAGACCGAGAATCTTTTTTTAAATAAATAAACGGTATTCGATTTTTAAAACCAAGGAGTTTTAAATTAAAAAGATTTTAATATGACAGTAACAGTGGAAATATTCCATTCCCGATACTTTTAGTGCAGCCTATGTATTACTATAGTACTTATATGTATAAGTTACTACATGTTTCCCGCCACACACAAAGCAGATCCCGCGAGGCCGTACATTATCCCGCGATAAAAAGTAGCGTATGTCCTTACATTCGTCATTTCTATTATAAATCGTACGAAAATAAATGTCCCGCCTCATACCAAACAACGTCAATTATTTCACTTAGGCTTTCCGCTCATAGTGTAGGCTGTTTTCTCAATCTTTTTTCTGTCTTTTTAGTGCATTGCTTAGGCATATAATGTCTTTTTTTTGCAGTCGTGTTTTTTTTGTTATTTTTATTATTTATTTTATTTTAGATTTTTTAGTTTATCCAACACACACGTGGTTTTAACGCAAAACACGTTGGATTTAACGCAAAAATACGAAAAAAATAATTATTTAATTAAAATGGTTGTAATTATTCCAGATTAAAATTTAAATACATGACATATGTATATTTTTGGAATCTCCTTTTATTTTTCTTTATTTTGATACCCTACTCGATAGCTTTAGTTTTGGGTTTGGTCAAAAAACCTTTTTTTGAACTTCTTACAATTTGGCGCCAAAATCCACCATTTTTTATTCTTTCTATAAACTAGCTGTGTGTGTGGGGTTTTGAGACAAATCTAACGATACCTTAATTGTTGAAACCCATCCAGCCGTTTGGAAGATACGTGGGAATAAAGGAATTTACAAACATACTAATGCGCGAAAAACATAACCAGTCGGATAAAAACGCCATTTTTAAGCAGTGAAATGGGCAAGTTGTTATGTTTAGCGTTCAAATAAACCCTCCACAACTCGAAATACCAATAATGATTATCGCACCTGGGGTATGTGAGGCCCTGCTGATTAAAAAATAAAAAACAAGCGCGAGGTACAATACCCCCGCTATAAGAGGGTTATGAACTTTTAAAAAGGAAAATTGACATCAAGGACATAGTTCCGTTTTATGATGTTCATTATTTGTGCTGTAGCTTAACAAAGATATTATTTTATTTATTGAAAAATAGTTATGAAAACAAGTTTACAAACAACGAAAATATGTTAGGATTTTTAGAATTAGCAAGCAGCCTAGAACATGAATTCTTTATCTAAACAAAAAAAAACTATATATTATTTATATATATGTATTAAATTTCAAACTTGGAATCAGACGATGTCCTTTTTACGACTTGAGACTTGAGACTTAAGATGTATTGTCTTCTAGAAAAAATCCCTAATAGTGAATTCTTTACCACACATTAAATTGAAAAAAAAAACTGGGATTAAATATTCATCACCTTGTAACACGCGTCCATTTATTGTAATTTAAATTCCAATTATCATGTAAAAAAAACAATCAGCACCCGCCCCACGGAGTTCGCTGTTCATAATGACACCGTGCACCTGGCGCGCGGGTGGACACTACGGGACTGACACCAGCGACAACTGTAGAGGCGTGGAGTCGAATCTACATATTTTAATATTTAAACATAAATGTATTATAAAAACCCTTTGGATTTCGTTTTATTTGTAAAGTAACTTTCTATAAGTCTTAAGATATTCTTACTATGAAATTAAGAATAATTTAAAGCAGTATTTAAAGCATAGAAAACATAGGTAATGAGACATAATATCTGCTTAAGTTGAACCGTCTAATTAGTTATTATAAATATGTATTTAAAACAGGCTATTCTACTAAGTCCCAGAGATATATATATATATATATATATATATATATATATATATATATATATATATATATATATATATATATATATATATATATATATCTTTGTTACACTATTAAGACTAAACCCGTGGGCCGATTTTGATAATAAATGATACGTCGTTTGATTTGTCATGACGGCGCAAATGTCATAGGAAGCCTAAAAATTAGCAAAATTCAAAATGGCCGATTTTGAATGCCATATTGTTAAAAAGAAATACGAATACGAAAATATTCTATTACGAAACATATAACATATCGTCCACAAAATTTTCATTGGTAGGTATAGTTATTCAATAATATTCGATCTCAAAACTCTAAAATTACTGGACTTTCTCATTTTTTTCTTTTCAGTTTTTACGCAGGCGGGATTTTTTAATATGGCGCGACTCCATGCCTCCTGTCGAGGCCGCGGCGCCCGCATGTCATCCCGCACGCCATTATAAAACGTCGGTAATCGCTCTTTATGCCTACCACCCATGCCCCCTACGATATTTCAACTTAACGACTGCGTAAAATATAACAGGCGACTTGAGATATGTCATACTTGCGCTATGTAGAGTTAAGTTACGAATGTAGAGCGAAGAAATATTCGGACTCTATAAAAATATAATTTTCCGTAAAGGAACTTTTCGTGACTCGGTAATAGAGAATAAATTTTGAAATTATAAATCATTGAAAACGAGCACATAATAATATTATTCCTTGGTTTCTTGTTATAATCTACCGTATTGTTGGTTACTACTTTTGTTCGTTTTTTCCAATGGAAGCTTGCAATAACTATAAACTCCATTCTATATCTAGTAAATAATGTCATTAATAATATATAAATTCCTTAAGAAAATCTCATGTAGATCACGGGTTAAAATTTCATTACGTACGTGAAAAGGCGACATTTGAAAAAGGTGTGTAGGTGTATCATATTATCCGGAATTTACTCGCAATCTTCATGTTATAAATATGGAATGAATTATCTAAACGTTTTCAGAACTAATTAAACTTGTTTAGCAAAGTTAATATCAAAAGTTTTCACGAAAAATAAAACATGGCTAATGAAAAATGGCGCTAAGCTCGCGGCCTATTTATGCCGAATACGCCAATAAACTTTTCGCGTGTTTTTCGTTATAAAATATTTTTTCGAAGAAGCCTCGACTCGAATTTATTACACAATAATTCATAATTGTGAGGACGAGAGGGGAATAGTGTGAGCGGGACGGGGAGAGAGCGAGACAGCTCCGCGAGTTGTTTGCGCGAGAGAGGGACGAAAATGTTTACAGTGAACGCGCCCTTTTGATAGTGTTTCCAAATTTTAGGAAAGTGCGCCGTATTGTTTGATGTAAAGCCGGGCTCACATGTAGCTGAACGTTTATCATTGATAATCATTTTTAACTTACTTTCAAAATTTATTCTTATTTGAGTTATGATTTACTCGTATGATTAAAATTAATATTATGAATTTATTTGTTTACATTTATTTGTATTTAAAATAAATGCTGAAAATAAGAGATTTTGATAAAAATCTAAGAATGTTTTAATTACTATTGGACTTAATTAGCATTTTTTTTAATTTGGCAGTAGGTTTTTAAAAATGTGACACAAGAAATAACCTGCACCGAATTGTACATTGTTTTTTTAATATAAATAATTGGTAAACGAGTAAACGGATCGGACTTATGAAAAGCGATTACCGTCGCCCATTGACAACATGTTGAGGTGTTCTGTGCTGATTAAATATCATTTGTAAAATAGTAATGAAATTTTCTGATATAAACAAGAATCTGTTCAAACGGATAACTTTTTAGTATTTATTATTTTTACTCAACTAATTATTACCTACATATTGTATTGACAATAACTGACATATAGTATAATCATAATATAGGCGTCATGTGAGCCCAGAGTCTGTATGCACCGGCCCCCGATCAAACGCAGGGGTTCTCTGGTGGGGCGATAGTTTTGCTATTTTCCACAAAAAAACTGCATCGTACGCGTTTTTACCTAAAACACACCAGTTTCGAGCGCACGCGCAATCGGCAGCACGTGCCAGAAAAAAAAACTTTAAAAACGAATTAACTTCCAGAGAGAAAAAAAAATTTAAACTTCGATTGATCGATAAGACTGCTGTGATTGAGTGTTTTAAAAAATTGAACGTGCTTACAGATAATGTTTGTGAGGTAGTTTGGACCAATGAAGGAGGATTTCGACCACAGAAACGAGGAGGGAAGGTGAGGGTGTTTTTATGTCACATTTGACAGAACAGAGTAATTTAAAAACGGAGTACTTATGTAATTTTGAAATTTGACAGCTGATCTGACAGATCTCTGTGATGAATCAGAGGAATCCCTAAATGAATACGCCCCTTTAAACGCATGTGTACAAATTTTTGGAAAAAAAATTATATTTTTTGTAACAAAAATATATTTATGTACTAACATTAGTTATTCCAATACCTACATTTATTTTAACTTAAGTTTTGAGTTATGACTATTCATCGTATACGAAAAATATGTTTAATGTAGCATAGTATAAGAGCATAGTTTTTTAATATTTTTGACGAACATTTATTTACAATTTAGAAATTATTTAATATTAGGAATAAATCAGAGGTCAACGCTCCTGACCTTAAAGGAAATAATTTCAAATTTTACGTGCATTAGCTACCCTTATTGGTTAGGGGTCACATTTTGTAACGCGTAAAAACCCCCACAAAAAGATAATAAAAGTTTAATATTTGAAGTCTGTTTATAGAAACATTTTACAATCATAATTTTTTGATATAACAATCAAAATTATAGGAATAAGCATTCTTGTGTTATAATTTATAATTTTGTAATAGTAGTAAACGGAGAAGTTCTCAGGCACCGATGAGTATTTTATTGTAGAGTTACAAAAGTTCTGATCTGAAACCAGCCAGCAAAAACAGCTGTTTCCTACCAAAGTGCTATCTATGTCATAGCCCTTTTTAAAAAAATCAGTTGTGTCCTACACAGCTGATTTTTTTTCAAGTTTAAAAGTTGCTTATATTCAAGAGTATACTCCTGAAAGTTTGGCCAGGGACTGTCGAGGCAAAAAATGTCCACATTTAAACTGCCCTTGGTTGTTTCAATCAATCAATCGTTTATTGCAATAATGTGGTATACATAAGGTCTTACAAAATATTATATCTAAGATCCAAACATTCTGCCATCATAAATCACAATGGCGCGCAAAATATCCTGAACATACAAGGTGAGGGAAGCTATTTAACATTAATAAATTGGAGCAACATATTAAAATTAAATTAAATATGACATACAGTGAATAGTTCAGGAAAATCATAACAAATGATAAATAATAATAAATAATTATATTATTTATAAATAATAATAATAATATATTTAATAAATATTTCTCATACTTTTAATGATACATTCCTAAATTACATAATTTTAGTATTAGTCATGGACATTAATGAAATATATAATATGTCATAGGCATTATTAAAAAAGGACAAAACAAAATAAAATAGAATGTGACTAGTTTGGGGCAGTCGAGGTTTGAAATTTGTCATCTTGACATTTTAACATTTACAGTTTGCTTTCCGCAGTTTAATCAGTCCTTAAATTAAATGACAAAATCTTCTGATATCAAGATGGAGTAACTTTTTCTTTTATGTTTTTCAAATTTATATTTTTTTTATTATTATTTCAGTCAAATGTACGTCCTAACTCACAGCCCATCTTAGTTTTGAAATCATTGGTTGAAACACTTTTGATGAATCGATTTATCATCATAAGCAAAATTTTATTATTGCAAATACTTATTTATGACGTTTTTTTCGTCATTTCGTCATTTTTCGTTTAGACGAATTATTAGTATTGTGGATGTGAAAGGTCAGCCTGCTTTTAATATAATTGAAAAAATGCAAATTTTTCACAATACTGCGAAGGCGCATTATAAATTAAAAAATTATTCCGCCAGAGAGAAAGCGGGCTAGGGGCCATTAGGTAAAAAAAATGTGAAAAGGGCACCGATTTTAACTTTAAAATGCGAAAATATGATTAAACCTTAAATACAAATGTCTAATTAAGGCACAATGGAGACTATTACTTGTTTATAAAAACTTCACAATTACTTATGATAACTATTTTGGTGTTAAAAAAAAAGATAAAATTTATGTAAAAAATTTGTTACATATCGCTGCATACAATTTAAAAAGAAACTATTTACTCTAATAAAGAGTATTTATTTTATTAAGACTGTATAACTGATTGAATATAATACTATACAAAGACTTAAATACCTATATTAACCATATTGCTCAAACAAAGGTACCAGCCAGTGCGTGGAACATGGAGGTCGATTCTTGATAACTACTCACCGTCTAGATATCCTTACAGTATATAAATATATATAAGTCTCAGTATCAGTCTAAATTCTAAAGTTGCCATTACGAATTTTTAGGTCATGTATGTTAGGAACTTAATTATTGTGCTCGTATTGCGTTTGATCTCTTAAGTCTGGCTTAGTTGATTCCGCTATAGGATATAGATAATAAAATATATTTATTTCTCAAATTAACAATTACATGATCGAGAGACACCACCGTTAAGTAAGAGATTACTTGTGTTGGCGATGTCTCGCTAACTCCCTCAGTAACTTAACAACATTGAGAGACTTACTATGCTGTGAAGTGATAGCTAGCTGATTTATATTACAAAAAGTCAATACATTCTGCAACAGTACAATCGAGGAATTTAATTTAATTTAAGAAATTAATATTAAATAATTAGAAATTAAATTTTAATCTCAGCAAAGGCGTGAGCAGAAATTTTATTCTAATTTAAAGTATACGTCTGTCTAAACACAACTTGAAAATAACAGCTGTATTTGTTGTATTCCAGATGCGGCGGTGACGCGATGTCAGTGGCGCCGGCAGTGAAGCGCGAGCATGAGTGCGGGGGGGTGGTGAGCGGCGCGGCGAGCGGGGGCGAGGAGGGCGGCGGCAGCCCCGGCCGCAAGCGCCGCAAGCAGGCCGCGCCGGCGCGCGCGCATCCGCCACCCGCGATAGACTTGCACGCTAAGATGGCCGACATCTACAAGAGCGCGCTGGCCTTCGGCGAGCTCGCCCTACCCACATTCGATCCCCTCGCCGCCTTCCGCCTGCTTCCCCGGCACGACCCCCCGAGGATATTTAACCCCGAGGCCTACTGCGACCTCTGCTGCAAGGAGTTCTGCAACAAGTACTTTCTGAAGACCCACCGTGCCAACAAACACGGTATCTACGACGGCGAGCAGCAGCAGCAGCAGCCGCACCCGGGGATCCTTCCGCCGCAGTCCACGCCGCCCCGCCGGTCCTCCGATGAGGAATCCGGGGGCATGCCCCGGCAGCTGTCCCCCGACTCCGCGAGGAGAGCGCGGGAGAGCGCCTTTCAGCCGGACGCGCTGAGGCGACTCGGCGTCACCAACCCCGAGGCGTTCTGTGAAATCTGTTGTAAAGAATACTGTAACAAATATTTCTTGAAAACTCATCGGGAACGACGGCACGGGGTCGCACCGCTTCGATCCCCGGAGAGACTGCCCGAGAAGTCTCCCGTTCCAGCTACTCCACCAACGGCTACTCCCCAGTCCATCACCCCCCCGGAACCCACGCCACCCCTCGCTCTGCCGCCCCCGTACGACACTGACAATCGCCTGATGGTCAAGAGAGAGCAGGAGGAGAGGGAAGATTTCGAAACGGCCCTGCGAGACGGACAGACGAGCCCGCTGAACTTGATAATGGAGGAGCGCGCGTCCGGGTCCCCGGGGTCTGCCAGCGAAGAGCTCCGCAAGCTGCAGACAATGATATCGCAGCTGAATGAACTGGCCGCGGAGCGACTCTCCGAGGAGCCGTCGGAGGCGCCGCGGCCGCAGTCGGACTCCCCCCCGCAGCAGGACGAGCGGAGGTCCAGCGGTGGGGCGGCCGGCTCCAGCTTCTGCGAGATCTGCAACAAGGAGCTGTGCAACAAGTACTTCATGCGCACGCACATGCAGCGCATGCACGGCATCTCGCTGGAGAGCGGGACACAGCTGGGCGGTGTGACCTGCGACATATGCCACAAGGAGCTCTGCAGCAAGTACTTCCTGCGCGTGCACAAGCACAATACGCACGGCATCCCCGCGCCGCCCGCGCCCGCTACCGCTGCTCCGGCTGAGGTGTGCCCGCTGTGCGCGCGCAGGTTCCGCGGGCCGCGGGCTCTGCGGGCCCACCTGCTAGCCGAGCACGCGCCTCCCGCGCGCCCACCGCCCCCGCCGCCCGCACCGCCGCGCCCGCTCGACCTGCTGGCGCGCGACAAGCCCTACGCCTGCTCCTACTGCCCCTTCACCACCGACGTGCTCGCTTTCCTGTTTGCGCACGAGCGCGCGCACGTGCAGCGCGCCGCCGAGCAGGCCGAGCTGACGGAGGGCGAGGGCGAGAGCGGCGCGGAGCCGAGCGAGGCGGGGGAGGGGGAGAGCGAGGCGGACGGGGACGCGTACTCGTGTTCGCGCTGCGAGTTCCGCGTGGAGAGCTTCGCGGCGCTGGAGGCACACGTGCGCGCAGCGCATGGCGGCGCGGGCGCGCTGCTTGCCGTGCCGCGCGCGCCGCGGGCGCCTCTTACCATGCAGCCGTTCGTGCTAGAGGAAGCGGGCGGCGCGCTCAGCCTGCTGCCAGCGCTGGTGTTCCTGCCGGTGCGGCGCCGCGCCACGCGCCGCGCCACGGTGACGCTGACGCTGACGCCGGCCTAGCCGGCCTGGCCGAGGCCGAACCGCGCCCGCCCGGCGCCGATCGCCGAAACTGACTACATTTAACGCTGTGTGCCTTCGAGCGATCGCCGATGCGTAAGTCGCGATCGTTCCCGAGGAGTCGCGGCCGCGCCGAGGCCACACCGCGCGGCCACCGCCCTCCCGGTTTTTGACAGAGTCTAACTTCGTATATTGAGAATTATATTCACGGGTGATATATGAAACGTTGCCGCTTATGAATCGGTTTATTTATTATCTCCTCGACGTCGGGTCGGTCCGAGACGCGTATCTGCCGCGTTGATTTCGATCGGGAGAAGAATTACACCCTAGGTTAGTTATTATAATTTAAAATATACGTATTTGTCCGTGAGCGCGGGCTCACGCTAGCGACGTAGATCTGGTGCGATGTTGATCACTGGGCAGTCGCCGAGCGAGGCCCCCGCGCGGGGGCACGAGACACGTACTAGGAGAACCGCTCTACCTCACCTTAGGTTTTATAAGCTGTTATTGTATAAATATATTTTGGAGTTAAACTACACAGAGTACAAATCTAGTTGTATGCGCTACGCGGACGGAGCCGCGCTGTTAGCTGCTGTTATTGTTGTCTAGGAGAAGCACAAATGCAGACTATGGGCAGTGATCAACATTAAACGTAACTTAGCGGTAATTAGATGGGGGCCCGGCCCGCGGGTTTTGTTGTGTAACACAGTCATTACGGGTCTTGTTTTGGGGCCTCACGCGCAGCGCGGGGCCCTGTCGTAGGGCCGGGCCTTAACTTTTTATATTTCTTTGTACGTATTTTTAAATTGAAAGTGTTACATTGATGGATCCGCCTCTGCATCTTTTGCTTGTGAATAAAAATCAATAATACCTATATTGTTGAAGATACGGAAAAAGTACAAACTGAAATTAACTCTTAACATTGTAAGAAATACGTAAATAGTACCTAGTAGCTTTAAAACAGACGTTTTAAAATATTTTATGAATGATATTATATATAAATACAGTAATACCCCGGACTTACGCGGTAGGTGGGTCCGAGCGATTGCCGTGTAAGTCGAATTCGCGTAAGTCGGGGTTCAACTTTGCATATAAATACATATAAAGTATGTTTAATCGGGACCAGAATTTAAAGATAACAATAATTTAGAAGAAAAATGTGTAATAAAGTGTAAGATAATAAAACAATTTACATTGTTATGAATAAAGTGACCTAAACCGAAGTTATTTTGATGTCGAAGGCTTCATATATTCTAACAATGTTGCCAGACGAGTTAAGTTTTTCTTTTTCTCACGCAAAATTTCCTCGTAGCATACCAGTCATTTTTTATTCTATAGAGAGCCAATGCGCGCGGCAATCAAAATGAAAAACCGCGTATCTCCGAATTCGGGGTACGGGGTAGCGTAAGTCGAGGTATTACTGTAATACTATGAAAAAAATGTAGTAATAAATAAAATAACATAAAGAAAAGGAACAAGCGATGCAATGAGTTAACACCGATTGCAGAAGTGCTATAACGGGCAAATTTTACGTTTTCAAAGTTTTTAATATTTTAATTATAACATTGATAAGATACATTCATTGATGTTAATATTTTACCGCTTATTCAGTTGCTACTAATTGAAAATTAAGTAGTCATAAAATAGTAAAAGTAATTTAAAATAATATAAGCAAGAGATGCAGAGAGCGACGAGTGAGTTATTATATTAAATCTAATTTCAAGACAGATTTATTTAAATTAATTATTCGGTAGATCATTGTGGGAGTTAGCTTGTACAAACCATGCAGCTTCTAATAAAAGTTCCTATATATGTATGTAAGTTGTAATTTAAACACAAGAGGACGCTCGCGGAACGGCTCCAGACGGAATATAATAATAATAAAGTATAAAACAAGCACATTAATTAATAACTACATAAATATTAACTAAACTGGCCACTTATAATGTTCCTAAATGAGTTCCTGATTAAGTCAGTTCCTTTAAATGATGTCAACTGCAGTCATCTTCCTAATCGTCTTCCTGCCAGCCAGCCTTCCGTCTGGATCCGAAACGCGAGCGCACGGTACAACAAATTATATTAATAAAGTTTTAAATAAGAACAAAATAAAAAAATGTACGCGTGGTAGCGATCGCTCGGCCGTCTCAGCCTCCCATGTTAAGGCGTGCGTTTAGAACCATTTGTTAGAGAGAAGCGCAATTTTTATTGTTACGGAGTCTGATGCCGTCGACCGATCGTGAATGTATGTAGTTAAATTTGTGTTCCGGGTTGATTTCTCGGCGTCGTACCCGCAGTACTTAGGCAGATAGCGTAGAGTAATTCAGTACAAAGTGCCGGCAATACAGCGGTGAGCGGTGATACAATATACAGTACAAATTAATTATAAGTATAGAATACAGGCGTTACTACATCAATATTAGACATAGGTCACTCGGGTACTGCGCCTGCCAACTCCGCTACAGTCGCACTATTCATTTTTATATTTCGTCGAGTTTTTCAACTGAAAGAGTTATAATGTTTTAAAATTGCTGTTAAACTCGATGGGATAGTATTGTCACAAAAACGTGTTTTTCTACAATAATGTAGGAAGAAGTGATTGTATTATTTTGTATCTCCAAAGGATAGAAAATTGATGATTTAATTTGTCACATTGCCCAAAGACTTGTATTAAAATTATGAATATCTAGTCATAGTTTTAAGAAAATACCTATTTAATTTATTACAAATATGATAATACCATTAATCATGATAGGAGATTGAAGGGATGTTTATTAGCACGTATATGTTTTACTATTTACAGAGCATCTTAATTAAAATCATGCACCTTAATTATGTAAAACACAAACATTCCAGTATGTACCTCGATTACTGTAAGTTTTGTAATATAAATAAGGCCTTTAGCACAAAAGTTGTCTAATAATTGTTCGTACGTATCGTAATTATTATCTATAAAAAAAATACATCGTGTAAAATCAAATTTTTAATGTATTAAAACTAGGATATTAAAATACAATATAATAGTATAGTTACTATACTACATATTACAATATTGTTTTTTACAAATATTAATATAGTGAATTAATGTAACTGTTCCATTTCACAATATTAATTTTTTGGGAGTTATATACTGTTGTAAACAATTATTTTATGCGATGAATACTTTTCATAAAAAGTGATAGTTTTCAAGTTACAACACTTTTACGCTAGAGGCCTGATCACTAGTCTGATTTTATTTTAAGTTTTCAGTGCGACTGTATTTCATGATTGTCATAATTTTTCTAAATATTCATAAATAGCTGTGTTATTTCTAGTCAAATTATTTTTTTTTTTTTTAATTTTACCAAGTGGATGTCGACTGAATAAAATCCAAATTGAAAATTGTACGAGTGAAAATAATATGAAACGGTTTACAACAAAATATATTTATATAACATTATAATAGTTTTAATGCTAAATTGTTGGCGTCCACTTTTGGTAAGGAATATTTAAAAGATAAAGAGAATTAATTATATTCGGCTTCGAGGGGAAGCCAAATTTTTATACTGTAGCATCGCTTAGTACTCGATATGTTCCGATTTCAAATTATTACTTTTTTTTTATTTATGTTCGGATTGTAAAATATCTTATTCTCGACGGCCAGTACCTAACAATCGATATTTTATTAATTCTATGTAAAATTGTTGTATACAAAACAATGTGCAATTTTCAAAATTATTATTGTGTTTGTTGTGAATTATGGACTGAGATCCCAGCCCCACCAGACTCCTCTTCTGCTATATTCTTACTGATAAGATGTATGTCATATTGCAGTATTAGTTGTGTACAATGAACGTTTGTGTCCCCTTCAGATTGTGCGGGGGGCCAATTCTCAGGTACAGGGCGCCGAAGATACAAACGTTGTCCTCACTTTACTTAGATTCTGATAGAGTATCAATCTTATTTTTTGGATTCAGAATAACGCAAGGAACAAAATTTATTGAAGTCATTTTTCTCTAAACTATAAAAATAAGAAATTATTTCTACGTGGTTGGTTTTCCATTTTTTATTGGAACATGGTTCCTTATCGCGCGTTGCGAAAGGGGGCTAGACGGAAAAAATTAAGACCCAAAGTTGTAACGCCACTTTTTGCTATAGTTGTAAGCCGTGCGGCGTGGAATAAATTATAAATTCCCTTCAATTTTTTACCACAAGCCAATGCTTACTAAATTGAGACTACTGATTAAGTTTGTATTACATTATATTTGTTAATAATAAAAAAAAATATTATTATAACTTAAAAAAATAAAATTTTATTACAATTCCTTCACTAATTAATCGAAACTTCGTGTCCGGGTGTCCCTTGACACCTCTCAAGTTTTTTTTAAATGTAAACTACAACATAAAAATAAGCAATCCGTGTAAATTTCACTTTATAATATTCAAATGTGATTATTCTACTATAACATAAGTACGTTAGAATAATTTCAAAGGCTGTAAGAAAAGTTAGTACAATTTTTTTGTACCTTTTGTCTAAGAATTTATTTTGTCTTTTGTCTGTCATTTTGCCTATTCTTCCGTAGAATGAAACCATTTCTATGGTGGTTGCTACGCGTGCAGAAAGGAGGTAAAAATAGAGAAAAATTGTTTGTAAAACTGTTCAGGGTTAAATACCAAAATCACCTAAGTATTGACATCAATAACATCACAATATAAAATTGGGGAGATGTAAGTGATAGTTTTGTCGCCGATTTCAATAGACCTATATATTACAGACGAGGCATGTCGTAGCAAAAAGTGTCCACACTAAACTGCCCTACTTTTGGGGTTGTTTAAGGCAGTCAGGGTTTGACATTCAACATAGTGACATTTTGACATTTTCATTTCGCAGGTTTATGAGATTCAATTCGCAAATAATCACAAAAACATCTGAAATAAAGATGACGTAACTTTTTCTTGTATTTAGATAGCCCATCATATATATCGTGTATGATGGGCAATACATCAGATAGCGTAATGCAATCATTGCCGATTTCAATAAAAAATGATATGCAGTAAAACCATTTTGCTAATGGCCCTTGGCAATTATCGTTTTCTATGAAAATGACAGACGATGTGTGAAAAACGACGATTGCCGAAAGCTATTGAGATTGTGTTAGTATGATATCGAGACATAGACGTATTTATAATAGCCTATCTTTAGTTTTGAAATCTTTGTATCGAGAACTACGCGATGTGCCAGTGGGTATATGTTCCTAGATCCGTCTGTTGGTTATCTGTTCTCCGTAACTACGAATCATTTCTACCGTATTCAATAAATTAAATATACAAATATATCCATGTTCTTTGCTTTATCACCCCTCACCTCATTTTGATACCATTTTGATACCTCACACATTGATGACCTCTATGGCTCAGTGTCAGTAGTTAGTCGGCGCTAAGCCGCAGGTCGCGGGTTCGAATCCCGCCGAGGCAGCAAAAGTTCCTGGGCCGGATGTGTACTAAATATGTTTATAAAATATATTTAAAATCTTAAATATATATAAGTATTAAATATACTTGCCGTTGTCTAGTACCCTTAACACAAGTTCTTAGGATACTTGTCACGGGGCCGATGGCCTCCGCCTCACATCGGCCATATTATATTAAATTAGATATTGTTATATTATCACTACTTAGATATATATGTGAAAAAACTATGCCGTACAAATTATTTATTTATTTTAATATACGACTGAATATTCTGTGAATATCAAGCGTGTCTGCTGACTTTACCCACGCGCAGCGAGTCGAGAGGCAATCTCTAAACCACTGGACTGATGTTACGAGGATAGAGCGAGGATGGTTTCAGCACTTTCCATCGACATCTTGTAAGTAGGTAGTACTCACGCCTTTTCGTCCTATAATGGATGATTTACTGTAGTGCCTTAGGCAGACGGTTTGAGATGTCCTAAAGTTGCCCAGCACATACGGCATTCTCACAACACAGTCAGCCTACTCCAGAGGAATGACTGGTCAATATGTCTGAGGCTAACCATGTGCGGGTTTCCTCACGAAGTTTTCCTTCATCGATAGAGGAAGATTTCCTTCACCTTTAGAGAGTGCGAATAATTTAGGTACTTGATACCTGAATAAGTCTTATTGGTACTCGCCATAACCTGAGAATTGAACCTACCCCACAGATTATTAAATAGTTTGCCTACACCTTCTGAGTGCGAATCGAACGGCCTACCTATAATTTTATTATAGGCCACGGAGCTCCTATATAACATGCAATTTCGCTAAAATGACGTTTGTTTTTTTTGTTGCTGATTGCTGCCTGATGCCTAGAATAATCGCTTCTCTCGCTCTACTATTGGAAAGCACGAATAATAGGGTATTTTCCAAGTTTTTTAAACTATCTCAAATTGTTTATGATAACTTAATACATTTGCAATATGGACCATTCCTTGTGAATTTCTTTCCTTTCCTTGTAAATCAAAATACAAGTTTAAATAATAAATAATGCCGCCAAAACGCTAAAAGGTGTTGTCATGACGACACATTCTTGTAGCCTGTCAATTATCAGATCACACTAAACTATACAATTTTTATTCGATAACGACACGGATACTTTTTCGCAAATTGTTTTTGCGAAAAAGTATCCGTAAAATTATAAAAAGATTATCGTACCAAATATTTCTATTTATGTGTACAGAAATAAAACTTTGAAAAGATACATTAAACTTGTGGAACACAATTTTTTTTTCTTCAAGTTTTTCCTAAATTGCAAATCAAACCGCGGTATCAAGTGAAAGGTGTTATAACAAATAATGCGCTATAAAATAAACACAATGTCAAATCAATTTCCGCCGATTTCCCTCATCATTCAATAAAATTATAAATAAATACAACTCGTTTACAAACGCACCCTTTGGAACTGCGAAAATCCCGCCAAAATACTCTTAATTAAAGATTATATCCGCGTCAACTGTCAGCTTTGGAGTCACAGATAAAAAAAACTACAAAAAACTGATTTTTTAATAAAAAACGACGGCCATTAAAAATCGCGAGGGTCGCATTGTGTGTCGCATCTGTCAACTTTTTGTTGGAAAATGGCAGAAATTGTTGAAAAATGGGTTAAATGTTGAACATAATAGCAAAACATCATGTGTACATGGGGTTAGGCCGTGACGGTATCAACATCTCGTCACTTTGACCCCGCGAGGGCGACACGCTTCTTTAACTGTCGCTATTACATTTATGATTCAATACGTTGTCATCTAGTGTTTTAAACAACATATTATAGAATTAGTCACTATTAACAGAAAGCATATTATGTTGAACCGAAATATCTAACACATGCAATATACAAGGCTTAGGGTCTTCCCAGACGTACCTACCACACCGACGTGACAGGACTTGGTCAAGCTGTGGTTACCTGTGAACCACATGGCAACCCCCACCACGTGCTTGCACCAACTTACCATAATATTATGATTACTTCTTGGCCCTATCTGACGGCTGCTTCAAAGAAATTAATTTAGTTAAATTCGCGGTAACATGTAGCTGTGGTTTTGAGCTCAGAGGGCAGCATCATAACAATAAATAAGTTTCTTAGTAAACAGACAAGGTAATAAATGACCGTGCCTTATAGTTACTTAGAAATGGAAGCTTGACCTTTACTGTTTTTCTTAATGCTTATAATAGGGATCATGACTACATCTAAACTATTTAGTTTCATTAATATACTCAGATATATTAAGGCACTAGCTTTTGCCCGCAGCTTCGCCCGCGTGGAAGAATGTTCGTGGCAAAAAACTTTTATAGCAAATATACCTGCAATATAATAATAGCACTGAGTAAAATATATATCCCCTAGATATTATCTTATAGAAAAGAATTCATATTGTATCGGTCTAAATAGCTTTGCGTCTAAATACCACATTATATTTTGTGATTTTTTTAAAACTTAGAATGGGTATAGTAACCTCCTTAAAAGAGGAGGTAATAGGTAATAATAATAATATGTAAATAATAATAGGTAATAATAATAATAATAGGTCTTGACCTATGAAATTGCCGTTCTGCAGTACTGGCCATTTCAAATCAAAATATTTTTTGTTTGGCTAAGAATTCTGATTTCAAATTAATTTTATTTTAAAAACATGGAATCTTTTTCCAAAAGTAGTCATTTGTTTATTGATTAGTGTTACATTTTCATCGCATTTCAATATTTTTCGTCATCGTCATGGATACGTTAAAAATTCGAGTAATTATGGAATATGAGTACCGTCGTGGCAGCAACGCGGCACATCAGCACGCAACATCAACGACGTTTACGGAGCTAACACTACAAACCAACGCACCACTTGTTATTGGTTTGCTCGCTTCCGTTCTAGAAATTTCGACCTGAAAAATGAACCTCGCGGTCGTTCGAAGACTTTGGTCGACAATGACGAATTAAAGGCGATTGTGGAAGCTGATGATACACAATCTACGGCTGAATTAGCAGCAGCTTTCGACGTTAGCGTCAAAACAATATTGGTCCATTTGCGTCAAATTGGCAAGGTAAAAAAGCTTGTCAAATGGGTGCCCCACGAACTCAATGATCCCCAGGGCGAAGCACGCGTCGAGACGTGCCTTGCACTGCTCAACAGACACACAAATGAAGGAATTTTTAACCGCATTGTTACCTGGGACGAAAAATGGATTCTCTTTGATAACTGCAAGCGCTCAGCAAGTTGGTTGGATCCTGGTTCAGCACCTAAACAATACCTTAAACGAAAACATACCCCTAAAAAAGTGATGGTCACTGTTTGGTGGTCTAGCGCCGGTGTGATTCATTACAGCTTCTTACCAAACGGGGTGAGCATTACTACAGATGTGTTCTGTGAAGAACTGAACACAATGATGGAGAAGCTGGCACATCTCCAACCAGCATTGGTCAATCGCTCGTCTCCGCTGCTCCTGCACGACAACGCGCGACCTCATACTGCACAGCAGACGGTCTCCAAGTTGCAAGAACTAGGGTTGGAAGCTCTCCGTCATTCGCCCTACTCACCAGACCTTGCGCCTACAGACTACTACTTTTTCCAGATTTTGGATAATTTATTGGAGGGAATAAAATTCAATACCCGAGAGGCAGTACAAAATAGCTTTGAAGAATTTGTTGCCTCCCGTCGAGCTGATTTCTTTAAGAAGGGCATCAATAAACTGCCACTGCGTTGGCAAAGATGCATTGATTGCATGGGTGATTACTTCGATTAATACAAATAAAAAATACATGAAAAAAATTCGTTTAAATTTTTCAAATATGTTTAATAAATGTTTCATACAAAACGGCAATTTCATAGGTAAAGACCTAATAATATATGACATTGACATTTGACTCGATACTTGTGTGTTCGATTTCCAGCTCTATTGTATTAACGCAGAGTTCTATTTTTAGCGTTCTGAATTTCCGCCGGCCTTCCGGATTCCGGATCAAATAGTCCCAGCCTTATCTCTTTAACCTTTCAAAGCATCCACTAAGGAAGGATTTCTCAAAATTCAACCCCCCAAAGTGGTGAAATATTTGAGTTTGTATGATTTTTTTATTCCTTGGACATATTCGCATGAAATTTCGTATGAATTGGGTACGGAAAATAATGATTTACGGATTTTATTCAATATTCAACCTCTAAGAAAGTAAAATAGGGGATGAAAGTTTTAAATTATTATAAAGATATCGTTAAAATCCCAATTTCACGCGGCGAAGAAAACTGGCAAACGCTATTTATATTTTTTGCAGGCACTACCAACCTAAAACTTTTCTCTAGAACTCTATTGAGTTTATCTCTCATCTCTCATCAAAAACTATTTCGTTCGTTCGTTTTTTTTTTCGATTTATTTTGCAAATCCGACTACCATGGAAATACTTATCATTTTTCGGGTTAATATATTATAGCCCATGTCTCACAAATAATGTGGTTTTCTATTGGTAAAAGAATTTAAAAAATGGTTTGAAGTAGATCCAGAGATTACCCCTTATAATCTCGGTAAGTTCACTCTCAAACTCACAAAGAAACAAACTTTACCTCTTTATAATATTAGCTTTACCTCTTTATAATATTAGCTTTATCTCTTTATAATAATTATTAGTATAGTTCAGATGTTAGCCGCGACTTCGTGCGCGAAAAAGAAATCTTGGGAGAACCGTAGGTACTTATTCCTGCTATAAAATGTAGCCTATGTGTTAATCCAGAGACTAAACTGCCACCATGTCAAATTTCATTAAAATCCGTTCAGCTGTTATTACGTGAAAGAGTAAGGAACATTCATACATTCATACATAAAACATTTATAATAAGTAAGGATATGTTCGTCGTCGTGTTTTAATGATTTCGAAAATCTCTTGAATAGGAAAACGTTAGTAGGACTTTGATCTTAAAAATCGCCTTATAGTGTCTAACGTTTAAAAAAAATTTTTAGCAAGCTATTATTTAAATATATTTCATGAGATCCTTTTTCTTTTTTCTTTTTTTTCCCTTGTTACCATAAGCAGGGCCAATTTTTTGCTTCGGTTTTTGATTACATTTTATGTTTTTATTTTTAATTACAATTTTTGTTATTACAATTCCATTTCTTTGCTGTCTTATTCTACATTTCTCTTTTTACTTATTTCATTTCTAGTCTTACGTTTATATCTTTTAACATCTTATACTATTTGCTTTACATTAATTTTCTGCATTTACATTACATTTTACATTTTCTTAAATTCTTTCTCTTTATTACATTTTCTTGCTTACTTATATAACTCTATTCCTAGCTTACATTTATACATTTCCTTTTCGTTTCCTTAACATTTGTCTCTACATTATCATTTACTGCATTCATTTTTATTTCTCTTATTACATTACTATTTATTTCTATTTCATTTAATTTTTTTCTTTTACATTATTCCTTGTTATTATAAATGTTATCAGGTTTTAGTTTAGTTATATTACTGTATTATACTATTTCTAATTTCATTTACTTTAATTTGCAATATATTTTGATTTAAGTTACAATTTACTTTTATTTATAGTCTACACTAGTCACTACACTTAAATTTGCTTTACACTGCTTTTCTCTTTTGCCTTTACATTTCTCCCTCTAAATTCACATTTCATTTTTCTTTTACCTTTACATTTCTCTTTTACAAGCTTTGGCTATTACGTTCAGTAACATGGCCATTTATATTTCACTTTTCGTTTTTTATGCTCACTAATAATTATGTTATTCTTATTTATGGCATCTTATCTTTTCTGTCTAAATTTGTATCTTTTATTTCTAAGCGTAATATGTGTATCAGTACATTGGTTGATTTATTAAATTATATTAATTAATTTATGTTAACTATTGTATCATATTACGTTACTTATACGTACGTTCAGCCCGGAACGCCCGCTCCGAAATTTTGCATAAATAATTATAGATTATAACTCTTCCTGCAATGTGTAATCCATAGCGCGTCGTACGAGATACGAGATCAGTGCCAGCTTACAGGTATTATCTAAGACTAGTGTGTGGTACCTTGCGCGTCTTCTTATAGTGTCTAATTTTATCTAATGCTACTTATGCTATATATGCTGGTTTATAATGATGATTACATACATTATCATATATATGCAAAGTCAGTGTGTTAGCGAGGTTCCTCGCGCGTGGCGCTTGGCGCACACAACTAGTCTACCTACTTCCCTTCCAATTGGTATTTATTAATCTCAGTTTAATAAATTATCAATGATGGACTTGCTGTTCTGATCGATCTTACGTGCCCTCCCTTCCATATGCTACCGTTGCACGCGCCATGGCATCCCACTTTTGTCGGACCGGGCATTTCGCGCTGAAAGCGTTGTGTGCTATTTCGTGCAATTTCTCCCTTTTGCAGTTAATGCAGCAAGCATTATTCCCAGCCTTCAGCTCCTCGCACTGGTGGTGTGTCCCGGAGCAATGGCTGCACCTCTCCTCGGCGGTACTGCAGAATCGCCGCCCATGTCCGTACCCTAAACAGCGTGAATAAGATCCATAAGATCCTTAGCCCTCGTTCCTCGCTTTACGACTAGCACTAGCGAGACACGATTACCAGTACTGACGGCCATAAGTACTGGCGCTGGACGGTCAGTATGGCCCTATAGTGGTTAAGGTTGTGTTGTGTTTAACTGTTTACATAACGAGGTACGAAATTCAATTAATCAGACAATTATCCTTTAACGGCTGTAACGAGCTGCCCATATTAGAAGATAATATTTTAAGGAAATATTTACATTTACCCATATTGTGTGAATGTAGGAGTTCGAACAGTTGTACAAGACAGTTATCGGTATCAGAGGCGCCTTAAATACATGTTCTACCACCACCAGCAATGGCATTCTACCGAATCGCCCCCGACGCCGGCTGATGGCCATTAAACCCGTATTACACCTCATTAAACGCGCTTAATAAACGCGGATTCGATCTCTCTCTCTCTCTTCTTTAATGTTAGAACAGGACAGATATATCGAAAACCGGAGCACAGCGTTAAACGTCGTTTTAACACGTTGGTGAAATTGGGGATAAGCCACGCATAGTCACCCGCGTTCAGACTCTAAGCTACGTTCAATAGAAACTTTCTTCTCACAATCAAGACTTAAATATACATAACATTGACACGGTTCTCAGACAACTACATCACCCATAATCTCACATCTCCCGAGATGTACTCTAAAATAATAAGTTATTTCGATTTCGTAAAAAAATGAAGACTACATAAGTCTCTAGTCAAGCTCTCTACAAGCCACGGTTCACGGTAGAGAATGATGAAAGTTATTTTTCATAAGTATTTATCAGTCTAAACTGTAACCATTAATTATACTAGGCGAGTTGATCGGCACATTATTAAGGGCAAATTCTTCTCAGCTATTATCAGGTCTTTTTAATGTTTTCTTTAAGTTAAATTCTCAATACTTTATTTTAAAATACCTACTATTATATCGACCCATGTTCCAAGTGACAGTTTAAAACTTCTTACATAATACATTCACCTAAAGCTTTAAATCATTATGTAAAGCTTATTGTAATTTGTTAGCTGGACGATCGTAAAACTGACTAATATAGTATAGTAATAATGAATAATATAATAGTAGTAATAAATTTGAATCGAGATTAATAAAATGTAATGCAATTTGGCAATAAATTTTCGCCGATGCGTCATTAAAATAAGATCGAAAATGAACAAAATCGGAATTCGGACATTATTAAAATGAGGGGTCCATCTTTGTTATACTTAAAATGTATTTTTCTTTACACAAAACCGTCGATTTCCCCTTAAAAACTAATGTCCCCAACCCCGATTTGCATTGTGTTTAAACTTTTTTGGCGGCAGATGGCCGGGGTAAATGGCGCGAAATTTTGACAGAACGTGTAATTTTTGTTAAGCGAAATTGACAGCGACGATTTTAGGAAAAAAAACATAATATTGCGTTATATCGAACCCTTTGCCAAAGGATTGAATTCAATTACGCGATAAAAAGTAATAAAGGGGTGTTTTTTAGGAATTTTAGGAAAAAACCGGGGTTGAAATGTAGGTCACTGGGTGTACTTAGTGAATTAAAGTTTTTTTTTATATTTTTTCTGTCCAATAAAACGTGGCGCGCGTCTGTCACGCGTTCGGAAAAGCAAGGATTTAAAAATAACAATAGCGTTTTAGAAAATGATTTAGATAATTTTTTTCTCCGGTAATCTCGTAACGGATTTCAAAAAATTACATTTTTTGGAAATTGCATTTTTTACGACACAATGAGAGTGTCAAGAGAGCGATATGGATTAGTTATTGATTATTTATTGTTATTTTAGGAGAACGCGGTGATCCATTTTTAAAGTGACGTTTACGTAAACTCGGGGTCAAAGTTACTTGCTCCGAAATTCTGCTGTCTGTTTAGTTATGTTTGAAATGACAACAGAATATAACACTAAAATCAGTTTCTTTAGCGGGTTACATTTAACTCGATGGTCTACATCAGTCTAGATCGCTATTTGCTACATCAACTAGTAGGCATTATTAGGTACCAGGTAGCGATGTAGAGCGTAGAATATTTTTGACATCTTATAATTCGATGGAGCCGGCTGCACACACGAAAAAACATGACTCATGCGTTACCAAGTACTGTTACCAAGTACCGTTACCTGTTACCGTTACCAAGTACCAGCGTTACCTCGCATTATATTATTATATTGTTGTTGTTGTTGTTGACGTTGTCACGTTCAACTATCGTCAGTAAACCGACTTTACAGACAACCGATATTTTTATTTACATCATATGATTCAATTTAAATGAATAACACTAAATCAGAGTATTACAATATTCCAACAATATTTTGATTAATTTTAAAGCTCAACTAAATGTCCTATGATATTTTCAATTCAGATTTCAAGATATATATATATATATATATATATATACATACCACTGCAGTCGTTCTTTATCATTTGTGGTTACAACTCACAATACAAAATGCACAAAATGTAATTCCATGCAAATGATGAATTATTATTACATATTGGGGGGTTCATTTAAATTTGTGAAAAAAAAAACTCACAAACTGTAGCGCTTTTATCGTTCAGACAATATACTCTAGTTACAATAGACCGCGTAGGGTGACCATCAGTCTTTGGATCAATAATCGTGGGAGTATTCCCGAGATCTCAATATCTATTGTAATTTATAATCTAAATAATACACATTGATACTTAGTCAAATCAGCATCAGCTATTAGCATTAAATGTCACTTAGTGTTAAGATCCATTTTACAACTAGGTATAAGGCTCGGACTACATCATCTGGAATCTCTACAGCCGGAAAAAAAAACCTCGCCGAGTATAGAATTCTGCGCAAACAACAACAACAATAGAGCGAAAAAATCCGGATTATGTAGTCTCAGTCTAAGGTATTGGTAGGTATGCTCGCGCACTGTATGCCTGTTGGTGAGGTAGAATTCTTATGATTTAAAAAATATGTTTATCCATAGTTATTAATAACATAATGACATAATGTTACTATGTCAATAGCCGTTAACAGCTATTGACATAATGTTACTATGTCAATAGCCGTTAACAGCTATTATGTCCAATTGTCCACATTTTTTTTTTCTATTTACATACTTTTATAAAAAATGTCCTAAGTTATTCCAAACGCATGGCCGCAACACCAGCGCACGCGCCGCCCCGCTTATGCATTTTATGCAAAAACGCAAATTTCGTCGAAATTTGAAACGGACCATTGTTACCCAAGACTGGATGAATAAAAATAATCGTATAAATTTATTTTTAGGGGAAAAACGCATTCGCACCGGACTTGCCATTATAGCGTGTAGAATTAACGATAGTTTTTATGCACGCGACAGTTTCGAATTAATAAGATTTTTGCATGGTCAAAAGTATCGATTTTGCATTTGTAGGGAGAGAGGGAGGGGAGGGATAATGTTCCCTACATTAGAGGGATAACCAGTAGTTACTAAATTGCAAAATATATTTACATCATAATTTTAGGTGCTGTGGACGTGGGAGAGCCGTGCTTCGACACGAATGGCCCGGCTCGACCGGATAAATACTACGGCCTCACAGAAAACTGGCGTGAAATAACGCTTGCGTAACGCGCATCACCAACGGAGTTACAAGTGTAACTGCTCTGTTTAGGAGTTGCAACTTGCAAGTGTTGCGACTGTCCATGGGCGTCGGTAATCGAGAGCGGAAACGGACCAGGCAACAGGTCTCCTTGTCCGTTTTATAAAAAAAATCCAAGGTTAGTATAGTCTGTACTTTCTTGTTTATGCAGTCTAGACTCTAGTCTACTCTAAATCTTGGTTTAAAGTAAGGTTAAGAAAATAAAGTAATGTATGTACCTGCTTAATGAAAGACGAATGTGATTCTCATAAATTCTGTATTTCTTTTGTACTTTGACAATATTCACATATTCTCGATCAGCTCTCAAGTCTCCGTGCATTTCGCTCCACACACACACACAAAAGCGAACTTAAATAAAGAAAAGTAAGCGATACGCAATAATTTAATTAACAACATATCATCAAGTGCCAAAAAAAATATTCTCTTCGCGAGTGAAAAGTTAATAAGGACCGATCACACTCATTCGCTTTGCAGAAGAAGTGAGTTACCCTTTCCTAAAGTGGCTAACTCACAAATCTTCTGCACATCAGGACTTGTGTAATCGAGCCTTAAGATTGATTTTATAGTAACTTACATTTCATTAGGTTAATAGATAGTAGTTATAAATAAACTCATTTCAGTAATAATAAAAACAATCCATAAGATATGTACATTTTCCAATATTAGTATACTTCACAACGTACAAAATAATCCTGACATACATTAAAAAATAAATACCTACTCTTATTAATAATCCTTCATTGCGAACCTTCACGTACTCATCCAAAAACAAAAAGAAAATCGAGCGAAAACACACACAATTCATATCCCTCACATTATTAATAATAACAAAAATATATTATTAAATAATACACATTATTGCTAAGTCCCTACAAACTTCGTATAACAATAATTATTATCTAAAACATTTTGTTCAAATTAAATACAAAGGTATTCAACAATTTAAGGAGAGAACCAATTTGATTGGTTCGCATATACTTAGATCTTTTGGATATGTAGTGATATCCATTTTAAAAGTGTCATATTAAAGACTATTTATAAAATTCCAACTAGGTGTTTAAAGTCCGTTCTAGCTGGCAAATAATCTCTTCAGAGCCGTTGATGTTATGAAAGCACATTCGAATTGAAAAACAACACATTTTTATTTATGTATTTAGTAGTACCAGCGCCACCTATTTTGTGCTTTGACACTTCGATTCTCAATTTATATCTAAAAAACTTTTATTATCTCGGCGATTGGTCGCATCTGATTAATTAATATCTTTGAAGAAATTCGGGCGTTAAGTAAAGTTCAAATCACACTGGTGCAGAGTCGAAGCAACGCGACGCATGCTACCATAACTCCATACCTTAATAATGGAAAAAATAGTGACGAATATAATGGCTATAGGTGAAAAACATGACGCGTCGCGTCGCGTCGACTCTGCGCCGGTGTGAGTTAAGCTTGAAACAACTGCAATAACAAATCCAGTGACCGCGTTAACCAGTGTACGATTGAATAAGATTAAAATATATCATAACATTTACGACAAACATTGTATTAGATATTTCAGTAACCGTCAAACAATAAGCCGATGTACACGAGGCATGAACTCACATACGATCGATCGTTACGATGAAACTGGAACGAACAGAGCCTTTAGCTAAGTTGCCATCGCAATTAGGAATAATACTTTAAGCTAGAGGCGCCTCCGCTGTTTAACGTAAAAAACAAATTTGACATTCGATAGAAAATAATATGTAGGTAAGTATAACATGTAGGTTATTAAAAAAAAGTTCAAAACAAAACACTCTTGACACTTTGGACTTTTACCGCGTTAATTACTGTTTACGATATATTTAGGTGGCGCCCTTTACGATTAGCCTTGCGTAATATTCCTAATTGTGACGACGAAGTTCGAAAACAAAAATGTATGGGATTTGGCAAAAGCATCGCTAAGTGACATAAGTTCGAAATTGAAAATGTCTATAGCGATCTATAGACATTTTCAATTTCGAACATCGTCATTGTCATTAACGATTACATGTCGGCTAAGCCCTCAGTTCATTCCAATACCGTAGTAACGATCGATGGCATGGATGTGGGGCCTTGGACAAGATTCCGAAATAACAAAGACGTGTCTAAACAATTTTCAAAACGTTTGTTTACATGTTGACGACACATTCTGGTAGCGGCTCGTACGTATGCGAGTGCTCATAACTTATTTATTTGCCATGTTACTGAATTATCGTAAAATGTCTGATCTGATGGTGCTACATACAAAAATATAATTATTATATACCTACCAATAAATATCGTCTAAAAATATAATATTTTATCACAAGTATGCGTAAAGGTATAATATTTGTATAACATTAAGCTTACGTTTAAAGTCATTGAAATGTAACGCAATCGTGCGCGGTATATTAAAAATATTAAAATTGGTTTATTGTAATAATAATATATAAGGTAAGATGTATTTTCCATAAAACATAACAGTTTAACACCTATTTTAATTTAAGCTAATAGTCTTGGACAGATTAATTAAGCTTGATTTAATATCGATCAAATAAAATAAATACAATATATAACATTGATTGTTAAAGAGGATGCAGATAATAATATTTATGGTCAAATTTTTTTTAATTAATAGGTTAGCACCAATTGATTTTACAGCGTCACAGACTTATCTTACCCGGTAGCCAAAGTTGGAACTACCTTTACAAAGTAGCTAGTCATAATATTATTGTTTTTACTGTTATATTAAGGTTTATATTATTTGAGAATAAAGTAAGTAAAGAACAAATATTTTACAAACGTTATTACGAATTACGATAAAATACGTTTCTGACAGGACGTCGATGAATGACGCACCTTTAAATTAAATAACCAAGAGCATGTCAAAACAATATTGTCTAAGGAGGGTAACCGTAACTATGAATAGGCGCAATAGGTTTTCTTTAAATAATTTCAAACGTTTATTGTCCGATTTCATTCGAAGTAATTTTCCGCGTTTTCGCGTGACCTATCAACATGGAAACTTACAAGTTTCTATCTCCTATAGTTTAGATATGCCAGGAGGGGGACCAACTTATAAGCCACTTCCGAGGTCGATTACTCGAAAATATTTGCAAAAAAATCATGTATGAAATCATGACTTTATTTTAAAAGAACCCACACTCAAATATAAAATTATTATTATTTTATGACGCCCAAAACCAAAATCTAAAAACAAACTATAAAGTATGCGAAATTTTATCCAATTATATTGAAGCTAGAAGGGTGGAAAGACGGACGGACAGAGCGAAACAGTAGGGGTTCCTTGAGTACTACGGAACCCTAAAAATGTTACACTTGTGGAAACAGTGAAATATAGCAGAATTACTGACAGACGAATCTCATAACGTGTTCTTACGATGGGCGCGCGTATTACGATGGATGTGTGCACCGGGTAAGACAAGTTTGAACTGTACCTACTTAAAATATTTTGGCCGGAATAGTGTAATAACCTTGTGGCCATATTAGGACATATTTATAACCTTCTAAATTCTTACAAGTACGACTAAACTATAACAACCATTGCGTTTTTGTTGTGTATGTACAAAATTATGTGCGTAAGGTATATTTACAAAAATATCAACATTATTTAAAACAAATTGGTAACTTTATGTACGTAATATAATATTCACTTCCTATATTTTACAAAATATAGGCTATTTTTGGTTGGCAAAAATACCAAATATTACTCTAATTAGCATAATTACTATTATACATACATTTTACAATATAACAATCTATAAAAGATAAAATATATTAATACAATTTGCTGATATACTTTATTAATAAAATTTGCGTCATTATATGACTAAGGAATATACTTTAAAAAGGCACTTTTTATCACATATCATTGCACTTTGATAGCTAGTTGTAACATTTGAATTCAATTTAAATCATTGCATTAAATTATTGTAATTTTTTAGCTATGTCAATTGGAATCAAAGTCTACCAATTCGGAAAAATATTAACGTACTATGCCCGCAAGCAGTTTTCTCCGATGGTTACTAATTTGTGTTTTGATTTGCAATGGATCACAATAAACATCATATAAGGTTTAATTTTTGTTTTAATACACTGGTAAGGTAAGGTAGGATGATGATAGGTATTGCTATAATGTTCGCATAACGGCCTGATATTAGTCAAAACAAATAAGAAATGTATTTGTTTAAAAAATACTAACAGAAATTTTGTTGCTAATAATACAATTTTAACTCTAAAAAGTAAGGGTAAAATTCAACAAAACAAGCACCGTTAAGCACCTTCGAGACGCAGAAGTAGAATCATCTCGTGTCAAAAATTAGCAGCTGCGGTGGGATGGAGTCTTGGCTAATATATAGAATATTTTCAAAACATCATAAGGGTGAAAAGTTTATGACTCCCAAAGTAAAAATTTCTGTCGTAGTCGTTACTGGTTTTTCGGAGCCCTATCATGTAATATTTGAAGTCAGATAAGGCATATTGAACTGCTACAAAGCCTAACTTACGGTGGGTCCAGACTCTAGTATGAAGTAGGAGGAGGTTTATATGAAGTTGCTTTTCAAAGAATACTCTGCAAATTATTTGAGACGTTTTTTTTTAAATTTACGACTCCAAGGCGCTAGACGCCGCGCGCAGTCTACAGGTTTTTAAAACGTCCCACGCAATATTGTTGGAGCCAGGGTCGGGCAATCATAGTCCGTTCTCTAAGTAAAAACTAAGTTAAGTTCATAGTGCAAGTAACAGGTTTTGAAGTCCAGTCCCTAGAGCAACAGGCTTAGAAGACGTTCTCCCGGTCAGGCCCCAAGGTCCATGTCGAAGCAGTGGTGGCGGTGGTGCGAGTGCGGCGCGTGCGGCGCGTGGTGTGCGCCCAGCACCAGCCCGTCTCCGAGCCCGCCCAGGCCCAGGCCGAGACCGCCGTCCGATAGCGCCGAACCTGAATATATAGTTGACGTTGTAACTAATGAGCAGTAGTTAAAGGGTTCATTAACTTCCCTTAGAATGTAATAAGAGTTTATAACTAACAAAACTGGTTGCGACGACATATACGTCAGCCATGTTTTAAAAGTGTTGAGTGCGAGTTTTTGTCACTACTCGCCGCGAAGAAGTTAACTACAATTTGTATGGCATCGAAACAAAGCCCCTAGTGAACCAATGGTAACTAATTCGATGCCATACAAATTGTAGTTAGCTTCTTACGGATTCAATAGACGAGTGCTCTGTGGGCGCTTTGATGCTCAAGCCGGAGGTCGCGGGGTCGCCCGCCAGGGAAAAAAGTTTTCTGTATTCCTGGGTCGTGGATGTGTATTATATATGAATATTATATAACAGAAATCTTAAATATAAGGATAGTATAATAATTATTAAATATATTTCCGTTGTCGGGTACCTGTAATGTAACACGGAGTTATTCGAGAACTTAACACGGGACCAGATTGACGTGGTGTGATAGCGTCCATAGATATAATTATTAATTATTCAGTACACAGATCGTGCCGAAGTATATCAACGTTAGTGATCGATAATGATGGGTTGGCTTGGCAAAAAAGAGTATGACGCGGTGACACCAGATACTAAAAATATTTTCGACTGTATCATCTTTTATCCTTATAAGATTAGATTGGAATGACATATTTAATTTAAATACATTATAATACAACAAATAAATATAATATTAGGTCTTTACCTATGAAATTGCCGTTTTGTATGAAAAAATTTAAACGAATTATTTCATGTATTTTTTATTTGTATTAATCGAAGTAATTACCCATGCAATCAATGCATTTTTGCCAACGCAGTGGCAGTTTATTGATGCCCTTCTTAAAGAAATCAGCTGGACGGGAGGCAACAAATTCTTCAAAGGCATTTTGTATTGCCTCTCGGGTATTCAATTTTTTTCCCGCCAAGAAGTTGTCCAAATTCTGGAAAAAGTAGTAGTCTGTAGGCGCAAGGTCTGGTGAGTAGGGCGGATGACGGAGAGCTTCCAACCCCAGTTCTTGCAACTTGGAGACCGTCTGCTGTGCAGTATGTGGTCGCGCGTTGTCGTGCAGGAGCAGCGATGCCGAGCGATTGACCAATGCTGGTTGGAGATGTGCCAGCTTCTCCATCAGTGTGTTCAGTTCTTCACAGTACACATCTTCGGTCGAAATTTCCAGAACGGAAGCGAGCAAACCAATAACAGGTGGTGCGTTGGTTTGTAGTGTTAGCTCCGTAAACGTCGTTGATGTTGCGTGCCGCTTGTGCCGCGTTGCTGCCACGACGGTACTCATATTCCATAATTACTAGAATTTTTAACGTATCTATGATGACGAAAAATATTGAAATGCCATAAAAATGTAACACTAATCAATAAACAAATGACTACTTTTGGAAAAAGATTTCCATGTTTTTAAAATAAAATTAATTTGAAATTAGAATTCTGAGCCAAACAAAAATTATTTTGATTTGAAATGGCCAGTACTGCAGAACGGCAATTTCATAGGTTATCCTATTATATTACCTATTATATCTCATTCCAATCTAATAAGGATAAAAGATGATACAATCGAAAATGTTTTGACGTGAAACGTCTTTAAAATCGCGCCGAAACATACGGGTACCAGGTTTAAAAACTGGACCGTAACGAAAAGGTCTATATCATCGTACCTTAATAATTAAAAAACTATTAGTCTTAGAAACAAAAATGTGGTGTAAATATTTCACTTATATAGTCAGCTCGCTGTTATGACATTGAGTTCGTGTCGGGGTCAAGCGGGGCGGCGGGGGAGGGATACTGCGATAACTGTGCGAAACCGGCGCTCACGCTTGTTTCTATTCAGTGTAACTCGTGACTCCGACTTTATAGCGTGGTGATTCTTTCGTGTGTTTGTTGTTTCTATTACGTACCTGTTCTTTTTTATTAAAATACTTAAAACAGCGTCCATCTTGTTTTCATTTCAATCTTTTACTTTAAAAGCGATTCGCTAACATAGACGTTTCACGTTAAAACCAACGGCCGTGTGCCCCGACACAGCCCTACCCGCTTTTTTAGTTCCTGCTGTCACCGCGTGCTACTCTTTTTTGCCAAGCTGTATTTTCGCATTGGGTATAACGCACTTGCGTACTATACAATAATTACTTACTGGGCGGATGCGAGGACAGATCGATGTGCAGCATGGCGCACCGACCCACGCCCAGCCCCAGCGACGTTGGCGACGAACACAACATGGGGTCACCTGGACACAATAAAAAATGTACTACAAATTGCATAAAAGTTTATATTAAGTATTAAAAGTATTAGGTTTGCAATACGAGCATGTAATAGTAATAACACATAGAACTTCTTGAACTATTACCACTTTAATAAGTATTTTACATTAATTTTAATATATTACACGACCGGTTTCGACAAAGTCATCATCAGGTGTCATTGTCGAAACCGGTCGTGTAATAAATTAAAATTAATGTAAAATACTTATTAACGTGGAAATAGTGCAAGAAGTCCTGTGTGTTATTACTGTGAAAAATGAATTTCCACCAAGAACCTACAGTACAATCGATAACATATCATGTAGCAGTAATTTTAATCCATGTTAATATAGAAAAACGTAGAGTATGTGTACTGCAGTAGCGACGTGTGCATATAACACGATTCACGCCGGCCTCACGTCTAAGTAGGACACAGTAACTTCGCCGGTACAGCATAAGCTTCGTAACCGACAACATTGCCGTACACATCATGAGGTATTCATTCATATACTTGTGCTTATTTACGGACACGACAATGTTTTTGTCCGAGATACAAAGTTTCTTAAGATAGGTATTAAAATGTGTTCTGCAACTCTCACATCTACAGGCTAAGGCTTCCCTTTGATGGAGAACCAGCCTTGGCTGCTGGTATACTGTAAAACAACGATTGTAATGCCTTTCGGGAATCGTCGTTTTTCATACACAGATGTACTTTTTTTAGAAAGACGACGTTTGCCGAGGGCCATTGGCAACGTGCGACCGACGACAGTACTGTACACGTTGAAATAAATGAGTGCTTGTGTTGATTAAAAATATTTATACAGCATTGCATTTGAGGAGAAGTTTTTTAGAGATATGGCTCATTAAGATGTCATGGCGACGTCAACAAGCAGTTAATATTGAAATGTTCGAAGGCCAAACGGTCGCCAGGTGAGTTCAAACATTATAATATTAACTGCTTAGACCGGCGACGTCGCCATGGCGTCCTAATAAAGCAGAGCTCTTATCTAGGACTCGATGTAGGGCAAGAATATGATGTTAAGTGTACCTTGCGTGACGGGATTGTGCGAGTCGTCGTCCATGAGGTCCTCGATCTGCGCCAGGTTCAGCACCGCGTCGCTCTCGTCGCCGCCCATCAGCCCGGGCGTCGGCGATGGTAACCGCATCTGTTAATTATAAAAGTATAAGATTTATGTTACGTAAATTATTATTTTCGAAACATCAGGATTTTTCCTGAGCTTTATTGTTTGTTAGGGTCAGTTCACGCCGCGTCGAAACGCAACGCGACGCTGCATTTTTATGATAGCTATTCAAAATTGAACTTTAATCACTACACAAAAAGATTCACGTTTCATATTAAATCAGTCAAACACTGCACATGCGCTGTGCTGTGTGATGAAATTATGATTACGGTTCGGTTAATACCGAGTGCAATGGTTTATTTCCTGACTGCCAAAAGGAGGGTTATATTTTAACTGCTTATTTAAGTGTGTATTTGCATGCCATTTTGGCTTTTGAAAATTTAAGTTTATCAAATCATTAAAATTGAATAAATTATGTTTATTTTATGTGTTCAAAACTTCTATGTATACTATATTAAATGTAATGTTATTATTTAGTACCAAAAAACTTTGTACATTGTCTCCAAAATATATTGTCTTTCAGGAGTTCCAACCCTAGTTAAGGAAACATAATATAATGTAAATATAATTTCCTTGCTGATAAAGCTATTTATTTCTAAATAGTGACGTGTTGCACATGAAAAACAAAACCGTCTTATTGAAATATCACTAAGTAGATTACGGCACGGTCGCCGGTCGCGGTTCCATACCTGTGTCGTATTATCTCTTTAAACATTTGTGCAAATTATTTTATTTTTTATTTTTATTTAATAATTTATGTACACATTTATGTACACAAAAACAGAAAACAGTTTTGTACAAAGGCGCTGCTTAGTCCAAATTGGAATTTCTTCCAGCAGACCTGATACAGAAGAGTTAAGTTATAAAAGTAACAATATATGGTGCGTACTACTACAATTTACATATAACAATAAAAATAAACGAATGCATATATATACGAATACTTACATAGATATATTATAATAAACCAATAAATATCATAATCATTACAATTGCAATAAAATATTGGATAAAAATTACATACTTATAAATAATAATCAATCATACTATATAACACTAATTATTAAAGGCTAAGCTGAGATAGTGCTCACGCAGCCTTTTCTTAAATAGCCCAAGTGTCTTACACTCAGGTATCTGAGTTGGTAAGGAGTTCCAGAGCTTAGTAGCGTGGCAGTGGCGTGGTAGGCAGTAAAAGAAAAAATATATTGTTTTAATCACTTGAGACTATAAATTCACTTATTTTGATAAGTATTCATCATTATTGATAATATTGACCATTGGTAAATATTATAAATAAACATGAGCTAACGATTTAAATAATTTTTTTAGTATACAAAACTACTTTTTAGACTTATATATAAAAGTTAGACATAATATGCTGTTGCTGACTTTTTTGTAGGCATTATCAAGCTCTTCAACTTTTTTCTAGGACTTAATCCTATATCTCCCATTGATAAGGCAGATTTCGTAAGAAACGTTTTCGTTCGACCGTTTTTTCTCCGACTTACTTTGAAAATCCAGCTACCACGAAAGTCTTTTAATTTTTCGGGTTATTACATAGCCGTAATATCACTCACAAATAACGTAGCCTTCTATTGGTAAAATAATTTTCAAAATCTGTTCAGTAGATCCAGAGATTACTCCCTACAACCTCACAAACTTTACCTATTTATAATAATAGTATAGATAACTAGGCGTATTTTTCATTAAGATTTATAAAATTTTCAACTCACCCCTATCTCAATAGCCTTTTTTTAAATTTAAAGCCTGTTTCACTTGCACATTCTCAAGATAAGTATCTCATTATTCATGAGTTTTATCACTTTCTTATGGAAAATCGACTTCGACTTATGGAAAATCTCTGATCAGATGCATTGATTATAATACCGTGACACAGGCCCTGATTCTAGCTTAACTTTAAACCTGGAAAGGACCTAGATGTGTACCTTGATGTCCTTGTGGTTGAAGAGGTGCTCCGTGGGCTCGAGACACAGGTCGGGCTCCAGACAGTCCAGCGACAGGCCCTCGTCGCGGCTCAGCGGCGAGCAGCCGCCCAGCTTCAGTCCGTCTGCGGGATTGATAGTTATTTTATGTTATTTTTGTTGAGTGCAGCAACCAGCCCAAATCAGTATATATCACGTCATTTAAGAAAAACGAATCCATCGTGTCCTATCATAGAAAATAGGGAGTTTGTGTCGTGGACACGGGTCTGTTGCGTGTATACATAGAATTATTAACTGATTCATAAATTACGTGTACTGAATATAACGTTATACTAAATGTAATTGGAGCAACATGACGTCAAAACTGCAGCGCTTCCACCCACCTCGCGCGATGCGGGTCAGTTCCTAACTTAGCGTTATTAATTTGTTGACCCTCTAGCTGTCTCTAGTTGTGTAATTGAACTAGGCATATAATGGAAGCCGAAGAATGTTCGTCATATTATGTACGGCCGTGTTTAGTACACGAGTGTCAAGCATGTTGACCTCCAAATGTCGGCTCTTCAAGCAATTTTAACGACGTATTAACGTCAATAAAAGTATGTAAGTATACCTAGCGCGTCGAGCGCGGAGAGGGTCTCGTGCGGGGTGTCGCGCAGCAAGTCCGGCGGCGCGTCACCGAGGTCCATCATGCTGGGCTCCGATTTGGGAAGAACTATCTCCTGGAAATTATACGAAACTGTGTTTATAACGGCTGCGCGATCTGTAGAACACATACTTCAGTATTAAGCTCAAGTTTGGTTTATGAGTCGTCTTCTGACCTTGCGGGAAATTTAATGTAAGACCATCAGTACATGCACCGCATTTCCAATTTACTTTGTAGTTTTTGCGTGATACACGTTCAAACACAAGCAGGAAACAATTGACAGCTACGTATTTCAATCGAATGTCAATTGTATGGGCGCTGTCACAATTTTCATACAATTCTCTTTCGATAAGGAATACGTACATGTCAATAGGGATATGTATGCAAAATGGATAAAACATAAAATATTATTTGTAATCTTTATCGCTAAAACCGCATATGTACTGGCGGAACAAAACGTGACGTCATCGTACACGAACGTGTATCAACTTTCAAAACTCTTATTTTTTATATATTTAAGGCGGAAGGTATTGCCAGTGTCAATTTTCATTGTGTCAAGTAAAATTGAATTTTCGTATAAGGCTGGGACTATATTATAATTTATGATCCGGAATGCGGAAGGCCAAAGAAAATTCTGAGCATTGAAAATAGAACACATGAGTGTCAAGAGAAATGTGACAGCTCGACACTTCCATTTTCAACTCTATTGTATTCGCGCACAGTTCTATTTTCAATACACTGAATTTTCCAGGGACAGGCGGATTCCGGGTGAAATAGTCCAGCGTAATTAATCTAAGAGTACCGAAATCTCGACTCTCGAAATTTTTTTTTTTTTACAAACAATGATTTTAACCGTCAACTGTCTTAATGACGTCACAACTCAAGCGCGCGAAAATGGCGTGTTTAAATCGCCCAAAAATTATTGTGATTTTAAAACATTTTTTCCAGCCTAATGGATAATATTTTGTATGTGGTGTGGTGTATATTATATATTATAGTAAAAAAAAAATACATGCATTTTGTTCTTACTTACACCTCTGTCCAGACGAAACACGTATGTTTGATGTGTTTTGGTTTAAATCCTGCTTTCTTGGCATCTGCGGGAGTGATTTAGTGAAATGGCAAAATTGGCAGCAAACGCTGGTAAAGCTGGCGGTATTACTCCATGTATAAACATGGAAAATGTATATGTCAAAACTCACGGGCAGCGGCGTGGGCTCGGGCTCGGGCGGCGGGGCGGCGGTCGCGGCAGTTGTCGGGAGCGCAGGGTGCTCGGCGCGCTCCGCCTCGGGCTCGGGCTCGTCGCAGCGCGGGGAGGCGCTGCCCTCGCCCGTGACGGGCAGACCGTGGAGTCGAGCGAGCCTCTCTAGCTCCTGAAATGTAATAGTAGAAACGTATAATATATTAAATTTACGCAAACTCACAGTAGAGTGACGATGTAGACTTCAGCCTAACCGTGTACGTGGTGAGTGATAAAGTTAATCAGCCTTTGGCCGCGACCGAAGCCTGCATGAAGTTCACTTAGGAATATCAAAAATTTGTTAAAAAAAGCCGTGTGGTGTCGTGGGACACCGGATAGGAACGAAGTTCCTTAGTATAAAAATCTTACGTTACGGAAGTTTTTTCCCGGCTAGGGCACCCCTCCGCATCGCCCCAGTATATAAAACTTATGGCACCTTTAGTAAATATACAGTATAATATATTTTTGCGAGGATAAATTTTCCACTACAAAATACTGACAGACAGACAGTTAGACAGACGAACAAATATCGAGCCATTTTAACGTGGGGGAGGCACGAATGGGTCGGCTCAACCAGATAAATACCACGTCCTCACGGCGTGAAATAACGCTTGCGTTGTTTCGCCGAGTGAGTGAGGTAACCAGAGGCTTAAGGGGAGCTGAGGTTATTAAGGACCAGAACGCAAGTTACGAGTATAATTCCTCTGGTGTTACGACTGTCCATGAGCGGCGGTAATCGTTTACCATCAGGCATTCCGCCAGCTCGTTTCCTGGTCCCTTTCATCAAAAAAATAAATATATTAGAAACATTACCTGTATCCGTAACATGAGTTTCCTATTATGTATCTCGATCTGTTTCCTCCTCTGCTCGCTCTGCTTCAGTCGGTTCACCTCGTCCCGCAGACACTTGATGTAGTCCACGCTGCTCTTGAGTATCGTGCCCTTGTTGGGTCGCACGTCCCTTATGACATCGTAGAAGGGATCGTTAGTCTTAGGGAGAAGGGTCCCAAGCTCCTTTATCCTGTCGTTAATGTTGAATCTGCGTCGGCGTTCAACTGAAAATTGTTTTTTTTTTTTTATAATTAAATAATACATAGGTAGCTTTAGGTAACTATTTCTATTATACGTACTTATTGAAATTATTTCAAATTATATCTAAAAATTTACGGGGAACAAAAATAAAATGGACAGTGTACATTCGTAGGTAACGCATACGTGCACGCACCATCGCTCACACGAACGCACGTATGCACGCACAGTAAAAAAAAACTGTTTGAGAGAGAAAATGTGGTGGCATCCGATTAATGTCTCATGTGCACAAGGATCAATGCTCATGGGTAATATTTCCGTTTCACTCACTCATATTATGGTTGTCCTTCTTCTGCCTGTCCTTGGCGAGCGCGTGCATGTCCGCGTCGGACAGGTTACAGTCGCCGGCGATGGAGCTGGCGGCGGACGGCGGCTCCGACGATGACAGTGGCTGCCCGCTGTCCAGCGACAGGATGTCTTCGAGGAACTCGTCCGCCTGTAAATGTTACGATTTTAAAATTATCCGTTGTTTAACGTGACAGTAATGAAAAGAGTATGACACTCGACACCGTTCCAAAGATGGTCGCGCTTTGCGAATTTTGCGACTCCCTCTACTCGCGTATGATCACGATGATTTGCGCGATGAATTGTATCATAAGTTTCGTCGTTAGGTGGTTATTCAAGGTGATAAAATTATTTTGCATGCACCAGCACATAATTTGTCACATTGCATGACTACCATAGAAATGGATTCCTTCTACGGATGAAAAGACAAAATGACAGATTGATAAAGGAAATCTATTATTTTGTTTACATAATCTGTCAGTGTGTCTATTCTTGTGGTGACAAACCACATTTGTACGGCGGTATTGCTACGCGTGTGTGGCATCCCGCGGACAGTGTTGCCAACATACAAACAGTAGTTACCTCAGAGTTGGCCCCCGCGGAGCAGATTCCGGGGCTGAGCAGGCTAGAGGTGGAGGCGCGGTCCGGCGACGACGCGCGCCCGCCCAGCTCCGGCGCGCTCTGTACTGGCGCACCGCGCACATTGCTGCCAACCTGAACGAAGTGTTGCCAACATTAAAAAAAAAGCAACAGAAAATAGCTTAATTTTTCCAACGTAATAAAAATATGTCACCTATTTAAAGGGCGTAGCTAGTAATACGTTACGCTAAATGCGGCGTAATTATAATCATCTCACTGTCTTTTTCACTCATTGATGATGATGATGTTACCATAAAATTCAAGATTTTTAATTCTGTAGTGTCATTCACATTTTATAAAGATTTGAGGAAATTTGTAAAAATAATACTTTTTTAATAAAGTAAAGAAAATAGCTGTTCTCAAGAAAAATAATATTTAAATTCGGATGATCAAATTTTATCATCGTAACAAAATATGCTTGAGTATATTTCAAGTAATATAATATAATATCAGTTCTTTTCAAGGTTGAAATAAGCAATAGATTTCAAAATTAAAATAGCATTAGAATATTATGTGTGTGTGTTAATTATGACATAATGTTTAAATCATATTATTACTATTTATGTTATTACTTAAACGGGAAAACGGCAATTGAACAACTTTTTCATTGCTTTAGGACCCAGTATCTATTACTTAAAACATAATTACATCTATAAAATCTACTGAGTGAAATCAATCTATAACGCATTAACATTACAAAAGACAGTGACAAAAGACGCTCTAGCCTCTAGGTTACGCTTATAATAAGTCATAAAGCAGAAATGAAGGAGTTCCTGGCATACAGCCTGAATATAGCTAAGAGAAGCAGTCTGCTTCTCTTAGCTATATTATACTGTTATGTACACCAGGTTACTGTAGACAAGATGACGAACCATATCAACATACAACATCAGGTATCAAAAACCACCAAGAAAACACTTAAAAGTGGATTTAAGACATTTAAAATTAAAAACAAAACAAAAAAATAGAAGAAAGTACGGAAAAGTTATATTAGACACATACAGGGGGTATATGCTATATACTAATAAAAATATTTACGCAACGGATAAGCAATATAATGTTTTGTCCTTGTCTTCCGAGCGACTTTTTCCACGTATCAGACTAAGACAAAACATTGCATAACTTATCCACTGTTTAAATATTTTTATTAGTAAAGGGGATTTTAAATTAATTTGACGATGAAGAAGAAAAAAAATAATATAAAGGGCACGGACGGAGAAGAACAAATAAAAAAAGACTGGCAACGCACTTGCGACTCCTCTGGTGCCCCGGGTGTCCACTGGCGGAGGTAATCGCTTATCTGCGGCCCGTCTGCTCGTTTGCCAGTCTTGGATTCCATAAAAAAAAACACATCAAATATTCGTTTATTTTGGAAACAGATGTAACGATAAGGATGTGTAAATATATAAAATAAATAAATATAAAATCACGTTATTGATGTTTTGGACATATTTCCTCTCCTTATATGCAATCTGTGGGAGTGATCTTGTGAAATGGGACGGATCACGGATGTGTGTAACATTTCCATAACAGCATGCGATGTTAAAGTGGGCAGCATCGAATTGAGTATGTACTTACATACACCGTAAAATTGTAAATAGCGTAAGATAAGGTCGAAAGATTGCCAAAACATACTGATTAGTACATGCAGATTACAATTTAACTTAACTTTTAATTGTTTCTCATTATATTATAATCTATCGAATTGAAACTGCTAAATCACAATCTATCACGCGTTAAATTGTCAACTGTCTTAAAGCTATCCCCGATTGGTAGGTTTTACAGTCGACCGTTTTGTGTTTAGTTTGGTAACTATATATGGCAAATTGATCCTGATTCACAAATAATCAAAATGATGGTATTGTTGATGGACAGGCTCAACATCCGACATTGTAAATGTTATTATTATTATTTTTTTATTATCAAATCAAAATCACATAGGTTCACGTGTATAAAAAATAATAAAACACCGAAACTGTGCGTAATTTTTAAGCTATGTTTAGTGACTGACTCTTACTAATTTATCATTCAACCTGCACTTCTTTAGTTAATCACAGATTAATTTTAACTTCCACAACAATTATATATTATAGTATGTAAGTAATTCCAAAGCTATGAGTTATTTTCAACACGAAATGAATTTATATCACCAATGCACTGTTTGTTTAGATTCGACAAGAGAAAAATTAACAAACAAAATATATAGAGGCGCGGGCCAAAGGCCGTGTAACCGATCAGAGCACGAGGTGCGTTTTATGGCATGCCATTTCACAATCAGACGGTTTCTTTTCGATAGATTATAATGTAACGAAAATATTATAGAATTATATGTGTAGTTCGTTTACGTGTAGTGACTAGTAATATGGTATGAATAAATGATATTGTGTTCTCACCTGCGCTTGCGGCGTGAAGGATTCGCTGAGATACTGTCGCACCTGGCTCTTCTGCTTCTGGATCACGTGATACCGGGTTGGGTTCTCCAGAACTGTGCGCACCTGGACCAGATTAGAATATGTGAGACTCGAGTTTATGACAGTAAACTACCTTTTAACAAATATAATATTACACAAACAAACAAGAGAATTTATCCGTCGTAATTTTGAACCAGAGTTACAGGTTAGCGACCTGGCTGTTTGTATTGCACTACAATGGACGCCTGGAAGAAGCAGAGGCCTTAGCCAACAAGCCATCGTTGTGACAATGACGATCTTCGGAATTGAAAATACATGCGTTTGACATAACGTTCGCTAAACGCCAACGCAAACGCATTTTTGATCTCACGGCCGCCAATATGAAATTTTTTGAGTTTTTCTATTTTTAAAATTTACTTTATTTTTTTAGATATAGGATTTAACTATAATTGTAATGACTCTTATTTTTATAGACATTTTAAATAGTATTTAGCCTTATTTTAGCCACTAAATTGATTTATTATTATGTGAATATAATATTGTTATAACTTAATTCTCTGCTATGAATTGCAATTAATTAAATTCATTATTATAAATAAATGTCACCTGATAATTATATGATGGCTAAATATGATTATATTCTGCTTATTATGGAACTTAAGATGGATTTTATTTTAATGTTTGCAAGAACGAAATTGTAGTTAACTATTGTTTCTGATTGTATATTAAGCAAGGTACCTACTCACATATTGTGCACATATGTGTTGAACCACGCATAAAAACCAGGATGCTGTAAAACCACTCTTTTAAATTTTGACACTTGACCACTGACACGTCAAATTACATTTTATTTCTATTTAATTACACATTTGACGTAATTTTTTGTACTACCTATGTTTTGCTCGCGTTAATGTGAAAATATAATGACTGTAGTGATAGTTCATAAATTATATTTTTAACGAATTTAATGTAAAAATGAAGAACATTTCCACACCCAATGGATAGAAATTGTGACCATTAATTGTATCTAATGTAACATTTTTGAACCAATTTCATGGAAATAAATGATTCTGATTCTGATTTCAGGCTTCTCTTACCGATGCCTTTGGTGACTTGTCTCTTTCACGTCACTCTTTTCTGATTTCCAAAATGAATTTTGGTTTCAGTAACCCGCTGTAGCTAAGGCTCCTATCGCCGCTACCCTTTTTACCCGACTACGGCGAAGTCAAAAGGAAGGGCAGTTTTTTTTTGTGGATTTTGGCAGTCTATGTATGTATGTTTTGTTTTTTACTCGACTACGGCGAAGCCAAAAGGAAGGGTAATGATTTTTGCAGTCTATGTATGTATGTTTGTTCCCTCATGGCATATAAACTATTACTACGTTTTTTAATAAATAAGGTGTCAATAGATTCGTTAAAATAGCTCGGGTAACAAGGGCTATATAGTTTACGTAGTCGCGTTATAGTTTTTTACTCGACTACGGCGAAGCCAAAAGGAAGGGTAATGATTTTGGCAGTCTATGTATGTATGTTTGTTCCCTCGTGACATATAAACTACTAGTACGTTTTTAATAAATGAGGTGTCAATAGATTCGTTAAAATAGCTCGGGTAACAAGGGCTATATAGTATACGTAGTCGCGTTATAGTTTTTTACTCGACTACGGCGAAGCCAAATGGAAGGGTAATGATTTTGGCAGTCTATGTATGTATGTTTGTTCCCTCGTGGCATATAAGCTACTAGTACGTTTTTAATAAATGAGGTGTCAATAGATTCGTTAGGATACCGCGGATAGCATAGGCTACATAATTTTTTTCAAAATTTTGTATTTCGAAGATTGAACCTCAAATTCTAACATCTAAAAAAATTAAGCCGAGACAGATAATCATCACCTGTTTGGTATCAAAAGGAAGGTCTTCGTAAGCACAGCTCAAATATGTATATATATTACACATATATGTTATTACAACTACACGTTTAAAATGCGTTCGTACAATCCCAGTAGTCAAATTTCGAATTTTTTTACGTAATATAAGACTATAAACATAAAATTTTCATATTATACATATTATTTTACCTTCATAAAATATATTTTATTTTATAAATATTATAATGATATTCTTATTATCTTAAAATCTAGAAAAAAAACTGGCTCGCTCCGCGCTCGTGAAGAAGATATTATTTTTAATTTCAAGTGTTTTGATTAGGTACTTATTAATATTATTCCAAAAACATGTTCGATTGGGAAACAAAAAAATACGAAATAAAAAATAAGTTAAAAAAAATCATAACCCGACTACGTTATAAAAAGGCCGAAACAAGAAAATAATTCAGACAGAAATGCATAGGTACAAAAATAGTCAAGCTAGAGCCGTGGTCGCGCAAACTTTATAAGGTTCGGCACAGTATCTATCATGGGGTGTAATTCTAGAAATTTCTTTAGGCGTTAGCGTCTCGGCGTAAACTGCACATAAGTCGAAACCATGCCAACACAGCAAGTCTTAGATGTAGGTACTACTATTCATGTACATCTTCTACGGCAACGCAGACAAAACAGCGATCGATCGTCGCGGCGGAAGAAATTCTAATAAGTAAAATAATAAGCATACTATTTTAAAATATTATAACTACTCACCAGTCAGTCAGCTTCAATTTTCACATATTCAAGGTTCCGGTTACTTGAGATTACTATATCCCGATGTAAATAAACGCAAGATTTCGGCCACCTCAAATATCTTATCCAAGTGAGTGAGGCCGCGGAATAGAAATTATTTAAATTTGAATATCCCGAATCAGTCCACACTGTACTAGAATTACTAAATAATATGCAAGGAAAACAATATAATTTAATCGTGTGTACACAACCACACAGCCAGTTATACGTTTCATAACTTTTAACATTAAATTTTCGAGTTACATTATTTTTTTTGCTGGTTTAATTGTTGTAACTCGGGTACACACCTACCTTTAGACAGAATTTGAATCTTTTCACTGAATGACAATTGTAAGAACTTGTTATTTTTAATTTTTAATAAACACACATTATCAACGCAAACCTCACAATCAAATAACATTAAAAAAAAATCAACAAACGCACTAGTAAAAGCAAATCACTACAATTATTATAGAAACTCAGTAAGAATCTGTTAAATGTACACACTTTCAAATGTTAAAATGAAAAATCTTTTAAGAAAACTATAAATAAACAGGAGCAATTAAAGTTTAAACAATGCTTATCACATAAAATATGCAATATGGGCCCCGCGAAACAAAACGTTTCTTCTATTTAAACAAATAAAAGCTTACTAAACAAAAATGCATAATGTGCATACGTGAATTATTAGATTCGCGTCTATTATTTTTACTCGGATTATAGGCAACGAATAATTTCCGACAAGCCAGTTCGGCGGTTTTCGGAAGCGATCGGATAGCCGAACCGAAGCCTTTTTTTTCGGCCTTTATAGACTCCTTTTTTGTAACGTAGTCGGGTTATAGTTTTTTTTAACTTATTTTTTATTTCGTATTTTTTTGTTTCCCAATCGAACATGTTTTTGGAATAATATTTATAAGTACCTAATCAAAACACTTGAAATTAAAAATAATATCTTCATCACGAGCGCCGAGCGAGCCAGATTTTTTCTAGATTTTAAGATAATAATAATAATATCATTATAATATTTATAAAATAAAATATATTTTATGAAGGTAAAATAATATGTATAATATGAAAATTTTATGTTTATAGTTTTTTTTACAATTTTTTTTTATAAAATTGTAGTCATTAGGAAGTCTCTTTGACGGTCTTTGTGGCTCAGTAGTAAAGCGCGTCGGCGATCAAACCGGAGGTCGCGGTTTCGAATCCCGCCGAGAGAACAAAAAGTATTCAATGACCCAGGAGGTCATGGATGTGTATTGTGTAGGTACTAAATATGTTTATAATATAATAAAAATCTTAAATATATGTATAGTATAAAATGTGTTAATTATAATATACTTCCAGATATATGCTCCCCGTAACACAAGTTCTCCGGATACTTTACCACGGAGCCAGATTGACGATGTGTGAAGTAATATTATATTACACTATCTTTTGCCCGCGGCTCTGCCCGCGTTAATACAATATCCCACGGGGAAGCTGTTCTTTTTCGGGATAAAAAGAAGCCTATGTGTTAATCCAAAGCCTAAACTTTTACCATACCAAATTTCATTAAAATCCGTTCAGTAGTTTTTGCGTGAAAGAGTAAGAAATATCCATCCATACGTCGACATTTATAATAAATAGGAATTATAATAAATAGGAGGATTATTATTATAAGCATTTACCTGTAACACCTGTGGCGGCAGTTCGACGTGTGGTGTGATGCGCGGCACGTCTGTGGGCGTCGACTTCTTCGCTTGGTCCTCATTGTCCTTCGACACACCAGCTTGCTGAGCCTGGAAAAGGCGAAGTCATGATTATTATGATTGGATAAACTATAAAGTGATACTTTAGTACATGCAACTGACGAATCGCAAGGAATTCGTATACATATGAATCAGACATTTAATGATGTTATTTAATACCATGTAATTTGTATTGAAATTAAACTGTGAGTTAATAGTCTAATCATTATCTATAGTTTCTTGTTTAAACGAATTATCCAGTTCCTCAATATTTATAATAATTAACTAAAATCTATAATAAAACAATTGCAATAATTACTAAAATCCTACAAAATGTAATTCAATTAGACGAAGCGGTATACTTATGATATATCTCACGGTTTTTATCAGAGGTATGCCTATTCGTCTCATACCAGCAAGATTGATAGCGTTGGGAGTTGGGCCGCCGCATAATCCCCATAAAGATAACCCTGGGATCTTTTAAGCCCCAGTAGCTAGTACAAATCAGACAATACCCAGGTTAATTTTATGTTGGTTAAGTATTCACCTGTGAAGATTCTCTGCGCAGCTGCTCCTGTGCATGCTCTCGCATCAACTGCTGCTTCAGCTGCGTGCGAGACGTCAGCGTTAGAGTTTATGTTGGTTAAGTATTCACCTGTGAAGATTCTCTGTGCAGCTGCTCCTGTGCATGTTCTCGCATCAACTGCTGCTTCAGCTGCGTGCGAGACGTCAGCGTTAGAGTTTATGTTGGTTAAGTATTCACCTGTGAAGATTCTCTGCGCAGATGCTCCTGTGCATGCTCTCGCATCAACTACTACTTCAGCTGCGTGCGAGACGTTGGTGTCAGAGTTTATGGTGGTTAAGTATTCACCTGTGAAGATTCTCTGCGCAGCTGCTCCTGTGTATGCTCTCGCATCAACTGCTGCTTCAGCTGCGTGCGAGACGTCAGCGTTAGAGTTTATATTGGTTAAGTATTCACCTGTGAAGATTCTCTGCGCAGCTGCTCCTGTGCATGCTCTCGCATCAACTGCTGCTTCAGCTGCGTGCGATACGTCAGCGTTAGAGTTTATGTTGGTTAATGTTCACCCGTGAAGATTCTCTGCGCAGCTGCTCCTGTGCATGCTCTCGCATCAACTGCTGCTTCAGCTGCGTGCGAGACGTCAGCGTTAGAGTTTATGTTGGTTAAGTATTCACCTGTGAAGATTCTCTGCGCAGCTGCTCCTGTGCATGCTCTCGCATCAACTGCTGCTTCAGCTGCGTGCGAGACGTCAGCGTTAGAGTTTATGTTGGTTAAGTATTCACCTGTGAAGATTCTCTGCGCAGCTGCTCCTGTGCATGCTCTTGCATTAACTGCTGCTTCAGCTGCGTGCGAGACGTCGGTGTCAGAGTTTAAGGTGGGTAAGTTTTACCTGTGAAGATTCTCTACGCAGCTGCTCCTGTGTATGCTCTCGCATCAACTAATGCTTCAGCTGCGTGCGAGACGTCAGCGTTAGAGTTTATGTTGGTTAAGTATTCACCTGTGAAGATTCTCTGCGCAGCTGCTCCTGTGCATGCTCTCGCATCAACTGCTGCTTCAGCTGCGTGCGAGATGTCGGCGTTAGAGTCTTGAATGTAGGCGGGCTGCAACAATACAATCGTGGAATTTAGTTAAAATGAAAATACAGAAAACTGACGGTAATTCATAATTATTAAGCCACGTAGTAAAATAAAGCCATAATTACTAAAAATTTGCGTTCGGTGGTAAGTAATTCCGTCCTTGACATAATTCTAATTTATGAAGCATCCAAAGATTCGGTCGTGAGAAACGGGTAGCTTTAAGAGTAGACTACACTTAATGTTGTCAAACGTTTTGCATAATAAAATCCTTGGCTATCATCCAATGATTGATGTTTGCTGGTAATATGTAATATTAACTAGGTGAATAACTATACCATCATGTTAAATTGCAATAAACAATAGATCTTAAACGATTTATTATTGTTCTATGTAATTACATATAGGGACAATATACTTATATGACTTTGAGCTTAAAGTGAAAGAAGCAGACTCTATACTCGATCTGGGTCAAGTTAAATCAAGTGCAACACTTGGAACGGGTTTTGCCGATTGCCGACACAATAGAACATGTCCACAACACAGGTGGGCCTCATACGCGGACACTGAGATAAATCATACTATATGCGATATGCATGAGAATAATTAATGCAAATGGTTGAACCGGCTCACCTAACTATTATTAGTGGTCGCCTTGTTGTCGAAACCACAGATAATAATCCATATAATTTTTAATAAAAACATAAATGTTGTGACAAATTCACAAACGTCAACGTGTAACATAATTATTGTAGGGTTTCATGCCGGGGAATTCAATGTGTGACGTTGTTGGTTTTGTATTTCCTCCATAAATTTGTGTTATTTCGGTTCTTAATGTTATATTAAATAGAATATTGACCATTAAATATTCGTTAACGTGCACAAGTGTAGTAGGTAGGTAGTAAAGTGGTAAAATTTAAAAAAAACGTGCTATTTTAGGTTCCTCCAAAACTCCCCAGGGACTTTCAGTAAAGCTTGTACCACTTTACTGAATCAACTGACTTGAGTCATTGACTGCATTAACTATTTATTGGGACTTTGACTAGACTTTGGACTTGACGAATTAGGAATACGGTGTTGAAAATTTAATCGAAAATTCTGTATCCCGCCTTTTTAACTTGACACTGGCAAGTGGTTATAAGCCGACGCCAATTATATAAAAAAAAAAAACAAAATTATATCTCTCAAACGCACGGTAGTGTGTGTATGTGTGTATTAGTATTCTGCACACCTTCCTCCATTTTTTAATGCACAATTCTCGTAAAATTGTACTGAAAGGAAAGTTTTTGCTTCACGTATTAATATAGTGATAACAAAAACACAAACGATGAACACACTACTGTGCGTTTGATAGATCATACAATATTGTTACACGTAGGTAGACGATTGTGAATATGTCACAATATCTACATATTTAATTTCTCTTTTTTCTATTTAAGAGGCAAAATAACCCTTATAAATTTCAAACTTAAAATTAGGTAGGTATATGACTTATTACGAGCGAAATTCGACGCAGGGCGACCTCAAGTAGGAATAAAAGCAAATAGGTAGTTTACAATAACGTTATAATTTTCGGTAAAACCTCATTTGGAATGTGTCGCTCGGACACGCACGATTTGACCCGTGTCCGAATGCGCCAGCATACCAACCGAAACGAGATTATATCGAAAATTAAATACGTACAGGTTACTTTCTATTTTCTCTAGATGTGCGGTTACCGTGGGATTGATGTTGCTTTTATACGCGTGCGGCAAGGACATAACAGTCCATTCATTATGCTACTGTGTAAATAATGACCGCTCGTAACAATGAGGATAATATTTCGGCGATAAACTCATTACTATTCGCAGTGGGTAGTCGGTTAAGTGACATCAAAATGTCTATTTGCATGCGCACGCGCACCTGGCGATCGATGCCAATTCGCAAACTTTTTCTTTCAGAAAGTATTAGCTTGGATTTATTAAATACATTGATTATGATATTCAGTTACTTAAATAATAAATGGTCTGATGTTAAAAAAAAAAAACCAGATAACTTTTAGTTACTCGAATGAAGGTATAAAACCCTCAGTTTAAATGCTAGCGGCTAACGCTAACCTAACAACGCCCTTTCATAAAATTGAAATTGGATAACCTAAACTATGGACGTCCATAAAAACAATTTATGCCATACGCTGTACACAGATATACAATTTCGTCTGACGTGCTATATTGTGTTGCATTTTAGGGTCGGTTACTCCGAAATGGGACTTTTTGTAGAAAATAAGTTCCTCGGCTCCTGTCATTAAAAGGACGTACGCAGATTTTGCACATCACTTAAGATTCCGGCTGCGTTCCGCGATTTTGGCCAGACGCGCGCCCTAAATATCGTATTACTTGCGACACGCGGGTCAAATCGACCATTCGTAATCCCAGGGCTACGCTTGTTTTTTTTTTATTTCTTGGGCAGTTTTCATCATTGAATTAAATTCCCTTAAGTAGGTATTGTAACCTTTGTTTTAATCTAGCTGATCCGGCAAACGCTGTTTTGCCATAATATATATATTATTTTTTTCATACAAACCTTCTCCTGAGAATAACGAACACATAAAAGAAAGATTTATCCAATTTGGTGCAGTCGTTTGGAAGTTATGCGCGTAGTGCGTACAAACATTTCAGTAATTAATTTTTATACAGAATATAATAATAATTAAGGTGCATAATGAAAAAACCGATTGCAAAAATGAAATTGTACTTAACCTTGTTAATTCTCAAACGCTATAAGATAGGGACCCCCTAAATCACAGGCACTGTCTCTGCTTGACTTAAAAGCCTCAGCCTAAGTAGCAAATGAGTATTCGGCCGTAAGAGTATCCCAGCCAATATTGACATCAGATAACACTGGTAATATAGAATAGGTATACACTTGTAGTGGTCGCCCTGTGGGCAAAATTCGTCCATAATAATTCACATACTTTTAAGGATGAACTTTATAAGGGCTCTGTTGTCTCTTAGATATATAAAAAAATTGTTGTGACAGATTGACAGACGTCAACGTCTAACAAAATTGTACGCACAACAAACGCACGGTACTGTGTGGTAATAATCTGAGGGATACTGTGTTGTTGTTGTTGTTTTTTTAATTTTATTTATTTCTAAGCATTATATTTTAAAATAAATTAGCCTACTGTACACCTTCCTCCACATAACTTTGACTGTGCCAAATTTGATACTCCTCCATTTGCATAATTTTCGCAAAAAAAAATTTTTAGCTTCACGTATTAAAATTATGATAATGTAGGTATTTTTTTAAACGTGTATGACGTGAAACTTAACAGTATTTGAGATTTTCATCAGAGCATCTCTCGTGACAAACGCGTTATCACTTATCACACCACCACCAAGGACTAGCCGTATGGAAATATGCAAATATTACATAACAATGTTACACAGAAGCTTTAAATACGTCACAAGTATGTATTAATTATATATTAGCAACTTTCAGTAGCGCTGCTACGCTTCATGTAGCAGAGGAGACTAGTTAAAAAGTAATCTACGCATATCAATCTGGTTAGTGGGACGCTATCTGTGTAAGGTGAAAACAATTTTACCGTAAAAGTAACTTTTATTTATAATCTTGTAAACTTAAAGATAGGTATTATAGAGGATTATTATATGTTAGAAAATTCAATAAAAATATTTTTTTGACGATACGTTTTCATGACGATATTCGTACTCGCGACCCCCACTGCAGACTAATCTGGCAGGACCAAGTTGCAAAGTCAATAGGTACCCGTTGGCCCAGATTTCAAAACTCAAGATAGGCTATGACGTAGAACAAGTGTTCATACAAGAAAAAGTTACGCCAACTACTTGGTTTTCACCATACGTCAAATGTGAACCATCTTGTTTTCACTATACTTCAAATGTTAAAATGGTCCCAAACATCTCAACAGCAGGGTCATTTGACTGGAGACACTTTTACACGTGTATAATGTAATATGTCCATGCATTGGCCACCTAAAAAGGGGTCGAATCCACAACTGTGATTTCAGTGGACGAATTTTGGGTGTCGAATAAGCAAACCGTCACGATAGTTTGTGCCACGGATGATCATGTCATCAATGCCATAGGTACACGCTTGCTGCTACTAATAAACTATTATTTAGCTGCGTCCAGTTAATGGGAATGCCAAACGTCACAATGGGCTCGTGACACACATATTTCGTGTTACATGTGTCAAAACAAACATTCAATTGTATCAATACTAGCTGGCTCTATAGTTTTATATGGAGGATGGCCGTATCCTTGGAAATATATCCTTCTACTACTATATATGTGAAAGTTTGTGGGGATGGATGGATATTTGTTACTCTTTTACGCAAAAACTACGGAACGGATTTTGATGAAATTATTTGATGGTATGGTAGTAGCTTGAGCTCTGGATTGACACATAGGCCACTTTTTATCCCGATAAAGTACAGTGTTCCCGAACGATACTGTATTTACATACGCGGGCGGAGCCGCGGGCAAAAGCTACAATCGTGTAGTTAAAATTATTATCCAAATTTATTTAACATTAAAAATATGTAAATAATTAGACAAATATGATTATAACCTCCTTGATGGAGTTTTGCCGGGGACTCCAATGTGTGATGTTGTGGAATTTGTAAAACTTCATCAATTTGTGTTATTTCGGTTCTTAATGTGTAATATTGGTCGAATATTAACCATTAAATATTCGTTAACGTGCACAAGTGTGGGCAAGTGGTACAACTTCTAAAAACGTGCTATTTTGTATTTCCCGCCAAAACTCCCTAGGAACTTTCAGTAAAGCTTCTACCACTTTACTGAATCGACTGACATGACTCATAGACTGTACTGACTATATATTTGGACTTTGACTAGACTTTAGACTTGACGATATAGGAATACGGTGTTGAAAATTGAAACGAAACTTCTATTTTCCGCCTTTTTAACTTGACACTGGCAAATGGTTATAAGCCGATGCCATATATAAATAAATAAAAAAAACCTCCTTGATGTTAAACAGAACGAGTTCCTGGTTAAGTTGTATGCAGTAACTTTAACTTTAAATGTAATCGACACTTTACACTCATAATAATAGTATTGATGTAGGTACCTCCATATGTCAGATATTTAAAATAATCTATCTACACTTATATTATAAAGAGGAATGATTTGAAGGTTCGTTTGCATTGAACAGGCTCCAAAACTAAGGGACCGATTTTATATAGAGTCTCTCTTGGCTCGAGGCTCTTTTAGTAGGTATATATTCCCAATAGTTAGGTATATAAACATTCCTAGACCAAAGAATAAGATACTGCCCGTCTTACACATAATTTTTATACGCAGTGTGACGAAGTAAAAAAAGTTTTTACGCTCGATCTTAATATGTTGGTCATTTATTTATTAGATTATTTTTCACAGGATTTATAACTAAAACTAAAGTTCCTGGGTAACCGAGCTTTGCTCGGAGTTCTAGTAGATTTTAAAAATAAAAAGAATCACAAAAATATTTATCTGACCGCGACTCGAACCTACCACATTTCGGATTTCCGAACAAAGCAAAAATTATACATACGCATACCAAACTGCCAATTGGACTGACATAATAGAGTCGAAATTATTGTTATATTGTTGAACGACGAAAGAGAAAATACATAACCTAAAAATGCGCAGTTTCCCAGGGATAACACCTAGCTAGATCGATTTTTCTCCTCCAAAACTCTCTGCATTCCAAATTTCATGGTAATACTTGCAGCCGTTTTCGAGAAACCGATTATATACATACAAGATTGTCTCGCTTAAAGTATAAGATATAACATAACGTGGTGAAACAGTAAGGTAATTAGCAGACTCTCGTCACACGTGCGCCATGTTGATTAGCGTGGGAAATGAGAACATACAGACATACATACACTGGTAGGTATTTAAATCACATAATTTATTAATATTCAAATATAACACTGGAAGTAATAATAAAGTTCTGTTTTAAAATTACTTTTCAGAGGACTGTGGAAGTATTACAAACTTACAATCTATAAAATCAAGTCAAGCCTAGGCTTCTGATACGAATTCTGTCTATATGTAATCACAAACGTGAAGAAAAAACTTTTAGTAGTTTTACCAGAATTGCGCGAACGGAATAGTGTGACATTTGGCACAGTTAAAGTTTATGTGGAGGAAGGTGTGCAGAAAGCTAATAATAATTTTTTAAATATTGTTTAGAAATACATAAAATTAACACTAATAACAACAATACACACTGTTTCGGATTATTCTTGTACTTCAGATAACACACACTACCGTGCGTTTCATAAATACAATTTTGATACGTAAGTACGTTGACGTTGACGTCTTTCGTTTCAAACTGTCACAATTTTTTTTTCTATCAATTAGGCAAAAGAGGTCTTATAAAGTTTACCCATAAAATTATCTGAATAATTATGGGCGAGTTTCGACCACGGCCACCTCTAGTAAGCTATAGCTACTGTTATATATATGTATACTTGCATTTGCTCTGTGATTTAATGTAAGCTCGGCACAAAATTCGCGCTAGTTTTGCGCTCACGTTTCGTTCGAGCAAAATTTTAAAGGTATTCTAAATTTAAATACTTAACCTACATAAAATCGATATCTAATACAATACCCAGTAATCGGACGAGACAGTATTTTTCCCTTGGCGATAAGATATAAGGAGCTGTATCAGCAATAAACGTCGAATGTACTGACGGACAGGAGAACTAATTCCGATGCTAATCCGCGACGATTGTGGGTTGTAAATATTTTGATTGTTTTTGACGTGCAGATTAAATAAAATCAAAAATAACGGCGCTAGCATGATTCTAGAAAGAACTATTTTTAAAACTAATTTTGTCGACCTCTGTGGCTCAGTGGTTCAGCGCGTTGGTGCTCAAGCCGGGGATCGCGGGTTCGAATCCCGCCGAAGAAACAAAAAGTGTTTTCTGTGTTCCTGGGTCAATGGATGTGTATTAAATATGTGTTTAATATAATAATTAATATTAAATATACGTATAGTATAAAAGTATTAAACTTTACTTCCCGTTTTCTGGTACCTGTAACACAAGTTCTTCGGATAATTATCACGGGGCCAGATTGACGTGGTGTGAAGCGTCCATAGATATTATTAAAACTTAGGCCTTTTCATCCGTTATTGGATGATTTATACAGTATTCTCCGGGCGACGTAATCACTCTTGAAATATTCGACATTTAAAAACTGACTGTCCTAGGCACTAGCCTAGGACAGTCAGTTTTTAAATGTCGAATGGTTGCCCAAGCACATACGGCATTCTCACAACAGTCAGCCTAGTCCAGAGGAATGTCTGGTCAATTCGTCTGGGGCCAAGCATATGCGGGTTTCCTCACGATGTTTTCCTTCACGGTTAGAGCGTCCGTATAATGTACTTGAGACCTGAAAAAGTCTCATTGGTACACGCCACAACCTGGGAATCAAACCTGAACTGTCTCGAGCGCAAATCAAACGGTCTACCCACTAGGCCGCGGAGCTCTTAGATATTATTATTATTATTACTATTCAGATATAATATGAGGTGAGAAACGGCAGCCAGCACGCGAACAGACATTTTGATTCGATGCATTTTCACATTAAAACGTTTCTCTAAAGTTTACATATACTTTGTGTAACTAATCAATCAGTCGAGCGAAGCTTTTCCAGAATCTCCAGGTGCAAATATCTACTAATCCAAAGCCTCAAACATGCCTCAAACATGCTAACATACCTCCTGCCAAGATTTGAAAGACATTATTCATTATGTCCCTAATGCTAGCCATACACGTAACGGTATTCCTGACAGGTTCGCCTGTAGAGGTCAACCGGAGCGTGTATGTTGCACAACTGTGCAGGTTACCATACAGTATCAGCTCAAGTTGACCTGAGTATAACTGTGCAGACAAGCTACGTGTATGGCTAGTTTATAATACTGTTTTGCTCCATCTGCACTCAGTCTATTAAGGAGGCCCGTGTCTGTGTATGGTATGGCTGAAACGACATCGCCGTTTAGGCTGGGACTATATGATCCGGAATCCGGCGGGCCCGGAAAAGTTCAGAGCACTAAAAATAGCACTCTGCGCTAAAACAATGGAGTTGAAAATCAAAGTGTCGAGTGTCGTTGGAATCTGACTCGACATTTGTGTGTTCGATTTTTAGCTCTATTGTATAAACGGAGAGTTCTATTTTCAGTGCTCTGTTTTTTTCCCGGCCTTACAAATTCAGGATAATATAGTACCAGCCTTAGAGTCTACTTTTCATAGCTCACTTCATTCATTGCCCACCAATTCCCACAGTATGATCACGTAACGCTCTCACGCGATTCGCCGTGCCCTTGGCCGTCGGAAGAGCGTCGTTTGACGCGTGGCTGGAAGGCCGGTGCAAATGAACGACCTGCATTGTCGACGGTGCGGTGGCGTCACGCATCTTATGATTGTTATAGAAGATACTACTGCTATTACTACAGATATAATATAACTGAAGTTCTGTAATACTTTTCAGCAGTATCTTATATATTCAGGCTCCATATGGGGAGGTGGTGATGATTATTGCTTTCATAGGAGTCGATTATGATAGAAATGCATCATTTATCATTTAAGTATATAATTATTGCTGATTATTGTCTAATTAGAAGAAATATTTTAGGGCAGATAAATTTATTTCTACCCGATTACGGTGAAGCCAAAAGGAAGGGTATGTATGTACCTATGTTTGTTTGTTTGATCCACCGTAGACCGTAGCGTCTAAGCTACTGATCCGATTTTAATTAATGAGGTGTCAATATATTCGTAATAATGATTGTATAATTAATTAGTAATAATTATTTACCTACGTAATGTTGGGTCGGGTTATAGTTTTTGTAAAAAAATAGAGTTATCCTGTATTCAGTCACCGCCATGAGCATTTTTTCTTTTGAGAAAATTGATCAACGAATCTGAAAATTACTATCAAATTTGACTGTAAAATTTATTGTTCAATGCACATGAAATAGTTGAGTAAATAAAGAATTATCTCATTATTCATACACGCGACGCTATCACTTGTCTAATTTTATCTACGAAAATGTAAACGGAGTGACTGACATACCTACATTTATCCAAACTTTAAAATTTACATCGCAAATCTTAATATAACCAAGTCTATACCTAAAAGTATTGAATATGTGTAATAACTTAATAAGTAATAAAAATCTTAAATATATGTATAGTATAAAAAGTATTAAATATATTTCCGTTTCCTGGTACCCGTAAAACATGTTCTTAGAGAACTTACGACAGGACTAGATTTGACGTGGTATAAAGGCGTCCATAGATATTATTATTAAAATGTATCTGGTTTTATGGGATATAATTAATCTTGCGAACAAAAAATAAGTTGGCGACTGCTCATGAGCATACTGTATTACTGAACTAATATGAAAATTAAATATATTTTGAAATTCCAAAATGGCGTACATCAATCAATATGGGTGTCTTTTCCAGGATTCTGGGGGGTGCTTCGTACGAGATAGAAAAAAAAAATGGAAATGGTCTACTTTAAAGTGTCTCAAAGTAGAACAATGGTGTCTCCAAGTAGAGCGATGTATAAAGCTATAGAAACGTTAATAAAATATGTGGTTGCGCGGTTACTAATGTGGAGGAAATTTTCAGTATATTTTTCAGTAGGCCGCACCGTTTCCGAGATAGAAGCGATTTTCAAATTTATTTTTCTCCTATCATGAAGAAAATATGTGGTTGCGGAGTTACTAAGGGGGAAGAAATTATCATTATTTTTTCATTAGGCCGCACCGTTTCCGAGATAGAAGCGATTATAGAAAAAAAATCTGAGAATGCCTACTTTCCTAAATTCATGATATTCGAATTTCTTTTCCTCCCATCATGAAGAAAATATGAGGTTATATAGGTTGTGTGGGATAATAAGGGAAACCAAATTTTAAACATTTTTTCAGTAGGATGCTATTTATATAATAATATATTAAAATATATAATATATTAAAAATACATTTTTATATCATAATATCAAAATAAATATTTTTTTTGTAATTAATGTCCCCTTAAACCTATGTACACGTAAATAGATTAATTTTATTAAAAAGAAATGTTTGCTATCTTTGAAATTCAAAATGGATATTATTTTTGTATTCAGCACCCCTAAAAACCTCGAAGACGACACCCATATAAATTTTACAGAAAATAAATATTCGCTATTTTGAAATTTCAAAATTAATGAATTTTTGTAATCAACACCCGCAAAATCGAGAAAAATTTAAAATGGGAATTTTGCACGCTCATTTACGTTTTTTTATGTGCGCTCATTTTGCTGCTTGTTATGTTTTTTGAATTACCTACATCATACCTACCTACAAATTTGATTGTTTTGTCGCAAGTTTAAATACATGCCGTTTTTTATTGCCGCTAAGCCCTTGTGTTTCATCTAATGCGAAATTCAGTGAGACTGCATTGATGGATTGTTACCCTTTTACTCCTATATCCCTGAAGGGATTTGAATGCAAGGAACACATCGTTCATCAATAGCATATTGACAAAATATACGGTTCTCGTCGGGTAGAAAGATTAGTTCGATTTCGCAGAAATATTAAGAAAAAAACTGACTAAGAGCAGGTCAGGACGTGTCTATCTATGTCAGGGTTCCGTACTATCGACGCGCAATAGGATTTCTTTGAATTACTCCAAAAGTTACTGTCCGATTTTGCTTACAATAATTTTCCCGAAGAGTTTTTAGCATGATTTATCAGTATGGAAACTTACAAGTTTTCATCTCTTAGAAGTGGCAGGAGCGGTAACCAACTTATAAACCACTTTGGAGGTCGATAACTCGAAAATGTATGACTTTGTAAAAAAGTCATGAACGAAACCTTGCCTTTATTTAAAAAGATCTATTTAACGATACCCAACACGATGGGGTAGAATGGAGAAGTATTTTTCATCTACACTTCATATGTATAGAGAGCCACCCCTAAAATATACAATTATTATTAGTTTATGATGCCAAAACCGAGATCTACAAACGGTCTTTAACTGTACCAAATTTCATCTATTTATACATATTATATTCATAATTACAGAAGCCGGAAGGGCGAACAGAAAGACAGACAGACATACGGACAGACGGACGGACAAAGCGAAATTATAAGGGTTCCTTGATATTACGGAACCCTAAAGAATAATTTATATTTTGTTCATGTAGTTCAGTAGGGATATTCGTTAGCTGCTACTTGCTGGGTCCTTACGTCTTGACCGAGTTAGCTTCCCATTCAACAAATACTGAAAGAAGGTCGATTAACAATACGCGCTTCTGTCGAGCAACTGGGTCTTCGGTGAATAACTCAATACATTAAAATGTATTACGGTAAACTACACAACAAATGACTTTACTCAGTACATAATATTTATATTATGGTCTCTATTGTATGAGAGCAAATCATATATAAGACTAGTTGTCTCGACACACATTGTTCTGTTGCACCTATACTAGGCTAGTTTCATCTATCAAAATCAAATGATACAAATTTGTTATTTATATAGTTTATATCATAAGAAATACGAATACAACACTATTTTGTTATATAGATATGCGATGCATTTATAATTTCGAAAATAGAACTGTAGTTTTATGTGTAGTATATATAAAGTGACCTAAAACGCCAGCCGCCCTATTTTTCTTGTGACGTCATACGAACTTAATCAACTCGAATAAACAAAAGCGAAAGTTAAATCTTAACTTCATGCACTATGCAAATATGACATTTATTTGTTTCTGTTCTTATGATGTCACGATAATGGTGGCTGTCGTTTTGGCGCAAACATTTATCGGTTAAATTTTAATAATTTTTTCTTTGCATAAAGAGATATTATTTCCAGGAAATAAAAATGCTAGTTGTCTAACGAATCGATACGAACATTTCAAAACATATTTCAAAAAAAAAGGAAGAATAGCCTGTTATAGTGTTAATATTTTCCCCGCAATTTTTCCCAAAATTTCTCACCGTTCAAACCTTCCCTGAACTGATATGATTATTTTAAGACCAAAATTAGCCAAATCGTTCCAGTCATTCTCGAGTTTCAATTCGAGAACGGCTGGACCGATTTGGCAAATTTTCTATATAGTAAATTATTAATTCTCGATAAAGCGAGACGTTTAAATTGCAATCCATTTTTAACCGACGTCCAAGAAAAGGAGGCGGTTATACGTTCGGCTGTATATATATATATATATATATATATATATATATATATATATATATATATATATCGTGAGAACTCTTCGAAACATGTATGGACACATAAAGTGATTACGACTTTGTCTGAAGTAGTCCAAGCATATACTTCCAAAAAGTAAGATTTTACACCAAGGACCCTGGATTCAAAAGTACTGGACAGAACTCCTGAGTCCTTATACCGAGAGATACATGTTTGGCGATTCCGGCGTTGTTTAAAGATCTGTAAGCATATGCCATCATACCACTTACAGATTACTGTAAGTGGTATGATAGCTTGCAGTTCTGCAATAATATGATAATGATAACATTATCATTATCATCACCATCTTCACACGTAACACCAACATATTATTATTATAGGTACTACTCATCACATTTTTTGTACACCGATATCAATGTCTTTGAAATATTGCCAAAATTATATTCGTGATCATCATCATCACTTAAGTATATTTAATGCTTACTGCTACATTTTTGCCGCCAACTATAACAATAGATAATAATAATTATTTAATAATACAATATCTAATCATTACCATCACCGGTGATTGTTTAGTAGCTCCGCAGATCGGTAATGCTTTTTTGGGGAAATACCACGGCCTCTCAGAAAAGTGGCAAGAAATAACGCTTAAGTTTTTTTTGCCGAGAGTGAGAATAGCGAAGGCTTTTTTGTATTTATAGCTTTCTTAAAATGTGTTCATATTAATATAAATATTAAATTTAACTAAAAAGAGGAAAATTATTATTTTTAAACAAAAAATTAAAACCGACTCTCAAAGTAAAAATGCACAAAAAAGTATGAAATAAAACTTGTTTACTTTTTAATTCCCCTTTTAAATTCGGATAAAATTTTAACTATTTAACTCAACTCAATCATCTTAATTTTGAAGTCCGTACCAGTAAATTTGAACGTGAGCTCTATAAAATATTGTAGAATATTGTTTGGGCTGGTACCGATTTAGACCGGTAAGTCTGCTGGACAGCAGCAGCAGAAGAAGACTGTGTGCGTTACATTAAACCAAAATATATTAATTCAGTCACAGACCAAGGTCCTAGATTAATGCCGTCATTTATAATAGTGCTTATCTCAAAAATGTACGCATCAGTTTAATAAGACTCGCGTGTAACTCCTTGTGTCACAAAATAATTAACAACACAATTGCTACGAATTGTCCATGAGAAATATTTGACCCAGTGAGTCAGTGGTATGCCGAATGTTTTCATGCCGTTAAATAATCAACTCCGTTCCGAGAAATCGTCTTGTGCGTTCGCGAGTTGAGATAAAGCGATTAGAAACAGCCGCGGTCAACGATTTTTTGCATGTGCTAATTGTTGTTTCAGAAAAAAACGTCTACAAGGTAAAGGTACAAGGTTCGTTTGTAACGTTATGAAAATGAAAACTCCAGTTGTGTACTATCATCGCGAAACCTACCCGTGAACAAGAGTACCTATTTGTATTTGGTGGGCACAGCCGTAGACCCGGGGTAAGAAAAGGGCGTCCTCAGGAACAAATAAATATCTGCTGGATTTACAGGCTCGACCAATATATATTTTAAAATACATATAGGTTAGCAGCCAAGCAGCATAGTAACTGTAACTACCAAACCAAGATATTTAACAGCCGGCATTTTAGTACAATGCTATTCCCATTCGGGAAAAAAAATCGTTGAAACATCAAAGTGTTACATAATTCGTGACATTGGCTGCTGATTGTCGCCGCATCATCAGCGTAATGACAGGAAGCCTGTGTTTCCGCGTGAACAACAGTCACCGTCGCCGATACCATCATTAACTACTGACCAGCAAGAGCCATTACGATGATGATTATGAATAATATCTCTGATTAAACGATACGATCGGATGAACGCGGAAGAGTCCTAGTTATGGTTCCCATGATCATTTGCGATTCTTTTGACCTTCTTATTATTGAGTATTTTATGATAAATGAAATGACTGCTGACGAACATGCGCTATTCGTTTAGTCCGCGCGTGAGTTGATGGCAGAGCTAAGGAATGTAATAGCCAGCAAGGACGTGAGGCATGGTGTGCGGACGGCTGGGGGACCCCTCGCCTCAGGCCACGAGTCCTGCATTCAACTCGCGCGCAGACAGTATGTGTCTGATACCTACACACTTGGCTAGAAGGGCTTGACAGTTGGCATGCATCTAAGAATAAAAGGTCTCGCTTATACCTACTGCAAACTACTTGTCTAGCGTGTAACAGACATATTATGACTTTTAAAAAAGTTTTTGCAACAAATTTTCGAGTTAGTCTAATTCACGTTAAGGATTTTTACATCTCCTGAAAGTAACATTACATTAGGAAAATCCTTAACCAGTAACTCTCCAAACGATAACAGTCAGATTTGTTGGGGAGACCCCACAAAACTGACTCAGCCTGAATCTGTTTACAATGTAAACATAGTGAGCAATTAGCCGCGAATGGGAGTGAGGATGAATGAAAAAGCCAAGAGCTGATTGTGTGCAAATACAACGAGGTGACATGGCGATAATAACCCTCGTCCGCCGATGGGAGATAAGGTTGCATCATGACTTGGTTTTAATTGCTCTATACATGGGGAAGGAAACTTTAAGAAACTATCATCATCATCACTGTCTCTACTTTTGTTTCATGAAATTATAAGTGTATTAACCTATTTCGTAGTGATATGCAGTAGTGCGGCGCCCAACAAGCACAAGATTTTTTTTATCATTTAGTCTCATCTTTGCATAAAAATTCACAGATTTCGTGCCTCACACGACTATCGAGCACATTGGAAATGAATCTACGGAATTCAAAAAAATACTGTCGCTAAGCGACGAGAAAGTCGGGATAAGGAAAAGTCACAAAATTAAACTACAACGTTGAATGACAATTCTACTAGCTAGCTTTTGCCCGCGACTTCGTATGCGTAGATGTTGAGATGACTAATTTGCTATTATTTTTAGAAAGATACTTTATGCTAAAAATAAATTAAATGGTTTAAGATTATTTTATTATTAGAGTGTATTATGCTATTGAAGGATCTCTCTACAATAGCATAATATACATTCACTGTATTGTCGTGTGGAGCAAGGATCACCAGACTGCTAGATGAACTTATTCTGGAACACGCAACATAGAAATGTCAGTGTGCGAAACAGTTCTTTCTTGGGCCTTTCAATGGCAGCTCCTGAGCTTTATTGATGGCGAAGCATACTTTTAGAGGAAGCTGCAGTCTTTTAAATACAAATGGATACTCTGATGGGATCAATGGTATTTTAGGTATGAATAGTTTCCCCTTGAGCACATCTAGTGAGTACAGTAGCCTCGACAATGTTGCGATGGAGAACTTTATCTGGAGTCGTGAGCCATTGCACAATTTTGGAGGCTTAATAACATAATTGGTGCTCCAATATTCAAACGGAGATGACCTTTTCTTGGAATTCGGTTAAAATAATTAAAAATAAATATCTATACAAATGAATACAATTGAAGTATCTGTTTATAATTTGAAATTAACAGCTTTCCACTAAATGCACATGAAAGTTTATACAGTACCTACTTACAACAAAATATCAAATTTTTAAAATGTTTTGTCTGTACGTATTTCTGTCTGTTTGTTCCGGCTAATCTCTGAAACGTCTGGACCGATTTTCACGGGACTTTCACTACCAGATAGCTGATGTTAGATGGCGTAACTATGGCTACTTTTATCTTAGGGTTTCGATTAAAAAAATAGGGTTCCGCTTCCGTTAGTTCTGCGCGAACGAAGTTTTTACAAGGCACCAGCTAGTAAAAAATATAAAAGAAATAATAAGAATCACAAAAATATTTATCTGACCGGGATTCGAACCCACCACATTCCAAATTTCCAAACAACGCAAAAATTATACATAGGTGCCAATCAGACTGACGTAATCTCTTACGTCGAAGTTACTGATAAAAAGATTACGAAAGAAAAAACACATATTGCTTAAAAATGTACCGTTTCTAAGGGATAAGACCTAGCTAGATCGATTTTTCTACCCTACATACTAAATTTCATGGCAATAATTGAAGCCATTGCCGAGATTTTAATTATAAATATCTTCCTTAACTCTCGAAACCCAGTGGGACGGACAGACCGACACGACTGGCGAGAGATCAGGCGCAGATCCGACTTTTTACACGCCCATCCGACGCATGGATCATCTTTCTTGTCAGACAATCAGGTGATCAGCCTGCATTGTCCTAATCAAACTTGGATACAATATTTTTTGTTGTTCCAATGCGGGAATCGTACTCACGACCTCCGAGTCGAGTCCGAGAATAGTTTATATTATATATAAACTATTTTTTTACAATTTTAATTATATATAAGCAAGACATTTCATTTTTTTTTTCAAAAAGGTTAACCCTTAATCCGATCGTCATTGTTTTAGCTGAATTGTATCTGACTAGATTGTCCAGAGGAGTTTTTCACAAATTTTTGGTATCATTCTTCATTTAACAAATTCATGGTATTTTGACTTTCTCTAATAATTATTTTTGCACTTTACAGCTCTCGTGAATATCATATATCGAATATCTTCACAATTCTCCGAGATATAAGGGGATCGCACTTTTCGTGAAATCGGCCCCTATACTGGAGCGAACAAAAAGACATTTCAAATGTCAAAACTTTACATAAAAAGCCTTTAGCGTCTGTTAAGTAACAGAAACAATAATGAGTATTAAAATATTAAGTCTAATGTCGACTATTAATATTGCATATTGCCGATTAGACTTAACGTTGATAGACGACAATCAGGCATGACTCATGAATAATGGTAATTAAATAAGAACAGGGTGAATAATTTAAACTGAATAATGAATACGTTCATAATATTTCAGCGGAAAGTATTTTTATGTAAGGAGATATGGTTAAACAATGCACATTTAATAAGTTTATTGAACTTATAATAGTTATTTTCATACATAAAAAATGCTTGAAAATGAAAAAGAATTACTCAACAAAAATTTATCCAAATTTTTTTTTTTTCGGTATTCTCATATATTCTCAAGAGGGTAATAAATATATCAGTACTATATTTGAAACTTAATTAAAATCCATACGGATTACAATGTAAGTTTTGAAGACAAAGATTTTTCTTTGTCTTTTACGTAAACTTGTAATTAAGGCTGCCAAGCGCAAAATTTGCTTGGTTTTAAATTTTTGTGTTGCCAGTTGTACGGTGTCTATTACATAAAGACAGGTAGGATGGTTCTGAAAACTATTTGTGCATCACCTATAAATACTTTAAAAGCAGCACAGAAAAAGCATTTATCAATTCACAGAACAAAGTAATACTCACTCTTTCTTATTGTTGACTACAATGACTAGCTTCACTTTCCGAGGGCCCTTGGTCATTTTGCAGGTGTCCTTGCAGTCCTCCGCAGGGCCCTTGGTGACAATTTTGAACAGGGGAATGTTTCTTTTTATATAACACTAGAGCCGAATGGTCGAGTTCAATGTCACCTCGCGCACATCTTCCCTTAACTTAGTCCAGTTCGTCCGAGGCACATCTTATTCAATAAATACTCGTAATACATCACTAAAATAATACTGATATGTTCACTTTCACTAGTTTATCACTCGCCGTTGGCGCCCAACTCCTAAAACGCAACCGATATTAGAATTTAGAACTTTATCGGCAGATTTAGCGACTGATAAGGCGAAACATAATAAAGGATTACGCGATTTAATCAATGCATTCGTAACGATTAACTTATAACTATTATAGTATATATATAGTAAACACTGTTCAAGTGTGCATGAATTGTGAAACTAACACCCCGGTCATTTATTTCGTGTAATTCGACGCCGATTATGTAACGCGTTATGTAAGACGAGCAAGCTTAGCGACAGTATTTATCAAAATGGCACGATTCAGCATCACATAGGAATCACGTCAAGATTTACAGGTGATGTATTATGATGAATGACAGCATGATTGCTAGATAACCCGTATCACCGTCCGCACTCGCATCAAATATTTAAGCAACGTCAAGGCGGCTGGAATTTTTGTTGTTAAACATAAGTAGAGTAATTATTTCGTCACTGTGCAAACTCCTTTCGTTTCGGTGTTTGTGTGAAATATTAAGAATGTAATGGGACGCGGTTTCTCGCGTTATCACCGCTGTCGACGTGGCATAATGGCTGTCATGTTGAATGGTTCGGCAACAGATTTTTCATGGTTATTTAACTTACAATTTCTATGTAGGTATGTTACTACTTCTTACCATTAATAAATTTTTAAAAAGGCGTTACAGAACGTTTGTACGTGCTAAAGCTTATTATAATGTGATTTCATTAACGATTGCACACCTTGGGAATAAAATGGGCCCCTGCAAGGCTGCTTTTATGTACTTAAGTATGTTCTATGTATTTATTATTTACTCTGTTATATAGATTAAGTTACAACATTGTAAAAATATTTTTTTGAAAAGAACAATTTTCCCATCTTTTTGCTAAAAGGCACGGGGCCACCGTACGAGTTTCTTACGCCAGTTCTTCTCGCCGGCCTAGTTTCCGAACCGGTGGTAGACAGACGTTCGGAAATTGTATAAAAATACCAATTTTCAATAAAAAAAATGCCTTTCTTTTACTTTTTGACAAGCAACTTTGCCTTGTAACGCTTAACTATTAAAATAGTTAGTGCTTTATATAAATAACTCCTTTCATAAAATACCTAATCAAAGGCACGTCAGGAGATGTCTTCAGAGTCTTGTAATAGGTACTAAGGAACCCTGAAACCTCGAAAGAAAGTTACTAGGGATTTCCCCTTCGTCGGCTATAACTTATTTTAAACAATACAACCGTATTAATACTTAACAACATTCGATATAGATAAAACCTGATCAAAATGATAATAAGCTTTAATCACGCCGCATAATAAACATGGTCTAGGTTCTGAGAACCGCGATTACGAGAACCAGCTAATTTTATTGCAGTGTCATAAACTCATAACGAAATACTTACTGCAAATTATGAAGTTGTAAAATACGTTAATATTTTTATTATTATTATGAATGAACAAACTTATAACTTTAGCCCGGCTAGGTTAAGTCGATAGCCAATATTAAACCTTGATACCAATGTCTATTAATTTGGTACTTTATAGCTATTTTATACCTCCTTTTAATGAATTTAGAAAAAAATCTCTTTTGACGGAAGTCGAAGCACAATATTGTGCAAAAGCCGGACAAGAGAGAGTCGGACTCACCCGCCGAGGGTTACGTACAAAGTAGTCCCAATTCCCAACATCATAAATAGTTCAGTAATCGAGTCTCGCTAGTTTTGTCGAGTCTGAAAATGGGTGATGAAAGTTTTTATGGAGAAGCTATTATTTTTGTATATTTTATTTTAAATTAAAAAAAATATGCGTCGTTAAAATAAATAATATTCTTATAACGATGTTCCTTGTCAAATTTCATGGTTCTAGTTCAACGGGCCTATGAATTTTGATTCCCTTGATTGTATGGAAATGTAATGCGTTTTTGTGGCAAAAACGGTAACATTTCTTTTACATTTACTTAGAAGTCTGATTTTATCGCAGCTGCAAGGAACCGTAGACGATTTTAATTTAAACTCGATACCGTCACACGTTCCCGAAATAAAGGCGTTTGGCAGACAGACGGACGGACGGATGGACGGACAACAAAGTGCACTTATAAGGGTTAAGTTTTTTTTTCCTTTTGAGGTACGGAGCCCTAAAAATACACAGTAAGCATTCCTGCTACTCTTTCTCTTTCATGTAAAATGGCACTCTCATCATCCACACAGTCTGGTGATGCAATACTAGAGTAAATAGTTAAATTCTGTTACAGAGATAACGTGTACGGTGTAATGTAATGAGGAAACACCGTGATCCCCGTATAATGCCGTTATAGTACTTAAATACCTTTGTTTTACGACTAGTTTTTATCTGTGCAACTTTTTTTTATTTATTTTTTTAAGACCTAAATAAAAACGTACGGTTACGTCTTACTTTTGCAGCCGTGCCTTTTTACCCGACTACGGCGAACTCAAAAGGAAGGGTACTGAGTTGGGCTGTCTACATACACAGCACATGTATGGTCCACCGTAGCGCGTAAACTATCAATATTACAACAGACGAATGTAAAAGTAGAAACAGGATAAATAGCAAATAAGTGTAGCAGAAATAAAAAACTGTAATTAGAAAGAAAATATTCTGTAAATAAAAATAAAGAAAACAATTGCCCCGGCTAACGGTTGGGGGAACAAGTACAAAAAGAAAAAAAAACTATCAATATTGTAGTTCTTGACATCCAGTTTTTGAGACCAACTATGAAATACTACATGTTGCATGCGATCTCGTGCTAAACTAATATTATAAACGCGAAAGCTTCTTAGTATGTACATGTGGATGTGCAGATGTTTGTGACTCAATAACTACTGAACGGATTTTAATTAAATTTCGTACGGTGGTAGGTTAGACTCTGGATTAACACATGAACATTTTTATCACAGCTAAATGTACGGTTCCCGCGGTATTTCTTTTTGCGCGTACGAAGTCGCGGGCAGCATCTAGTCTGATATATGACTGAGATCTGATATTTGACCACAAATAAGGAGTTCTGAGTCGTACTTAACTTATTCTTAGATATTGTATCTACTTAGCCCTGGGCTATGTAGGTGAGGAATTGAGTTATGTTCATTGATATAAGTATCATATCAATCACAGCGTTACGATCTAGGCTCAGATAATAAACGACGACGCTGTACTAGATTGTATTGAGCGTCACGCGTCGTTTTAACAGCTGTTCACGCCGTCAAATATAGCGAAGATGGACGTAGGAAGAATCGTGAAAAGAAACAGTAATATTATAATAATCCTACTACTATTATTATCGACGACCTCTGTTGCTCAGTGGTTCAGCGCGTTGGTGTGTAAGCCGGAGTCGCGGGTTAGAATCCCGCCGAAGGAACAAAAAGTTTTTCTGTGTTCCTGGGTCATTGATGTGTATTAAATATTTGTATAATATAATAAAAATCTTAAATATATGTATAGTATAAAAGTATTAAATATATACTTCCCGTTGTCTGGTAGGTATTTGAACTGGTATTATATATACATTAAATATATGTGAGAGTTTGTTAAAATTGATGTATGGATGGATGGATGTTTGTTACTTTTTCAAGCAAAAACTACTGAACGGATTATAAAGAAATTTCGTATGGTAGTAACAAGTATCTTAAGCTATGTATTAAATTAACACAATGCAACTTTTTATAGTGGATAAGTATACTGTTCCCGTGGAGGGATACTGTACTTACGGGGGCGAAGCCGCGGGCTAAAGCTAGTTTTCATATTCCATTATCTTCGTCAAAGTTCGTCTATGACAGTAGAGTAGAGGCTAAATTTTCGTCAAGTCCACAGAACACCACGCGAAAATATTAATTATACTTTAAAATTCTTAGAATAAACTTAGAGTACAAAAAACCGCATAGGGTTAAAAGTTTTAACCTTTAAACATTGGACATGTAGCAATACAAGATTTTGAGGACTTGAAGCAATATAAGATTTTTTGTTTATTATGTTTGAAGTTTGAACCAATAATTTAATTTGATGTTGGAACTTGGAAGTGTGTAACGGACGTTGGGACTATTCTATTACATAATATTGACATAGTTTCAAATATAATCACTCACTGATGGCCCGTTTCAAAAACCTATCTACCTGTAACTATTTGTTAGAAACGTCAAACTTGTATCGCGAAAAACCGTCAAATGATTGAATGGCGACGTTTTTAATAAATAGTTATAGATAGATAGGTTATTGAAACGCGCCGTAAACAAACATAAGATAATCATAAAGGAGAATTTTCTCATCGTAAATTCAATGGTATATCCTGAATACCTAATTAATACTTTTTTTTAATGCTCAAATGAGAGTTACGAGTTTACGACCCCCAAAGGTTAGATTAGGTTAGGTTTGATTAGGTTAGTTTTGTCGATAAAATTAATCTATTATGTGTTGTTCAGTATCCACATTCAGCACCTATTATAAACTCTTTGCTTCGATACGATACATATTGCAGGTATCTTTGTGAACAAACAAAAATATTCATAGGCGCTGATTGTAATGTAAAAACCCAAAACTCCGACAGTACTTGAACATATTGTAATACTCGAGTATTTCAGAAAAAGATATGGAGATAAGAGTGGCGCTGGTATTATCAAGTTTAGATATATTATTATCGGATCTAATATTACAAATTAAATAATTCAAAACCTGCAGGGTACATTATTGTAAATAAGAATAGACTTGGCAAATCAGCCGTTTTATTTGCATTGTTTAATTTTTGCAAACCCCAAGTAACATGGATCATTGTACATCAACACGTGAAAGATGGCCCATGCCATCAAATATTTACAATGTTATTGTAATTTAGAACTACTGAGGATATAGTTATTTAAAATGAATTATTATAGGGTTAATGATTTTATTGACGATTGCAGATGGCCACCCACCCAAGGTGGTATTGGGTGGCCATCTGCAAGGCTGCTTCTACGTACTATAATATGTATCCTGACTTTTGTTAATAATAGACAAAGTTATTATATATTACACTGTAAAATATATCTTTTTTAAACAGTTTACCATATTTTTGATAAAGGAAAGGCCGCGTGCGAGTATCCTACGCGGGCTCTTCCCGCCGGTTTAGTTCCCGAACCGGTGGTAGGCATCACGTAGGGACAATTCCGTAAGTGTTATTATTAACCTATATGGAAATAAAACTTTTCGAATTTGAAATATAATAATGACTTGATCTTGAGTCTTGAGGGGCAATATGCACAGCGCGCCTGCTACTTAAGAGACATTTTGTCTTTGTTTTGCTTTTTCCAGAAAGTGGTATTTTAAGGAAGTATATATAGGTAGTAATTATTATATAATAACGTGAAACAAAACGTCTACGAGAACTGTGCAACCGGAGGAGTATGAAATTTAGCCGGCAAGCTGTGCAAAAAGCTAATATTTTAAATAATGCTTAGAAATACATAAAATTAATAAACATAACACAAACTCCCATTGTCTATATGCGATATTAGTACTGTAACAATCTTCAACTCTCAGTGGTAGATAACTCTTTCACACATCACCTGTAGGTTGATAGGGTAGGTGCAGTATATGTAGTTTATAGGTATTAGGTGGAAGATTAGGTAGTAGACGTAGGTGGCAACTTGTACTGAAATGTGTACCGCACTGTTATGATAACGCATTGCAAATACATTTGATAAGATTGCATCAAATATGTCGGGCAAACTCACTTGACCTACTGAAAATGTGCTCCATTTTTATGCTAATAAGATTTATAATATTTCTTCTGGTAACTTTTGTTTATGAAATATGGAGCAAACGAGCAGGCGGATCACCTGATGCAACATCTTCAACTCTGTTGTGGACTCCACTGATGTTGCGGGCCTCACGCGGCACAATTGCGTTGCCGGCCTATTAAAAAAGAGTGGGCTCTTATCTTTGAAGTGTGGTCCGGAAATACCGCTGGCGTCAGTTCATTCCGTAGTTTTGTAAACATTTTGTTTAATCAACTAAAAAAAATCACTGCTTTTAAGTTGCATAAATCATTATTTTTTTATATCAGACCATACATAGAGTTTACAGAGGCCAGCAATAATCTTGATCCCTAGCGAAATAAACAATGTATGAAAATAGGTCTCCCAACTTAGGAATACTATTTCTATTTTACAATTTTTTCAAGGCCCACGTAGACTATCAACCAAGGCCCCTAGAACACCAGGATCGTTTAAAAATCGTCTACAAAAGCATTGTGTATCGTGGCGTTTGTGATTACCGTTTGTGATTGTGGCCTATGTGATTAGCAATTATTACAAATGATATGACAGGTGGCGTCAGCGTCATATTGGTGACACGTCATCACTGCGTTATCTATAATCTTATACTTTAAACGAGACAATCTTGTATATATTATAATCGGGTTCTCGATAACGGCTGCAAGTATTAACCATGAAATATAGTACGCAGGGAGATTACGGGGAGAAAAATCGATCTAGCTAGGTCTTATCCCTGGAAACTGCGAATTTTTAAGCTAAGTATATATGTTTTTATTTTCCTCATGTAAAACGTCGAAACGAACGTGCGTTTCGACGTTTTTGTTTTTCGTCGTAAAATATCAAAACTTTCGACACTATTATGTCAGTTCGATTGGCAGTTTGGTATGCGTATGTATAATTTTTGATTTGTGGGTTCGAATCCTGTTCAGATAAATATTTTTTTGATTATTTTTATTTTTTTAACTTTATCAGAACTCCGAGCAAAGCTCGGTTTCTCAGGTACTAATAATCTACGTGACAACAATTTCAAGGAAATAGATCATAGATGCTTGGGGCCTTATCAATTATCATACTAGCGGATTGCGAACGTTCTCAAAACGGAGCTGGCGTGCAAAATAGCAGCGTGGACGCCATATATTACGCCATATAACCCGCTACAAACACGGGACAAAAAAGTCGCGTATTTGCCACGCGTCCGCGACGTCCTCGCTGTGCATCCGGGGTGTGCTCGCGACGCATTCGCTGCGCGCCCGCCCCGCCCCGCAGCCACTCGCAAATCGCTAGTATGATAAGACCCTAACGGCCAAATACTGAAACGTTAGTCAAAATTAGGAGCCCTCCTATTCAGAGGCTGTCGCTGTCTTTGCTAGCCGAAATGACAAGGACAGCATCTGACTTGAGCGTTACTCAATTTAATAATCGGTCCAGTATTCGGCCATATCTGTAATAGAGCCCTAGGTGTCATAATATATTATGTGCCGCAATTCCGGGAGCGCAGCCATATTGTGTATGGATATTGCCGCCGCCGCCGCCGCCGCCGGGGCCGCAGCGTTTTACCGTCGACGCTGCGGCACAAAATCCATACAAATCCTATATTAATGCAGCAGCAGCGCCGCGGGAGCTGCGGTACACGTTTAAAGGCTCTTACAGCTCTATTACAGTTATAAGCATGTAGTTATATGAACAGTTAAAGCAAATTATATGTGGGTTTTTATGGAACACGACCATGTACTCTACTGCCGACATGGACATCGGATACTTCGGAAAAGTTACCAAGTAGGTACATTGCTGGTAATTTGAAACTTCGCCACACTTAAGCCTAGTGAATACACACACAACTCTTAACGTTATTTCACGGTAGTTTTCTGTGAGTGGTATTTTGCTGGTGCAATGAGCCGCCTCATACAGGTATGGGTAAGTAAGTTATAATTATCAATTTTAGATGTCTGAAATATACGATGTCTCAAATCAGAGTTAGTTAACAGCTTACACAGGAGGCTGACACCGTGAGTCACCTTGACGTTTAGCTGCAAATTGTAATCGAAAACAAACGACTTTGTGAACACGGTCGCCTTTATAAAAAATGGTGTACAATTTTAATTTATTTTAGTGACAGAGGGACTGACTGACGAACGGACAGCGAAGTCTCAGTAATGGGGTACCGTTTTAATCCTTTGGTCACGGAATCCTAAAAATGAGAGACGATGGAATGTTTAACGAAGACAATTAATACGACATTGTTATTCTAAATACATCGTAACAAAACGTAACTAACTGAGAGTAAAATGCATAAAACAGTGTCGTGCCTCTACAATGTGTAGTCGCTACGGCAACCGTAGCGCCTCTACATTGTAGACTCCCGCGCCGCGCCGATACAAGCCAAACGAAAATAACCCTTACACCTCGTGCCACGGTCGCGACAAACCGCACTGTACATTAACTTTACATACATGAACTTTGCGCTAGTACAATAGAGATGAAAATCGAAGTGTCAAATGTCCAATGTCAGATTTGACAACTCTACACGATTTTCAGTTCTATCTTATTAGCGCACAGTTATATTTAGTGCAAATTTTTCAGTCGCGACCACTAAAAAAGGCTCGTGGGAACGTAGCGTTAGGGTCTGTTCACACCGTGACGATACGCGCTTCACTTTTTAAGATAGCTATTCAAAATTGAACTTATTTCACTACACAAAAAGATACACATTTCATATGATGTCAGTCATACCCTGGTGCAACATGACATTCCAACTCTTACAATGAAACGTATACTCCTCTTTTGTAATGAAGAAAGTTCAATTTTGAATAGCTGTCTGAAAAATGCAGAGCTATGTCACTTCGATTCGGTGTAAATGGATCCTTACCTCATTATTAATAAAAATATTTACACCACGGATACGCTAATCCATGTTGCTGTCTTCGTCTGATACGTTGGAAAATCCACTTTACGGAAATGAATTAGCGTATCGCGGGAGAGCCAAATACTACTGCTTCGTAGAAAACCGTCGTGAAATAATTACGATGTGTCAATATTTTCCTTGAATGCATATCACTGTATTGCATGGCCCATTACATTTTTCGCTTCTATTAATAAAAAAAAATATTATCAAAAGACTTACATTTAGTTAAGATAATCAGTCAGCGAAGATATTGCTTTAAATCTGGATTAGCTAATGAAATATTTATCGTAATACGTTAATGCTTCGGAAAATTTACATCTAACCACCACATGTACACATTGTAGTGTATTCTTAAATATATGTACCTACATTCTAGTAGTCCTAGGAGCCTGAGAGGCGATTTTTGAAGTAACTCGAGCGCGTCAGATTAAGATGGTCACACACACACACACACACACACACACACGTCTCTGGTAATCGAGGTATGAAAATCAGTTTATTTATTTGAAGCAATAAAAAAAAATAAAAATAAAAAGTATCAAAATTTAATTGGCCCCATGCTGATTTCATAATTAGGTAATATATTTCACAATTATTATATATTCGTCGTCGTTTACGCCGATTGCCCAGGGGGCGGGCAGAGACCAGCGAGACCAATACAAGTAGGCAAAAACCACCGGGCTCAATAGATCTATGGACGCTTCACACCACGTCAATCTCGCCCCGTGCTAAGTATCCGAAGAACTTGTGTCACAGGTACCAGAAAACTGGAAGTACATTTTTTTAATATTATTTTTTGTGCTATACATATATATTTAGGATTCTTATTAATTTTACACAAATTTATTACACATCAATGGCCACGAGCGCGATTCGAACACGCGACCTCCGACATGAGTGCCGATGCGCTAACCACTAAGCCACAGAGGTCATCATAAGAAGTGGATAAAGACCACCGAGACCCATAGGGGAAAACAGAGACCACAGTATATATTTATAAATAGTTTACTTATCACATGTGGGTTACGTTATAGAACAAATAGCAAATACTCTGGGCTATCTATGTGCCAACTATATAAAGCAAATAGTGCCTACTGTAATTATAGAATAATATATGCAAGTAATTTATAACTTGCTTTGAGGTAGGACGCCGACAAGATACTAAAAAGTAAATACTAACACAATATCTGTTATCAGGTAAAGTTAAATATGAATCGCTACATTATTTATGTCATATTGGTGCCGATACCTCGTTTTAATATACTATATATATGTGCCGATATAAAAATGTTAAATCTATTATTACATTTGTACAAAATGTAAGCGCTTCATATATATATATTTAAACTTGATAAAAAGTTATATATTGTATATATTTAAATTATATATAGTATTTAATTCTTTATAATTTTAAAAGGAAAGTGAAATATCATTTAAGGTATCAATATTGAGACAACACTAGTAATAATTTTATCTAGAAATATTATTGAGATATGTCTGGTATCTCTAAACTTTCCTCTTGATGATAAGGTTTATCTAAGAATTAAAAATAAGCTTGTCGAATAAAGTGCTAGGAAAGATAGATAGCTCTTTGGACAATACACAATAATCTAAAAGTAAAAAACGTTTATACTTTAGTACTTATATTATGAGCTTAAATATTTAAAATTATATATTACAATTTTAAAATTATTACTAGAAAAATTTTACCTTGAGAAAACACCACAGGCATTCTAACAACCTACGTCGTCAAAAGTTATAATTACGTTTTCTTTTCCAATTTAATTTAAAGGATTATGACTGCGGATGAAACGAAAGTATCAGGTATGAATCGCAACAAACGGCACAGCGTAGTCTCAACTCTCTACATATGGACTGAGATTGGGATCTCATGGCCCATGGATCTATGCGGGGGCGCCCTATGCCTAAGAATTGGCCCACCACACAAACTAGCGGGTATGCATACGTTCATTGCATACACTATTACTACAATGTGATATACAGACAGATTAAAGAGGAACAGATAAACAGCTACATAGTTAGCTTTCGATTTTATTGCACTACTACAAGTATACGGTGTATCCACAATTGTGTGGAAAAATTGTGGGTCGTCGAAGCAACACCGACTGCTAATATGTTGAAGGGGACGTCAAAATTTTCAAATTTGAAACGACTTCGATCGTTGAAAGCTGTTTTTCTGTACATAAGTATATAATATATATTTCCTACTCTTCACTACTAATCTACTATTGTTTTAAACGTCATATTTTTCACTAAGTTTTTTTATGGTAAAACTACAGATGTATACTTGTCTAATAATAATCGTAAGGTAACTCTAAACGTATAGTTTTGCCAAACAATATTACAAAATATTACATGCATTTTAAATTCATGTTTATCCCAAGTACGCGCAGTTTCACCTACATTTTCTTGAATAGAGGAAAACTAACCACAAGACGCGTCACCTTGAGGCTATCTCGCCTCACATCTATCATACATGACACCTTGCCTATACAGATTACAATGATATTTTTATCTGAAAATAACAATGTAATCTCAGTTACAACACGATTCAGTTAGATGTTAGAATTATGAAAAAAAACATGTTTTCCTTAGACTTTTCGAAGCACTTGAAGCTGTTTTCAATGAAAATTTCAAATGTTTTGTAAGTAGATAAGGTCTAATTTTGTCTCTCTTAACTGATATCCGTGTCTCGTAATACAGATTTTTTGAGAACTAAACTACACTAACTAAACGAGAAACGTAGGTGTAATAGGCTCCATTGTGAATACTTTAAGATATACCCATAAACGTATATAAACTACTCCTATTTAAGCTTCGCAGAAAACTATAACTTTTGGATATTTGAAGTTTATTTCCTGCATTAAGTAATAAAAAATATGTCATCACGGAAACGACCGTCAATTCTACGTAATTACTAATTAGTAAAAACGTATCTTGCCGCGAATTCTCTTGACAATTGGTCGCAAGTCATTACTCACATCGTACCGTGTCCAGTACGTATTGTAGTGTTATTCAAATGCTCATTTCTAATGGCCGCTACTTTAAGAATCTTCGCAATTCGGCATGCGAGGTACGCGCAGTTCCAATGCTTGATGGATACTACACATTGTGTTATGTCATTGAGCTGTCTAGTGCTTAATAGGCGCATGGTTAAGAACATCCATCATTACTAAATACGGCCCTGAAAATTGCTGAAACATCTGTCTAGAAATATAGACTGCATCAGTCTAGAAATATAGTCACAGTTTAGGTACTGTTTAACTACATAAGTTTTTTTTTAGTCAGGTACTGATTTCCTAATTTCAATTTGACACAGTAAATTAGGTTTAGTAACATTTTTTTAAATAAAGAGGCGTATGCTTTACGTAGGAGGTGACGACCTCACCATCTACTTGCTGGCTGAGTTTTGCCTCAATACAATATTATTCCTAATACATTACAGTTAGGCGGATCGATATGGTAAGAGTGTTATATCTGCCTATCCCTATAGGATTCGGTAGCCTTTGGGTGTCTCTATTGGACTCTGTGGTCTCTGCCTGCTTCTATTGGACTCGGTGGTCTCTGCCTGCTTCCAATTGGACTCGGTGGTCTCTGCCTGCTCCTATTGGTCTCGGTGATCTCTGCCTGCTCCTATTGGTCTCGATGAACTCTTCCTGCTCATATTGGACTCGGTGGTCTCTGCCTGCTCCTATTGGTCTCGGTGGTCTCTGCCTGCTTCTATTGGTTTTGGTGGTCTCTGCCTGCTTCTATTGGTCTCGGTGGTCTCTGCCTGCTTCTATTGGACTCGGTGGTCTCTGCCTACATCTATTAGGAAATGGGCGTGAGCATTTGTGAGTGAGTGTTTATTAAAGAAGGAAGAACTTTTTTTTGATTTTTCCTAAGTAGCACGATTACAAAGTTTTTTGATTTGCCAAAACTCATTATTTTTATCTATATCACAGAAACTACTAGGCAATCATAAAAATCATACAGTGAACACCATTTATAACGTGAAATATCAGCTGTCCGTCAAACACTTGAATCTGTCGATGGGGATTTGCGGCTAGAAGTGTGTAGACAAATCGTTGCTTAGCGATAAACAAGGACAAAAGGTACACAACTTATAGTACATGTGTGCAACAATTTCAACTTTAAGGTTATAAAGCCTAAAGTCGGGTAAACCAGCAAAACACTAAAATTATAAAAGTCTAATTTTAATTTTTTGACGTCTTATAATTCGATGGAGCCGGCTGCACGCACGAAAAAACATGACTCATGCGTTACCGGTGTTACCTCGCTAAACATGACTCATTTCTTATGACGGTGTCACGTTCAACTATCGTCAGTAAACCGACTTTACAGACAACCGATTTTTTTTTTAATTTATGGTACACTCATCAGCAAACTTACTTATTGGAACAGGACGAGTACTTGGTATTCCAAATATCAAGAAATTTAAGTTCTAATCACTACAATGTATAACATTCACGTTTGTGACTATAAGTACGTGCGTACTGCCATTACTTATGTAATACTAGCTTTTGCACGCAGCTTCGCCCGCGTGGGAGAGTGGTCGTAGCAAAAAAACTTTTTTAGCAAGTATACCTGCAATATAGTAATAGCACTGAGTATAAATGTATACTTTATAATAAATTTTCACAAGTACTTTTTAATTTTAAGATATCACCTAGATATAATCTCCTAGATAAGGATAATCAAATTGTATCCGTCTAAATTGCTTCTGAAAATACCACATTATTTCTGACCATTTTTTTAAACTTAGAATGGGTATAGTAACCTATCCTTAAAAGATAGACATATATATGCCATCGCGGACTTTTTTGTAGACCTATAAAAGAGAAACAAGCCCACCATACATTGTTTTGTTATTTATCTCCAACGGGTTAAGGTTAGGCAGCGTTTTCGATAAAAGTTCCCAGACGGCTTGATTTTTTCCGACACCTTCAACAATTATCGTCATAAATCAAACAATTTCCATAAAACCTTAACAAATTATTATCGACCTAAACCTTCCCAAGGAACCACTCTGTCGGTAAATGTACACGGCATGAAAATTCTTTCAGTAGTTCTTATCTATATAAGTATCGCGAACATACAGACAGACAGACTCGGCGGGGCACTTAAGTATCCTATGTCCGTCTCCTGGTTCCCCACCAATTTTCAGCCTAATCGGTTCAGCCGTTCTTGAGTTACAAATATAGTAACTAACACGACATTCTTATATATATATAGATTGTGGCCTAATGTTGGGTTAAATATTTCATTCGGATAAACCAAGCACCCTGTATAATATGATAAATAATGTGATGTCGGAAATTACCTTAGATAATTTTTGACTATCACAGTCATGAATTAAATATAATAATTAATATATAAGTGCGCTAATTTGGCATACGTCACACTTTTATCGACGTAATTAATATTATCTAATACTTGATAATATTGATTACGTCGTATTATGTATTGGGAATGTATCGTATAAGAGGCATGCATTAGTTTAAAATTAGCAAAATTCTTATATTTTCCGAAAGGCACCATATATGTATTAATATGCACCGAAAAATGCAAAAGCTACAGTAATCAGTTGCTAAATTAAAAAGTTACAGGACTAAAAAGGACTAAAGAAAACGACGTTTTTTTTTTGCTATGATTGAAAAGCGAAAATGACTGTTTAAATCCCTATGATATTTGTGAAATTTTTTATTATGAAAATGATATACAAAAACGCAGTACCTATTGAAGTTAATAAAGTCACTTTTGTATTTATCTTCATACATTTTCAACTGCTTCGTATTGGAACGAAGTTCCTTATGGCGCGTTGCGAATTTGAGGCTAGGTGGATTAAATTGGCACGACACTTTTTGCCACTCGAAATCACAATGTAATAACGACTATTAAGAATGATACAAAAAATGACCTTATCACCTTGACAATAATGTAGAATTCAGCAATTACACATTGTGACTGTTATGACTGTTACATATTGTGACTAGCTAGCCGGGCCTTAGGAGCGCTTGATGTTATTACTCAGTACGGAGCCGGACTTCGCGGCGGCAACACTGCGAGCAGCAAGCAACCCGCCCCCTCACCCCTGTCCCTACCTAAGGCGCGGCCAATTAGTTCCGCGCGCACTGTATATACTTAGTTCAACTATTTGTTTTGTATAATATAATATGTTATATCTATACGGATAAACAAAATTGAAGTGTCTGTTTGTAATTTCAAATTAACAGCTTTTATTTTCACTGAATGCATTTAAAAGTATGATTGGTATTTACAATAAAATATAAATTGTTAACATTTTTCTGTCCGTCTGTCAGTCTGTGTGTTTGTTCCGGCTAATCTCTGTATATATATATATATGAAAAATAGGCTTCAATTCTTCATTATCTACTATATATTTATATTATAATATATATATTATAACTTCGTTCCATCCGGGTGCCCCTTGACACCTCTCAAGTTTTTTTCCTTATTAATTCGTAGTTGCCTTACGCAAATTAAAAATAACACCTAAAGTAAGGTAGCCAGAACTTAAAGAAACCTACAAGATTACTTTAAGAATGGTATCCAATTTACACTATCGTTATTTCGATCAAATATCGAAATATCGGCGTGAAAGACAAAAGCTTCAATTCATCAATGAAACATTATTCTAATTATTTACGCTTGGCACATCTAATTCGCAAAACGACTAACGGCCCGTTTCAATTATCTATCTATCTATAGCTATTTGTTTAAAACGTCGCCATTCAATCATTTGACGGTTTTTTGCGATACAAGTTTGACGTTTCTAACAAATAGTTATTGGTATAACTCGCGTTATGTATAACTCAAATCACGAAGTAGGCAAAACGAGAGTTAGTACATGTTGGCCACCCGCGAGATGGGCTCAGTGATACATAAGACATACTGAGATTGATACATTAGTCTTACAGCTAGAGCAATTTTTACAAATATTAGTTGGGACTCAGAGTCTACGCTGCCACCCGCGAGATGCGCTCAATGATACATTAGCCATCCTGAGATTTATACATTAGTCTTATACTGCTAGAGCAATTTTTACAAATATTAGTTGGGACTCAGAATCTAATCTGCCACCCGCGCGATGTGCTCAATGATACATTAGACATACTGAGATTGATACATTAGTCTTATACAGCTATAGCAATTTTTACAAATATAAGTTGAAACTCAGAATCTACTCTGCCCCACCCGCGAGATGCGCTCAATGATACATTAGACATCCTGAGATTGATACATTAGTCTTATACAGCTAAAGCAATTTTTACAAATATTAGTTGGGACTCAGAATCTACTCTGCCACCCGCGAGATGCGCTCAATGATACATTAGACATACTGAGATTGATACATTAGTCTTATACAGCTATAGCAATTTTTACAAATATAAGTTGAGACTCAGAATCTACTCTGCCCCACCCGCGAGATGCGCTCAATGATACATTAAACATCCTGAGATTGTATACATTAGTCTTATACAGCTAGAGCAATTTTTACAAATATAAGTTGAGACTCAGAATCTACTCTGCCACCCGCGAGATGCGCTCAATGATACATTAGACATACTGAGATTGATACATTAGTCATAAACAGCTAGAGCAATTTTTACAAATATTAGTTGGGACTCAGAATCTACCCTTTCAATAAGGTGGCACGGACCATTATTGAGTCCGCCACTCAGATATAACGTATGGGTGTATTATGTACTTGCTGGCTAAGAATTTTTTTATGACATCAACCAGAAAAAGAGCTGATGGATCCGCCTGATGGTCAGCGATTACCGCCGCCCATAGACCCTGGCAACACCAGAGGAGTTTTACTTGCAGCTGTACCTCTGTTGTAGCGCACTTGCATTCCTGGTCCTTAAATTAAGACCCAACCACACTTTCGGCCTCCGGTAGCTTCACGCACTCGGCGAAACACAACGCAAGCCTTTTGTTTCACGACGGTTTTCTGGTATTTATCCGGTCGACCCGGCCCCTCTGTGCCGAAGCATGGCTCTCCCACAGTTAAGAGAAAATAGAATATCGTAAAATATCATCGTCACATTTCGTCGTATACACAAAGTTTTAGGCATAAGGCGAGTTGGACCATATAAGATTTAGTTGTACAGCGAAGTAGTTCTTAATCGAAGTAGGCACAACGCGAAATAGGCTAACAGCGCGTAAGTCCAATAGCTATTTGAAAATGACAGTTAGGCAAAACGCGAATTAGTCGTTCTGTGAATTAGGTAAGTATACCAAACGTAAAGGATTGTAATGTTAGCGTTCAAGACAATATAATATAATCGCTCAATATCATCAGCTCAATCATCTCTCGAAGGGCCAACTCTCTAGGGTATTCTGTCCAAGTAATATTATTAAATATGTGAAAGTTTGTGAGGATGGATGGATGTTTGTTACTCTTTCACGCAAAAACAACAGAACGGATTTAATGAAATTTGGCATGGTAGTAGTTTAGGCTCCGGATTAATAAAACACAGGCTACATTTTGCCTTCTCTCCCATTTCATTTTATCCCGAAAAAGTAGTTACTTTTTCGGGATAGAATGTAGCCTAACAACCTACAGAGCCTAACAACAACTGTATAACAGCCTAACAACACGAGAACACACTGGTTCTCGTGGGATACTGTAATTACGCGGGTGGAGCCGCGGGCAAAAGCTAGTCTGTTATAAGAGTGAAAGTCAAGAGTAAAGAGTCGTGGATATATCCTCGTAGATTTAATCCATAAAAGCAACAAAAACTTTTGTGTATTCTATGGTCATGGATGTGTAATTAAATATGTGTATAAAATAATAAAAATTCTATTCTTTTATTTCCGTTGTCTTGTACCCGTAACACAAGTTCGGGGTCAATTCTGCTAAATAATACCTGCAATGATACAATTACAATCTAGTCCCGACACGCTAAAACTTCCAAACCGGTATTCTCGTAAACGTCAAACCAGTGTCAAACGCCTTCTGATTGGTCCAAACTTCACAGTCAGTTTATGATAACAAGTCGCTTCACTTATAATACAATCAAAGTAAAATGAAAGTCTACTTTAAATGGTGTGTGAATGGTTTAAAACGAGGTGTGAAAAGCGTCCATAAATATTATTATTATTACATTATTATAATTGGATAATATCAAGGCTTCGTGGTGCAATATGACATATCACAAAAATATAACTCACTGGGAGAAATCATCGGATGAATATTATTTATTATTCGAAACGAAAATTCGAGTTCGTCTTACTGATAATAATGGACGAAACTAAAAATAAAAGACGATAGTTTGTGTAAGTAGAAGTTTCACAATGAATGGCAAATAGTATTAAATTAAAATAATGTATAATATTGTACTGAACAACAACCTAACTATTGTACGCCGTAACGAGTTCCATTATGATAGGTTTTGAGATTATGAAGGTTACAACTGAACATCTAAGAGGTAATTTTGGCTAATAACGTTTTATAAACGTGCTATTATAGTAGAACTGTTATTTGGATAAGAAGCTTGGTTGTAAATGATAAATATAATTTACATCTTAAACAAAAATATCATAGTATCTTACCTAATCACACAAAAACCATCAAGCCACTTATTGTCTATAACAGTTTTTACGAGATAAACCTAGAAGAGACTTTTTAAATGAAATGGACCAGGAAACGAGCGGACGGACCGCCTGATGGAAGGCCATGGACCTTCGCAACACCAGAGTAGTCATACTTGTAACTCGTCTGGTGTTGTCCACTTGCGTTCCCGGTCCTTAAAATCCTTTCACCTCGGCCTTCGGTTACCTAACACAACGAAACACAACGCACGCGTTATTGCACTTCAGTTTTATGTGAAGCCATGGTATTTATCCGGCCGAGCCGGCCCATTCGTGCCGAAGCACTGCTCTCCCACGTAGAAAAACTGCAGAGCATGTAGAATTCATATGTTTTTCTGTGAGGCCGTGGTATTTATCCGATCGAGCCGGCTCATTCGTGCCGAAGCACGGCTCTCCCACGTAGAAAAACTGCAGAGCATGTAGAATTTATATGTACTTATGTGAAATACCGAAATCCAAATTAAACATTTCCACGCCAAAGTCGAATTAATTAATGTTAAACTGTAACTTAGCTTAAGATGAATCTTCTTCATTTTAAAATAGGTGCCAGCCCAAACAATATGCTACAATATTTTATAGAACTCACGTTCAAATTTGCTGGTACCCATTTGAAAATTAAGAAGATTGAGTAGAGAAATAGTTAAAATTTTAAAAATAATAATTCTAAAATACTGTTTATTATTCTTCTCAGAGCTAAATACACTTTATTTCTAGTCAAATATGTTGGCAACCCTATCTGAGACTGATATAATTCATCTTAAGCTATAATAAGAATTCAATAGGGGAATTATTTAGAAAATAAGATTTATTTCATATTTTTTTGTGTATTTTTACTTTGGAACTCGGTTTAATTTTTGTTTGAAAATAATAATTTTTCCGTTTCTAGTCATATTTTTTAAATTATTATCAATACATTTTAACGAATAAACTAAATAAACGATCGAATGTATAATTGGATACGCGCCCAAGCTTCCATTAGGTATTGTAAATAAGAAGATGATGATGATTACTGTAAGTTACATAGTGGCAAATAAATGCTTGCAGTTCTTTAAACAACGCCGAAATCCCCAAACTTGTATCTATAAAGAGTCAGGAGTTCTGTTCAGTACTTTTGGATCCAGCGTATACCTTGGAGCAAAATCTTACTTTTTGGTAGCATAATATGCTTGGACTACTTCAGCAAAAGTCAAAATCACCATATCTGTTATAAATTATAAATTTAAAGTATCATATAAATTTCGAGGAGTTTCCTCGATTCCTCATGGATCCTATCACCAGGTCACCACTTTGATGTCAAAAGGACCAATTTGGGATTATACCCTATACATCAAAAAAATAATTTTGAAAATCGGTCCACAGACGGCGGAGTGATCATTGAACATACAAAAAATATACCACCGAACGTATAACCGCCTCCTTTTTTTGCAAGTCGGTTAAAAATGAACAGTATCTTATTCATTTAATGTTTTAATACATATTTTTAGAGCTTCTCGCACAACTTATTAATTTACAAACTTTTTACGCCTCACCACAATCACAACTAAAATTGAAATAAATGAGGAGCGCTTTTTTATGAAATTAATAGTTGCTCTATTTCTATCCTCCCGCCACTTTACATTAATAACTGAAAGAGCTCTTTCAATGAATGCTTAGGAGGCGGAAACAGAAAGTAGATATGAGACAATTTTAGTAATATTTTTAAATTCTTCTGAGATGTTTACTAACAAATGGCTCCACATTTGGCCAGTACTCATTACAAGAAAATCATTGTCTTTTGATACTTTCTCATAAATTACTTTGAAATTTGTTAATTCTGAATATAAACCATCCATACCAATATTGAGATTTTCTATAATTTTCATAATTCACAATAACAGCAAAAAGTATAATGTAGTGTCAAAACAGTATAATACTGTTTTTAACACTATAGTTGCCAACTCTAGTATCAGAATTAAAATAATTTCTTGACGTTCGTTAGACGTTCTTACAGAGATAAAATACGTATAGAATGAAACTGAAGTATTAATTCGTAATCAGAAACCAAACTAATCAGTAAAATCTGACGTGTAACTAAACCTAACAAATAAAGAAACGCTGCGAAGATCGTGCTTAGGCAAGTGGAACCGAAACATCATATTCTAATGCAAATTAAATTAAAATAACCTTCGAGAACACGCGGAAAACAGCGTAATCGCTTTATATGCTTTCGAGTTGCGAGCGAGTTACTTACGAAAAGTCGACAACTTGTGATAACACAAACACAACACAACGCGTCGCTTCACCGGCAGCGGTCTGACTGATTACGACCGCGACATTATCGTGAAAAAAAAAATCCAAATACAAATACCGCATTTGACTATGATAGTATTGATAGTAGTACTCGGTCTCTCGAACGCAGCACATCGTAGTCGATTACTTTAGCGTAAGTTTATGGCCTGATTTTTTAACCGACTGCGGTGAAAAGTGAAAACTAAAAGGTAGGGTAGCGATTTTGGCAGTCTGTGTATGTATGTATGTATGTTTCTTTGTTTATTCCATCGTAGGTCCTAAGCTACTGATCCGATTTAAATGAATGAGGTGTCAATACGTTCGTAATAATGACCCAGGTAACATATAATTACTACATAATTTGCGTAGTCGGATGATAGTTTTTATCTTTTGATAATTATCTTAAAAGTGAAAACCTAGCATTTCATAAATTTAAATATTAAAATACAAAAACATTGATGTCTGTTTTGAAATAATTGATTTACGCATTTTAATTGATTACATTCATTTAATATCTTTTATCTCCGATTTTTAGTCTAGATAGATTATCAATCTGTTAATAATTATAAGTTAATCAGTATAGATTTAAGACGTTACGTAAAATTCCGATTATATATATAATAGGTCCTACTTATGTTTTAGTTAACTATCTATGTATTGTTTTGTAGTGGCTATCTCTACACAGCTGTAAAGATTATATTGGAATTGACTGATACTTGTTCGAGTTGAATAAAAATAAATTATACACTATCATTGTAATGGATTACCGAGTCAAATCATTTTTGAAGCGACTGCGGCGAGGCCAAAAGGATGGGTCACGATTCGACACTCTATGTACGTATGTATTTTTGTTCCACCGTAGCGCCTAAACTACTGTTCCGATTTTGATAAATGAGGAGTCAATAGATTTGTATTCGTAAACCATATAGCCTATGTTACCCGGGCTGTTATAGCCCGGGTAACATAGGCTATATAATTTACGTAGTTAGATTATAATTTGTTTTTTATAACAAATATAAATATTTTTAAAACGTATGCTATAATTAACCGACTTCCAAAAAAAGGAGGCGGTCAACGAGACCATTTTCGGATTATACCCAATACATCAAAAAAAAAATTTTGAAAATCGGCCCATAAACGGCAGAGTAATGTTCAAAGATATCCGTGTCGGTGTAAAATATTATGAGAAGTACTTATTATATCATCATTATGTGGTGATTATGATGATTACTTTAATTGACATAGTGGCTTATGCTTGCAGTTCTTTAAGCAACGACGAAATCCCTTTTGGGACCAGGGTATACCTTGGTGCAAAATATTATTTTTTGGTAGCATATGCTTGGATTATTAATTTATTTTTAGATTTAGATTATTATTAATATAATAGGATTGGACATCAGAAAAAGTCAAAATTACCATATGTGTCCATATACATTTCGAGGAGTTCATCATAAGGTGAAAACGGGACGAACTTGGGATTATACCCTTTTCATCAAAAATCAATTTTGAAAATCGGTCCACAGACGTCGGAGTAATTGTTAAACATACAAAAAAAAACACAGCCGAATGTACAACCGCCTCCTTTTTTTTGGAATTCGGTTAAAAACATATAAAGCGTTAAAAACGCGCAGTTTACCAAGGAAAGACCTAGCTAGATCGATTTTTCTAGCCCAAAACTCTCCATATACTAAATTTAATGGTAATAGGTACTTAGACAATGACACAGACAAAGAGCTATTTATTGCTATAAAACTGTGTACAATGGATAAGATGTTATATTATGGCATGATATCAACAGTTTGCCCGTTCAGGCATGCAATAATTGAATGTCAAAACTTAGATTACATTTACATTAGACATTACAGAATAGAGGTAATGATATTAAAATTAAAAGTAATAGTAAAGTAATAGTTGCAATATCGACATGATTTAGGGTCAATTTATAGAGACAGTATTTGATATTACATATTTTTTGTGACTTTTTAATTACATTCTACTATTTATTCCTGTTATATTTTTACTAATTTAAATAATACTATTTAAATTAGTAAAAATATAACTATAATAGTATAATTTAATTTCATATAATATTTATTTACATTTGGTTTTTGTCATATTTAAATTATAACATTACTTATAATTTCATTCATTGTAAGTGATAGTTAAATAAATAATATGTAAGTATGTCATTAAGTATTAATTTAAAATCAGACCAGATAGAAGTATTTCATCATTACATATTAATTTCATAAATTTTCTTAAAAAAAATCTTCTAGATTATAAAATACTTTTTCGATTAACCATCTTTTAAGTATGTATTTAAATATTTGTCCATTTAGTTCTTTTATTCCTATAGGTAAATGGTTGTAAACCCGTATAGCAGTAATGTAAGTACTTTTGTAAAAAATAGTATTGTGAATTTTTGGTAGATTTATGTTGTATTTATATTTATTGCGCAGGTTCCTTTTCGTTTCAGATTTAAAGCTAAAGTAATGAATTTCATTTCTGACAAATAGGCATAGTTTAAGTATGCATATACCAGTCAGCGTAAGAAACCCCATTGTCCTAAATATATCTCTTAGAGACTTGGTGCTACGCATGTTATATATTGTTCGTAGGCATTTTTGTAGGATAAATGTGGAATGAACATTTGATGAATTGCCCCAGTATATGATACCATATAATAGTAATGGATACACATTACCGTACCGTATATTGATAAACCGTAACAAGCACTAGATTTTTTATTTATATTTTCAATATGAGCTTTCCAGCTTAGATGTTGATCTATTAAGACACCAAGAAAACGAATATTGCTCACGTCTTCAATAGAAGCTCTTCTTCTTAAATATTGGTTTTATTATAGCTTTCTTTGATTTTTTTGGAAATTCTCCCGATTCTAACATTAGATTAATTATGTGCACAAGCGGATTTACCATATAGAAAATACTCTCTTTAACAGCTTTTATAGGTATATTATCGTCACCATGACTTATTTTACTTTTTAAAATCTTTTACTATTCTTGTTACTTCAGAGCTATCAGTAGAAAATACTCGCAGCCGTTTTCGAGAAACCCATTATATGTATACAAGATTGTCTCGTTTAATGTATAAGATATATATTATTGGACGTGTATTGTGTACACACCATAGTACGCGCCTAATACGCAGCAGAACTGCCGAAAACCAGTAACTCCACTTAGTGTAAGACCACAATACGTATGGCCATGTAGAGACACATTGAGCAACTTGTCAATATTAATATTATACTCGTGGTAAATACTTAGCACGTCGTGAACCGCCAATTTGAGACACGTCAAAATAGGTTATTAGGTTTTAAAGTGAAACTACCCATCTTATGGTTTAGCCTTAAATTGAAAAGTCACGAAAAATTGCAACACGTCAAAAGTTGTAATACCAGCTAGATAAGACACTGATAAGCGTAGCAATGGCTATCGGTTTATGTAATCAAAATTCCGTCCCCATATATTCTGAATATAGTTAAACGTTGAAAGCTCGGAAACTAACTTTTTACTTTTATCCGCTAGATCTGCGTGTGCTGGACAAGGATTGAAAAACTGATAGATATTTTTACTGTTGTAGAAATTCAAAGATAATATTCTGTTCTTATCTAAATACTTCAAAATATAGATATACGATTTTTATAACCCACGGAAAATTTTGTTTCTACATAAGGGTTACTAAAGGGGCCCATACATGGTCCGGTCTGCCTTCAGTTCGGCCTGAACGGATGCAAAATCGTGTCGTGTGTGTGCCCGAATCCGTTCAGGCCGAACTGACGTCAGTCGGGTCGGATGCGATTTTTTCCGTGTATGGGCTCGAATCCGTTCAGGCGTCAGTTCTAACTGAAACGATCGGCCTCTCGTCTGTGGCTGCCTTAACAAATATCTGCATATTTTGGTGAACACGATAATCGTATGTTGTTTTATGTTAATGGACTATTGTCAAATGGAGCAAGATGGTATCTTATACTTTAGCGAGAAACGAGAGAATCTTGTATATATATAATCGTAATCTCGAAAACAGCTGGAAGTGTTTATATGAAATTCTTTATACAGTCAGTTTTGGGGGGAAAAACCGATCTAGCTAGGTTTAAACCCTGGAAAACTGCCCATATTTTAAGTTATTTTTTTTTTCTTTTCGTGCAACAATATTATATCAATAATTTCGACTCTAATAATTCAGTCTGATTGGCAGTTTGGTTAATTTTTTCCGTTGTTCGAAAATTCGGAATGTTGTGGGTTCGTACCCCGGTAAAATATTTTTGTGATTATTTTTTTTAATCTACTAGAGCTCCGAGCAAAGCTCGGTTACCCAGGTACTATGACTTATATGAGAAATGAAAGCCAGTGTAAAGTAATTGGCCGAGCGTTGCCGAGCGATGGCCAACGCCAACGTGTATACAGCCGATTTGCCTTCCTGTCGAGGGCTCGGTGTCGCTCGCCTAGTTGGCCGAGTGAAGCCCAGCGCCGACATCTGTACAGCTCATCATATATTAAAGACCCCGAAAGAAAAAATAAAGTGGCCCCTCTTGCACATTTCCAGTTTCTAAACATTCTACTTTGCGCTAGGATGCCTCAAAATATTTAAACACAAAGTAAGTGGCCTTAACGACTGCTGACTCGGTTGAACGTGTTGTGCGAGCACACGATTCAATGGCACTGTCAAGCGATCTTATGCCTGGTCGAGCGGAAGCTTGTTCGATAGTACCCACTTGAGTTTTGAATCTGAAAAATATAATATGTCGTGTGCAAATCTATTAGCATAGAAAACATAGCGAGTATATAATGTGCTACTACATTATATACTCGCTATGTTTTTACTATATATTACATGCAGCACAATGCTCACTCGTGACCAACTCCTTTGCGTCTAAAAACGTGACTGGATCGAATCTTTAGGATAATAAATACTCTAGTAGGTTAGCTAATAAGTAAAGCACCACTGTCCTTAGTTCTTTGCAATTATCTTATGTCAAGTTTAAATCACTATAGAAACTTCTATTCAACTACATAATAATAAAGTTAAAATTAGATAATAGCGACAAATAAGATATAGAAATAGGCCATAGAAAACACGATGCTTTGCGGTCAGCTCACACCGAGACACGATATGCGCTGCATTTTTATGATCGCGATTCAAAATTGAACCTTATATTCACTACATAAGAAGATACACGTTTCATTGCAAGAGCGACGCCGCGCTAAAATTTGAACTCTTACAGCGTTTATCTTCTTGAGAGATTAGCAGAGTTCAATTTTGAATATCTATCTTATACCCCATATACGGTCCGGTTTTCCTTCACTTCGGCCTGAACGGATGCATAATCGTATCGTCTGTGTGCAATTTCGAGATCGCATCAGTCAGCCGGATCGACTGAAGTGATTCGATCCAGTGTTGCCAGCTCTGTTCTTGCGAAACTACTAAGCTCGCGTCGATTTCTACTAAAAACTACTAAAAGAATACTGAAAACTATCAAAAAAGCTACTCAACTTAGGAATCCCTAATGCCCCCAAAAAACCACTGCACTTAAGGTTTTGTTGTATTAAAATTTTATTATTTATTGAATTATATTATACATTTTATCATTAAATTAAAATATACTAGGAAATATTACGTATATAGTAATTAAACGGGTAGTTTTAAGAAAATTACGGACGAATTTTCTTTTTATTATGATAAGGAGTCTTTTCTTTTTTTGTGCCTAACCTAGGCCATTTTGCATATGATTACTACTAAAACACTACTAACAACTAAATTCCTACTAAAGTGGGAATAAAATACTTAATTTAGTAGTAAAACTTTGTAAAATAACTAAGTTGGCAACACTAATTCTGGACTGTACGGATGGATTGAACGGACCATGTGTGACAAATCGCTTCAGTTCTCGCCAGAGCCACGGCCGTGCGGGAGTGTATCGTGTACAAGCGTAGTGAGTGTATAATGAATAAACACGACCGTAGCTCGCGGCAAACCAGAACGAACTGATGCGATTTTTCCGTGTGTGTGCTCGAATCCGTTCAGGCCGAACTGGCGTCAGTTCTAACTAAAATGATCGGCCTCTCGTCTGTGGTGGCCTTTAAAAATGCAGCGCCGCGGCGCATCACAATTCACAATGCATCTTGGTGTCAACTGATGATTAATGACACAAAAACCCAACACAAAATAAAACTTAAAACTTTTGCAATTCTTGCCCGAGTGCCAAAGGAGGGTTATGAGATTTCCTTGGCACAGTCTACTTTGCCTTAAAGGCATGACGGATATGAGTTGGAGTTGGACATTGAGAGTGACACTATCATCGAAATGGGCAATTGATGACACTAGTTTTTGACAGTAAAGCTTTATCATAGTTCTAACAGACACTCGAACTTGGTCCGCCGAACATATCCGCGTACCGAATCCGGTGTCGCTACACACGTACGGATATGGTCCGGCAGACGGAATTGAAAACTCGACACTCGTGTGTTCGATTTTCAGCTCTATTGTATTAGCGCAGTTCTATTTACAACGCTATTTTTCGACGACGACGATGATTCCAGTAATCAATTGAAATCGTGCAGTGATATCAACTCTCAAAAATATTTATCCCCAAACTTTACCCTTAATTCGATCCAGATTCGTTATACTATTTACAAGATTGACGCTGATTTGATTTTAAAACGGATAACCCAATTATAGTCCAATAAAATTCTGCCTCCTAGTAAACCCCCGTAGATTTTTTTCCCTAATTTTGAGGGGAAAATCCCTAAGTTGGCTACACTGAGATCGGTGTTCGGCCCAATCGCCCGACTACACGCTCGGATTTTGTACGGAGCGGACCAAATCCGTGGTCCTCTCCGTACCGTATCCGTACGTGTGTTAGCACTTTAAAAGTCATATTAAAATGGGATAGAAGTCAGGCAAAACAAACATCTTCTTGCCCCAACTAACTATAAAATGAGCTCTAAATATGTAGGTAACGTTACCAAAAATGTAAACGCCGGGCGAGTGACAAGAGACGAATTGTTACAATCTCGCAGCAGCCTCCTGATAAGATTACAAACATTTGAATATAAATAACACGAATTTGTTCAGTTTTCGGCACGATACACATAATATCTTATGAGCTATGACTAGAGGAAAGGAGCACAATCTTAATATGGGAGAAAACTGAAATAGTGTCCGACGAAAGTAATTAAATAACAGTTCGAAAACTGAACAGAATAGCGCTAGAATAATAAGAGTGTATGATATGAAGTTAGAAATAAAAGATAGAGTGAGGAAACGTGCAGACGGATCATCTACGAACACCGCCGCCTATGGACACTCACCACACACACCAGAGAGTTTCAAGTGCATTCCCAGTCCTTAAAACCCCACCCCCATTTGGGTCTCGGGTAACCTCACTCATTCGGTGAACCACAACACAAGCGTTTTTTTCACGCCAGTTTTCTGTGAGGCTGTGGTATTTATTAAGCCGGCCCATCGTGCCGAAGCATGGACTTCCATCCAATTCCAATTTTAAGGTAAAGTAATTATTATGCGAACTTTCACATAATAATTATTTTACCGTAAAATTATTATATGGGGGATGTCAACTCTTACATTTTTATACAAACTACTTTGTATTGGGGGACGCTCCAGTTATCAATAACCAATATTATTAATTCTTTAATAGAACATTATATATGAAGATATCATCAAAATAATAAATAGAATATTCGCTATGATAGCTCAGTTGTTAAGCTTACGAAGGTCAACACAACAATAGGTAATATTTTATTTTATTAATACCAGTAATGGCGCTAGAACGTTTTTGCCGTGCTGTATTCGGTCTGTCATGCTGTACTTAATGCATTAATAAAATGAGTCATTGTCAGTCGGGTAAAATGGTATATGAGTGAAGATGGCCTTCGCCACACAAAAAGGATGCTCTTTTTGATACGAAAAGAAGTCCTGAGAGCGGGGCAGCGGTCAAGCGGCCGTACTATCTTTTCTCCGAACATTTCACGGCTTTTTGTGTTTATGTGTCTTGCTTCATCTAATGTAACATAAGAGGAACCTATAGTACACACTACACAGTTGACGTAGTAAAATTATAAAAATAGGAAAATCTATTCAAAATGTATTTGAAAGTTTTAGGTCAAGCTCTTGCAATCTAACGGGCCCGTTTCTATTGAAATTATATTATACAGTTATTGGTAGATAAGTTATTACTTATCTACCAATAACTGTTTGTTAAAAACGTCACATTTAGTATCATTTGCTGTTTTTTTTGCGATATCAAATGTGACGTTTTTAACAAATTGTTATTGATAGATAGGGTATTGAAGCGGGCCTTTAGTCTTCCGTAAAAAAATATAAGTTTACATTATGTACAGTACAGAGTTATTTTACCTTGGAGTTTCTATAAGTGTGAGCCTCATGTCGTTGGCGTAAAGGTCCTGTGAGAGGTAAAATAAATCGGAACGGACTTAACATGCATTTACAATTTCTAGACGGACCTGATAAGGCCGAATGAATAAGGCTATGGACTTATTTGCCATAGCCTTTAGAAATGGCAGAAGTCGTGCCACCGGAGCCCCTCTGTCCCGTGTATAACCCACTGTAACCAGAGTCAACTAGACGCAGCCGACACTACAAACAATATGGCGACTTTTTGCATGATAATTATTGCTTATGAGATCGTGACGACCTTACTTTTTACTTTTCAAGCGATTTTCTGAAGCCAAGGACGTATCGATAATTATAATAATTTATAACAGATATAATAGAGGAATTCAGATGAATACAATAAGACTTCCTATTTTTTATATGGCTTAGACGGATTTATTTTGTAAAGCGGAATCTTAAGAGTCAGTTCACACCGCGACCATTCGCAACGCTACGCAGCGCTACATATTTAAAGTAGATTTTCAAAATTGAACTTTTCATTTCACATGCGCTATGCAGCGCAGTGCAAATTGATAATCGAACTCTTGTAATGAAACGTGAATCTTCTTGTGTAATGTTAATAAAGTTCAATTTTGAATAGATATCTTAATAATGCAGCGCAATGAAGCGTATCATTTCGTTTCTTTGTAAATTGACCCTTAAGCTATTTTTATTCAAACACAAAAATATATTATCATTTTACTATCGCGCTAGTGTGCTCTGATAATGTAGTCTCTTTTTTTATTGCAACATTTTGAAGGAGAATTATACGCGTGTGTCTATTATAATACCCTAGTCCCTAAATACATTTTTAACCCCCAACGAAAACAGAGGGGTGTTATAAGTTTGACGTGTAGACGGAAAGACCGATGTGGTTCTAGTTTTTTTTTTTTTGTTTGGTACCTGACATGATCGAGAATGTTCTTAGCTATAATTCATCATCATCAGCTCGCCCCGAATTGTCGAGCAGTGACTTTGACAATTCGGGGGTTACGTCAAACTTTTAATATCGTTTATTTAAGCACAAGATATTGCCCGCGCAAAAAGAACTCCCGCGGGAACCATAATGCATTTTGTAACCGAACCGTACAGTTTGCAATAAAAGTATCATATGTCCTCCACCTATGTTCTATATCTGTGCCGATTTTCATCAAAATCGGTATATTACAAATATCATATAACATCTTAATTCGTTGCGCGCACAGTGCTCACAATATGAGTAATGAGTAGTGATCAAGAAAAATAGTGATTAGAACATGACTCGTAGTCGGCCTCGAAAACGGAATCCCCGATCAACGCAGAGAATATAAAAATCCTAACCTAACCAAGAGCATGTCAGGACCTGTCTAAAGAGGGTTGCGTGCAAATGCAACGCGCAGTAGGTAGGTTTTCTTTAAATCTCTTCAAAAGTTACTGTCCGATTTCGCTAAAAACAATTTTCGTATAGAGTTTTTGGCATAAACTTTTAGCATAGAAATTTACAAGTGTCTATCTTTTATAGTTTAGAAATGCAAGACTAACTTATTAAACACTTTGGAGGTCGATTACTCTAAAATGGTTGAGTTTGTAAAAGGAAGTAAAAATTATAAATATCAATTATATACATTTCACTGGTTCATAAAAATAATCAGACACAATGTGTATATTGTATAACTGTATAATATTATTTGGCACGCCCTACAGCCTGAAAAGTTTCAGGCTGCAGGGCGTGCCAAATAGTATTATAGAGTTATACATATGCAATATACATAAATTGTATACAATACATTACAAAACATTAACCACAACCATTACGTAGTAACCATTTATTAATCTGTGCCGTAACTTAATGATAATGATTGATAACACGTAAACTGGGCGTATTTAAGCTGCAAAAGTATTTAAGCTGCATAGAAATAGGATAGGAACGCTTAGTTTATGTTGTAGGTAAAGATACAAAAAATACAATAGATACAATAGAATACAATAGAATAAAATACAATAGATAGATATTTACGCAAACGGAGCCGCGGGAAAAAGCTAGTTAATTAAAAGCAAACCACATAGAGCATAACGTAAATTAAAGTCTTGAATGAAACTGTAATTCAAAGTTGTGTAACATCATAACATTAGAAATAAATAGCTATTGATCGTTCAACTTAAACGTATCGATGTTTGCGCGTTTCCATTGAAGCATACGGCACGGTTTTTTTGACTGACTATACCTAATTTTTTTCTCAATGTAAAATCGTAAACGTTTTCGAGTTCTTTTTGGCGAGAAATTGACATTCGACGTAACGTTGTTGAAATTGTTGAATTTGTTAAGACATCAAATTTATGATTTGATAATAACATAATGTGTATCTTAGCAACCTGATCAATATATGTTTTTTGGAATTCACACTTAAATTTTCACTCCGTTACAAAAAAACACACAAGAAAATATTAAGTATGTTGCATACGACATGGATTTTATAAAAAAAACATATGGGATAAACCCTATATATTTTGTTAATTAACGAATAAAACAAATAATGGAATGGCAACATAAATTTTGAATTTGTTACGTCTTGTACGAGTGTGCTTTAATCAACACGACTGAAGTAAATATGTATTATATATATATATATATTCACTATTCACTATATTCACTAGCCTATATCTCCCTCTCAACTTCCTTTCGCCTTTTCGTAACGCTCTCGTCACGAATTCACCAGCTTACTCCCCAAGTCAAGCGTGCGTAAAGGAGTTTTACTTCAAAAGAAATTACCTAACACTGAAATGCCGCGCGACTGTGGAAACGCACCCAGTACTGGGTGGTCATGCAATGTGACAAGTGGCCCGATTTCTTTAAGGTGAAGGTTTTCGTTTGGAGCGAGATAAGTATATGTATAACACATAAGGATAATGTTTATACATTGCTTGGTGTATATAGTCTGTATTGGTGTATGTAGTATGTCTACAAATGTATTAAGTTGGTTATGTTCATGGGTGAAACTAGAGTACCTACTTAGCAAGGTCAAGGTATTTGAATGATTATTCGCGAATGACTTTTATGTTATGATTTCAATAGGCCAAGCAGTGTGAAGGGCAATTTTTAGGAAGGTTAGAAAAGGTATAGATTCTTTACAATGAAATAGTAAAATGTTATGATGCAAACAAATAAAAAATAACTAACATAAAATTATTAGAGACTATTTAACTGTAAGAAGGTAGACACCACATTTCCGTGACAGTAGACAGGAGTCTTTTGAGTTTACGACTGACGGTCAGCTAATTATGTAAACAATAAAAAAGTGAATAAAATGACTAAAGCTAGTTATGAAAACAAACAAAAAAGGGTTAAACACAAAACCACAAGGTTACGATCACTTTAGTCGCTTGACCACAGCTAATCACCAAATGCTGGCTACAGACGTAACGATTTATCGTTGCAGTTTAAACTGTGCAGTTAAATTGAAAGCCCCTAGTGCCTCCACACACATACGATAAAACTGTGGTAGATTGATAGAGTTATCCTAAATCTTTCCATGTTCTGTCTGTCCTATGTACTTTTTCCCCATTTTTTTCTACAGTTCCACTGTAATACCTACGGGGATTGGGGATCGCGGAAGACTAGGGAAAGCGGCGACTGTCGCTGTCATAAACTGAGGGATCCCCTTTTCGTTTTTTCTGGACATTGCACTACCATATTATGGATAATGTTTTTTGTTTAATTAACCCTATTTTGTTTTATATTTTACTATTGTTATTTTATTGTATACCTATATTTTATTCATAGTTGTGTAATTGTTTCAGAGGAGAGGAATAAATGATTCTTATTCTTATAATCTGTCACCTGCATCGTGCTCCGTGATTGCGAATTTCAAAACTTCGCTACCGGCTCTACGAAACTTTAAAAAACAACTTAGCAGTAAAAACACATAAGAATAACTAATATTTATTTCCACTATCAGACGTTTGATTTGCCAAGCTCGAGTAATCGTGGGGATTACTTCTTATCATCGATAGAGTCAGGTGTCATTGCACATGAGCGTGCCATGTTGAACTGTGTTAACTTTGCATGAAAACTACTCAATTATTGTACAAACATAAGTATTACCTATAATGCGGCAACACTAGAGAGAAATCGAGGTAATTGTTGCGATTCTAATCGTTAATATAACCACGAGTACGGCAGTGATGAGTACCTATTATATAAATTAGGTTAGTTACTAAGGCGGGTCAATAAGTCCGTGACTTTTTGAATTTCTAACCTCCTTACTGAAAAAGCAACACTACTCCTGTCAACAGGCATCTGTCAGTTGACTCCTATCAAAATTTGAACTTGCTGCGTCAGTTAGTTTGTGTTTTACAGCTATCTTTATCAGACTATCCAGTAACTTAAGGAAATAATGGAAAAAAGTGAATTTCGTGTGCTTATTAAGCATTATTTTTTACGAAAAAAAACCATTACCGAGACCAAGGCTAAGCTTGATAAATACTATGGGGACTCTGCACCATCGATTTCAATGGTAAAAAAGTGGTTTACTGAATTTCGTTGTGGCCGTACAAGCACTGAAGATGCCGAACGTCCTGGACGCCCAGTTGAGGTCTCTACACCCGAAACAATCGAAAAAATTCACGATATGGTGTTGGCCGACCGAAGATTGAAAGTGCAAGAGATTGTGGAAGCCATAGGCATCTCGCATGGCTCAGTGGTTTCAATTTTGAATGATCACTTGGGCATGAGAAAGCTTTCCGCAAGATGGGTGCCGCGTTTGCTCACAGTCGACCACAAACGCAATCGTGTAACAACTTCACAGGAAGGTTTGGCGTTGTTTAATCACAATATGGAGGAGTTTTTGCGCCGTTTTGTAACCGTGGACGAAACATGGATCCATCACAACACACCAGAGACCAAACAACAGTCAAAACAGTGGGTTTCTAAGGGTGAATCGGCGCCAAAGAAGGCCAAGGTGGGTTTGTCAGCCAATAAAGTTATGGCGACTGTTTTTTGGGATGCACGTGGGATAATCCACATTGACTATCTTCAAAAGGGAAGAACAATTAATGGGGAATATTATGCCAACTTATTGGACCGCTTCAATGAGGATTTGAAAAAAAACCGACCTTATTTGGCCAAGAAAAAAGTTATTTTTCACCAAGACATGCAAGGGTGCACACATGTGCAGTTGCCATGGCAAAAATCCATGAATTGGGCTATGAATTGCTCCCACATCCACCCTATTCTCCAGATTTGGCTCCGAGTGACTACTTCTTGTTCCCAAATCTGAAAAAATGGCTCGGTGGAAAAAGATTTGACTCCAATGATGAAGTCATCTCGCAAACAAAGGCCTATTTCGAGGACCTCGACAAATCATATTTTTTGGAAGGGATAAAAAAATTGGAGAAGCGTTGGACAAAGTGTATAGAGCTCAAGGGGGACTACGTTGAAAAATAAAATGATTTATTTATCAAAAAATCTGTGTTTTATTCCAAAAGTCACGGACTTATTGACCCGCCCTCGTACAATTTGCAAAATGACAGATCACAATTCACCGTTAGACAGCTATCCTCGGCACGGATGGGTCGTCTAGACAGGAGAAGCAACGGCCTAAAGAAACCCGACAAACGCATGCGGTATAAATATTTAGCAAAGTGAGTTAGGGTATACGTTTTTTTGTAAATTCAATTACAGAAACTTTGAGGAAATGAGGAAAAAGAAAAATCTAATAGATATTTGTGTCTAAGCTGCAGATAAGGTCATTTATTTCACACAGATGATTGAAATTTATAATATTTTTTGGAAATCAGCTGTGATGTCGACTACCTCGAAGATTGTTTTGGTTGTACTAATTTAATTTTGTATTTTTTTTTCTCGTGTTATAATTATTTTCCTGCCTAAATGTCTTTATATATATATATTTATATATATGTATACCGTATACCGGATACGGTCCTACATACATATAAGAAAAAATCATCATAATCGTTAGTTATTATGGTCACATAAGACGTCGTTTTTCCCCAGTACGGCCCCAGTTTCATAAAGTCATACATACATTTCACAATCGCTCTAAACGGAGTGGTAAGACGAGCCCCGCATGATAAGCGCTCGCTCGCCGTGACCCTAATGTCGGCAGGAAAAATTCAGGTACGAATAAGAAGTATAACATAGGCCAAGTAAGTACACAGGTAAACAAACTTCGGCTTCGTCTTCGTTAAATTATATCAACCATCCTCTTGAATATAACTATTGATTGACACTGCATTAAAATCCGTATTATACCATCTTCATAAAATATCTATCATCTAAGCATCACAAAACGTTTTTCTTTTGTGAAAGGAAGAAACAAATAATCATTAATATATCTAGAAATAGATTCCATTTCAATTATAATTCAACTAGATGTTGCCAGCGACTTCTTACGCGCAAAAAGTAATCGCGCGTGAACTGCTGTTTTTTTTGCGCGTGAATTTTGCTGCGATGGAAAGTAGCCTATGTGTTAATCCAGAGCCTGAACTACTACCACACCAAATTTCATCAGAATCCGTTCTGTAGTAATTGCGTGAAAGAGCAACAAACATGCACACATCATTATTTGCAAATTCTTATAATCTTTTTATTAATTAATCTACTACTAATCTTACTAATTAATTATAAACAAGCGTTTAAAATATTAGTGAGGAATAAGGTTTAGTCAGTCGGTACTCGGTAGCACTGTTTTACATACGGTAAAAATATGGATAATTTTTTACCTACAAGCATAAAGTCAGTGGGAAATACCAGTAAGTATAACTATAGATAGATAGAGGTATATAGTGAATAATATTATTTAATTAGATGGTTTTTGGATTTGCGTCAGAAATTAACTCACCAAGATAACATTGAAAGGTTTATTAACTACATTATATTGTCAATTGTCATGGACAAGTCACAGAATTTCCCAGTGTGTGATGAGTGATACCAACTACCACCTGCCAACCCGCAGTTCGCCAGCATGGCGGACTACAGTCTAACCCTGAGGGTCAATTCTGCTAAATAGAACCTGCATTAGCTAAACCGGTATTCTCGTAAAAGTCAAACCACGCGTTTTGATTGGTCCAAACTTTACAAAATCTGTTTATGATAACAAGTCGATTCCGCTGTCTGTTCTCTGCTCTTGATCTTTTGAACTACTCAACGGATTTTAATTCAGTTCTCAGCAATAGATAGAAGAGGAGGATAGATTCAGGAGGAAGGTTTATGTATGTAATACATTGCACCCGTGCGCAGCCGGGTAATAAAAATTATAATGTTTAAACAATTTTCCGTAGGTAGATAGATACACAGTCACAGATTAAAACCACAGTAAAATGCAAATATGGTACATTAAAACGTATTTTACCTTTTAATGCTTTAAAAGGTAAAATACGTTTTAATGTACCATATTTAATTCTTTTCCACTTTAAACACTGCTGTGTTTAAAGTGGAAAGGGGGGGACCAACTTATAAACCACTTTGGCCGGCCGATTACTCGAAAATGGTCGATTTTGTAAAAAAAAGTCATGTAATGAAACCTATGAAACCTTACTTTTATTTTAAAATACCTATTTAACGATACTCCTCACGATGGAGTAGATGAAAAAATATTTTTCATCCCCACTTCACACGTATATGGAGAGCCACAAGAGAGCCCAAAAATAGAAAATTATTATTGTTTATGATGCCAAAACCGAGATCCATACACAAACAATATTACAATACAAAACTTTATCCACTTATATTCATAATTACAGAAGCTAGAAGCGCGGACAGACAGACAGACAGACGGACGGACAGTGCGAAACTATAAGGCAGAGGTTTCCAAACTTATTCCGTCTAGCGCTCACTTTAAAAATCAGTTATTTTGTAACGCCCCCCATATTTTTTCACCTTAAAGCCTCAATAACACATTACTCTCGCCTGGAGTTTAATCAAACCTATATTCTATACGAGACTTTTCTTACATGAACATACCATACATGTTCAAGTATCAAGACTGCAGCTATAACGTTGTTTTACATTATTCCATCATTGCACTCGTAATGTATGTATTGATTAAATAACTAGGTGAGTCCCCTCTCATAATACACATTGTCTGTAATCTTATATATAGGGACACAGCGCTGCAGTTTGTTTCGATGAAGTCTGACAAAACGTAGTTAAAAATTTTAGTCCTAGTCCTTCCAAATCCATTTCCGAATATTTATATTTACATATTTTCATACTATTTATTGAGTTGATCTACCAGAGAATTTCGCTCGTTTTAATTACGCTTGCTAATTTGCATTATTCTACATAAAACAGTATAGAAACAAAGAAAACTTTATTTAACATCGCGAGAACGGCGGTCGGCGTGTAAAAACTCCATAATGTGCAGCCGATGCCCTGATGGAAAACAGACACTGAGTTATTTCCACAACAAATTGTTCCGTAATGCTCGATATATTCCTGTACCTGTGGGATGATTATAAATTGCATTTCCTTAGAAACGGTAGCGTCATGATCTTAATTTACAAATAATCAATTTCACAGCAAACTGTAGGTATCTATGTAGGTATACCCACAAGTGAGGCATCAGAATGCCTCTCCGTAGGGTAATATCTGATTAATGATTGAATCAATATCCTACTGGCTACTGCTATTATAAATGTGAAAGTTTGTGAGGATGGATAGACAGATAGATAGTTTTCAAATTTCATCAAAATCCGTTCAGTCGTTTTTGCGTGAAAGAGTAACAAACATACATCTGACCATCCCCACAAACTTTCATATTTATATAATAGTAGTAGGATAAAGAATAAAGGGGCCGGTATTGTTGGCTGGGATATAGTACACCACTGTTTAGCAGTTGCAATTTGACAGACTTCGTGCTTTCAACGACTGCCCTATTGCTGCACTTCACTTTTCTTACAGTATATTTACAATCTATAATCGAAGCCCGGTATGAGGATTCAAACCTCCACCTTTTGCGTGCAAAACAAGCCTACAAATACGCTATAGACGTAAAATGATAGTTAGGCTCATTCATAATTCAAACATATTAATGAATGGACTGATGTCCATTCTATCTTGTATGACGAGCTATTAAAGTTAGAACTTATATAATATCTTATATGACGAGCTATTAAAGTTAGAACATATATAGCTAAGATTTATATTTTCAGTAATGCTTCAGTATATTTCCAGAAAATCATCAAATCTATTAAAATAAGAGCCGTTATGTATGTATGATATGTTACTTGGCCAACTCAATTGAGTTCTTATGACAAGGTTGACAATGACCCTAAGATATAAAAAGAAACCTGTTACGAACGTATTTAGAATAATTTTAATATTAGCACGTAAAATTTATTTTGACTTTTTTTGCCGCTCCAAAAACTAAAATCCTGATGCAACTTGTAATAAAATTGTATAAGCTACTTTCCGTATCAAAAAGTAAGAACCATCTGCCTTAAGGGGCCCCATATACGGTACGGTTTTCCTTCATTTCGGCTTGAACGGATACAAAATCGTATCGTCTGTGTGCAATTTCGAGATCGCATCAGTCGGCCGTGTGGACTGAAGCGATTCGTTCCAGTGTTGCCAGCTCTGTTTTGGGAAACTACTAAACTCGCGTCGATTTCTACTAAAACTACTAAAAGAATACTGTTAACTATCAATAAAGCTACTCAACTTAGGAATCCCTAAAGCCCCCAAAAACCGCTTCATTTTAGGTTTTGTTATATTAACATTTTATAATTATTTAATCATATTATAAATTTATCGTTAAATTTAAATTCTGGTTCTTTCCTACTAAAACACTAGTAACAACTAAATTCCTACTAAGGAGGGAATAAATACTTAATTTAGTAGAAAAACTTTGTAAAATAACTGAGTTGGCAACATTACTTTTGGACTGAACGGATGGACTGATCGGACCATGTGTGACGAATCGCTTCAGTTGTCGCCAGAGCCGCGGCCGTGCAGGCGTGTATGGTGTACAAGCGTAGTGAATTTACAATTAATAAACACGACCGTAGCTCGCGGCAAACCGTAACGAATTGATGCGATTTTGCCATGTGTGTGCTCGAATCCGTTCAGGCCGAAATGACGTTAGTTCTAACTGAAACGATCGGCATACCTTCTGTGGGAGCCTTTATAGTTAAAAAAAAATCATCGCCCATAGATTAAGTCGTCAACAAAACAAATTGCACTAGAAGGTGCTATTATTAATCTGAGTAGAAGATAAAATAATAATATTTGCATTTATTGCCCGTTCAGTTAGTTTTACTCAATGTTAGTAATTGCCAATTTGTTACAAATAAATAATATTATAACTATAATTAGATATTATTTAACGAGGTGTCTAGTTACTAGAGACATAAAATCTACTCAGTTTGTAGCTAATTAGCATGCACTATTAATTATTCAATTATCTTGTCTTCGAACGGAATACATTATGACATTCGTTATATTCGTATTAGTTAAATCAATATTATGTCTGGTTAATGTTGAATCAGATGATTCAAACCAGCTGGGTCTGTTTACAATACATCAAATATAAACCTGTTCGTAAGTACCTTAAATGGAATATTTTTATAGGTATTACCGATAGGTGAGTTAGTAAATACAGTGGAAACATAACACTAATATTAGTTAACATTTCCGCGAAAACCTTTTACCTTAATGGTACGGTCTACGGGGCGTTATTTACATTTTCAATAATTTTGAGCTCGTCTCTATCGCATTCGAGATGTTAAAGTTGTAATTTATAACAGCTCCCCACACCGACTTCGGTGAAGGTGGCCGGTTTCATTGAAACGAGGCCAGCTACTAAGGAGTTATTTAATAGTGCCCAAGTGTCTGCGCAGTACACAAGAGCACTCTCTCTTCCTTTACTCTCGAACCACAGGACCACGGAGGCTGTTAGTTAGCCGAGTTGTAAATTACCTATAGAACAGTATTACGTTGGTAAATATACATTTTTTAGGATTGTTCCTATGCAGCATGCTCAATCGGCACATAGCGGCAATCGGCATGCTTCGTCATTGCTAATGCTATCAATAGCAAATTATATTGATTTAACTAATACGAATATAATGTGTATATTACCAGAATTCAATAGATTTAAGTATGTAGTATATAGACTATAAACAATCATGCTTTGGTTCCCTGGGTTCTGAGAATTACATAGTCGAAGATTCCGATTTATGACGTAGCTAAATGATCTTCATAATCTCGATTACTTGCAATCTCGTGCATACAGGTAGTGGGTAGAGCCATCCAACTAATCGGCAGCCATGAACGTATGGAGGTAGGTCACTATAATATCTAGAGAGTTCTATTCTTATTCTTCCATTCTCTAAAGTCTAACGTAATTTAACAAAACACAGAACTCTGCAGTTTTATGTCAAAATTATCGAATAAATCTATTGAAGTTGTATCATTTTACACGAATATTTTTCATAGCGTCGACTATTAGAAAGACCGAGAGAAAGACAGGGAGATAATGGGACAAACAAAGAGAGCACTAAAATGTAGCAAAAGATATTAAGAAACTTCCATTGGCGAAATCCATTGCAATTTGCAATTAAAATCCAATCCGTCCCATATCCCAATATTTAATTACTAGCTGTTTCCCGCGGCTCCGCCCGCGTATATATACTATCGAGTATCCCGCGGGAACACTGTACTTTTCCGGGATAAAAAGTAGCCTGTTTTAATCCCGTGTTTAATGTTTTAATCTAAACTACTCATACCAAATACAAACTTACATTGATGTAGATAATGGTATAACAGTAACATGACAACACTTCTAAATCAACTGTCATTTTGGGAAAATTCAGTCTATTCAGTTCTCGATAGCCATTTAACATAATACCAAAACAAACAAACAAATCATACGAATATCCTGCGCGGGCGCAGATAATGATGATTCAACATGCCCGTACTGTCCTCTCACTGACCGATAACTTACATTTTGCACACATTTACAAAGAACTCGTCATAAATGGTTTCACAGTGTCAAATTGTAATAATGAATCAATAAATGATTTGTACTATGTATGAATGTAATACTATGAGTAACATTGTGAAACTAAAATCTAAATACTAATTATGTACGGTCGCCGACAAAACCGGTTTCTCATTTTTGCACCTTATTGCTATGGAAATGTGATACACTGTGTCTGTCGGCGACCGTACATAAGAAGGGGGCGTACTACGCTAGTATGTCACGCATTAACAATATTTTGACATTGTGACATTTGAGCACACAAAATACGTCTAATATTTAAGCGGGGCTAATCATACAACAGAAGGAAAGAAAGAAAACAAAAAAAGTGTGTGCGTCAGCTCCGACGCACGACTGGAGTTTACTTTAAAAAGTAAAATTTGGTGTCGAATGCAAAGCGTACTTCGGTTAACATCGTGCGACACCGTGCCGTGTGATCGTGTGAAATCGTGAATTTGATTTTACTCCCATAGATTTTCGTGCGTTTCATACGTTACATACCGAGAACCGAAAATCGATTCTTATGGTTCCACCACCAGTTATGTGTTCTAGTTGGGCTGGTAGGTTTTATTCGGACTAGGGTCACGGTTAAATCGTCTCGTAATTATTGTAAAAATAACCCGTCATACTATTCGACATTGCTACTTAATCTTTATTATAACGGCATGATCGATAGCCGTGCTCTTAGTAAGTAACATTCACTGTGATTTATTTCTATGTTAATACATTATAAAGCTTCAAACAATACTAATAATTATTATTATTTATGCTGTCGGTAATAAAACAAAATTATAGATAAGTTAAATATACCTACATTTTAGGTTCCAGTCACTAAATTAGCAATTAACAGCTACGCTAATGTAGGCCAAATTAGGATTCTTAATGCTGATTCTTAATTCTTAATAAAATAGAAATCAGAAAAGTATTTATTTCTCCAATAAAATTCTCATAAACTCATGTAAAAAGAGACGAATGAAGTCATCATAATATTATGTAGATTTTTTTCCCTGTCTTCTTTAAATGATTTGTTTATGGAATGAACTGAATGGAGGAAATGGTTTTGGGAAATTGGGGCTTAGGGTCTAAGGACCCTAAGCCCCAATTTCACCAACGCCTGTTAAAGTTAATCGTCGATTAAATATGCTATATCTCTCGTTCTTTGTATGAATTAATGAGAAGACATGATATTTGGACCAACGATTAACACTAACAGGCGTTGGTGAAACTGAGACTTAGCCTACCACTTTCGAGAAAATATTTAAAAAGACAATGTATATAACGCCAGTAAACTCGCTTGTAGGTCAGGGCCTCAGCCGTAATCTTATCATCTTTTGTTGAGCCGAAGGTTTTATTTGCTTTAATTTTATTGATTCACCAACAGAACATCATTTGGTAGATTGTTGAAAATCAAATCAATATATTACTTATAGATAAAATGAGTTCTAATGATAGGTGAGGTACAACTTGCGTTGGCGACAGTGAACATGAAATATGAGATGAAAAATTGTTATATAATGTGATGGTGACAAAACATAACAAAAATACTCTTCTTACCTACAAACCAGGGGCGTGCGCTCCTTGTAGGCAGAAATGCAGTGCTTTACTTGTCATTCACAGATATTATAATAAAACGTTCGTACGTTTTAGATGACTGTAATTAATAGTAAATAAATTAAACAAAAAAATATAATAACTTAAAAACGCCTAATATTTTATAAATATCAACTCATTCGGTTGCTTTGTGCAGGACAAATCATCGCATGTATGTGTAATTTTCATACTTCGCAAACGCACACGCCCATGAATATCGACATGATTATATAGCGGTAACTCATGCGGCAGGCGATGGCCGAACCGAGAGCCGAGCCGAGAGCTTCGGTTCGGCTATCCGATCGCTTCCGAAAACCGCCGAACTGGCTTGTCGGAAATTATTCGTTGCCTATAATCCGAGTAATAATAATACGACGCTAATCTAATGAATCACTTATGCACATTATACATTTTTTTTTAGTAAGGTTTTATTTGTTTAAATAGAAGAAACGTTTTGTGTTTCGCGGGGGCCATATTGCATATTTCATGTGATAAGCATTGTTTACAATTTAATCGCTCCTGTTTATTTATAGTTTTCTTAAAAGATTTTTCATTTTAACATTTGAAAGTGTGTACATTTAACAGTTTCTTACTGAGTTTCTATAATAATTGAAGTGATTAAATTGTAAAATAATTTGCTTTTACTAGTGCGTTTGTTGATTTTTTTAAATGTTATTTGATTGTGAGGTTTGCGTTGATAATGTGTGTTTATTAAAAATTAAAAATAACAAGTTCTCACAATTGTTATTCAGTGAAAAGATTCAAATTCTGTCTAAAGGTAGGTGTGTACCCGAGTTACAACAATTAAACCAGAAAAAAAATAATGTAACTCGAAAATTTCATGTTAAAAGTTATAAAACGTATAACTGGCTGTGTGGTTGTGTACACACGATTAAATTATATTGTTTTCCTTGCATATTATTTAGTAATTCTAGTACAGTGTGGACTGATTCGGGATATTCAGATTTAAATAATTTCTATTCCGCGGCCTCACTCACTTGGATAAGATATTTGAGGTGGCCGAAATCTTGCGTTTATTTACATTGGGATATAGTAATCTCAAGTAACCGGAACCTTGACTATGTGAAAATGAAGCTGACTGACTGGTGAGTAGTTATAATATTTAAAATATGCTTATTATTTTACTTATTAGAATTTCTTCCGCCGCGACGATCCATCGCTGTTTTGTCTGCGTTGCCGTAGAAGATGTACATGAATAGTACATCTAAGACTTGCTCTGTTGGCATGGTTTCGACTTAGAGATCCGTCGCTTGGCTGTAGCTATGCTAAAAATCTATAAACGAAAAAGTTTTTGTGACCGAGTACTTCGCCGCATACCCAGTGTCATAATCCTGTGCACGCCACTGCTACAAACCAAACAAAAATAACAAAGCACACAGTGCTTAACATACATAATAATGCAGTAGTATTATAAAAACAAAAACAGCAATTTACAATAATATTATAATCATCATATAAGATGGCAGTACACGTCTACATAAAATTTTCAATTTATTTACTGCTACTATTATGACGCTTATTATTTTAATATTGTTTTTAAGTTTACTTTTAAAACAACCAAGTCTGTCGGAAAGAATACAAATATCAGGGCAGTCGGAGATAGCATCGTAAGTTCTACACAATCTTCTGAGCGGTGCTTAATGGGCCAGGTTGGTTCTGGCAAGTTTAACGGTTTATAATTGTTTTTCTTGATAGTCTCGTGGGAACATTAATAGCAATTTTACTTATTAGTTTTATTATCCGGAGCACCAGTCAGAAGCTTGTGTAGAAAAATGTATTCCACATATTTTTTCGACGATCCAAACGGAAGTCGAGAAGAAAATAAAAATAATAATGCCGATAATAATAATGAGGAACTTTACTGACCATACCATGCTCGTAGGAGAGGTGCCAAAGGAATCGTTTTGGACTTTCTCGATATGCCATATGCATTATGCCATATGCGTACTAAAGCATTATTAAGAATAGGCTACTTGACTCATATTTAATTTCATACATTGAAGGAGTATTTCCTTTAGTTCTTGGCTTAGGAAAACGTGTTCTAGCGACATCATAAATAAAAAATTTAAGATTGATAAATAAAGTTGATTGAAAATGTATTTTTAATTTCCACTGATGAAAACACCTCGAAGTGACTTCCGGCAAGGATGTGACGACAAACACACTAAACACATAATGTAGTAGTGAAACGGAGCGTTTCTGTAAATAAATAATTCATGACATCTTAAAAAGTTATTTATGTCAAAACGTCAAACGGAATGTACCTAACACCGCCATTTTACTACTACGGACTACAGCACAGATTACAAATATTACTAGTATAACGTCACACCACAGATAATCTATCAACCAACGTAGCTAATAGTGTTTTCGGGCTGTTTTTAAAAAGTGTATTTTGAAACATATATTTTTTGTGTGTAATGAAACAATTGGGAAATGCAGCGTTTAGGACATAAATAAAAACAAGGTCAAGTAGCCTATTATGGAAGTTTGTGGATTCTTAAAGGAAGTGCAATTTCGTTTAATGAAGCCCAGCATTTTGAAACCATGAGGAACAATAAAAGTTGCGGTTACAGCTAATCTGACAGTTTAACTCAGAGGTCAGTGTTACTGTAGTTTTCACTGAACATCCATGAAATCATTAAAACAATGACAGAGTAATGAAACTACGGTTTCGTGAAAAGCTAGACTAATTTTCGACAAACGCGAGGAAGGTCCGTGTAGTGGCACAGCCAACTAAAACACCTGCTAATAATCCTTTTTGAATTCGAGTTATTCCGTTCTTTTGTGGTCGGTAAACGATCGAAAATATAACGAAGAATTTAACACATAGCACCTGTTGCTCTGTGATTTAAGTGATATTACGTATTTATTTTAAAATCAGCAAAATTCTTATATTTTCCCAAAGGCAACATAAATATGGACCCCAAAATGCAAAAAGTACAGTAATCAGTTGCAAATCTAAATCAATAATTTTTACTCTTTTGATGTCAGTCAGATTGGCAGTTCAGTATGCGTTTGTATAATTTTAGCGTTGTCAGAAAATTCCGAACGTGGTGGTTTCGGATGCCGGCCAGATAAAAAACATACCGGTTGTCTGTAAAGTCGGTTTACTGACGATAGTTGAACGTGACAACGTCAACAATAATAACAACAACAATAATAATAATAATGAGGTAAAGGCAATGCGAGCTAACGCTGGTACTTAGTAACGGTACTTGGTAACGATAACGGGTAACAGGTAACGCATGAGGCATGTTTTTTCGTGCGTGCAGCCAGCTCCATAGATTTATAAGACGTTATCACGTCAAAAACTTCGCGCGTAACTCGGACTCCCGGTGGGTACTATTAATTATCAATTATTACAAAAACCGTATATTATACCTACTGAGTAGTCATAAATGATTCGGGTGTAAATATAAAATCAAGCCAAGCAATTATATTAATTATTGTAGAATAAACAAAAAATACAAAGTTTTTACAATTAAAACTATAAATAAGTAGGTATAATAATGAAATCAATTAACATTATAATAACTTATTCTGCGTGGCAATTTTCGACCTTCAAGATACTCTAGTAGGTAAGGACATTACTAAAATAAAAATATAAATAAATTTGTGTGAAATTTAAAAAATCCTAAAATTGTGTAAAATATTGACCTAAGTTTTGCTCGCTAAACTACCTACAAATTACAAAACGTCAACTTTATACAAAAACTTACTTTGCGAATTACCACAAATATACTAAGAATGAAATTAATTGATCGTTGCACAAAATATATCTGTGGTAATCGGTCGTCATCACATCTATATAGTCTATGGTTATCATGCTGTCAATTGTCAATTTGCGGCGTAAAAGGTCCATCTAGTGGCCCAGTAGATAGATTTATTTTAATTGAAGTATAAAGTTATTTTCTTTTTCTATAGCTCAGCAGTGTCGTTCTAGTTTTATGAAAAAAGTGTTACTTGAGGTGTGAAATAGATCCCTGTATACTATTTATATACTAAGAAAAATAATTATGTTTTTGGTTTTCGTAACGTGAAAGCGAGATCTATCTTTTATCTGTTAGCATATTGCGTTTCCAAACAAACTAGTTATTAATTTCATTACGTAATTCACATCGCAAATAATAGATGTCGCTTTTCCGAAAACTATATTGAACACTAGGTTGGGTTATATTTAATCAATTATATTTTATCCCTCGAGTTTGATGGATAATAATACTGCTTTTTTTGTTCATATGTTCATAAAGTACAACTTACAATAAATACTTTTTGCAGCCTCCCCTAGTATTTTAATTCCCAGGCAGTAAATGTATGGCGACTTGCCGATCTCCTTTAGCAGTATATTGATATTGGCAGTATATTTTAAAATTCTTTGAACTTGTGCAGTACTGTGTTCGTTTGTTTGTTCCCCTGTCGCGGCAGCCAGTTTATTATGTAGCTAATTCAGCTCGTTTAGCTAATTGTTATTAGAGCTTTGGACGTTTGCCCGATTCATTGGATACACTAAACTATAAGCTATAATATAATATTTAATATTAAAAAATATTTTTTGTGAATTGAATACGATAATTTGCCTGCCAGCTTAAATTTTTTCAGAACATCTAACTAAAAACCGAGACCGTGATACACACATACAAAAGCGTCCAACAAAACAATTGAAACTTCTCCGCACTACATTCCATTTAATTAACAACGACACATGATAATGAGCCGTATTTTTAATGAAACAAGGTTTACAATTGCAGTTATGTACGCGTGTCGTCGGGATGCGGGTTCGACTTTGGGTCAAGTATAAATCATTAAAAATAACAATACAAAGAATCAATAAAAACAAAATCTAAACGAGCAATAAATTCTTCAGAATACGGGTAATTTCGGCCACAGCATTTTGATTTTACTTCATAAACTTAGCCCCAATTTCACCAACGCGTTAAACCAACGATTAGAGCTGAGCTACGATATTCGATCTATTTGACCCGTTCTAACATTGGATGAGAGAGGGAGAAAGAATCCTGCTTTAGCGTTAAGGACATTTTAAGAAATTTGGTGAAATCGGGACTCACCAAACTAATATAAGGTTATATCAAGTATCAATAGCATTGGTTAGTTCAGTAAAATGTTATGGCGGCATAAGCTGAAGATATTTTATGATAGCTGAATTGCTTTTCAGTTGTATGTAAGGACATTTTGTTTATAATAATCTATTAGACGCTATTAGGCAGCATTGTATAATAAAAAAGATATGAAATAGTCGAGACCTTGGAAGTAGCGACTGGCGATAGTAAAATACTCATTACTCGCTCAGACAATGACGGAACCGAACGTAATTTTTAACGGTTCAAGATTTCTATAATTCGTTAGGTACTCGAAGTAAATAATTTCAATGAGTGTAGACTATAGAGTCACGAGTTCTAACATAGATACGAAAGAAATTGTCAAAGGAATGTAAAAACACACTACCGACTACGTTATTTGCGTCATGAACATGTTAACAAATGGCCAAACGTTTAAAAAAACTAAGACGATTGGTACGTATTTTGACGTGATAACGTCTTATATTAAATCAATGGAGCCGGCTGCACGCACGAAAAAACATGACTCATGCGTTACCTGTTACCCGTTATCGTTACCAAGTACCAGCGTTAGCTCGCATTGCCTTTACCTCATTATTATTATTATTATTGTTGTTGGTGTTGTTGTTGTTGTTGACGTTGTCACGTTCAACTATCGTCAGTAAACCGACTTTACAGACAACCGGTATGTTTTTTTTAGACACCTAAATATACCTACCTACTACCGACTAGCTCAAAGTCTGAAGTCTCGAATCAGATTTCAGTTGAAGGGGGGTATGAAAACTTATGCTAGTCACTAAATATATAATTATTCTGTATATTTAAATAAAAACTAAAAAGCCTAACATCCGCGATGTCTGAATTCCCGTGTAACGAAGGACACGGCTAATTTTAATATTTTAACATATGAAAATTGTACATCACAATTAATTAATTGCTTCCCCGATGCGAAAACACTAATTATTTTAGAAGCAATTGTTTTAATGTTACGTTACGTCGAGGTCACTGAGGGCAATGTCTGGGAATACAGCTGGGGTCTTAGACAAAGTGAAATTTTAGAACGATCGGACGGAAGTCGGAACAGAAAGACCGAAGTTCTTAAAGAATATAAACAAAATTAATAAATCAGATATAAATCCAGAAATGCATAGGTACAAAAATGGTCAAGCTAGAGCCGTGGTAGTACTCGCTTATGGCATCTAAGCGCCAGTTCACACCTAGGTGTGTAGCGTCTAGGTGTAAGCTGACCCTAAGGCCTAGAGAAGTTTCTAGAAAACGGGTATATACGTCATACACATGTATACTCCAAGAGAAATACAGACGGCTTCGATTTGAGATCGACTGTTCCGAACCTTATACAAGTGGGTTTAACCTTATACAAGTTGTTTTTGTTTGCAAGCCGACATGATCGTGGGTGTTCTTAGCTTATAATTCATCATCATCAGCTCGTTGACAATTCTGAGGTTATTTAAATTTTTATTTTGTTAAACATTGTCTATATTCTTTTTATTTATAAAATAAAATATATTTTAATGAAGGTAGGTACTTTATATAAATTATATTTTATAGTCTTATATTACGTGGGTAATGTTCGACAATTGTACAACTGGGCTGCACGAATTGTACGACCGCATTTTAAACGTGTATTTTGATATCAAACAATATGATATAATACTATACATTTAAACATACTTGTAATGTGCTTGCCAAGACCTTTTTTTTATATCACGTGATGATTAATCTGGGTTTAATTTTTGACGTGATAACGTCTTATAATTCGATGGAGCCGGCTGCACGCACGAAAAAACATGACTCATGCGGCGTTACCGGCGTTACCTTGCTAAACATGACTCATGCGGCATTACCTCGCTTTGAGGCGTTCCATTTCTTATGACGTTGTCACGTTCAACTATCGTCAGTAAACCGACTTTACAGACAACCGATTTTTTTTAGATGTTAGACTCTTGAGGTTCAATATTCGAAATACAACATTTTGAAAAAAATATATAGCCTATGTTACCCGCGGCACCATTACGAATCTATTGACACCTCATTCATTAAAATCGGACCAGTAGTTTAGACGCTACGAGGGAACACACATACATACACTGCCAAAATCATAACCCTTCCTTTTGGCTTCGCCGTAGTCGAGTAAAAATTTAAGTAACCCCGAATTGTCAAGCAGTGAGCGAACTGATGATGATGAATTTTAGCTAAGAACACTCGATCATGTCGGCTTTAACTGAAAAAAATTGGAGCAAAAACTGTTTATCCGTTTGGGAGCTACAATGCCACGGACAGACACATCACACACACCACAGACGTCTGTTTTCATCGGGGTTTTAAAAGGTATCTAGGTGTCAATCACATTTATTTATGATTTCGAAATTGTAAATTTTAGGAAGCCACCTTGTTTAAGCTCCTGATGTCCTACCAAGCTGATCTTCTCCGATTTGCTGACTAGAGGAGATGGTTTACCTCTGTGGCTCAGTGGTTCAGTGTGTTGGTGCTCAAGCCGGAGGTCGCGGGTTCGAATCTCGCCAAAGGAACAAAAAGTTTTTCTGTGTTCCTGGGTCATGGATGTGTATTAAATATGTGTACAATATAATTAAATCTTAAATATGTTTATAATATAAAAGTATTAAATATGTTTCCGTTGTCTGGTACCCGTAACACAAGTTATTAGAGAACTTACCACGGGACCAGACTGACGAAGAATCGGGACGGGACCAGATTATTTTGGTAGGACATGATGATCTGATCAGGAGGACATTAAATATCAATATCGTTGTATGTATGTATGTCATTTTAAAGCGAAACATCTTATTTCTCCAAAAATACGAGTAGGAAAATAACTTTCATAGGCAATCCCATTGTAGAGTAGGAACATAATAAAAACTTTTTCAGTTGAATATTATATGTATATACCTTGTTTAGAACAATCAAACATTAAAGCATCGCAATTTCTATAAAATATGCAAGTTTCAGGATTTCAAAGTAACAGGTGTATGTTTACAAAGTTATTTTTTTTTATTATGGGTCTATTTTTAACGACATAGCCCTAAAATAACCGTGAGAAATCAACTTTCTATGATTTACAATTTCATAAAATTCACATAGGTATTTGAGTCATTAATATTTTTATTTCTTTACTTAGATATTTATTTTTGAGAGTGTTAACAATATAAGTTGATTGATGACAATAATATTCAAATGAAAATTGTTTCACACGCACACCTACTCTATGAATTAAATAGAGACCTTTCATATAAATAAAAACCCCCTGAAGTACTAGGATGTGGAAATGAAAATAATGAATCTATTCGTAAAACTTGAGCCTAGCGCAGAATAGCTGGCGAATGTGAGCAATCGAAATTATTAGATAACTTTGTAAGGACGCACTGTCGCGGAAACGCGTTACTAATGGGGAATTTACATGGGTCGCCATTCGCTGCAAGATTTCCCGCCGCATGTCGAAAATTGACCGTGTAAATGACAAATCGGGTAGGTCGCAACTTGCAAGGAAATTTTGCCAACATAAATGACAGGGCGATATGTCAAGCCAATTGCCGCACGGCGCGAATCGACCATTGCAGGTAAATCCCGCATTAGGCTGGGACTAAATGTTTCGCGATCCGGCGGACAGAAAATTCAGGGCACTGAAAATAGAACTCTGCGAAATTATATTAAGTTGAAAATCGAACACATGATAGTCGAGTTGTCAGTTTTGACTTAACACTCGTGTGTTCGATTTTCAGCTCTATTGTACTAGCTCTAATTTTCTCCGGCCTTTCGGATTCCGGATCATATAGTTCCAACCTTGAGACACAAAGCGCTCTTCATATTTTTAGAAACGTTCTCTTTCATTTTACACCAAATCCAAGTACGACTCCGTTTATACTCAAGACTAATAGTTAAGGAAGCGAAATAATAATAATAAATAATCAGAAGAAGAAAAACTACTAATTATACGTTTTTCTTTTCCGCCATTGTTAGATTAAAGTTTTGTGCAAACTCAAATTTTGTGCCTTTTTGCGATGACGATTGCCGAAAATGCAGTTCATCATCATCGGACCTTCACGAGTCTTAGTAAAACAGTAATATTTAATTATAATTTAATTGTAATACTCCTTTTATTTTTTTTCATGTATTGGAATACTGAAAAACTTGTCAATGGGTGAAAAGAAAGTTTTAACATTGTCCAAAACATTTTTAATACAGGAGGTATTTATATTAAAATATCTATTACAAATTTATTTACATTTGTTATTCTATTTTGAATCATTTATAGGTGTATCTCTACACTTTTTTAATTATTTCAATTCCAAAGACTGTAATTTCCAAGGCCAATTATGCCTAATTCGTAAATTTACTATCCTACTACTATTACTACTATTATAAATGTGAAAGTTTATGAGGATGGATGGATGTCTGGATGGATGTTTGTTACTCTTTCACGCAAAAACTACTGAAAGGATTTCGATGCAATTTGAATGGTAGTTGTTTAGGCTCTGGGTCTAACATAGGCTACCTTTTATCCAGAAAAAGTATAGTATTTCCGTGGGATATCAGATACTATATTGACGCAGGCGGAGTCGCGGGAAAAAGCAAGTTTGTGCTATGATTATATCATACCAGTGATTTCAGTAGGCAAAACCGCGGGTAGCAGTCATGTGTAAGGTCATCAGAGCTGGGCGGGGCACATCGTGATAACTATTATAGCTTATAAGTATAGTCTACAAAATAGTCTAATACCAGTAGAGCATTTGGAACCGAAAAAAATACTTAAGAATTTATTCCATTTACTTTTACCCAATTATGTTGAGCGGATCTCTCAAAACAAAAGATCATTAATAGGTACAAATAATACAATACCTTGATGACTCATTCAATGATTATTTTCAATTCAAACATGCTCTATTTGATTCCATTGAGTATTCTGCTGACTGTATATAATTGCAGTGTCGGCGTGGCATAATCACACGTCACACGTGTGCCGCGAGCGGCTTACAACATATACAGCATAATATGCGAACAGAGTACGAGTTCTTGGTGTTGACTTTGACCCAGAACCCCGAGCTATGCAATAAAATGTACCGGCGAATAAGTGTAGCATTTTTATTCGCGATTTCTCTGAATAGTAAGTAGTAAGTACTTAAGAGCTGATAGGTTTAAAAGGAAAAATGTCACGTAACCTTTATAAAGACTTAAAAATATAATCTTTCACGATGGTCAATTGCAGCGTAGAGCGTTGTGGTATACTTACGGCCCGTTTCAATAACCTATCTACCAATAATTATTTGTTAGAAACGTCAAATTTGGATCGCAAAAAACCTGCAAATGATTGAATGACGACGTTTTTAACAAATAGTTATTGGTAGATAAGTTATTGAAACCGGCCATTAGGGTTGATTTTTCAATCGTCAGATAACTCTTATCTGAGAAATAAATATGTGATTTTGACAGATTTTGTATGAAAAATCTTTCAAAGTCACATATTTATTCCTCGGATAAGAGCTTTGAAAGACTAAGACGATTGAAAAATCAGCCCTAAATCATAAAAGCTTTCTTCTTATTGTGCTAATAAAGGTTTTAAGACTCTTATAACGACAGACCCATACTGATTTTGTAGGCGGCAAGGGTATTGAAATTATATATAAAAAATATATAAAAAGATAAAAAACCGCTACAAATATTTGAGACAAAATTTGCAAAATCTAAAACAGCATTCCCCTGACTCTTGTCGCACTTAAAATACTGAAATAATTTTGACACTCGTGTGACTATAGAAGGAAAGATAACTTTAAAAAAAAACATGAAATTCATGACCTAGCATATTTTTTAATCAATATTTAAATAAAAAATTCAACTTATAAAAAGACAATCCTCAGTTAAATATAATATAGGTAGATTAATATATATATTTTTGGAATTTTTCAATACAACCATGACTGAGTAAAAAGGTTTCAGTTCTATCGAGCGCACAACACCTTAAATAGTATACAAGCTTTAAATAAAAAAAACTGTCAAGGTAGTGTGAGTTTTCAATCATTTATTTTTTTTTTTCAAGTGAATTGAAAAAAAAAACATAAAATGTGATCACAACACCACTGAATATTTTTTATGAATTAAATTATGTTTGGTTATATCTAATAACCAGAACTTGTTAAATATTTGTCATTCAAAATTATAATACTTATGTATCCTAATTAATACAGCGCTGGAGAAGACAATAGACCGAACGAAATTTTTCAAAGTACTATCACTGACACAACGCGAATACTTTATTAGTGTGTTGAAATGACTCTTCAATTTTAGTATGAAGGTTGCAGGAATATTTTAAGAGCATGGGTTTTCCTTCGAAGCATTTACATTTTATAAACAAAGGGTTTTTTTTCTTTTTATAAAAAAAATGTATATAACAATGCTTCGTTCTGATGGCAAAAAGTAAAAAGTAATTAGGTGAATATTATTTTTGGCGTCGTGTTGAGTTTGGAGCTTCGACATATTTTATTTTTGCATCCACTTCAGAGTGGATTTCAATCTCATCATTAACTTTTAATTATTAGTATAGCAACAATCGAGCAACAGCATTTAGGTGTTTTGTGTTATGTAATATGTAAATATATCAAAAAAGGCAAGTTACATGTACAAATGTGATCGAAGGTTATCCTTAATTAGTTCGATATGTCTGTCTGTACATAAACAGTGACAGTGATAATAACATCTATAAGCCCTGCTGCTTTTTAATGTTGCTGCATTTTTTACATGATATAACTAAATAGAACATTTATCTTTTGATTGAGATGAAGAAGGGGTGTGTTTGTATATCGTCGAGTTCATAGGTACTAGCTGTAAATCAAAACAATGATTCCTTATATATTAGCCGCAAAAAACGCAGCCTCCATGTTCGTCAAATAATAATAAATTAATTATTATTAATGAAAAAGTTAGTGCTACACTCAATAAAAAAATAAATTAATAAAATAAAACAAAAGCCTGATTTGTTTGTTTTTACAAAATAGCCAAGGAATTATCGTATCGCTATAGATTGCACAAAGACTCATATTATTAACATACATAATTCGAGAGTTCACTGATAACTCGACAGCACTTGTAGAGCAGGATTAAAATACTCATTATAATACCATTAAATATCATTTTAAATATATAAAACTTGAATACGATGGTAATTAATAATAAATGTGCGGTTTGTGCCTTCTGATAATAATCGATCGACTTGTCTACGCGACAGTACTTCTCGTAAACATACATAGACAATAGTAATAGAAATCAAAAGCATATATAAGAAGCATCTGGATCTAACTTTTCCACGAACGAGTTAGGCAAATACCATCTTTACGACTACGGTGATAGAGCCTACGTGTCGGCCGTTTGACTTCGTCACTTGACTTCGTTTGTGTTTCGTTTCGCTCATTGATAACATTTACGCTATAAAATACGCAGCGATCGTACGCGCCGTGAACAGTGTCTACTGACCATAGTGTTTACGAAAGGGAACGTGAACGTGTTATCAAACAAAAAGGGGCGTACGCAAATAAACAAAAGCGGCGGCGGGACGAATCGCATGCAAACCCGCGAGGTCCGTGCAATCCAATATGTCAGGCACAAACTGGCACACACACTCGTCCGATTCAATCGACACAAATTGTTCACGCTTATTTACACACAAAACACACGTGTTTATAGCGCGAGGCCGCACGTCCGCGCGTATTGCCGGCTGAAATGACACTGACAGGCTATATACAAGGAGCCGGCGCCTGCGCAGGTCGCAGCGGGTAAATTTGATGAAAACAATAAGCAATGATGCAATTGCAGATGTAATAATAAATCCATTTTCCTTCCTCTACTTACAACCTAACATACTAACGCAAACACGATACAAATTTAGTACTGCTTCTTATTTACCAGTTTGGAAGGTCAAGGTATTATAGCAGTTCAAAAGTAAAAAAAAATATTATCTTACTAGATGTTGGCCGCGACTTCGTGTGCGCAAAAGGAAATCCCGCTGGAACCGTACATTTTACCGCGATAAAAATGTCCATCCTCGTGGTATACTCGTACGTGGTCCCTGTAGTCTTTGTGCCTATTCAAAGCAAACAATCAAATCTTTCATCTTTATAATAATAGTCTAGGCGAGTGAAGTAAACAAATCTGCTTTTAATTAATTCTACACGATTTCATTTTCATTTGAGTAGAGCAACTACAAACGCTCAGAAAAGCTAATCTATTCCATGCCTTAACTGAAAGCTATCGTATAGCCTAGTTCAGGGTTTCTCAAACATTTGGCTCCACGAACCCCTGACTAAACTCATTAAATTTACCCCCCCCCCCCCAAAGTTTTTATTTCAAAAGGAATTTTTAATATAAAAACACGAAGTCGATTTCTATATTTCATTTTTATCATGACCACGTGTGAAAACCCACACTCCAGTCATCAGGGCGTCATTACGTAAATCTTGCCGGGAACCTCTAGGGGTTCCCGTACCCCACATTGAGAAAGTCTGGCCTAGTTGATCCAAGCTATCAATCCAAGTTTGATGTTAGGTAAATGCTGGATGAGCGGCTTTAGGTACAATCGTATTGTGGTCATTATAAAATTAAGATTATACGCATTTAACCTCTACCTACAACTTATGAAATCCAAACAAGTTTATAAGGGTTTTTTGTTCTTATTACTTGTTCCATATTCTTAGCACTTAGATCCTGAACGCCTGTGTTTAGTAAATAGCAAGGCTACCAGCAGGAGGAGCCTTTTTGGAAATGAATCGAATTCTGGATTGATATGCCTACTATTTTCTTGTAGTTATAAAAAAAGGGTTTTTCTTACAATCATTGTTGTTAGGTATAATAGACATTTTTAAATATTTTAAACGAGAAATTCTTGTAATATTAATAATAATCTAAATTTAGGAAACGGCTTCAACGATTTCTATGAAATTTAGTAAACAACCCCCCGTTTTGGGGGGGGGGGATAAATCGATCTGGCTTATCTGGGATAACTGTGAATTTTTTATTTTTTATAACTTTTACTTTCGTAGCGTAATAAGATACGAGTTATTTCGTACTCTTTAACTGTCAAAGCGCGTGGCTCAGCTACGTATGAGTAGGACTTTCGAATACTGCAGGGCAATCGCGCTAAGTTTTTTAAGTTGAACCGCAAACGAACCGTGAACGTTTCTTGACTTTTTGAATGATTCGTTATCGCGCTAACGTTTTGACAGATAGTTGGAACGCAGCCGCTGCGGTGCGGCCCAAGCGCAAACGCTGTCAAAATAAAAAGTTGATACGATGCTACTTTTTCTAACACGTTTTTGAAACGTTTCTTGTTTTGGTGTGCCAAATTGTTGAGAATATAAGGTAAAAATGAATTTACCGATATATATGATATTTCAAACTTTGATACAGCAATGGCTCGAGCTGTATCCAGACGAGAAAATTTAAGTGATCGCATAAAAAGGAATGCCTTTACGTTATCCGATTGTATGTTCATTAAAAGGTACCGTCATTCAAAGGACCCCAAGAGCCAAGCCACAGCCCAAGACCACAAGAGCCCCAATTAAGAAAGTGGCTCCCAACGTGCCACCAACCTTGCGTTCAAGACACTTGAAAAACTATAACGAACTACGAAGTATGTCAACTGACTTCTTCTTCTTTTAATTATGGTGGCCTCGGTGATGTCTTTGACAGACACCCAGAGACCACAAAGCAACTAGTGCGAGTGTGCAAGCAAAATCAATGCTCATTTATGCTAAAATCATAGATATTTACACAAATATTAGGTTCGCATTCCTAATGTCCATCGAAAGTTTCGTTCGAGTTTCGTCTGAGGTTGAGTTACGTTTGAAAGGAGAGTGCGATACTGAAATCTGATCAGACGCAACGAAACCGTCCCGCAACTAAATCGCAACCAATGCAGAATTGAACCTGATTTCAAACGGTAAACAATAGCGCGATTGCCCTGCAGGTCAGACTAATATTTTTGTGATTATTTTTAATACCTACCATCATTTGTTTTTTCTTCCGTACTACTACATCCTCCAAGGCTCGCTCTCCCAGGTACTGTTTTAATGATATTGAATTGTATGAAACAATATCCAAATGCTACACACAAAAATTCTAATCGGGATTCGAACTGTGGCAATCATTGCTATAAGGGGCAACTACGCCTACAAATCCTAAAACCGAGTTCACAAATTTAGCCTATTTTAACTTTCCAGAATGTCCATAGAAACCGTTTAAACACCTCATCAACTGAACAAAAGGATGCGATACTTGTTGACTACTTGACAAATTACCTGGACATCCACTTTGTGCGCCAAACGATTTAGAACTCTGGCACGTTGGTCACAAGGTCTAAATTAATTCGGTTCCTGAGCTGGACGCTGGCATTGCTGGATCAAGGATTGTTATGATGACATAACAAGCTAATCCACGCGAAGTTGGCGGACAGATGACAATATTACAGCTTTATAATATGATCATTTCAGGGAAAACATTTCAAAAGTTCGACTTAGAGCGAGCGCTCACTTGAGACATTACAAAATGAAGATGAAACAAAATGTCTCATAGACGAAAGGTGTTTTAGTCGTAAGTGATGCCTATGTGAGACAAAACTGTCTAAAGACTGTCGTGTCCCAAGTGAGCGCTCGGCAGCTCTTTAGGCTCCTTCCCATATCCTTCCTTATCTTGCAACCAGTATTAAATTATGATAAAAATCGGCGTGGCGATACCTTTATATTTTTGAAGTATTGGACAGCTTTCAAAATATGGAAAATTTGCTTGAATAGTACAGTCAGGTCGAAAAAACCATTAAAGTTAAATGAAAAGCGTTCTTAGCGTTGTTGTAAAAATGTTCGGATCATCTTTTTTAAAATGTTTTATGCTCCACATTATTATATTATTACGATATAATATAATTATAGAACGCTATAGCACTATATATAGTGCATAATGTTTTTAAAACCTCCAGATGGTTAGTGCTAGAAAGGTGAATCGTTCCATGGATATGTGTATTTACTACGTCGACAAAGTGCTGAAATAGAATCACGAAAAAAAATTTTTTTTTGGGGAACCTACACGTAAAATGGGGATGATTTTTTTCTCTCGCGTCTACCCGACAGTGTGGGGTATCATTAGATAGGTATTTTAAAAACATTTAGAAGTTGCTAAGACGATTGTTTGATTTAGGTATCCGTTAGCGAGATATTTATCTTTAAAGAGAATTTTTTTGTTAAAATAGGGCGCCCCCCAAGGAAAACTATAACCGCTTAAATAACTTTGTTAATTCAGGAGTTATAAGGGGCGTAACTGGTAAAATGCGCATCCTTGGAAAACTTCGTACAAAAATAACGAAATAATAAGTTGACTACGGAACCCTATATTCTATGTGTGACCTGACACGCACTTTGCCGGGTTTTATTTAATAATAGATGTAGCCCGGGACTTCGTGCGCACAAAAGGAAATAGGCACGGAAGCCGTACATACATTTTGCCGCAATAAAAAGTAGCCTATGTACTTCCCCGTGGTATACTCTATATTTCTGTGTTGAATTTTGTCCAAATCGGTCTAGTCGTTTCGGAGCCTTCGGATTCAAACAAACAAACAAAACTTTACTCTTTATTATTAGTATAGACTAAGTATCTGAAAGAATCTTTGAAATTTGTTTACCATGAATGTTTATTAATAATAGATTTATAAATACTTTTCTACATACGAGGGCAGGTCAATAAGTCCGTGACTTTTGGAATAAAACACAGATTTTTTGATAAATAAATCATTTTATTTTTCAACGTAGTCCCCCTTGAGCTCTATACACTTTGTCCAACGCTTCTCCAATTTTTTTATCCCTTCCAAAAAATATGATTTGTCGAGGTCCTCAAAATAGGCCTTTGTTTGCGAGATGACTTCATCATTGGGGTCAAATCTTTTTCCACCGAGCCATTTTTTCAGGTTTGGGAACAAGAAGTAGTCACTCGGAGCCAAATCTTGAGAATAGGGTGGATGTGGGAGCAATTCATAGCCCAATTCATGGATTTTTGCCATGGCAACTGCACATGTGTGCTCCCTTGCATTGTCTTAGTGAAAAAGAACTTTTTTCTTGGCCAAATGAGGTCAGTTTTTTTTCAAATCCTCATTGAAGCGGTCCAATAAGTTGGCATAATATTTCCCATTAATTGTTCTTCCCTTTTGAAGATAGTCAATGTGGATTATCCCACGTGCATCCCAAAAAACAGTCGCCATAACTTTATTGGCTGACAAACCCACCTTGGCCTTCTTTGGCGCCGATTCACCCTTAGAAGCACACTGTTTTGACTGTTGTTTGGTCTCTGGTGTATTGTGATGGATCCATGTTTCGTCCACGGTTAAAAAACTCCTCCATATTGTGATTAAACAACGCCAAACCTTCCTGTGAAGTTGTTACACGATTGCGTTTGTGGTCGACTGTGAGCAAACGCGGCACCCATCTTGCGGAAAGCTTTCTCATGCCCAAGTGATCATTCAAAATTGAAACCACTGAGCCATGCGAGATGCCTATGGCTTCCACAATCTCTTGCACTTTCAATCTTCGGTCGGCCAACACCATATCGTGAATTTTTTCGATTGTTTCGGGTGTAGAGACCTCAACTGGGCGTCCAGGACGTTCGGCATCTTCAGTGCTTGTAAGGCCACAACGAAATTCAGTAAACCACTTTTTTACCATTGAAATCGATGGTGCAGAGTCCCCATAGTATTTATCAAGCTTAGCCTTGGTCTCGGTAATGGTTTTTTTTCGCAAAAAATAATGCTTAATAAGCACACGAAATTCACTTTTTTCCATTGTTTCCTTAAGTTACTGGATAGTCTGATAAAGATAGCTGTAAAACACAAACTAACTGACGCAGCAAGTTCAAATTTTGATAGGAGTCAACTGACAGATGCCTGTTGACAGGAGTAGTGTTGCTTTTTCAGTAAGGAGGTTAGAAATTCAAAAAGTCACGGACTTATTGACCCGCCTTAGTACCTACCTATTATGATGCACAATAGCTGCCTGCCACAGCTGAAGACCAATGTCACGGACTGTACCTTACAATAAAATTAGATTGTCCTAACGACAGTTAATATAATATAAAAATATATAAATGTAACGCGTGTTGTGTCGACATTTATCAAAATTTAATACTGGTTGCAAGATGAGAAGGTGGCCAGATGGGAAGGAGCTGTTCTTTATAGACGTGAAACTAATCATTGAGCAAAAATCTATTTGAGCCTGTTACATTCTGACATGTATATATTTTTCATATCCTAAAAATTATTTTTAGAATTCTATTTAAGATTCTAAAACGTGTTCGTTATAAAATCACTAACAGTATATATTGTTTACACGAAGGTACCTACAAACAAACAAAACAAAAAGCAGATCAAGATTTCCAGCCTTGAATGGAGGCATACAAAAATAAATTCCCACACCGGGCGGAGTAGTGAAAAATCTTCAACAATTTAATGCGACGAGAATTTTAACTATCTAATTACCTACAAATTTTTGAAAAGTCGTGTCTGTAGAACAGACATCAAAAGTACCTACCTAAACGTATCTTATACTTTAAACGAGACGATCTTGTATATATAATAGGTGCCGTTCTGCAGTACTGGCCATTTAAAATCAAAATAATTTTTGTTTGGCTAAGAATTCTTATTTCAAATTAATTTTATTTTAAAAACATGGAATTCTTTTTCTAAAAGTAGTCATTTGTTTATTGATTAGTGTTACATTTTCATCGCATTTCAATATTTTTCGTCATCATGGATACGTTAAAAATTCGAGTAATTATGGAATATGAGTACCGTCGTGGCAGCAACGCAGCACAAGCGGCACGCAACATCAACGACGTTTACGGAGCTAACACTACAAACCAACGCACCACCTGTTATTGGTTTGCTCGCTTCTGTTCTGGAAATCTCGACCTGAAAAATGAACCTCGCGGTCGTCCGAAGACTTTGGTCGACAATGACGAATTAAAGGCGATTGTGGAAGCTGATGATACACAATCTACGGCTGAATTAGCAGCAGTTTTCGACGTTAGCGTCAAAACAATATTAGTCCATTTGTGTCAAATTGGCAAGGTAAAAAAGCTTGACAAATGGGTGCCCCACGAACTCAATGATCGCCAGCGCGAAGTACGCGTCGAGACGTGCCTTGCACTGCTCAACAGACCCACAAATGAAGGAATTCTGAACCGCATTGTTACCTGCGATGAAAATGGATTCTGTTTGATAACCGCAAGCGCTCAGCAAGTTAGATCCTGGTTCAGCACCTAAACAATGCCCTAAACGAAAACTCACCCCTAGAAGAGTGATAGACACTGTTTGGTGGTCTAGCGCCGGTGTGATTCATCACAGCTTCATACCAAACGGGTTGAGCATTACTGTAGATGTGTACTGTGAAGAACTGAACACAATGATGGAGAATCTGGCACATCTCCAACCAGCATTGGTCAATCGCTCGACTTCGCTGCTCCCGCACGACAACGCGCGACCCATACTGCACAGCAGACGGTCTCCAAGTTGCAAGAACTGGGGTTGAAAGCTCTCCGTCATCCGCCCTACTCACCAAACCTTGCGCCTACAGAATACTACTTTTTCCAGAATTTGGATAACTTCTTGGCGGGAAAAAAATTCAATACCCGAGAGGCAGTACAAAAAGCCTTTAAAAAATTAGTTGCCTCCCGTCCAGCTGATTTCTTTAAGAGGGGCATCATTAAACTGCCACTGCGTTGGCAGAGATGCATTGATTGCGTGGGTGATTACTTCGATTAATACAAATAAAAAATACATGAAAAAACTTCGTTTAAATTTTTTCATACAAAACGGCAATTTCATAGGTAAAGACCTAATATATTATATAATCGGTATCTTGGACAACAGCTACAAGTATGCATGAAATTTAGTATGCAGGGAGTTTTGGAGGAGAAAAATTGATCTAGGTAGGTCTTATCCCTTAGAAACTGCATTTTTTAAGCAATTTTTGTTATTTTATTTGCTTGGTATGCGTACCTTACCTACGTATAATTTTTGCATTGTTAGGAAATTCGGAATGTGGTGAGTTCTAATCCCGGTAAGATAAATATTTTTGTGATTCTTATTATTTCTTTCTCTTTTTTAAACATTTACTCTTACTAGTGTTCGCCCAGTTGTCGAAATTCGAGCATAATAATTAAATTTTTAAGTTTGTACTCTAAAAAGGTTCTTTTGCCTCTTAAATACGAAATAAAAATGTAAATTTTATCTATTGAATATGAAATCCGTCATGCCCGGCCCGTGCGGCCGTGCGACTATGGAGATACCGCCCCGGACTACCTACTACATATCCATAACCCTCAGGTTCTTCGAAGCAACATAAATAGTAACTTTCTCAAAGGCGACTAATCCTGCTCTTATCGGTGATGTGTCCATTATTCCACGGCGCGAACTTCCAATCCCTATGTTCACGAGCAAACAGAAGTCGTCCTCGGTGGTAGGCTACCATGAATGATGGACCCATTGCAGTTCTCCTTGGAGTTAGGTTCCATTCAGCAAGTCTCCTTTACCGTTTTTGCCGTACGATCCGCAATGATCAGACGGCGATTTCGCAATCCATAAAATTTTATGTATCAATCGAATGTCGCTTGTCGATGTAAATGACAAGGACAAAAAATGTTCTTAAATTATAATACATATAATCTGTAGGTGGGTACAATATTAATTCACTTAAGATTAATGGGTTTTTTGAAAATGGAAAAACAGTGACCATGTGGCCGGGTTTATTAGCTGAACCCGTGTATTTTAATTTTAAAATAAATGCTATTTCCAAAACCTAATGTATGTGTATGAAATATGAATATTGTATAATGAATATTCGGAATTATGTTTATTGTTTACGTTAGCGGTTAGTGCGATAAGGCCATTATACATTATGTTGTAGCACACTGCTACGACAAATTGATATTAATAGGAAGTCACTCGGTGTAAAATATTTTCCTAAAATATACATATTGTCTATGCATTTTTCTTTATTTGTTTTTATAATTTCAACGGTCCACACTTAAATTAGATCTGGGATAGACGCCTAGACGAAAACAATAACATTCGAAATATGACAACGTTAACTCACTGGCACATAAATAGAGTTATCCTTTTTAAAACTAAAACTAGCAAACTTAGACGTTTTTAGGCGGTTTTCATATCACTGGCACTTTATAATATTTTGTTTATCACAAAAGTTCGTCTCCACACACTGCGTATCCGAAACATCGAAAACATGATCACAACACACACGACGCCATTTTGTTTTGACGAATTTTTGGCGCGTTTTGTTCATTTGATAGACCGAGACGTCGCGGGCGCGCTCCGAAATAGACTGTAATGAGTCTGGCCGCTGACGGGGTTGTGGGAATACGTTTATAATAGCTCTCACACGCACGCACATGGACTCAAGGAAAACATGGTGGATTGTGAATTCCAGAATCCAGACTTTTGTATTAATTAGGTTAGATGGGACAAGAGGGGCACTCTGTAGTAACCTTTTGTGGTTAAGAGGAACTTTTTGTATGGCACTGTTAATCCTACTAATATTATTATAAATGTGAAAGTTTGTGAGTATGGATGGATGTTTGTTACTCTTTCACGCAAAAACTACTGAACGGATTTAGATGAAATTTGGTATGGTAGTAGTTTAGTCTCCGGATTAAAACATAGGCTACTTTTTATCCCGGAAAAGTACAGTGTTTCCGCGGGATACCTGATAGTATATTTACGCGGGCGGAGCCGCGGGAAACAGCTAGTCATTACATATAATAATATACAATCTTGCCCCAATTGAAAATATTTTAATTGTTTTGAGTTAGGCCCTAGGTCAGGGATGGCGAACCTTTATGTATTAACGTGCCATTTTTGCATTAAGTATCTAACTAGGGATCTACCTACACGGGGGCTCAAACAATGTGCGCAGAAGGACAGAGGGTTGTAGAGTCTTTCTTTGCCATCTGTCGCCAATTCAGCGACCTACAAACGGCAATTGTGTGCGTCTACAGTCTAACGCATGTCTAATAACAGCACGTCTATATTTAAGTTCAGGCGGATAGTGTACATGTTATATTTAAAATCACAGACGATCTAAACAATAACAAACAAGTGATTGTTGACTGCAAACATCAATTTGCCAGGAAAACTCGAATGAACTGAACGGAAAATTATGTTCCATTAAATCCTGCTACTATTAATAAATGTATAAGATGTATGGATGGATGGATGTTGGTTACTCTTTCACGCAAAAACTACTGAACGGATTTTAATGAAATTTGATACGGTGGTAGTTTAGGCTCTGGATTAAAACAAAGGATACATACTTTTTATCCCGGAAAAGTAGAGAACCTACTCCCGCGGGATACTCGGTACTATATTTACGCGGGCGGAGCCGCGAGAAACAGCTAGTAATGTTATAAATGTGAAAGTTTGTGAGGATAAATGGATGTATGGATGTTTAACTACTCTTTCACGCAAAAACTACTGAACGGATTTTGATGAAATTTGGTATGGTAGTAGTTTAGGCTCTGGATTAAAACATAGGCTACTTTTTATCCCAGAATAGTAAACTATTTCCGCGGGATACTCGATAGTATATTTACGCGGGCGGAGTCGCGGGAAAAAGCTAGTATAAATTAAAGGTGAGTAAACATAAAATGGTATTTGTCGGCTTTGAATTCAAAGTCAAACGTAATGGTGAAATGATGTTCGTGTAAAAGACTTATAAATATTCATGAGGGTAAATTTACCCAATTGCAATTGCACGTCATATCAAATTATCATCATATTGAAATTTTTCCATATATGCCAAAATATTATGTGTGTCAGTTGTCGTAACCCGCAGATCTAATTAGGACTGAGCATGTTATGTCCGAAGTCTATGCGGACTACTTACTATGTATACGACGCACACGTGTCAGGCTACATTCGTAATTACATACCCCCCCACCGATTTCGGGGACGGTGGCCGGTTTCATTGAAACCGGGCCAGCTACGCAGGAGTAATTCTATAGTGCCCAAGTGTGTGCGCAGTACACAAGAGCACACTATCTCTTCCCATACTCTCATAACCCAGTGGGACGGATGATCTACACAGGCGCAGGTACGACTCTTTACATGCCCATCCGACGCATGGATCATCTTTCTTATCAGACAATCAGGTGATCAGCCTGTATTGTCCTAACCAAACTTGGAAACAACATTTTTTGTTGTTCCAATCGAACCCACGACCACCGAGTCGAGAGCCAAGCTCTAACCACTAGACCACGGAGGCTTACATACCTATACCTTATCTAAGCATATAAAAACTAAATAAACCAGGAAACTTCGGTTCACGACTTCAATTGCTCAATCGTGATGCTGACGGCTCCAAGACAAATCATGCGCGTATTCTCTCTCTCTGAATATAGACGTCCTAATTAGGGTCCTGAAAAGAAAGCTAATTAGAATTTTGTCAGTCTGGAGCCTTCTCTTTTGATTTAGGATTCTAATTAAGACCCGAACTTCCTAAATACTGTTTCACTTCCTTTATTTAGTCACTGAATCATTTAGGAAGTCTGAATTAAGTGAGGTGGAATACGCGCTTTATAGCTTAAGGTCTAGAGTCTAGACATTGCTTTCGCCGGAATAGTGGAATACCTACAGTGATCGGCCTACCGCCCTACCAAATCGGACCAAAAACGCCAGTGCGATTAAATTAATCTCAATAAAGATCGTGATCTACTAGAATAGGCATGTTGCCTAAAAATTTTTTTTTCGTCTATTCGATCTAACAAGTGTTAATAAACAATCTAGAACCAATTTTCGTGTATCTTAAAAAATAATTAAGATACAAACAATTTAAATTTACAATAAGAAAGAGAGCGATATATCGGTCTGTGACGTCACGGGTTGCTCCCGCCATACATTTGTCATTAAACAATGTATGGCGATTGGCGGTAGCAGCTTGTGACGTAACAAATCGTTTTGCGAGTTAATACGATTAAGAGTTTTCACGATTAAATAATTTTTAATCGCGTTAACGTAAATACCTGTTTCATGTTTCTCTATTCAACAATTTTCAAATTTAATTTGTAAAAATATAGATATGCCACACTAGGCGACATTCCTATTCTCACTGGAAACCTAGGATATATTATAGTCTCCTAACTTGCAAACTCTAGCAAACACATGTATTCTCACTAAGCAAAACTTTGAGAGCAATAGACTTTGAACATAAACAAATCAACAAATCTGACGCCAAAGATCGCATACATGTTCTATTTGTAATTTTAATTGATATATACTAGACCCATATATACCATTGACCTAATAACAAAAAAATATTCATAGAATCAGGTAAAATAAAATGTACCTATCTACTTCAAAGTTGCATAGTAATTCCAAATTGTTTGATCACTATGAGATGGATTAAAGCCTAATCGATAATCATCCTCACATTGAGGAGAGATCTGCAACAGTCACGTCATCGCTAACTATAATTAGTATTTACTAAAAAAAACTTTTCATAAGCGTTTGGGTGACACACAAAGAATGAAAGACCTAAGAAAATACGATTTGGATGCCAGCCACAACATATGGGCCGTATCGACGGCCTGCTAATACAACTATAGATACCCTTGTGAGCTGGATTACGACATACGTAGGATTTATTTCTGGAGGGACGTCCAGTGACGTCGGTCTACGTCAGTTCTGACGCGGCTTTCGTCATCAACGCAAATGGATCAGTAGCAAAAAATATATACGGTTTGGTAAAATCAATTACGGATATTTTGGGCATATTATATTCTACTACAGCTTATGTAATAATATATAGGCAGAAAAAATATTTCAAAATTTCGAAAAAAAAATCTATAAAAATGAGCGACGTCTCATAGACGCTCGCGCGTCTATATTTGTTTTGATTTCGCGGGAAAATGCTTTTACGCATATCTGTAAGTATAGAGAAATATTTGCAGGCGAGGCACAATCAATGCCTTTTCGGTACCGTTAGGAAGTTTTCACAAACCGCGTCAGACTCGACGTCGAATTTACGGCGACGAATGGCCAAATTACACTTGGCCTGCCTCGACTCTTCTACGAGTAGACTGTCTCGATTCTCGACTCGACTGATAAGTAATATAATATTATTTATCACTAGCCATTACCCGGGTTTTTCTGTCAAGGCAAGATTTTCTGTCACCAAGTTATTGCTCAATCACTAAAATTGGAATTGGGATTGCGCAAAAAATGGGTTTTCAATTGAATTGATTAATAGGTCGTAATAAAATAGGTATTAAATAAGTCAATTACTACCTTATTGAATGAGGTCATAAAATTAAAGCACTGATTACACCTATAAACAAATGAAGCTATTGAAACCAAATTAAGCCTTATGTACAGAAAATAAAGTTCACAAATGCTGGTTGGATTCTAATAACTATGTATGTCACGTGACCTAAAACGCCAGCCGCCATATTTTTCTTGTAAGTGACGTCATAAGAACTTAAAAATCGAATAAACAACAGCGAAAGTTAAATCTAAGGTTCATGCACTGCACACGCACAAAAACGGACATGGTGTTGGCGCCGCCGCGCTACCAGATAGGTGAGCACAATCAGGCAAATTGAATGTTGGTACTAGCACGTTGCAAGCAAGTTGGTACAATGTTGGTTGTAACAGTTTAATGTTCTATAAGTATAATTTTGACTGTACTTTGGTAATGACAAGACAGTTCGCTCCTGCACAACATATTTGTAAAGTAAATAGTGCAGAAAACTAAGAATTACGATCATTTCCGTCGCGCTGCACAGCGCATGTGCAGTGTATGGCACGTGTATCTTTTTGTGTTATGAACTAAGTTGAATTTTGAATAGCTATCTTAAAAACGCAGCGCCGCGTAGCGTCGCATATCGTCGCGGTGTGAACTGCCCCTAAGGAATGATAATAATTAACGTCTGGTCTTGGCCTCAGCTAAAAAGAATCAACTGCTAAACAACACCCGATAATTTTTATGGCAATTATGAAGCTTACTATGTAACAATTATAGCATTTATCCAAAAGTTACAGTTGCGGGAAGCGGAGGCCGTCTGGTCGCATTCTCAATAAAAACTATAGACTTAGGACTTGGGATATTACTCGCTAGCGACTAAAAACGAAACTGAAATCTCACCAAACACAGTGCGTAAGTTGAGACGATCCTAATTGACCGATACTTGAACTCGTTGATGCTGTGACGCACTACGTTTCATATGATCCACTGAGTAATATAACTGACTGACTGCTATTTCAATGTTAAATGTATTAGGTACTAGCTTTTGCCCGCGGCTCCGCCCGCGTTAATACAGTATCGCACAGGAACACTGTACTTTTTTTTGGGATGCAAAGTATCCTATGTTTGTTATTCTTTCACGCAAACGACTGAACGGATTTCGATGAAATTTGATATGGTAGTGGTAGTCTAAGCTTTGGATCAACACATAGCCTACTTTTTATCCCAAAAAAGTATATTCCCGACGGATACCGTATTTAAGCGGGCGGAGCCGCGGGCCAAATCTAGCAATAGCATACGAAAATTTCTACGCGCTACTACTACTACGCGAAACTACGCGCAAATTAAGTTCCCACCCACTGACTACGTATATTTGCCTGATTAGTTTACCAGGTATTATTTACCAGGCTAGTTTACATTTCTATGGCCAAGAATATTATATACAGGCCAAGCTAATTTCTCAGGTCTCCCAGTCTTTGTCGCAGATGAAGATTGCTTAGCGTGTCAACTGAAGAGGACTTATTTATAAAACGAATTCGGTAATTTGGTTACACATTTTTCCCATTCAAGGTTCAAATTTTAACAAGTTGGAATTAATTGTATGTTAATTATGAGATACATTAACCTCACGCATATTTAGTACTATAAATAACGACAGATCATGCCAGCTTAGCAAACATACTAGAGAATTTTAAGTGTAATAATAATATTAATAAAATAATTAATTTTAATTATGTAGCAGACGTTCAAGTTTCAGTTTATTGTTCAAGTTTATTATTAAAGTTAATTGATCAAGAGTTGATCGACATCAAACTATAAGATAGAACAGAAATATTTTAATTCAAAATTCCATTGCCTTATGCCACCAACATTCTGTTTAACTTTTACGCACATCTTATTGGTTATATAAAATTACTTGAACGTCTGTAGCGGTTATCTTTGCAGGTAACTACTATGTACTGGCAAAGTAACACCGTTATCGCCCAAGAATGATACGCGAGGCTATAGAAATTAAAAAGTACCCTGATTTTAACCGAGCCATCATAGTCTAATCTGCCATCTAGTTGGGATCCAATAATAAACAAAATAAAATGTAATTTAAAATCACCGCGGCTTCAAGATACTGTTAGTATGTTTTGCGTGGATCGGAACACAAATAATAATTGAAGAATCTTCGGTTAGTTTGAACAACTTCAACAAATAGGACAATTGACACCTCAGTCCTCCCGTGACCACGGCCGCTGGAAAGTAGCCGAAACGTCAGGAAAAAGAAAAGTGCACCGCGACACAATCCGTAAGTGTTTAACACAACTACTAACTAGTTAGATTCAGAAAAATCGGAAAACTGCAAAAAATAAAATGCATTTATGAAAACAATTCAGGTAGGTGCAAAAATAGCAACGTATTGTTAGCGACATCTGCCGGTGACAGGCAGAACTTCGTTGTTGTACACCGTTCGCAAGTCTTCGACATTCGACACTAGATTGTGCCAGTATATTATACGTCTTGTAGGTACTACGTTTACATAAAAATTCACACCTAATTTAATTCTGCCATTACCGACTACTTCGTCATACCGCTTTCTAAATTTTATCAACAAACAAGTAAACTATGAACTGGTTGAACCATACATATAAATTTTTAACGAGACTTTTGGATGGACTATAATGTCACGAGCAAAGCGTCCTGAGCGTATGACGTACAAATCATAGTCTTTATCAATACAGAATCCTTTGAAAAGGGTTTTTTCGAAATTCGTCCCCCACGGTGCAATGTCGCTGTCGTCCACGCGGACGAAGTCGCGCGCAAAAGCTAGCGATAGTATAATAATATATGATGTGATAACAAGTATAAGTTTTTCTCACGGAATATCAAATTCATGAATATAACACAATAGGTTGTTTATGAGGAATTATGTTCTTTTTATAGAAAACATAGGCGCTAGGCGGTACTTGGGGTGACCGGACGCCGGACGCCTAGGACGGACCTATTTTGAAACTTATGTCATCATCATTATTGGCATTTGCATCTTGTATAAATTATTTACATAATGTACTTTTCAAAACTTAAAAAATATGCACTTCATAAACTTTTTAGATAATTTTAAGGCCCTCCGCCTACTGCCTAAGCTCCAACTCCCAACGACATATGTGTTATTTCAGGCTGTCATCACACGATTTGAAAAGGTAAGGCAAGGAATTTGTAGTTCTACTGAAAAACCATCGCCGACGCTGCCCTGTGCTGCAAATACAATCTACACACAAAAAACAATACTCACTACCTACTAATTCCCAATTCACATAATATATACAAGGCATACCGCATTATAGGTACAATCACATTATCTGCTGTAAAGTGCCGTCAGACTTCATATTATTATTGATGTTAAATAAGTAATATATTATAATTTATATCCCGTTAGAACTAAGGTGTCGATTGTTTGAATTTATCATTATCCAAATTCATTCTAGACGATTTACGGGTGAATATTAAAACTGTGAAATTTTACCTCGATTAAAAAATATGTTTATATGACGCGACTTTGCGCGATTTGCGTTGCGCAAATGGTAAATAACCCGTGAGAAGGCGCGCTATGAGCATTTTGCTCACGAAAAAATTTGTTTTTTTATTACTATAAGCTCGGGCAATATATGCTTCACAGTACCTTCCTAACTATTCACCCCGTCCCCCCTTACACGACTCGTGCGCCGCTCAGTGCCGCTGCGTCCGCGTAGTAAGGTGTTCGTGTGCAGTGCATCGTGAAGCGCGGCATTTTGCTCATTGCGCGTCTACTCGTGTAAGTATTTTATTTAGTAAATGAAAAATATTTTTATACTTATTCTCATTTTTCGTATATACATATTAACAAATTTATTGTTTTAATATTTTGTTTGCTATTTTCAGCATACAAAGTCTAAAATGGATGATCGACAAACCTCTAAAATTTGTGCTTGGCTAGAAGAGCCCGATTCTGAAGAAGGGGAGTCAATAGATGAAGATACGGTCCAGAATCGAGGAGATGACATAGAAAGCGACTGTTCAGTCGTTTACAGCCCCCAAGAAACCTACACTGAACAGTGTTCCGATGAAATAGAAAATGACAGTTTGGTTTCAGATATTGGAAAAGATAGGTGTACAAAGTGGCTTATGTATATTATATTATTCCCCGTAATGTACGCACCAGGAGTTGTAATATCGTCAAACATTTACCAGGAGTCAAACAAAGAGCTAAAAGTGCTAAAACTCCTTTAGAGTGCATTTATTTGTTGTTAGATGACGAAATTATAGAGGAAATAGTCACTTACACGAATATAGTTGGTAAAACCGCATATTGCGCGACGAATCTGTATGCAAAATGTGTCAACAGATCTCTAGTTCATAATGATGCGATTTGTGCCTATACCTAATGTGGAAATCGAGCCTAGGACAAATGGTTTTTGTGAACTATTTCCCAGGAGGAAAAATAGGCATTCCAAAAAAGCATGCACTTTGTGCAGTAAATTAATCTACACCTAGCATGTGATGTTTATGTGCCGTAGGTATATACATGTTATGAGAAACACATATTTGAAGATCTCATGGAAGAATAAAACATTCCAATTTTCGTTGTAATTTTTTTTTTGTCTATTTTCTACAGATTACCCAAAAGTTGAGGTCAGTTTATAAGATTTTTAGTTTGTTTATAAGTTTTCATTTTTGTTATTTAATTGAAATAAAACATAATTTTTCATTAAAATAATTATTTTAATTTATTATATTGGCAAAAGTTGTAATATAATTACTTTTTTTCCCCACGAAACAGTAATTTAATGGACGTATAGCATTTTGCTATAGGTGCGCCTACTCGTGTAACTTTTTGGGCGCGCTTTCGCACGGGTTAAACATGATTTAACATTTGTGAAGTCATTTAAAAAAAAGAAAAAAATTTTGTTCCTTTAATTGTAAACAGAAATACTATTTAATGTGTAATACCTACAGAATATAACGTTGTACATTGTTCAGGATGACATGACATAATACCATGTTATCATAATATCAGCCAATTACAAATAAAACCCAGGAACGTACCTGAAAATAAGAAAACTCTAATCAGTTTTGGTCAAATTTGCACAAGAGAACTTATTGTTCACATCGCACGTTAACGGAAAGTCATACTTAGTGCTGGGCATACGATTTATTGTCAATTTCAACTGTTTAATGGATTTAATTTTTAACAATTGAAAAATTAAATGACTGTTTAATGTGTATTAAAAAACAGGTTTAAAAATTTTAAAACCAGCAACGGATATTTTAATTAATTACATGAATAATAATCTATTTTAATACACCAATGCTCGATATAACTACAAAGTGAGGGGTTTTAAGAGCGATTGACTTGTACCTATCAAATTCTATGTTATCTAATCAAAATGAAAAAACCGGCCAAGTGCGAGTCGAACTCGTGCACGAGAAGTTTCGCACAACACGGCCAAAAATCACGTTTGTTGTTATAGCAGCAATATAAATACATCATCTGTGAAAGTTTCAACTGTCTAGTTATCATGGTTCACGAGATACAGCCTGGTGACAGACAGACGGACGGACACACCGACATTTTGACCCTTTGTGTACGGAACCCTAAAAATAAAAAATAAAACAAACAACGAACAATTCCATTTCAGAACCAGCTTACACCAGTTACACCTAATCTTATAATTCGTAATTACTACTCGTTTCTTACAACTTTCCGGCACAACACTGGAACGTCACACGTTTAACGGCGCGCGGCGGCTTACATGTTTGAATAGCCCCTGAACACAATTCGACACATTCATTTTGTGTTTGAGAGCTACAAAAATTTTTAAGAGCATTTAACATTTGGGTGACGTTTCAGTATTTGGTCGTTAATTTTCTACATAATATATAATCATATAATAGTTAGGCCCAACATTGAACATAATATTTTATAGTTCTCTTTACACATTGAAACAAAAAACACATTGAAAAAAGCTTACCGCCAGGCGATATGACACAATAAGTGGCCCCATACACGGTCCGGTTTTCCTTCAGTTCGGCCTGAACGGATGCAAAATCGTATCGTCTGTGTGCAATTTCGAAATCGCATCAGTCGGCCGTATGGACTGAAGCGATTCGTTTCAGTGTCGCCAACTCTGTTTTTGCGAAACTACTAAACTCGCGTCGTTTTCTTCAAAAAACTACTAAAAGAGTACCGATAAATATAAAAAAGCTACTAAACTTAGGAATTCCTAAAAGTCTTTTTAGGGATTTTGTGTTTACAAACATATATACATTTTCAGGTTTAATATTTAACCGTTAAATTAACAAAATATAGTAGGAAATATTACATATATAGAAATTAAATCGGTAGTTTTAAGCGACTTACGGATGCGTGCTACTATGTGCTATTATTATAAGGTCATAATAGCATATAGAAGCAAGCCATTTTGCATATTATGATTACTGTCAAGCTATTTTCTACAAAACCAATACTAACAACTAAATTCCTACTAAGGAGGGAATAAAATACAAAATTTAGTAGTAAAACTTTGTAAAAAAACTAAGTTGGCAACATAAATAATTCTGACCTGTACGGATGGACTGAACCGCAATAAAATTGGACTGAACAGTAATAAAATTCGAGTGTAAAATAAAACCGGTCAAGTGCGAGTCGGCAAGATGAGTTCCGTACAAAACGGAAAAAATTACGTTTGTTGTATGTGAGACTCAAATTTTTATTTTATTCTGTTTTTAGTATTTGTTGTTATAACGGCAATAGAAATGCCTATATTATACATTTGTGAAAATTCTAACTGTCGAGCTATCACGGTATAAGAAGGTTAAGATATAGCCTGGCGACAGAAGGACGAATAGCAAAGTCTCAGTAATAGGGCTTTTACGCTTTGGTAAAACTAAACCCTAGCGGAACCCTAAAAATGGCACTTGGTCATAAGAAATTTATTTAAGTTCATTGAAGTAATTAAAACTTTACAGCCACTGTGGTTTATAAAATCTAAAGACTATAAAACAAAGAGAAATGATTTCTATAACATATTACTGGAAAAATGTATGACACAATAATTCGGTTTTGTCAATAGCGTGATTACAATTGCAGCAAAATACAATAAATAAATAAAATAATAGCCTAAACTGACCAAGAGCCTGTCACGACATGTCTAAGAAGGGTTCCATAATTATCAACGCGCAATAGGTTTTCTTTGAATTACTACAAAAGTTATTGTCATAAAGTTATTACAGAAGCTAGGAGAGCAGCGGACAGACAGACAGACGGACGTACGTTCCTTAAGTATTACGGAACCCTAAAAACACGACTGAAGCTCGCGGCAATTTTCCGTGTAGGTATGTGCTCGAATCTGTTCAGGCCGAACCTTAGATTAAAACGCCTAGAAACCGGGTACGAGCATGAAAAGTGAAGAAATTAATACTGAGCCATATCGTCTCAGTTTGTTCGAACGACCCGTCAGTTGTCAATGTCAAGCGCTAGTGCATACATCTCCGACTATTAAAATTTTTATACTTTATGACGGTTTGTGTCGTTATTGGGTGTCACAATGCATCGGAAAAGAATAAAAAAAGCTTCGGATAAAACATTTCATAATATGTAAGTATGAAATGTTATGTCCGAACAATTTGACATGTATTAAGTCAAATATTTAAAACATTTTAAAATAAAATCACATATTATCGCCATCTTGTTGCCCTATTGTGAATTGTGAAAATGTTACTAGTAATAAGAAATTTATTTCAAAATTTTCATGGCTAACTAACAGTTGTAACTAAGACAAAGTTTTTTAATATTTTCTGATTCTTTAACTGTCAATTTAAAGTATTTTCAGCATAAGGTAATCCTTAATATATTCCTTAATACCAGTTTAATATAAATAATGTTTACAAATCGTGTTTAGATGGTTTAAAATGAAATATAAGTTATATTTTTACATCTCACGATTTTAAAAATTAAAAATTAAAAAAATATTTAAGGAAGAGCAGTTTGGTTTTAAAAAGAAAAAGTTCATGCCTGTTTCTCACTAATAAAAACCATAACAGAGTGTCATAACTCAAAAGACTCCTCATGTGGCATTATTTTTGGATATGACAAAAGCGTTCGACTTTGTCTCGCATAAAACTCTTTTAAATAAATTGCACGCATTAGGCATACGAGGTGTAGCACTTGAATGGATAAGAAGTTACTTGGCTAATAGGCATCAGTGCGTGGAAATAACAACTACCAAGAAAAGAATAAGAACTGTTTATAGATCTATTTTTAAAATAAATGCTGTAGGTGTGCCACAAGGCACTCTCCTTGGTCCTTTATTATTTTTGGACTACATAAATGATTTGCCAGATGAAATCAAACACGAGACTATTTTATTTGCGGATGATACAACTATTCTTATAAGGGGAACTAATGAAAATGATATGAAAAGCGAAGAAACTAAAACTTTAGTGTGCATCAAATTGGCTAAAACAAAACAACTTACAAATGAATTTAAGCAAAACAAAATTAGTTCACTTACAAACTCGTAAACAAAACACAAACTGTAAATTAAAAGTAAATTTTAATGACGTTGAAATACAAGAAACAGAATCGACTGAATTTTTAGGCCTAACTGTAGACTATTTATGTACATGGAAGGAACATATCGATAAAATTTGTATTAAATTGGAAAAGTATATGTTCGTATTATTCAATCTAAAAAACACAATGTCTGTTCAAGCAGCCATCATAGCGTACCATGGGTATGTTGCCTCTGTTCTTCGCTATGGTCTTGTTATATGGGGCAACTCCGTAGATATGCACAGAGTCTTCAAAATACAAAAGAAATGTATCAGATGTATATCGAGCGCTAAATAGTTTGAGACCTGTAAGCCGTTATTCAAAAAATTCAAAATACTTCCACTGCCTTGTCAGTATATTTTTGACGTTTGTGTTTTTGTACATAAAAATCTAGATCGCTTCTTTACAAAAAAAATTAACATAGCGACAAAAAGTAGTAGAGATAAACATAAACTTGTTATACCTAACCAAAGACTCAACATTTGTAGTAGAAACGCGTATTGTATGGCAGTTCGGATCTATAACAAATTACCTAACTACTTTAAAGAACTGACTATAAAACAATATAAAAATAAACTATTCATCTGGCTCCTTAACAAAATGTATTACTCAGTAAATGAATTCTTTGATGATAAAAATATTATGAATTAATGAATTTATTTAAACAAATTAATACACTATATTGTAATGTAACGAATGAATCAGTGTCGACATTTCTATGTAATAAATCTTCTGACTTGGTAATACATTAACCATAAAAAGCTTGATCTTTATAATAAATATTTTGCACACTATAAAAGTAGTAGAATATGTGGAAAATGTAAATAACTAACAACTTATTGTACCATATTCCTGCAAATAAATGATTTTGATTTGATTTTGATTTGATTTGATTTTGATTAAGAAAAGCAAATAATTGTATTTGCTTCCCAATTCCAATCCCAATTTTAAGAGTACACACTCCACAACTTTAAAGTTTTGTTTGTGTGTGTGTCGGTATGTAATGCTTACGCCTACATCTATCTGTTGATTGCTTCATTGTGTACGATGCGTTTATTTAAAGACTATCTAGGCGTTATTAATCTAAGGGCCGAACTGACTTCAGTTCGGTCGGATGCGATTTTCTCTGTGTATGTGCTCGAATCCGTTCAGGCCGAACTGACGTCAGTTCTAACTGAAACGATCGGTCTCTCGTCTGTGGAGGCCTTAAGTCATCGGCTGCCCAGGTCGCTGCCGGCCGACAAAGATGCTTATGTATAACGTGGCAGTGTGCGAGCGTGTAACTTTTATATAGGTATACAGAATGATTTTTTTTTCCATTTCATGGTAAGTCAATATCAGAATCAATTATTATAAGCGTTAAATAAAAGATCAATAATTGTTTTTCATTTAAAATTTGCTTGGATTAGTTAATGATACTTCTGTTATTACGATTATATTAAAACATTGACGATCGAAACCATTTTTAGTTTTTATTATGACCCAAACAGGTCAGAACATCCTGTTCTGAAAAAAAAAACAAGATGGCGAATAACTCAGGAACGTTCCAATATATTTCACGGATTAACTACGTTCTACCATTCTACCAAACACTTGGAACGTGCGATCCTTGTAGGAAGAAATGCAGTGCTTTACTTGTCATTTACAGATATTTTAATAAAACGTTCGTACGTTTTAGATGACTTTAATTAATAGTAAATAAATTAATTAAAAAAATACAATAACTTAAAAACGCCTAATATTTTATAAATAGCAACTCATCTCATGCCGTTAAGTTCTGCAGGACAAATCATCGCATGTGTGTGTAATTTTCATTCTTCGCAAACGCTCACACCCATGAATATCGACATGATTATAAAGCGGTAACTCATGCGGCAGGCGATGGCCTTCGGCTTCGGTTCGGCTATCCGATCGCTTCCGAAAACCGCCGATCTGGCTTGTCGGAAATTATTCGTTACCTATAATCCGAGTAAAAATAATAAGACGCGAATGTAATAAATCACGTATGCACATTATGCATTTTTGTTTAGTAAGTTTTTATTTGTTTAAATAGAAGAAACGTTTTGTGTTTCGCGGGGGCCATATTGCATATTTCATGTGATAAGTATTGTTTACAATTTAATCGCTCCTGTTTATTTATAGTTTTCTTGAAAGATTTTTCATTTTAACATTTGAAAGTGTGTACATTTAACAGTTTCTTACTGAGTTTCTATAATAATTGCAGTGATTTGCTTTTACTAGTGCGTTTGTTGATTTTTTTAAATGTTATTTGATTGTGAGGTTTGCGTTGAAATGTGTGTTTATTAAAAATTAAAAATAACAAGTTCTCACAATTGTCATTCAGTGAAAAGATTCAAATTTTGTCTAAAGGTAGGTGTGTACCCGAGTTACAACAATTAAACCAGCAAAAAAAATAATGTAACTCGAAAATTTCATTTAAAAGTTATGAAACGTATATCTGGCTGTGTGGTTGTGTACACACGATTAAATTATATTGTTTTCCTTGCATATTATTTAGTAATTCTAGTACAGTGTGGACTGATTCGGGATATTCAGATTTAAATAATTTCTATTCCGCGGCCAAGAAGCATGACCATACAGAAAAACATCTGGAGGCCTGCTTAAAATTAAACACTTTTGGTAAATCTCGTATTGAAATGAGTATCAACAGTCAGTTAGGATTAGATATTGAGAGGCATAATGCTAAAGTTGATCGCAATAGAAACATTTTTCAAAGGCTGATCGATGTAGTTTGCTTTCTGGGGAAACAAGAATTAGCTTTTCGCGGTCACGATGAGTCAGTATCGTCGTTGAATAGAGGTAATTATTTAGAAATAGTAGATTTATTAGCCAAGTATGATGGAGTTTTAGAAACCCATGTACAGAGTGCAAGTACCTCATTCACGGGCATGTCGAACCGTACGCAGAATGATTTGATCTCGAGCGTTGCATCTGTGATGATCGATCGCGTTAAAGCCGAAATTAAACAGTCCGATTTTGTCGCCGTCATGGTAGATGAGACTCCTGATGTTAGCGGCCGTGAACAATTAGTATTAGTTTTGAGATATATTCGTGATTCTGAAGTAGTAGATCGATTTATCAAATATGTTGATGTTAGCGCGGATCGGACCGCTGTAACCATAGAGTTCTATAATTTTGGAAATTTTGGAAGAGTTCGATTGTGTATCCAAATTAGTTGCACAAACTTACGAGGGGGCAGCAGTTTTATCCTCACAAATTAATGGCGTACAGGCTTGGGTGAGACAAAAATGTCCACAAGCTATGTACGTTTGGTGTTCAACACATATATTAAATTTAGTTTTATCGAAATCGTTCGAACGAGTTGCTGAAACAAAACGCTTTTTTAGTATAATAAAATCAATCGCGGCTTTTTTTCATACCAATACAAAGCGAATGGCCCATTACAACAACTTTGCAGATATGAAAAAGCTGCCTCGTGTCGCGGAAACAAGGTGGACATATCACTCGCGCACAGTTAATGTAATTAATAATGCGTCCACCCACCTCCTAGAATTGTTTGAAAATATGAACGAAAATACACAAGACTGGGATGGTGAAACACTGACACAAGTCAGTTCATTTTTATTTATTATGAAAGAATTTGAATTTAATTTAATTTTAAAATCTTTCGCAGATATTTTTGCAGAAACGGATATTCCGTATGATATTTTGCAAAAAAAAACTAGTGACATCGCGTATTGTGTAACAAAGATAAAAGAGTCATTTTTAGAACATTTCAGAGACAAATTCGAGATCTATTATGATGCTGCCGTTCGCATTACCGGACCACCTAAAAGGAAGCGCAACGTCGATGATGTAAAAATACATTATCAGCGAATTTTTGTTGAAATAATTGATAATGTAGTCAGTGAATTAACAAATCGCTATAAAAACATTAAAGATTTAAAGTTTATTGAGCTACTTTCTTGTGAGAATTTAAAAAAATATAGTGATCGTTTCCCTGAAAATGAAATCAGAGAGTTCACTAATAATTATCAGGTAAATTTTAATTTTGATAAATAGAAAAAATGAATTGAGCTGTATTTATAGATAACCTCAATTTGCAAATAGTTGTGTATTTAGTATTATTCAAAATTTGTATAAGGACAATTTAAATAAAGTTTTTTCTGAAGTGTTACGATTAGCGAAATTCATTGTGACTATCCCAGCAAGCAGCGCATCGGCAGAGCGTGCATTTTCGTGTTTAAAACGTATCCACACATATTTGAGAAACACACAAAATCAACAACGACTCACAGAGCTTTCCATGATTTCTATAGAAAAGGCATTAATGATAGAATTAAAACGCAATCCAACTTTCTATGACGATATCCTAAAATCATATTTAAAAAAGGATAGGCGCATAGATTTAATCTAGAAATGAATGAGTAGTTTGTTTTTTTTACTAACCCGTAGTTTTATTATTAAGTTTATTTATATATTTTGCGAATCACATGAAAATCGGCCTTTTAAAGGCCACATCGGATATCTTGCAAGGGACGTGTTCTTTAACTATCACTCACTTGGATAAGATATTTGAGGTGGCCGAAATCTTGCGTTTATTTACATCGGGATATAGTAATCTCAAGTAACCGGAACATATTGAATATGTGAAAATTGAAGCTGACTGACTGGTGAGTAGTTATAATATTTTAAAATATGCTTATTATTTTACTTATTAGAATTTCTTCCGCCGCGACGATCGATCGCTGTTTTGTCTGCGTTGCCGTAGAAGATGCACATGAATAGTAGTACATCAAAGACTTGCTCTGTTGGCATGGTTTCGACTTAGAGATCCGTCGCTTGGCTGTAGCTATGCTAAAAATCTGTCCTGTCAATCCTGTGCACTGCAAACACTATATATATATATATATATATATATATATATATATATATATATATATATATATATATATATATATATATATACAGTGAATATAACAAAAACGGCTTCATTATGTAAATTTTACAATACTTAGAAAAGAAAGTTTTTTTGTGTTTAATTAATAAGGTGTATTACCTCCTCTTGCCCTAATAACTGATTCAAGTCGGTTTCGCATCGACCTGATCAGTGTTTTTAAAAGATCTTGCGGAGTATTGTCCCATTCTTGCGACAATGCAAATCTGAGCTCCGCAACCGTTGTTGGGACCGGATTTCAGCTCTTTTTAGGTTGTCCCACACGTATTCTATCGGATTGAGGTCCGGACTACGTGCTGGCCAATCCATGGAACAAATCTCAACCTGAGTAAAGTATTGCTCAACTTGTCTCGTTGCGTGCGGACGAGCTTTATCCTACATCACAATGAAGTTTTCGCGTATAAATCCGCTAAAAGGTACCACATGAGGGTCCAATATCTCCCTTATATAGCGATGTGACGTTAAACCACGGTTACCATGGCCATGAGTGTCTGCGTCAATAAACACAAGTTCAGTTCGAGCATCCATCGATATGCCGCCTCAAACCATACAAGACCCGCCTCCAAATGGAACCCTCCATGCAATTTTGAGCATATCGCTTTCCTCGTCTACGGTAGACTAGTCTGCGACCATAATCACCGTACAATCAAGTCCTACACTCACCAGTGAATAATACGAAAGCCCATTGCTCTTCAGTCCAATTTAAGTGTTCACGAGCAAATCTTAGTAGAGCTTGCCTGTGAGCTGCAGACAATTTTGGTCCATTTGCGGGTCTGAAAGGTGTGATATCACGTTCTTTTAGCCTTCTTCTTATGGTTCGTGCACTAACTGCTACGTTATGTACCTGGTGGAGCTCATTTTTAATGATTATAGACGTTAAACACCGATTTCACAAGGAAGTTGTCACAAGAAACCTGTCGTCACGAGTCGTTGTCACCCGAGTTCTGCCGGTTCTACGTCTTCTTTTGAATGATCCTGTCTCCATAAACCTTCTGTAAACTCGGGAAACCGTAGACTGGTTTACATTTAAATCAGCAGCAATTGTTAGTTGGTCAAGGCCTTGCTGCACTAGAGCAAAAATTTGTGCGGCTTTCTGACGATACGTCCATATTCGGGAGAGAAAAACGTGTTTAAAATGAAAACAGACTAGCAATTAAACAATAAGTAACGGTAATTCAACATGTAACAAAGCAAAAAAAAAAACCATAAATCACAACATTAACGTACCAACGAGTTAATCTTTAGTAAATTGACAAGATTTCTTCTATAGAATATTTTCTTTCTTTTGTGACAGTACCATATTTAAATTTGATTTTGTTTTTGTGTTTATAAACCAGCCTTTATTTTCCAATACCAATAAATGTAATATTTCGTAATAAAATTGATTGAATGTGTTCTTGCACTATGATGCAGTTTATGTGTCCGCCAGTGTATATACATATATATATTAAAGCGGATGCTAGGTCGAGGTCAAAGAATATAAATATCTAAAATGTTTTTTACGTGTCTAGACTTAGCTTTTAAACGACAAAACTATCTAACTGGCATCTGATACCCATCCATCCTGAAAATAATACTTTTTTTTAAATAATAATGAAATAAACATTTCTAAAATCAGACTAAACTATAAATCGTAACGATTTGTCATACCCACGATCGATGAAACTGCGCAGTTTGGCTGACACCATTAAATCATAACGATAAAGCGTTAGGTTTATAGCGGGTATAAGAGGATATTTTACAAAACTCATCTCCAATTAAATACGCCGTTTGTATATGTCACACATGTAAAATTGTAAACACCGTTAGATTATAATATAAGTAACTAGCGAGATTATAAAATGTCGACAGATTGTGAAATAAACATTCTGCTTACAATTTTACGCATTACTTTTCTTTATATTTTAATATAACGAACTGAAACTCGTCAAATAGTAAAACGGAACACAACTCGCGCGCTGATTGGTTGAACGGCATATCCCGAACCGCCATATTCGTTTGCTTATTCATTCAATTATGCTCTTGATGATGCCTATTGCCCGCTACCGCCCCCCCGGACTCTGACTCCTCCGTACGCAGGATAAAGAAGCCGAGAACGAGAACCAGGAGGAAAGATGCCACAGCTCCTGAGGTCACCCCCTGTGTTGTCGCCTCACCACCAGCCAGCAGTCTGGAGCTGGAGCCACCCATGCCCGCTCCATCGCAGCTAGACCACACGCGGGACTTACAGCGCCTCCCGCGCTCCCCGCGTACCTCGCGCTCCTCGCGCACCCCCAGTGCCTCCTCCTCGACTACCACAGCCGTGGAAATAATCGCCTCCTCGGAGCCCGTAAACTGTGCGGTCGCCCCGCACACCCGGCCTCCGGTGTCTCCCTCGCCGCCACAAGAGCCGGCGCAAGACGAGGCCCCCGATCGACTGCAGAGCTGCTGCAGTCTCTCCTTTCCCTGGCCGTGAACTGTGTTCAGAAGCTTATGGCCGGGGAGGAAGTCTTTCCGACGATCGTGAAGGCCCTCGTAGATGGCACCCCCCTTGTAGCCGCTCTTACACAGATCTGGCTCCCCCCGCGCTCCTTGAACGCGTTAATTTTTTTAGTCTTAGTTTCAGGACCACCGAACCACTGAGCGAGCGGAAGCCACGCACCCGGCCTTCACCGACCCGCTGCCGTGGCATGCCCGCTTGCCAAACGGCACCCACCCTGCTGACACCAGACGCAGGGAGCATCCCGGAGCTACGCTACCAAGATGCCCCCAAGCACGGTGCGCCCCCCGACCAGCACCGTTGATCGTTGCCCCCCTACCCCCCGCGTCTGTCACAAAAACCGACGCAACCACCTTTTCGTGCGCCCGGAGTATGACGTGGGGCAGCCCTATTGCCCCACACGTCAGCCCCGAGGTAGCCCTTTCCCCCCCGACATAAAAAGTCTGAGGCCCGGGAATACCTTTCCCCCCCTTCCTATCCCAGGTCGCTCGGTTCCGCAGTCCGGTAAAACACGGCGCGTGAGGGAGTGGACCCACATACGTTTCCCGACCCCCGGGTCGGGACCCCCACGTGCCGTTTGGAGCCGACCGTCAGGTCAGGTCAGGTCAGGTTGTGCCTGGACTGGCATCGTCACTCCCATCGAACAGTTGAACAGCAGAACAGGAACCCCACGGGTTTCCCCCGCGTTCTGCCGCGGGGGGTCTTCCCTAAAAACTGACTCTATGCGTCCAGTACTCGTACTGGGCGCGTCATCCCACCCCAATTATAGGGGCTTAGCCCCTGGTATTGGTTTCCGCCGTAAGGCCCTTTTCAGGGGCCCGGCGTCGAGAAGAGTCTCCTTCTCTAACAATACCCGCTACACACCACAACGATGAAACTACACAGTTGTGTAGTTTCATCGTTGTGGTGTGCCTTTTGCAGACTATTAGCACGTTTCAAGAATTTATTATAATGTTTATATCACCTACAGTCTAGGAAAAACTAACTAATCAGAAGATATTTTAGATAAAATTGTAAATAAATTATTTTATTTTGTGTTATCAACTAAATTCCAAAAGTTTTAAAATCAGTAAACTACAAATATTATGCCGATTAAACTGATTACATAATTACTTACGAACACGATGTTTTTTTTTCTTAGCTCATTTATTATTTCCAATGCGATGGGAAAAATCCTTGGGCAGGGCTTTTGATGTAAAATCGAAATATGTTATATATTGTTATTATTATAGGGATATACGACATAATATAGATGTTTTGTACAAAACAATTGCTAGAACATAGCAATTATTTTGTCAGGCGGAGGCAGGTCAGCATCTGTCAGGCGGATTGCGACAGCTCTTATTTTTAACCCACGAGGGGTGTTAAGTGAAGTTTTACGTGTGATGTGTGACACACATGTGTATGTCCGTGGCATCGTGGCTCCTAAACGAAAGGTCCGATTTAGATGCATTTCTTTAGAGCTGACGTGTTTAGCTATAATTCATCATCATCAGCACGCACGTCGCTTGAAAATTCGGAGGTTGCTTAAAATTTTTAATTTAGTTTTGCTTCTACTATAGTTTCTCCTGTACTACTTACTTTAACCCCCGACGTAAAAAGAGGGGTGTTATAAGATTTATGTGTGATGTGTCTGTCTGTCCGTCTGTATGTATGTCCGTGACATCATAGCTCCTAAACGAAAGGTCTGATTTAGACGCTTTTTTTAGAGCTGACGTGATTGAGTGTTTAGCTATAAATAATGCGACCATTTATTTTTCTTACCTAAGCGGGACATCAGCTGCAGTGCCGGATTAGCCTATAAGCGAATTAAGCAACTGCTTAGGGCAGCCCAGAGACACATAATCACATATTATTATATATATATATATATATTGTTGGCTGTGCAAGATGTTCCGAAGATGGGAAAAATGTAGTAAATCTTAGGACAACATGTGAAATTATACTATCTACTATATTTTTCAGTTTTTTTAAGTGCACAGACTTTGAGATAGAAGTTTTCTAAATTTTTAATTGCCATGCTAAGCAAAAATTTTCTCTCTTGCTTCGACCGCCTCCGTTACCTATCTCTAAACCAAAATGTTTTCTTTTAATATGCACAGTCTTTTAAAGTTTAAAATTTAAACAGATTTAATCTGTAAAATAGGAAAAAAGTCGGTGGGGGGAAGGTAAATTTTATATTATTCCCGCAATCAAAACGCCATCTATTAGCAAGTAGAATATGCAGCGACATCCTAGGACAAGGGAACGAGCTGTTTTCCAGCTCGTTCCAGCAGTGATTGCTGACTTGCAACATATTATGTCGCTCAACGGCCTCTACATCGCGGTATCGAAAACACCAGGCGTTTGTATAAGAGGCTCACGTATATTTTTACTTGACTACGGCGAAGCCAAAAGGAAGGGTAATGATTTTGGCAGTATATGTATGTATGTATGTTTGTTCCCTCGTAGCGTCTAAACTACTCGTCCGATTTCAATAAATGCTGTGTCAATAGATTCGTAATAATGCCGCGGGTAACATAGGCTATACCTATATTTTTTTCAAAATTTTGTTTTTCGAAACCTCATATTCTAACATCTAAAGAAATTAACCGAGATAATCATCAGGTGTTTAGTATCAAAAGAAATGTCTTGGCGATATATATATATATATATATATATATATAAAATAATATGTTATTACAACTACACGTTTGAAATGCGGTCGTACAATCCCAGTTGTTAAGCTATTGCATAGCTTCTATCGCGGGCCTTGAGCGCGGGGACCGAATCCAGAAATTCCGTAACGAAAAAACCTCACGCTCCGTGCATCGTCTAACGTCGTTTCAGTTCGGCAGTCTTCGACACGGCGTTGACGGTGTGCGTGCGATTAGACGTATTGTACGACTCTACGAAACTCGCACGAATCGAGACGAGCTGCTCCGAAATCGGAAGAATACATAAGCAGCTGTTTATGAGAAAGTAATTGTAAAAAATAATAATTTAAAACCCACATGTATTTTAAAATAATAAAAATATTTTAAACAATATTAACTTTTTATTTATTTAATAAAAGAAAAATTTGTTTTCTTATCGGTCACCACGTTCAAAAAGTGTAACTTGAATTATATCAAAGAAAAAGAAATACTGCATAAATAAATAAAATAAAATAAAATAAATAAATAATTATAATTGCATAAGTTGATACAAAATGCTATGCAATACGAGTAGCTTTACCGCGGCAGTCCCCGAGTGCCACACGTCTTTTTTTCGAACCTATTTTAACCTATAAATTTTCGAACATTACGTATATAAGACTATTAATATATAATGTTTATATTATACATATTATTTTATTTTATAAATACTATAATATTATTATTATTAGTATAATCGTTCTTAAAATCTAGAAAAAAAATGGCTCGCTCCGCGCTCGTGAAGAATGATATTATTTTTAACTTCAAGTGTTTTGATTAGGTGCTTATTCATATTAGGTCCTTACATATGAAATTGGCGTTTTCCCGTACTGGCCACTTTGATCTCAAATATATATTCTTTGGTCAGGAATTTCAATTTCAAATGTATACCGCTATGTTGTGTTTACATATACATTTGTGTTTCGAAAACAGTAATTCATTTGTTTTTTCCTCTTTTGGTTTTTTCTTTGCATCACTCTGTTTACAAAATGGAAAACTTGAAATATCGTATTATATTCGAGTACAAGTTCCACCGTGGCACCAGTGCTGCAGAAACGGCTCGAAGGATTAAACTCAGGTTTTTGGGTCTAACGTTTTCGTTCTGGAATCTTCGACCTGCAGAACAAGCCCCGTGGACGGCCGGAGAACAAAGTTGATAATAAAGAATTGAAAGCTATTGTGGAAGCGGCTCCATCGCAAATCACGTCCGAGTTAGCTGCAGGCTGCGGTGTTAGTGACTGTTTAAAATGTTTTAATCCACTTGAAGCAAATTGGGAACGTGAAAAAGCTTGAAAGGTGGGTACCTCATGAATTGAGAGCAGCAAACCGACAAACGCGCGTTGACTGCTGCGTTACATTATTCAACCGGCACAATAATGAAGGGATTTTAAATCGAATCATTACTTATGATGAAAAGTGGATCCTGTACGATAATCGGAAACGCTCATCGCAATGGCTGAACCCTGCCGAACCAGCCAAAGTCTGCCCCAAGTGAAAATTGACTCAAAAAAAGTTACTAGCGTTTGGACTAGTAGCGGTGTCGTTCACTACAGCTTTCTTAAATCTGGCCAGACGATTACGGCAGATGTCTATTACCAGCAACTGCAAATCATGATGGAAAAGCTAGCTGCTAAACAACCGTGGTTGGTCATTCGCTCTAGGTCACTGCTGTTTCAGGACAACGATACACCACACACTGCACAACAGACGGCTACCAAATTAGAGGAGCTTTAATTGGAATATCTAAGATATCCACCGTACTCCCCGGACCTCGCTCCAACAGATTACCATTTTTCTCGAAATTTGGATAACTTCTTGCAAGGGAAAAAATTCAACTCCGATGAGGCGGTCCAAAGCGCCTTCAAAGATCTCTATCTGAATTATTTTCTTGTTTCGGCCTTTTTGGACCTCTTTTTTATAACGTAGTCGGGTTATTAATTTATTTTTTGGTCCGATGACAATTTCAGCCTTGCTGGGGACAGCGGGACAGGCGGCCTGAAAGCGGGACGTATGGTTACGTTAGCTGTAACTTATCATCGTCAGCACGCACACCGCTTGACAATTCGGGTGTTGATTAAAAATTTTAATACAGTTTTGCTTCTATATAGTTTCTCCTGTACTACTGTGTTTTCATAACAACCGCAAGCCAAATAAATCATCTCGTCTCGCTTCGACGATGTCTATATCTTGTGATGACTGTCCCTAAGTCTTGGCAGACAGCCGAAGTGCAATATCTATGTCTGTATCTTTCACAGACAAAGCTTATTCTGCGTCTCGTTTGTAAATTATACAGATGTATCTATTATTGTAAATATTACTAGAAGCTAATAAAGAAAAGCTAGCTCGCCCGCGTGGGAGAGTGTTTGTGGTAAAAAAGAGATTACGATTATATATACATAAGATTGTCTCGTTTAAACTTTAAAAGTATAAGATATATATTATTATACCGTCATAAGATGTATTTTATTTCATAAATATAATTTATTATAGACAATACATAACAAAATAAAAAAAATTAAAACACCTGAATTCTGACAAGCAGTGAACGAGCTAATGATGATGATATAAGCTAAGAACACTCTTGATAATGTCAGCTTTCAAACAAAAAAAAACTAGATTAAAATCGGTTCATCCGTTTTTAATTAGAAAATGCTTTTATTACTTTACTAGATGTTTCCAACGAGTATTGCCCATTCGTACGCGTAAAAGGAAATCCCGATGGAACCGTACATTTTACCACTATAAATAGTTGCCAATATCCTTCCCCGTGGTCTGCTCTATATGTGTGTCAAATTTCATCAAAATCGGTCCAGTAGTTTCGGAGCCTATTCAATGCAAACAAACAAAGCAATCTTTATAATTCTCTTTATAATATTAGTACCTATAGATGTCACTATACGTGTCTTACTTACATCTTTCTGAATCGCAGTATCGTTGTATTTTGATGTGTAGGATATAATAATAAATAAATAAATATCTATGGACGCTTCACACCACGTCAATCTGGCCCCGTGCTAAGTATCCGAAGAACTTGTGTTACAGGTACCAGAAAACGGGAAGTGTATTTAATACTTTTATACTATACATATATTTAAGATTTTTATTATATTATACACATATCCATGACCCAGGAACACAGAAAAACTTTTTTGTTCCTCCGGCGGGATTCGAACCCTCGAAACCCGGCTTGAGCACCAACGCGCTCAACCACTGAGCAACAGAGGTCGTCAAAATATATTCAACTACATTTAATATACGGTGAATAAGTGAATTGGTATAAACTGTTGAGTGTTGAATGATTCAATTGCGATTCTTGATTATCATAATTATTATTATCATTCTTAAAATATAGAAAAAAAAGTCGCTAGCTCCGCACTCTTGAAGAAAATATTTTCATTTTATATTTCAAGTGTTTTGATAACTTATTCATATTATTAATAAAGCTTAATTAAAATTAATTATTTGAAAAAAACTATAACTCGACTTAGTTAAGGGGTGTGCTCTCGATAGAACTGAAAATTCTAGTATTCTAGTTCTTTGAATTTTTTTTTCTCGGTCATGGTCGAATTGAAAAATCCCAAAAAAATATATTATGTTAATCGGCATTATATTTAGCCGAGGACTGAGTATTTAAAAAATTGAATTTTTTATATAAATATTGACTTAAAAATATGCTAAGTCCACCCATTTTTTTAAATGTTAAAACCTTTTTTCTCTTCTTCTGTAGGTAAGTCACACGAGTGTGAACATTATTTCAGTATTTTAAGTGTGACAAGACTCAGGGGAAGGCCGTTTTAGTTTTTGTAAATTTTGTCTCAACTATTTATAGCGGTTTTTTATCCGATTTCAATACTCTCCGGTCGTCGCGATACGCCCTCGTCGCCTTCAAAGTTAGTATAGGACTTGACGCTTAAGGTCACTGGCATTATACAGAGCCTTAAATAACCCAACCAAGAGCATGTCAGGACATGTCTAAGGAGGGTTCCGTAACTATCAACGCGTAATAGGATTTTTCAAATTACTTCAAAGTTTACTTTCTGATTTTGTTTAAAATAATTTTCCTAAATAGTATTTAGCTCTATCAGCATATCAGCAACTTATAAACCACTTTGGAGGCCGATTACTCGAAAATGGTTGACTTTTTAAAAAAGACATGTATGAAACCTTGCATTTATTCAAAAAAACCTATTTAACGATACCCCAAACGACGGGGTAGTATGAAAAAATATTTTTCATGCCCACTTCACATGTATGGAGATTGGAGATCAAATGTAAAATTATTATTATTTTATAATGCCAAAACCGAGATCTATACTTACATAACTATACTATAAATGGTCTTTAACTATACCAAAATTTCATTTATATTCATAATTTCAGAAGCTAGAAGCGCGGACAGACAGACGGATAGAGCGAAACTATAAGGGTTCCTTGAGTATTACGAAACCCTAAAAAGGGGTCTATAAAGACCGAAACAAGAAAATATTTTAGATAAAAATCAAGAAACAGGTAGATACAAAAATGATCAAGAGGGCGCCATGGTAGGTACTTGACTTGAAAAAAACATGACTCATGCGTTACCTCGCTAAATATGACGCACTGCCGTTACCTCAGCTAGCCGCGCCTTAGGTATGTGAGCGGTGGGACGGAGAGGCGGGGGCGCTTCATGTTATTACTCAGTTCAGCGCCGGACTTCGCGGCGGCAACACGCCTACCTAAGGCGCGGCCAATTAGTTCCGCGCGCACTATAAACATGACGTTGTCACGTTCAACTATCGTCAGTAAACCGACTTTACAGACAACCAGATTTTTTTTATTTTAGTTACAAACCTTCTTTATAAGGTTCAGAACAGTCGATATCAAATCGCAGCCGTTTGTATCTATCTATCTATCTTAGGGTATGCATGTGTATAACGAATATACGCACTTTCTAGAAACTTCTTTAGCTTTAGGTCAGCTTACACTTAGACGCGACACATCTCAGTGTGAACTGACACTTGATACTATTAGTGGGTGCGACCCCAGCTCTAGCTTGACCAATTTTGTACCTATGCATTTCTCTATTTCTATTTGAAATATTGTTTTCTGTTTCGGCCTTTTTAGACCTCTACACCTTTTTTAACGTAGTCGGAATATTTTTAAGTAGTCTAGACTCCAGTATCTAGAGCGTGTTGAAGTACCTGCTAATTAAAAAAACGGCCAAGTGCGAATCGGACTCGCGCATGAAGGATTCAAAACGCCATAAAAGTCACGTTTGTTGTATCTTGGATAAAAAAGATGTTTTCTTGCGAAACCAAGACTGCTTTTGATATCTGCATTCGACATAGTACATACTGGTCGATATAATATTATAATTTGTTCTCAGTTTTAAAATTAAAATACTAAAGTTATTGGCTCCTTTAAATTCACAGGCTTTCATGATTGTCTGTCTCTTCTTGGCAGACCGCATGTGACTTGGGACCCTTAACTTTAAGAAGCATTTGAGAATTCGGCCTCTATTGAAAGGTACTTTCAGCACCAAAGAATGTCGATTTGTACAGTAATTAGTACTGTGATCGGATTAGGTAGGGCAATTTGGGGTTAACGACCTCAAACATTATATTAGTATGGATACGCTCGCGGGATTGCGGGATTTCGTAAATATTCAATATATTGTGGAACGCATATCTTTTCACGTTAGAAACTAAAAAAAATAAACAAGCATTTAATAAGTAATATGACATTCCGATTTTTTACAATTTTTAAATTAGAAATAGAAAACATTGGTTCTGTAAATACTTTTTTACTATTTCAAAACGAGCAAGCGTAAAAAAAAAACGTAAAATTAAATATCGTAATTGATTATTACGATATCAAAGTGTTTACACACCATAGACAGCGGTTTTAAATAACTATTTGTATAATAATAACATAATAAGAAACAATTCTTAAGATTGTGGCCAATACATCAATACTTAAGTTAAAGGTTTAAACATTTAACATTGTTGATTATTTAATAATATTACCTTTTATTGAAATAACTGATTATTATTGTAAATTATTTTAATTTTACAGATTTTTAGTAATTTTTTCAGTCGTCGCCTTTTTATGCAAAAACAATAAAATAATTTTAGTTGAGTTTGAAATAAACAATGCCAATTAAGCTATGTAAAAATAGCGTGTATACATAATATTATTATTTTTTTATTATACAATGTACAATAAAATATTTAAACAATATTAATTTTTATTCTTTAGTGTAACTAGCTCTTATCGAAATGGTAATTCCGCCCGGTTGGCATGTCCATATTCAAATTTCGTCACGAAATCCCGCAAAATTGGCACACCTTTTCCGATCTATAGTAATTACTAATTACCGAACATAGGAAGTGTATTAGCGTCTGGCACTCGTGTCGCCGAGATAATGTTGGCAGAGGGGCCACTGTGTACAAGTGCTTTATAAAACACAAGTTCAGGGCCATGATCACGGTAACGTTCGATGCTTATTAAAATAACCCATAGAAAACTTGATTTTTTTAGAGCTTCTTCTTCTTTCAAAAAATGGCTCAGTGTCAGAATGTGTTGACGGAGACGAAGAAACATTTTATGAAGAAACAAGGGTACGGTGAACTGAAGGAAGTCTGGTGAAATTTTTAGAGCTGTCAATTTGGAGCCGAAAAAAGCTCTGTGACACTCACAAACGCAGAGGATTACCAAACATTTGAATATGGTGGGTCCTCAATCCTCAAGCCCCTTGGGCTTTCACTGATGATTAGCTAGATGTGTTCAGAAATATTTTGTAAATTAAATGAATTATTTTAAAAAATAACTTTGCCAATATAATCAAAACATACGTACTTAGCTAATAGAGATGCTACACTTAGAGGTACAACGACAGTTTAGACCAGCTAAGAGCAGTATTAGAAGCATTTTCATTCAAGGTCAATAGCATTGTTAAAAAGATAGTAGTAAGATAAGATTATTATCAGGTTGGTGAATTTTCAGATCATTGACTTTTAAAACCCTAAGAAAACCTTTGTAATTCTACAAATTATATTATAAGCCAGGACGGCTGGACAGGAAGAAATAGTATTTCGTACACTTTGACCTGAAAACGTCTTTAAAATCGCTTAAATATTCAAGAATAATAACAAAATCGGAGAGTTATTGTAGCACAGTTTGGTGTTGTAGCCAAAATTTCGAAAGTTAGGATGGGCTATGACGAACATTTGTCAGAACCAAATGTTCATACAAAAAAGTTACACCATCTCAAATGTCAGCCATCTTGATCTCACCATACATTAAATGTGAAAATGGCCCCAAAAATACCAAAAGTGCGACCACGTCAAACTAACGTATAACGCATTATGATTGGGCCAAACTCCAAAATTCAATTTACGATATCAAGACGATTCTTTATGATTCATTAAATGGAAATGAGAATGTTTAAGAATGGGGTTCAGTCTTTGTCATTGCACGAGTCGTGATACACCGGCGCGATATCGGATATCGTTATCGTGTAATGTGAAAACACACTAAGAATTCAAAACCGGCCAAGCGAAAGTCGGACTCGTGCACGTAGGGTTCCGTATCATTATACCAATATTTTACATGTTTACTTATTATTTCGTTATGTTTACTACGAAGTTTTCCAAGTAAGTACATTTTACAAGTCAGGCTTATCTATAACTCCTAAACTAACAAAGTTATATAAGCCGTTATAGATTTCCTTTACAGATCATCATGAATTTTTTTCAGGTTTTTTAGAGCCAGCCGTTTAGTTTTTAGAGGGGGGACGGGGGGGGGGGGCAAACTCGTCCATATAAAGGAAGATTTATTTTCGAGTAAGTATGACAATTATTTTTCTGCCTAAACGTCTCTAAGTAAGCAGTAGATCATGGGCCCAAAATATCCGTAATTGATTTTACCGGACCTTATATGTATAATCAAATAAGCCCGAGACAAACAACCTCGGGCGATGAGCACAATTTCGTGTACGAATGTTTAACGCTCGCTCACGATTCGCATGCTAAGCCTACCGCAATAAAGAAATAATGAGTTTGTATGTTAACAATGATATCGTAGGCACTATGCTTGTAGGCTATATGATAGCGTTAAAGGAATAATCCTTAACGATATCACACAAAAATAACCTAAGAAGACATACATGTCTTCTCTGTGCCTGTATCCCTACCTTCTAAGGAGGGTTCCGTAACTATCGACGCGGAATGGGTTAATTTTTCAAATTCCTCCAAAAATTATTTTCGAATTCCATTCAAAATAATTTTCCGAAAGAGTAGATAGTTACAAGTTATACCACCATATAGTTTAGAAATTTCATCTAAATCACTTTGGAGACCAATTAGGTATTAAATAATCTAACCATCTTGTATGTCAGGACATGTCTAAGGAGGGTTCCGTAACTATAACCGCGTAAAAGGTTTTTTTTCGAATTACTTCACAAGTTACTATCCGATTTCGTTCAAAATAATTCCTCCTAAAGAGGAGGCCGATTACTCGTAAATGGTTGATCAAATCATGTATGAAACCTTGCCTTTAATCTAAATTCTAAAATACTACCCTACACGATGGGGTAGTATGAAAAAATATTTTTTATCCATTTAAAATACTATTTATATATATATTATTGTGTAAATAGTAAAGGCAAGTATCCGTACCAAAAAGGATAGTCGGCCTATCTTTTCAGAGGATAGTCGCCCCTAGAGCTGCTCTAGGAGCAACTATCCGCACCTAATAAACATATACATTCTGAAACAAGTAAAGACAAATTAATTTTATTGTTTGTTTTTCAGTGATCATAACAATAAAAATTTAGTTCTAACAAAAATAAATATTCGATTGTTTGATTTTCTATTTACGGGGTAAAAACAAACGAATGGGATACACGACCTACGCTAGACAACAGCTATCCCCCGATGCATTTGTAACGTTAGGCGACTATCCGCTATAGGAGGCAACTATCCCCTTATTTAGATGTCCAGTGAAAATGAATTTACTCAAAACTCGTATTAATTAGGCTTACAAAAATTTGTTATTATAAAAGATGAAAGACCTACCTTTGGATGAACATGTTAAAATATTCTCAATCAGTATAATTTTACTAAGTTCACGGTTTTTTTAAAGTAGAGCAAATATCCGGCTTTTACCCTATGGAGATTGGAGAGCCACCCCTATAATATAAAATATTATTATTATTTTATGATGCCAAACTTGAAATCTACACAATCAATAACTTATACCATATTTCATCAATTTATATTCATAATAACAGAAGTTACAAAAGGGCGGGCGGACGGACAGACAGACAGACGGACGGACGGACAGAGCAAAGCTATAAGGGTTCCTCGTACTACGGAACTTAAAAAAGAACTCCTGAAAGAACATGGGACACATCAACATTTTTTTGCCTTCAACGTTATTTTGTTGGACTTGCTGTTGGTAAGCCTAACTTGGGTTAGGACTTACGGCCAACGGGCTACCAACAACAGGGGGCCACTAATTGACAATTAACGTAAAGAAAGTTGGGACAATAGATACTTTTTACTCCATACACCCATTATATGGCACTGGCCGATAATGGGTGCATAGGTTTCCATAGACCCATATGATAATAATCGATTTCACACGTCTATTGGAATAGGTATCGACGTCATACAGGTGAAATCAATTTAACGAATGTATTGATAATCCAGTGACCTACTACGCTATATACGTCCAGACATGATTAAGATCACTACATATTGTATCGAGTGACAAACAACAATGAGCTATGTAGTACAATTTGAAACTACATAATATAATAATAATCTGAGATAGTGTGTGTTGGTTATTATTTTTATTTATTTCTAAGCATTCAAAAAAATATCTCTCTGCACACCTTCCTCCACATAAACTTGAGTTAAGTACTGAAAGATTTTAGTACTGAAAGAAAGCAAAAACTAAAGGAGACTGAACATCGTGGGCCCAAATGTAATGGCTTAAGATATGGTTTAAAAAAATCAGCTCAATTCTCAATCTGGGAGCCGAGAGAATTAAGAAAGATGTTCAGGTTTTGTGATATCGTCCATTTATTTAGGGCCCGTTTCAATAACCTATATATCTATAAGTATTTGTTAAGTTTGACGTTTCTAACAAATAGTTATTGGTAGATAGGTTATTGAAACGGGCCATAAATCGATTTCAGTATTAAAGTAAATACTTTTTGCACAAGTCATTTATAATTATTGTCAATTTTGTCATAGGTCGTTGACGTTTTGACTTCCGATTCACTCGTTTCGTGTATTCTAATGCGTTTCGTGTTGTTGCGTTTTGAGTGCGTTCCTAAATAGTATTATTTTCAATGACCACTGCTTTAATTATTACAGAATCCGGGTCACAAAACTTGCAAAATATATTTTAGTCTGTCGTCGTCGGCTGTCGTAGAGGAAATGCAGCTCTTCTTATGTACGCCTCTATTCTAATTGCATAGTAATAAGTATGCAGACGAACTGTTGGAGCTTGCTGAGTGCTCAATGCTCACGTTATGTGTGTCATAATATTTTGGTACCTTAGTTGATCAAGGTATCAAGATCATATTGCTCCACCTGGATAATTTCTTGACGACATTTTGTTATAGAAGACGAATAAGATATATACTACTGTCACAGAATAGATAATAGTACAAGGTACAGAAGTCTCTCTGTTTTGATCTTCACAAATGCCGCCTTTTTATGTGCCTATATAATTATTATTAACAAACGAAACGCACGCGAGCAGCCGAAATTGAGCTCTCTGGCGCCGCGCGAAGGTCGACATTATTCCAAACCTTGTCAGATATTCCGAAAATAGGGTTGTCACTTGTCAATACTTTAATTAAATATCTTAGATTATACTATCAGATTTATACTAGACGACGATATAATATATAATAATGATATAATACATATTATATAGATACCATACAACATACCGACCGAACATAAATACCATGCAAGGTATACAAGCGGAAACTGTTATACCTATGTACCTATTAGATAAATGAATACCGAACATATAAATCAGTTTACACAGACACGACACGTGATTTTCTTTTGATGTAGGTATGGATTATATGTATGTATATGCAGCTACCTACCACCTATTTTAAATAAGCATATAATATAAAACTTTTGTGTGTATATTTAATAATTATTGTTATAGATTTAGGTACCATGACAGTAATTATAAATGAGTAATGATTATCGTACCATTCGCTATCTTTCTCACTTGACGGAACCGTGAAAAACTGACAATTGCTATTTTTTTCATTGTTCCGACAATCGGCTGCAATGCAGTATTTTTTTGGATACATATTTTTGCCAATTAAAATATGACACGCGTTTGCGACGTAAAGTGAGTTGTACTGCGTAAGAGGTGCGCGCGTGCGCCACGGCCGGTCAGTGCGTGGCAAGTGGCAACCATTGAATCGCCCCAACGTTGGGGAGTCTCGGTATGTACTTGTAGCTCGGCGGCGGAACGGCGTAGTGACACCCCCCTGCTACTGTCACTATGTCAATTACAGTAATCATCGCCATCATCATCACACCATATACCATCACATTATGATGATATAATAGGTACTTCTCATAGTATTTTATACCGACACGGAGATTTTTCAACATTACTTTGCCGTTTGTGAACATATTTCCAAAATTATTTTATTGTTGTAAAGGTTATAATTCGAAACTTATTCTTTAGTCACCAAAGTGGTAATCTGATGATGTGATCCATGATGAATCGAGGGAACTATTCGAAATTTATATGGACACATATAATGATTTCTACTTTTTCTGAAGTAGTCCAAGCATTTGCTATCAAAAAATAAGTTTTTGTACCAAGGTATACATGAAAATAACTCCTGAGTCCTTATAGATACATGTTTGGGGATTCCGGCGTTGTTTAAAGAACTGCGAGCATATGTCATCATACCACTTATGTTAAAAGGGTGTTACTAACACCGGAGCCTGCAGTTAACTCGGACGTGGTTTACGATGGATCCGCTTCCACAACAGCCTTCAATTCTTCATTATCATCATCTTTGGTCTCCGGCCATCCACGGGGCTTGTTCTGCAGGTCGAAATTTCCAGAACGAAAACTTTGATATCAAAATCGCACTATGTTTCCTTTTGCGACACCGCCGCCATACACATCATTAATCCTTTAAGCTGTTTCTGCAGCACTGGTGCCACGATGGAACTCATACTCTAAAATAATGCAAGATTTCAAGTTTTCTAATTTGTAAACAGAGTGACGCAAAGAAAAAACCAAAAGAGGAAAAAACAAATGAATTACGGTTTTCGAAACACAAATGCATGAGTAAATCGCTGTATAAATTTGAAATTGGAATTTCTAACCAAAGAAGATATATTTGAGATCAAAGTGGCCAATTTCATATGTAATTTATATTTATATACTATGAAAAATAATTATGTTTTAGGTTTTCGTAACGACATCTATCATTTTGTAGCATAGCTACATTTTAACGCATTAATATAACTTATAACGACGCTCCTAGCGTCATCTATTGGCTGTTATTGCTAACTTTAATAACTAAATTATGTTAGACGACGCCATCTATTGGCAAAGGTTTTGTAACTAGAGCTTCATCTCCAATATCTCTTTATTGTGGCAGTTGGATTATGCATTACCGCTAGTTGTCAGTTAAAAAAAAAACATTGTCAGTAGGAGTATATAAGGGCTGTCGCGAGATGACAGGGCCTTTTTTTCCTCCTGCTAGAAGACGAAGTAGAATTTTTATTGTTGAAGTTTTTCCAGTTCTTTTAATTCTTAATCCCGTGTATCACGGTGAGTAATTTAGTGTATCTGTGTTGTGAATATTTAAAAAATCATGCTTGTATTAAAACGCATTATTCTTTAATGTAAACTATCATCTTGGTAAATTAGTTGTCAATTATTTGATTGGCCATACCACGTGCTCAATTGTAGTTTCGTCTTTCCAATCTAGCACTATTGAAATGTTACGATGTTTGTATCATATTGGGTCCTAAATATCATCTTATCTTTTTTTATTTTGCCTACCTTTGTAATGGTCACACAGCCCGTGATTTTTGATCGTTTGGGGTTGAAATCGCGCTGGCTGTAGGACCGGACTCCTACCGACACATTACCGTGATTATTCCAGGAACTTGGTTTGGGGCACGAAACACCGCCAACTACAGCATTCGAGGCACCAATTAAAAGGACTTATATCTAGCTGGAGTTCAGAGTGCTGATGATCATTGGACGGGGATTTATTTTTTTTTATTGAGAGGATCTATCTACGACGTACGGACGCAGCGGTGACGGAGAAGCTTCCAGGAGTGGTAGCCCTAGCTCGCATCCGCCACGTGCTAGACAGCTGGATCCTCAGCTAAGTTCCCACGTGGTTTAAATCCCCTAACCCTACCTTGACACCAAGAGGCTAGTCCAGACCATACGGCCTTCTGCCCACGACCCCTATTTTTTTTCTTTTTTTAAATATATATTGTCACGGAGAACCTTTATTTTATTTTTAACAACACCCGTAACAATTTATCTGTTAGCATATTGCGTTTCCAAACAAACTAGTTATTAATTTCATTACGTAATTAACATCGCAAATAATAGATGTCGCTTTTCCAACACAAACCAAACCGCAAACCACCACTAGAGCAATATATTGAACAATAGGTAAGCTTATAATCAATAATAAAAATGAATAATAATAATAATATTATTAATCCTTTAATCAATTATCTTTTATCCCACGACATTATTGTTGCTTTTTTGTTCATAATTTCATAGAGTACAACTTACAATAAATACTTTTTGTAGACTCGTATTTTAATTACCAGGCAGCGACTTGCCGATCTCCTTTTAAATATTTCTCTAATCAATCTTCATAATTTTGAAGTCGGTACCAGCCCAAACAATATCCCGATAAAAATAACATTTTATAGAACTCTAGTTCAAGTTTGCTGGTACCGACTTCATAAATATGAATATTGAGAAATATGAAGAGTAGAAATAGGTAAAATTTTAGCCGAATTTAAAAGGGGAATTATTTACAACATGAGTTATATTTCACACTTTTTTGTGCATTTACTTTGGAAGTTGGTTTATAAACAATAGCGATTAGTTCATAGGAGCATTAAGCTTGAACAAATAAAGTATCATGAGGGGTCCTCCTGAACAGATAACTCTAGTCAATATTATTCTACATTAGTACGTCTAGTGATAGTAGGTTAATCATGATTGACGGAGAGATAGCAGCGTGTTTGTTAAGTTACTGATTACTCGTATGTTTGGTTGTAACATAGATACCTATGTTATAATTTTGTTATAATAGTTTTTGTTGTAAGTTATAATTTTGAGTCGACGCCGATAATATATATACGCAAAATATATACGCGTTGACTTGAGAACCTCCCTCCTCCTCTTTTTCATTACTTTCTCGTAGAAGGGTTACAGCTAGGGTTGCCAGGTAATTTCATCAAGTCGTGATTTTAGGATTCTCGTCGGGCAAATAAATATTATAATTAAGCTTCATTTTACACCGAGACGTGACGCGGCGGGCACTTTTTAAAATAGTGATTAGAAATTGATCTTTATTTGCTACATAAAAAAAAAGATACTTACACGTTGCATTTCAAGAGTTCGAGTGCTGCACCTTAGTGCACAGCGCAGCGCCGCTTTTGCAACGTAACGTGTATTTTCTGTATGGTCTTTTCGCGTATATCTTTGTGGCCTTTATTAGTATAATGCACGAGTCATGAAATACATACCTATTATGTACTTATAACGAATAAGTATAAATTTGTTATTTACGTTGCCGGTTGCTACATTACGTATCTATTTGGCGTTACAAAATGTCGGGACAATCCAGACGAATCCCGACGATCTGGCAACCCTAGTCACAGCCCACGCATGATACAACGTAGACTAAAACGATTAGTAAGAAAACTTAGTAATAAGCATTTAACATTTTTCTGTCATAAAACCGCTAACATACCTTTGTACGGCCATAACATAGTATCGCGAAATTCTTCTACGAAGTTCCGGGAACTTCCGATAAGAAGTTCCGAGAAAATATAGTAATAAATATAACAAATACGTAATATTATAGGTATAAGATTTGTAGGAAAAATATGTATTCTCCAAAAATGGTTTTGAACGTCAGTTCACACTGCGACGATACGCGACGCTACGCAGCGCTTCAAAATTTAACTTTTTTTTGTCTTTACTGCCTTATCATTAATGCATTATTGAAGCGTAATATCACAGAAGTCACATCAATATATTTTACAACTTTCGTCTCTATGTTTGTAAGCACCGCAATAGTTTACGGTTTACGGTAACTCACGGTTGACGTGGCGTATATATTTGTTTATTTTGTGTTTAATAAATGATAATATGAAAACGATACATGAATCCTTGAACCTGTGGATCCCAAGTGTAAAAAATTTAACTGAAAACTTAAGGTCTATTCAGCTAATGAAATCCTGCATTAATACCGTTACTTACCTATCCAGTCCCGATATGTTAAAATTGCAAAATGGTATTCTCATATACCTACGTCAAACCAACGTCAATCACGTTTTGATTAGTCCAAACTACCTAAATCAGTCTATGAGATCAATACGATTCATTTATAATTTATTGAAAGTAAATTAAAAGTCTTAGGGCCTGTTTCACAATGTACTGATAAGTGTCAGATAGCTTATTTGCATGTTTTATCTCTGTCGCTCGATATAAAGTACCTAGGCAGCGACAAAACTTCCGATTAAGCTATCCGACACTTATTAGAAGATTGTGAAACATGTCCTCAGTTAAATACGAGAATTGAGGTTCTTTACGTTGACTGTTCAAGCATTTGTTATATAAAATCGCACTTTAACTTTTGATCTTACATCTCTATGCTAATTGTGTAAATCTCACTAGGGCAATTAGTCAGTACTTAGCTCTACTAATGACTAAATATTAACGAAAGTATACTAGCCACTAACAAGTTATAATTAGCTATATTTCTATGCAAGTTGTGGAACAATATTTCGTGATTACAGAGTCGAGATAATATTATGTAATGACTAGCTAGAGCGTCCGGTGCCATTGGTAGGCATGAATTTGGGAAAGGGTGCAGGTTCGAGCCCCGTGTATTAAAGCAATCTCTAGCACACGCTCCAACAGCCAACAGCCTCCGCGGTCTAGTGGTTAGAGCTTGGCTCTCGACTCGGAGGTAGTGTGTTCGATTCCCGCATTCGATCAAAAAACTGTTTCCAACTTTGGCCTAACCAAAGTACACTTGCAACTAACAATGCAGGCTGATCACCTGATTGTCTGACAAGAAAAATGATCCATGCGTCGGATAAGCATGTAAAAAGTCGGACCTGCGTCTGATCTCTCGCCAGTCGTGTCGGTTATCTGACACGACTGGCGGGTATTTTTTTTTACCCACAATCACCGTGAAATATCATGAAGAAATTAGCGTCCTCCACACGGTAGTTTGGACCGCGCATGTCGCGTCCGACTGCGTTCCATACCGCGGATTGATCTGTGCGGTTTGGACTGCGGATTAAACTTTCGTACTATTAACAATTAAAAATGCGCCCACGGCTTAAGGATCCGACATATTTAGGCAAACATTCCTAAAACTGTGCGTGTACATGTGATTTCAAAAGTTAGACTGCAGTTTGGACTTGATGCAGTTCACATATGATGCGCGCGCAAAACTGTGAAACCTGCGCTCACCTCGACATGCCAGATCGGACTGTCAGCCCTGCGCACGGCGTATCTACATGCTCCTTTCGGAGCGAGGGTTGGAACAACAAAATCAAACTCAAAGTAAAAAAAAAATCCATATAAACCTATAGCAAAGATTATATTACTAACGTGAAGAATCGTCACTCCACCGATTTACACGAATGACAGCAGCTCACGGCTGTGTGCGTGGCTGGGCGCATGTGGAGGCGGGCGGGGCGTGAGTTTTTTTCCAGCCAGGACTTTCGTTCACGGGGTTGACCGCTGGTCGTTTCGTACTTTGACATAATTGAAAGTATAATTTCATAATATTTATGATAGATTTGTCTGACGCGACGTTTAAAATTATTTTAAAACGAGGGGTACCTGATTAGAATAAATATGCGTCTGATGCTCACGAGAGGCTAAGCAGAAGTTTACTCGGTGGTATATGCAAGGAAAACCATTGAATGGCAACTGTTATCGAGAAATGAGTGACGCTAGAAGGATTATTAAATCGTGCTTAAAATGGTGCCAAAACACAAAGTTTTGATATAGGCCTGTATTGTTTTATATCGTGTTTATCGCCACCTTTCGGAATAGGAGTCACTAGCGCCTTTTTCCATATGTTCGGAAAACATCCTTAAGATTGATTTACGATATATTAAAGTAAGCGGTATTGAAAATTCCTTATATAGACAGCTGATAAGAACGGGTACACCTTATCATAGTCAACACCCTAGTTAACGTTCAATTGTTGAAAATACTTTGAGACAGTAGGTTGGGGGATTTCAATTGTTAATAAACTAACTGACGAGGAATTATTTCAAACGTTCATATCAAATTTGTATCGCGTCATTACAAATTACAAACACTTCACGCGTCATAACAAGTTGGGGAAAATTCCGATAACCAATCGACCGCTATGATTCTCTCACTCGACCGTTTTGTGCCGATCAAATAAAAATAGATATTTTAGCACCACATCATAAAATAAATAACTTCCGTTCGTTTTGGAAACACACGAATAAGTTAGAACCAAAGCCGGGCGTCCCAGTGAGCATCGGAGGGTTAACTAGACATGAACAGATTGCCAATTAGTTTGTGGATCATTTTTCTGTTAAGTCCTCGCTTGGCGCCTCAGACTGTGTGCTAGATGCTGGGACCGGCATGGACAAGATGATTAAAATTAGAACAAGTTACATCTATAATATAATAAGGTCAATGACTGGTCAAATCACCTGGACATGACGGTCACAGTATTGAGCACTTGCAGTTTGCTGACCAACATTTATCACGTGTACTGTTTTTATTATTTAATTTGTGTCTGACTCATAACCTATGCCTAGTGACATGATGCGAACGATAGTGGTTCCTGGGGGTCTTAAAAGGCCACTTTAGGTGTTTCATATTATGATTCATATATTTTTTTCAACTCATATTATGTGCGCAATTTTACGCATGTCTATTAAAAACTGTCAAAATTCATGTTTTCTAATATGATGCAATCAGATGAATCGTGTAGCCATTTTACCATTTCACGATTATTGTATGGAAAAAAAATATGAAACACCTTAAAGTAAAGGTCTTTTTAGACCCCCAGTAGTTAAATGACAAACGAGTGACATTAGTGATAAAAATAATTACAGGCCCATTTCGCTAGTCAACAGTCATCTCGATAATGTTCGATGGTATTCTGAATATTCAGCTAAACTTTGAATTTGGCTTTAAATCTGGGTTATCGACTGAAAGCGCTGTACTGTGTGTCAAGAGACCTGTCTCTTACTATGCAAAGAGAGGGACACCTGTCATCGCCTGCTTTCTTGACCTATCTAGAGCCTTTGATCTGGTATACGTATTTTATGGCAAAAACTCTATACTTATGGCCTACTGAAAGAACTTATTTAAATATCATCTTTAAATATTGGTATTGTAACCAGAGGGTCAATTTTGCTAAATAAAATCTGCAACAATACAATTACAATCAAGTCCCGATACGCTAAAACTGCCAAACCGGTATTCTCGTAAACGTTAAACTAGTGTCAAACGCGTTCTGATTGGTTCAAACTTTACAAAGGCAAGTCGCCATACATTTACTGCCTGGTAATTAAAATACGAGGCTACAAAAAGTATTTATTGTAAGTTGTACTTTATGAACATAGAAACAAAAAAAGGCATAATAAATTATACATCAAACTCGGGGGATAAAATAAAATTGGTTAAATATAACCTAATTTATTGTTCAATATATTGCTCTAGTGGCGGGTTGAGGAAAAGCGACATCTATTATTTGCGGTGTCAATTACGTAAATAAATTAATAACTGGTTTATTTGGAAACGCAATATGCTAACAGGTAAATAATAAATGTCGCTTTCACGTTATGAAAACCAAAACATAATAATTATTTTTCTTAGTATATTTAAATAGTATATATAGAGCAGCTATACTCTGTGTGTTCCGCGGAACCCTGGGGTTCCGCGATACCCCTGTAGGGGTTCCGCGATACCCCTGTAGGGGTTCCGCAAGAATTTAGAAAAAAAATCAAAACACCTCTCTCTGGTCGAACGTTTTGACTCCGCCCGCCGCGCCGCCGCCGCCTGAGTCAACTGATGTCGCTGGTCTGGCTATCTTGCTGGTTATCGTGAGATATCCATATGAAAGTTCTTTTGAAGAAGAAATTTTTAATAAAATGAACATATTTTTTGAAGAAAATAATCTCAGTTGGAACGATTGCATTGACATTTGTACAGAAGGGGCCAAGGCGATGACAGGTAAAACAGCAGGAGCAGTGTCACGAATAAAAAATAAAGCGCCTAATTGTAGTTCCAGCCATTGTATTCTGCATAGACAAGCACTTGCGATGAAGCAAATGCCGTGAAATCTAAAATTAGTTATGGATGAAGCGGTAAAAATAATTAATTTTATCAAATCACGACCACTACAATCCCGATTGTTCTCATTATGGTGTGAAGATTATGGCAGCAAACATAAAACACTGCTGCTCCATACAGAAGTGCGATGGCTGTCTCGGGGGTAAAACTTTAACAAGGCTATTTGAACTTAGAGCGGAGTTACAAATGTTTCTTTCAGCTGATATTTCTTTTAATTTGAAAGACAATTTGTATGATAAAACTTGGTTGTTCCGATTGTCTTTTATGGCGGATATCTTTCACAGACTAAACGAATTGAATTTATCATTGCAAGGTAAACAGACAACAGTGTTCCAGGCCTATAACAAAATAACTGCCTTCAAAAGAAAATAATATTTTTGGATTGTTTGCGTTTTATAAGAGAGAAATAGAAAGATTTACGTCACTCAGTGAGTTTGTTAGCGATAAGGACTCAGAAATGTTTCAAGATGATATGTTTGAAGAATTGGTCCAATATCTACTTCGATGCGCGCATCTTTTGAAAAGTATTTTCCCGAAGAACAGAATACAAAAATAAAACTTAATTCATGGATTCATAATCCTTTTCTACCCAACTTGCAAAAGTCCGAAAGTATGTCAAACGAGATATATGAATCTCTTTTAGAAATGTCATCAGACACATGTATGGAGTCACTGTTCAAAACGATGCCTCTCAACGATTTATGGTACAGAATTCGTAATGAATATCCAATGCTTGGCAAAATGGCTCTGAATATTCTTTTCCCGTTCTCAACAACATATTTGTGCGAAACAGGATTCTCAACGTATGCAGCCACGAAAACAATATATCGCAATAGACTGAACGCCGAACCTGATATGCGACTGCAACTGTCTTCTATCAAACCTGACATCAACCAATTAATGAAAAATAAAAAAACAGTTTCATACCTCCCATTAGTTAGATTTTTTCTTTTTTAATATCTTGTAATAATGGACTTGCCATGTGGCATGTTAAAGTAAGTGATAATCAGTAACTGTTACATTGTACTTTTATTATGTTTAATAATAAAACATAATAAAACTTTTAAAAACTATTGTTTTATTGTAAGGTATTTCACACCTCAACATTTTTTTCATAAAACTAGTACGAAACTGATGAGCTATAGAGAAAGAAAATATCTTTATACTCCAATTAAAACAAATCAATCTACTGGGCCACTATATGAAGCTATTACGCCTCAAATTGACAATTTAAATCATGCTAACCATAGACTATATAGATATGATGACAACGATTACCACAGATAAGTATGTATTTTGTACATATTCAATTCTCTGATATTCGGAGATTCGTAACTTTTTATTGCCAAGTCCTAAAAATATGATATTTTCTTTTATATAATAACTTTTTAAGTACTATAAAACTATACAGTGTGTAACAGATAAGCCTTACCAAGCGAAAAGAATATCGTTTGGTCAATAAAAATATTCATATTCATGGTAGTCCCGAAATTCTCATTCAAGTTTTTTTTCCATACAAAATTTAATTATCTAATTAAATGTAAATTTAGTGGCAGCCCTTAAAGTACGCGCCCGTCGGGCGTCGAGTTGCAACTCGCACAGCGCACTGCACCGCACCTCCAAGGTCACACGTGCGGCGAATCTAATACCTATTCTGAATATGTACTGTATGATTGGTCAATGGTACTACCAAAAAAAACTAGGTAGATACTAAGGACTTACCATTATTACTTACTTCAAAATGAGTATTTTTGCACACGGTTATGTGTGCAAAAATACTCATTTTGAAGTATTAACATTAAGTTTTTGGTACCTAGCTGGCTAAAAGTGTTCTATCATCCACTTTACCAATCATCCGTACCGGAAGCTGCACGTAAATAATGCACGGAAAGGTAATTTAAATTTACATAGTAATTTTCTCAGAAACAATTCAAATTTCTTATTTTTAATGGTTAACTTACCACTTAATAACGATTACATTACATTAACGTTGCGTTTTTGACGTGACGTCTTATAATTCGATGGAGCCGGCTGCATGCACGAAAAAACATGACTCATGCGGCGTTACCTCGCTCTGAGGCGTTCCATTTAAGGCTTGAAGTGCAAGCGAGAGCGCGGAACGAGCGACAAAGAGGAACAATCGGCCTCCGCGTTCGGCAGCGTTCGACATCTGTCTCTCTCCTACTTGAGTGAGCGATCCATCAGTATTTTCTTATGACGTTGTCACGTTCAACTATCGTCAGTAAACCGACTTTACAGACAACCGATTTTTTACTCTAACAAAACTAAGTTTTATTAATAAAATACCAAATAAATATCAAAATAAAATACCTTTATTTCAGGGAAAACAATGATGATGAAACCTATAATAGAGGAAATAATAAAAATTACTTTCGGTCCAGTAATCCGTAATGTTTGTTCACTTGCATTAGCAATGAAAAGTAGTTCGGAATAGTGGGCCGGAGCTTAGTAGTGCATGTTGTAAGAGACGGAAGTAGTTTACTGGGCGTTGACCTCACAGCTGACAGGGTTGAAACTCGTCTGTATTTTAAGATTTTTATTAAGAACAAAACAAAAGTTACTTTATTCATCGTGCTCTAAATCCTGTTAATGGTTTAGCATACCTTAACCGTTACGCCCGAATATATATATATATATATATATATATATATATATATATATATATATATATATATATATATATATATATATATATATATATATATATATATATATATATATATATATAATATATATATAATATATATATATATATATATATATATATATATATATATATATATATATATATATATATATCTAGATATTAAAAAGTCCTGCATGATGCCTACCACCGGTTCGGAAACTAGCCTGGCGTAGAAAGTAGCCCGGCGGCGCGAAACTCGCGCGGCGTGTTTTGTTTCCTGCGGTCCGAACTTAACATGTGAAGGGTGCTATTATCCATTAAATAATATATTAAACTGAATATATTATTTATTAATGCTTCCTAGTTTGCAACTTACCTACGTCTTGCCTTGGCAAAACGCCGTAATGCAATCTCCTAATTGCTAATTCGATGCACCAATAAATTACTTCACTTGCTATTTGTTTATTATAACCAGACTTTACTCTATAATAAGGGTGTTGTTAGTAGAAGATACAGAAATTAGAATTGAGTGTATCTAACACAGCAACGTTGATCGTGCCAAAGAAAATATGAGATTTGCTAAGACAGTTTAAAATAGACGCGTTCTCGATAATTTTTACCTGCCTAGTACTTGAAAATTTAACTTACATAATAACATCAAATGATCAATGATTGATTGCCGAATGATAACTTAAATAATTTTCAGATATGACATCAGGACAGGATGTTCTGTGGGTATTATATAAAGAATAAATATTGCCAGTGACATAAGAAAGTATCTCTCTTTACCTGGAAATTAATTTCTCTTAAACTACAATGTATGCCCCATTTGAGGCCTTTGGCCCCAAAGCCCTTAACTAACCTTGTGTTGAAAATAAAAACGATAATTGTCGACGACGAGTGACGATAGACGACGCAAATTTTGATGATGTAATGACAATGAAATAACATAAATATTCCTATTTTTTTAATTGCATAAATTTTTAGTGCTCTTAAATATGAGTAAGTTCTCAGAAAAAACATTATATTAGAAATCAATATTTTCAAAGGTACAGCGATGTGTTTACAAAATTTCGCATGTCTCGTGAAAAAGCTCTACAAGTCCATACAAAAGTCGTACCTAACAACACATTCATATAATGATTTTATGATGATTGCCATCGATTTATAATGTGATTATGATAAGATCATTAAGTCATTCAAGGAAATAAAGAAGTGAAATTATGTTGTCAGTGGTAAAGCACTCATACTTATAATGAATTCGCATTTCGGTCCATTCTTCTTTGTGTGGAAGAAAACATTTTAACTAGAATGCATTATATATATAACACAAATTATATGAAAATTGTAAATATTTCCCGATAATATCCACGATTTTTATAATGACAGACTATAAACAGCATTATTACATAATATATTATATTCTTATTTAGAAATAATATCTTCCTACTCCCGTTTGAATTAGTCCTCATTGTGCATTAATCGTAAGTAATATGCAAAAATAAGTACAATCGAACATATTGTTGCGGCTCGACCAGGCGTAATATCAAAATCGCGCGCACGCACACATACTCACGTGTGAACACGGACTACAACTACGTCTGCAGTCGATGCGGTCAATTAATTTATGTTTAAATATTTTGAGACATCCTTATTGCAAAGGAAAATGTTTAGAATCCGGTCGAGCAGGAACTTAGCCGATTTTGTACATGTAGGTATCTACAGGTATGTAACATATTTAGCAAATAATGTAATTTAAACTAAATATGTAAAAAGATTTTCCAAACGAGAAGCTCCAAAGAACTTAAATGTGGACATCTCGTTTGCTTCTCCACTTCTTACGAGAGGGGCGACTATATTATACTTTTCGTTACCATTAGTTTTCCTCCGACAATGTATCCCTCGAACAAACCAAAAATCTGCTCCTCTATCCATTTGCGTAGTACATTGGCGCGCAAAGATAATGTATCATACAGTGGGGTTCATATCAATTAACCTCTCACTAAGACGCTGTGTCCGAGACGGGCCAATAGACGACCCGGTGGTATTGAAACTAATTTACCGACTACTGACAATTGACAAAGAATTCCATCCGAATGGGTACACATTGATTTTTCTTATTGAAAATACTAAATAGGCTTCTGTGTAAATCCTACACAAGCTTGTAAGCAAGGAGAGTAAGAGCGCAAAATAGGTGAGATAAATAATACTACAGCTAGAAGAGAATTGATTTAAATTTAATACAAAAAAGGAGCAGTTACGGAATTAAAACCAATTTTTCTACAGTTGGCAATGGCAATTCAAAATTGTTAAATAAGTATTCATAAAGAATTTTGAATTTTTTATAAAAAATATGAAAATAGTAAACCCAGAATCTCAACCCTTATGTTTTTATTTACTAGAGCAACACGACTTTCTAAGGCTGGGACTAAATGCTCCGGAATCCGGAATGCCGGTGAAAATTCAGAGCACCAAAAATAGAACTCTGTGCTAATACAATAAAGTTGAAAATGGAAGTTTCGAGTGTCGAGCTGTAACATTGACATTTGACTCGACACTCATGTTCGATTTATTGTATTAGCACAGTTCTATTTTCAATGCTCAGAATTTTGTACGGCCTTCCGGATCCTAATCCGGCAGTGCCCCTGCCATGACGCGCTAAACGAAGCGCAAGGGCTCCCACCAGACCACCTTTTCTCGAAGCGTTTCGTCGATTTTTTGTACCCTCATAATAACTTGGATTTAGATTATACCAGATAAAAAAATCAGGATATGTTCCCAGTAGCAGACTTATTAAACAAGTTTTGATTGCGTAGATTTTATACTTAAGATTTTATTGATATCTAAAAACCCCTGATTTCGTCACTCACTCTCTGATGATCAACAACATTATAGAGTACTTCCAAATGTCCTAGAAAGCTTAAATTTGGCATGTAAGCTAGTGTTAGCTCATAAACAACAAAAATTTCCAAACTTTGAACTTTTACCCTCCAACCCCTTAAACTCCGGATGAAAATTTGTAAGAGACTTACGTACGCTAATTTTTACTCCAGAGGTCTGAAAATTGCTGCAGGGAACCGTGTTACAAATAGTAACAATGAAATAAAAAAAAAATTCATAACAACTTTAAAAAATAAGTAAAATCCCACCAAAAACATTTTCATGTAAAGTGTTATTGGCATCACTTTACATGAAAATGTAAATATGGTTCTGACTCTACCAAACTTCTAACTCTACAAGCATAACTTTACACACTCTACACCTTAGTCAATTTATATGGCTTGGCCGTTTCGTTCTTACAAGAATAGTATAACAGAAAAACAGTCCTTAAATATTTCACCTTACACCCAAGCGAATGTAGCGAAATGGCCAGGACACATAACTTGACTAAGGTGTAGAGTTTGTGAAGCTAGGCTTGCAGAGTTAAGGCGTGTAGAGTTAGGAGTTTGATAGAGTTAGAAGCTTCGTTTTACATGAGATCTGATAGCTTTTTTAAAGGTGCGAGTCATTGCTACCGTCTTGGCATCACTTTACATGAAAATGTTTTTGGTGGGATCATGTTATAGTCCCAGCCTAACCGTAAATGAGCCAAAAGGAAGCGTAACAAAACGAAAACAGAAGGGTGTTATAAGTTTGACGTGTCTATGTGTCTGCGTCTCTCTCTCTGTGTGTGTGTGTGTGTGTATGTTTTGACCTAGTTGACAAGGCGACCTAGAGATTGCAAAAATTCAGATCTATTGTGTGCAGTAATTCGTTATGAAAAAATAAGGCCACAGTGGAACCTAACTCATAAGATTAGGCACGTGACCAATACATTTCCTTGAGGTCTAAAAAATAATCTGTTGTCTGTAAAGTCGGTTTACTGACGATAGTTAAACGTGACAACGTCATAAGAAAATACTGATGGATCGCTCACTCAAGTAGGAGAGAGACAGATGTCGAACGCTGCCGAACGTGGAGGCCGATTGTGCCTCTTTGTCGCTCGTTCCGCGCTCTCGCTTGCACTTCAAGCCTTAAATGGAACGCCTCAGAGCGAGGTTACGCCGCATGAGTCATGTTTTTTCGTGCGTGCAGCCGGCTTCATCGAATTATAAGACGTTGTCACGTCAAAAGGCCACTTTAGGTGTTTCATATTATGTTTCATACATTTTTTTTCCATACAAAAATCGTGAAATTGTAAAATGGCTACATGATTCATCTGATTTCATCATATTAGCAACATCAATTTTGACAGTTTTCAGTAGAAATGCGTAGAATGGCGCACATAATATGAGTTGAAAAAAAATATATGAATCATAATATGAAACACCTAAAGTGGCCTTTTTAGACCCCCAGTTCATTTTACTATTCAACTAGATGTTTCCCGCGACATCGTGCGCGCAAAAGGAAATCTCGAGGGACCCGTACATTTTGCCGAAATAAAAAGTAGCCTATGTCCTTCCCCGTGGTCCATTCTATGCCAAATTTCATCAAAAGCGGACCAGTAGTTTCGGCGTCTATTCAATGCAAACATACAAACAAACTTTTCCTCTTTATAATATTAGTATATAAGTAAAGAGCTGTCCTGACACACGTTGTTCTGTCTGAAATATGAACTGGATTAATAAACAACTACATCTAAACCTTTTACACAAGTTTTTAAACACCAACAATTACTAGTTCAAGATGATTGCTACATCTATAGACAGCCGATTTTTTTTTAAATTAACCAAACAGGTAAACTGAACGCAGCTACAAATATTTGACAGTGAAGTGACAAATTGAACACAGTGAAGAGTTAATAGGGGAACATTCAATTCCGTAGTTTTTAGTATTTTCCCCGAAATTTTCTCATATTTCTCAACGTTTAAATCTTCTATCTTTAATTTTTATATAAAGAATTACAATATATTTTTATATTAAGAAAGAAAGAAGAAGATTTAGACAGAGAATCGAGATGTTTTACAAGCTATGCGAAAGACCATTTGAATTTTCATACATTTTTTTAGATTATAACTGTAGTACCTGGGTAACCGAGTTTTGCTCGGAGCTCTAATCGATTAAAAAAAAAAAAACAAAATTATTTTAGCGGGGTTCGAACCCACCACATTCCGAATTTTTGAATAACGCAGAGATTAACGAAACTGCCAATCGGACTGACATTATAGAGTCGAAATTATTGATATATTATTATACGATGAAAGAAAAAACATAACTAATTTAAAAATGCACAGTTTACCAGGGATAAAACCTAGCTAGAACGATTTTTCTCCCCAAAAACTCCCTGCATACTAAAATTCATGTAAATACTTACAGCCGTTGGCGAGATTTCGATTATATACCAGATTGTCTCGTTTAAAGTATAAGATCGAATAGGGATGATGACTACATCTAAACTATTTAGTTTCATTAAAATACTCATATACATTGATTGAGGCATTACTACTTCGTAAATGTAAAAGTAAAAGTACAAAAAAGTTATTTTTTTTGCTAAATTAGTAAACAAAACCTACACCATTAGTTTACTTACATCATATACAAAAACATTTACTATCGTAAGTATGAACTTAAACGCACAAATATCGGAGATATTTACAAATATGTTAATGCGGCCGTATACTTCATACACTTTAACCTAGGCGTGACGTCACAGCTAGGTACGACCTTAGTATGGAGCGTTTTCACGAGACTTGCGAAATTTTGTATACAAATCGCTGTCTGTACCTTTGAAAATATTGACATTTGATACACAGTTCCTTCTGAGAAGTTACTCATATTAACGAGTACGTTATTTATGGAATAAAAAAAATTGTCATCTAGCCTATTTGCATACCTACATTTCTTTAGACAGTAGGTTTTAGAAAGATCTACTTTAAACTTTTTGTTAGAATTTTCCTTAATTAGCTGGTATAGTAACCTCCTTTTGCGAAGGAAACTTCGCCATGATCGACATAATGACACAAACCATTGCTCGTAATTTTGCAGACATAAAATAACAGATTATGTTTACAAAATACCATCAAATATTTGTTGGGAACTAACCGACTTAGCACTTATCTTTTTTAAAGCAAAACACAAACATGGATTAGGAGGATTTTGCATTATAAATTCTTAGTAAATGCAGAAGACACTGAGCTGAGTGCAGACATAACTTTAAATTATTATGTATCAATGACAATGAGGCATTTAAAATCAAAATCAAATATTTTATCTATACTAATTACATATAATAAAGAGGAAGGTCTGTTTGTTTGCATTGCATAGGCTCCGAAACTACTGGACCGATTTTAATTAAATTTGGCACACATATAGACTAGACACACACAGATATAGGTAGTCATACATTTATAATTTTGACATTTATAAAAGTACATAGTAGGATGTGTATGTTTGTTAGTCTATCACGCAAAAACTACTGGACGAATTTCGATGAAATTTGGTATACGAGGGCGGCAATGAAAATTTCGGGAATCAAGGAAGTGACACAACATTACTATTTAAAAATGTATTTATTGCTTTTCGAAGTATTCTCCGCGAAATTTGACACATTTTTCCATACGATGGAACCAATAATTGAAGCAACCATTCCATTCGGAAGTTGGGGTCTCCAAAATGGCCGTTTTGTAGGCGTCCACAGCTTCTTCAGGTGATGAAAATCTCTGACCACGCAATTTATTCTTTATTTTACTGAAAGTATAGAAATCATTAGGGCTTAGGTCGGGGCTGTACGGCGGATGGTCTAATAATTCTATGATTTCTTGCTCTAAAAACTCTTTTGTTCTGTGCGCGGTGTGAGAACTCGCATTGTCGTGATGGAGGATGATGCGGCGGTTGCAGTTCTCTTTACGGAGTTCAGAAACGACCTGTGGCAAACAAATGTTAGCATACCATTCTGCATTAACCGTTCTTTGTCCCTCAAGAGGAATAGTCGCAACATGGCCGGTTTTGGAGACAAACGTGGCCACCATTTTTTTTGCAACACTCCGTGAACGAAAAATTTTTGTTAGCTTTAACTCATTTTCGAACACCCAAACTCGTGACTGGTTTTTTGTTTCGGGTTCGTACGCGTATATCCAGGATTCGTCACCTGATATGATGTTGTATACAGCGTTTGAGGATCCTGCGTGGAATCTTTCGAGTTCTGACGCACCAAGTAACGCGAGCCGCTTTTTGCACTTCACAGAGCAAATGCGGTATCCATCGGGAAAACTACTTTTTTACACCTAATTGTTCATGCAAGATTATTTGTATTTGACTCATGCCAATGTCTAAAGTTGCCTGAATTTCGCGGTATGTCACATGTCGATCTTCCTCAATCAGCTTACGCACAGCATCAACGTTTTCTTGGGTGACTGCAGTTTTTGGACAACCTTGACGGGGATCATCACTGAGCTTGACACGTCCACGTTGAAATTCAGCAAACCAGCGATAAATTGTGGTTATGGATGGGGCTTCATCACCAAATGCAGAAATCATCCGGTCAACACACTGTTTTTGTGAGTTTTAAATTAAAAAGATTTTAATATGACAGGAACAGTGGAAATATTCCATTCCCGATACTTTTAGTGCAGCCCTCGTAGTAGTAGTTTAGGCTCTGGATTAAAACATAGGATACTTTTTATCCCGAAAAATTACTGTGTTCCCGTGGGATAGCGTATTTACGCGGGCGGAGCCGCGGGAAAAAGCTAGTTCTCATTAAAATTAGCAATAACTGCAGTAGTTCAAGTGTTGTTTACATTTAGGCCACAGACTATTACAGGTAAATAACATTGTAATAGCGCCGTAAATAAACAGAGGATGGATTAATGCCAAGGCTAACCATGTAATATTAAATTGTAGAAGGAACGCCTCTCAATTTCTCTGGAGCCGCGCAACCTGTCTGTAGCATGGATTGGGAAAGTGAATATTGTGTTATATTGCGTTAACTTTTGATTTTTGAATAACCTAACCAAGAATATGGCAGGACACGTCCAAGGACTAAGGAGGGTTCCGTACCCATCACCGCGTAATACTTTTTTTTTTAATTACTTCAAAAGTTACTGTGCGATTACGAACAAAATAATTTTCCTAAAGCATAATTGCAAGTTTCTATGTCTCATAGTTTACGGCCGAATACTGATACGATAGTTAAATTAAGTGACGCTCAAGTCGCATGCTGTCTTTATCATTTCGCCTACTAGATACTAGATCTCTACTAGATAGCGACAGCCTATGAATATGAGAGTTGGTAATTTTGATTAACGTTTCAGTATTCGACCGTTAATCTGTCAATTTTTATAGAAAATCGAAGATTGCCAAAACCATTAGCAAATCGGTTTCACTGTACAGCTTCCTAATATATCAGTGGGGTAAGCACGACAATTCACAACAGCGTATTCATAACGTTATCGAAAGAGAATTTTATGAAAATCATGAAAGCGCCTAATCAATCTTCGTTCGCTAATATGCCGTTGTCAATTAATAATGCTTGATGGATTTTTCACAAATACTTTTTTGTCCCCCTCCCCAGTCCCCTCTAAAAGCTAAACGGTGGGTTAAAAAAATCTGAAAATATTCATGATAGTGGTCCATGTGATGAACTTTGATGGATAATCAAAGAATCTTAGATACATTTTTTAGTTCAGGTCTTATAGAGGCCTATAACTAGAACTTGTAAAATGCGCTTACTTGAATAAAAATAAAATCATAAATGGGTTACTACGGAAGGCTATTCTATGAGTTCCCTGATACGCACTTGGCCGGTTTTTTTTTGTACAATAGCTCCTGTTTGCTGCTCTAACATAACTTAATTAGCGCATCCGGAAAAGTTGCGCTCTATATGTTAATGCTTAGGGTTTCGCAATACGTACAGGACGGTAACGCATCTACATTTCTTATATTGCAAATGGATTATTATAGGAGCTTAGGCGTCACAGCAACTTGAGGAACGATGTGAATGAACCAATGAAACGTCTGTAATTATCGATGGTTTATTGGATTTAAACAATTATTTTCTACCGATGATTACAAAACTAAGGATGGGCTGTAACGTACATTTGACAGAAGAAGTCTTCATACAAGAAAAGGTCACGCCATCTTGATTTCACCACACCTCAAACGTCAAAATGGCCCCAAAAAACCCCCAAGAGTTTTTGCGGGGACCAACCATTTAAGCGGGGACAGTTTTTGCCTCGACATGCCTCATCTATAATAATATAATATATATGTCTATGTTTCTACCCACTTACTTACTAGACAATATTATGTTAGGTAGTAGGCACATAATTATTAT